>CM045771.1:32319894-32919894 GCA_025200525.1 Camellia lanceoleosa | reverse complement strand
TGTTATTTTGTATTTAAGTTGTTGTTGCATTGTTTTTGCTTTATCAAGTTGTATGTTGTTTTGTTTATCGAGTGGCATATTGCTTTTTATATTTCAATTGTTGGTCGGTTCATTACTTGATTAAGATTTTGTTTCAATCAAGAGTGTTATCTTGGCTAATTCATTTTTATGTTCTTTTCATGCTATATGGTACTCATGATGCAAAATACAACACTTCTTTTATAATAATAATAAAAAAAAAAACTATAAGGTTTTATTCCGATCGTGTTTTTACAAAAGAGGAGTACAAGTTTTAAAGCAAATAAAACCTATCTAAAGTTATACAATGTGCTAATGCTACCAACAAAAGAAAATAAGCAAACGTACAAAAAATCAGAGCCAGTAGCCTCATGCTCTAGAGGCCCTCTTTGTCCTCTTCCTCGGAGGAGAGGACTCTGGGGCACTATCTCCATCAGTGTCGCTGTCTGAAGTAAACTCCGAGCCAGAACTAGAACTGTCATCATCTCCGCTCTCTACCTTGGAACCCTCCTCATCATCATCGCCTCCGCTCTCCGAACCTAAGCCGGTGTCATTATCTCTACTCTCGGATGGCTCAGAATAATGACTCGCTACCCCCTCAGAGTCGCTCGTCTCAACATCATCATGGCGCAAGATGGGCTGTAGAGGACTACTCTGGCCTCGAGCACCTTTAGCTCTATCTCTCCTCCCTACTACTGGAGAAGGTACTGCTGGTCTTGGTACTGGTGTTGGTGTTGCCACTCGCGCTGCCAGTACAGCTAGAATTTGGAAAAGACAGTTGTCAACATATCAGTTATAGCGTGTATATCATATGCCAACATGATGTGTAGAATGAGTGTATGCAGAAATCAGATATAGTATGAGTACAATATGAATGCTATGTGTGAATACAGTGTATTAGATCAGTGCAGTTTGGAACAAACTATAGTTGAAATGTCAATGCATCGGTAGAACATTGATAGCATGAAATGTAAACTGATAAAATTATCTGAATACCGTAGAGACTGAGTAGTGTCTATCTCCTCTGTACCATGCCCATTAGGGAGGTTATCAGCTTAAGAGCCATTCTCATGTACTCTGTAGAGGCCTGCAAATGCATTTGGGTGATCAGTATCTGCAATGAACATATCTAAAATGAAATGTGGGGTTCAAACGTAAAGAATGGTCCATACCTAAGTCAGGCCTCGGACCCCAACAAGTTCATGACCAGCCGCTTGAAGCTCAATCCGAACCTAGCAAGCATCTCCGGTATGCCGCCAGCATATCAGCGTGGTCGGAAGCTCTGGCCAATCGGTCCTCTGCCTCACTCGGGAAGCCTCTCTAGTATAGGCCCTGGTCACCTTAGTCACTCTAAGCATATGTCTCGCAGCAGGAGCTCTCGCCTCCTCACTTCTACGAGCACCGGTCAAGGGTGGCATCAGATGTGTCTAGATGAAGGTCATGTAGTCATCCTCTGTTTGGAAGTAGTCAGCATCCAAGCCTACCATAAACTGAGTGACCTCATCAATGGATAGGCTGTCTGCTGATCACATGGACTCTGGTGGTGCCATCGGGACGATCAGGTCAGGCAGGCCCATAGTCTGGCGCACGAATCGCTCGTTCAAAAACCAGGCCTGGCAGACTGGGCCCTTAATTAGAATGTGGAAGCGAGAAGTGGCCCAGGCCCTAACATACTGGTCTTGAATCCCCGCTAGCATCATAGCTCATGGCTGCCACATAATCTGCGAATAAAAGTTATACGGATGATTAATTACTGTCAGTTGTAATGTGAATCAGAACAGTGTTAAAGCGAAAATGACTGTGCTTTGGGTTACCTCATAGGTAGCTACCGTGTCGAAGTAATGTCAGAAAAACGTGAAGGTCTCACGGGTCTTACGTTGGAGCTGGTCGTCATACCTCTGTGAGTAGGGGACTACCAGTGGGAGCCCCTCTATGGGCTTTGGGGCTAGAGTTGGAAAATATGCATAGACCCATAGTTACGGAGAAAATGCAGTGATATGTGATCAATACAGTATGAGCAGATACAGAAAGTGCAAAGCAGAAAGCAAATTATATGAACAGATGCAGAAAGTGCAAAACAGAAAGCACAAGTGTTAAACAGATGTAAAACAGAAACTGTAAAGCAGAAAATGTAAAGTGCTAAGAGGAAACTGAGATACGTACCTCCCAGGCTTGCCAGTAGCCTTCGATCAAGTCCCCTCTTAGACGGGAGGTCGAGCTCATGTAGCCATATAAGGTAGCGAGGCCAATTCTGCCACAGTCATAAAAATGAACCCAAGGAAAGGTCACCACGGTGCTCAGCAAATACAGGCCTACGGTGTTCCACCTATTCGAAAACAAGGTGGTACCGAAGACGAACATCAGAAAGCCCCTGGTGTACTGCTCTATCTCCTCTATCATCTCAAACTCGGTCCCTCTAAATTGCTCGGCAAACTAGGTGTATCTAACCATGCATATCCGATATATGGGTGGATGCGCTCCCAGTAGCTCGAACCAGGCCACCTCCCACTCCTTCATGTCTATATCAAGAGGGATCGGATCGCCCCCTATATCTAAGCTGGTAATCATGGCGAAGTCATATGGAGTCATCGTCGTCGTCATCTCCTCTGTAGTAGAAAAGTAGAAGGAATTGGTAGTGTCCTACCACCTCTCCACGAGCGCTCCCAAGAGACGACGACTTGCGATGACCCGCATCAGGCTAGAGCAAAAAAATGCCAAAACAAGCCTTATCTATGATGTCGCGAACTCCAGCGGAGAGCTCGTCGTACCAGTCTCGGGCGGTCGTAGCACCATACCCTCTGAAGGCAAGAGACTTGCCCTATGGCAGAGAATAAATACAACAGATAAAGGACAGATGGATTAGATAAAGCAATTACAATAGTGTAGTTGAATAAAAGGCAATGCAAGAAATGTAAGTAAATAAAGGCAGAAATGCATGAAAACATAGTTCATACCTCAACGGCAATGGCTGACAGGTGAGAAACTGACTCCCTCAGCAGGAGGTCCTCTAGCGCACTGCGAGCAAACTCAGTGAAGCGTCTGATGCCTCCGGCAGGCAATATATGTGTCTAGGGATGGTATCTCTCTAGATCGAAAGGTCGTACCCTCAACAGTAACAGCTCTAGCTCGGCCTCACGCTCGAACTCTGCCTTAAGGTTGGCCTGAAGGTCAGCTGCTGGCTCTACTACCTCAGAAACAAGTAGACATACGAGGGGAATCTCTGGAAGAGCCCCGTCGTCTGGTGAATCATCCGCTATCTGAAAATGGGTGCGACGTAGGTGAAAAAGTGAAGAAAAATGCCAAAATAGGGTAAACTTGGAAAAAGTTAACCCTAGGAGAGAGAAAATGAGAGGAAAAGTCAAAGCTCGGGAAAAACACAAAACCCAAGAGAAACTAAAGGGGAACAAGGCTCAAGTAGTGAAACTCCAAGAAAAAGCACAGAAATCAAATTTCAATTGGTTCAAAATAGAGGAAACAAAAAGAGTATGGCAAATCAACTTTGCGTGGGGCATTGGAAAATGTGTAGAAAGCGCGGATCTAGAGAGAAGGAGCACCTAGAGAGAGAGAGGGAGCAATTTCAACTTTAGGGTTCTAAGGAAATGAACTATTGAGTTGTATATTTAAAGACCTATGGTGAAAAGACAAAAAAAGGCCCCGAACTGCCATCGGTGGCCGGCATGGGGCCGACAAGGCCTATTCGTGGCCGACAAGGCTCATACATGGCCAGCACGTGGCCGGCACCCTCCTCTTGTGGCCGGCCGATGGCCGGTGGCCTCCCTTGGATTCCTGATGTTGTTCTGTGTCCTTGGTTTCCAAGAAGTGTAGGGATAGTTCACTGTTGGGTTCAGATTGTCTCTACGGAAGCTCAAAACTGTGTTTTCAGTGCACGATGTTCGTCACTTGTCAACATGAACAAGGTGTATCCTTCAAACATATTGTAACTCTTCCAAGAGGTAAATCGGAAGTTGCTACTGAATTTGTTTTTGTCAAATTATGCTTTTGTACCTTGCGTAGAATATGCATTTCACTTTGTAGCATTTACGAGCATGTCACTTTGTTGCATAGAATATGTATTTCACATACGTTGTTGCATAAGATATGCATTTCACGCATATTGCATGGGCGTCTTGCATCCGTTATGAATCACGCATAGAATATGTTTTCGCTCTTGTTTCACACAGAGAATATGCTTTTGTTTCTCGCATGGAACATGCCTTCAATTAACATTTTCTCTAGGCTGTTTGTCTTGCATAGAACATGCATTCATATTGTATCACACTTGTTAAGTTTCTTTCTTACATAGGCAAACAATATTGTATGTACGATTCATTCAAAGGAGTTCCAATTGAAGTCTGTGTGCATCTATCGCACTTGTTCACTTTGTGCATCAATCACACTTGTTCACCTTCATCCATCTATCGCACACCCCTCTGTCGTTTTACCTCGGGACGTGCAAAGCACACGCCCAAGTGGTTATTTCTTAAGATGCGTGAAACGCGGCCCTGGGTGGGTTTTACCTCAGGACATGTGAAGCACGCGCCCAACCTTGGGCTGGTTTTACCTCGGGACGTGCGAAGTACGCGCCCAAGTGGTTTTTTCTCAGGACACGTGAAACGCTGCCCTGGGCGGGTTTTACCTTGTGCCCGAGTGGTTTTTTCTCAGGACGCGTGAAAAGCGGCCCTGGACGGGTTTTACCTCGGGACGTGCGAAGCACGCGCCCGAGTGGTTGTTTCTCAGGATGCATGAAACGCGGCCCTTGGTAGGTTTTACCTCAGGACATATGAAGTACACGCTCGAGTGGTATTGTCTCAAGATGTGTGAAACACGAGCCCGAGTGGTTTTTGTTCTCGTTTTCTCAGGATGCATGAAATGCAACCCTAGGCAGTGTTTTCTTTCCTCATCTCTTGTTTTGATGTGGTTAAAGTGTGTTCTGGTTCTTTTTGCTTTTTAGCTTGAAGCTGCTCATTCATATGTTGTTATCCCTTCATATTGCTTATCGTATTTTGTTATTGCTTATTGCATCATCTCACATGATCATGAGTTTTCAAAATAGCCGGTTTCGCAAGGCATATAAGTCCAACTTTCAAAGTCGCATCATGCATATAATTTGCATCTTGCCCCAGAACTACGCTGGTTTGATTCCTTGCAAAGAGATACGTAAGCAGCCTGGGGGCACAACCATTTATTTCTATCTTGATTGTTTGTCCAAATCTTACAACCTCGTCAAAATAGGTCGTCATTAGGCTTTGAAATTTACTCACGTCATTTCATGACTCCGAGTTCTGTCAAAGAACGACAATTGTAGACATCTCATTTTTTACGGCCTTTACAACTTGGACATCCTCGCATGCACACTCGATGATGAGTCTGTTTGCTTGCTAAGTGTTCGAAGTTTTCAGTAGAATTGCACACCTTTGAGCCTCACAAACCTTGATAGCCTTTCAAACCCAGTTTTGGACCAAGCCTGTCTCTTTTTTTTTTCAAACCTGCAACCTTTAGTGACCTACCAGCCACTGCTAGTGACTTGCCGGCCATCACCTTGTGCTTGCTGACCTGGTGCTGGCCACTGATGTAGCTTGCCGGCCACCAGTGTATTTTGTAAATATTTTATGCCAGTTGTGCCACCTGTTTGCACAGATGCATGCATCTTCACCCACGTGTAGGACTAGATCTCCTTGAGGGAATTTCATGTTTTCTATATACAGGGACTCCCTCTCCCTTGTACCAAAGTTAGAAAATTTTGAACTCAAAAATTTTTCTCCCTATCTACAATTCCCTCTCTCTCTAGCATTTCTCTACACTTCAGCCTCCAATTCCCTAATCTTTGCCTATACACCCTTAACCAATCTTCTCATCTTTGAGCTGAGGTGTTCTTGAACTTGGCTTGAGTTTTAGAGGGTGTACTTACTTGGTTTTGTTGCTTGGAATTACTCTTCTCTTCAAGAGGTATAAAGCTTTGCCTCTTTGCCTGCTTTCTCTACTATTATTTCTACTATTTTTCCACTATTTCTAGGCTGTCAAAACTCTGTGTTTTTTGGGCTGAAGCTTGGGTTTAAGGCCATTAAAGGTTTAGGGGTTGATAGCCCTTCTTTGTACCTTGTTTTGGAGGCCTTTGCCCTTGTGTTTCCCACCCTTTTACTATCTTTTTCCAAACTTTTAAACACTAATTTCTAGAGCTATTTCAGTGGCCACAATCATGTTTTGAAGTCCAAATTTGGAGGGGTTAGCCTCCCCTCCTTGTGTCTTGCTTACTAGCCTAGGTTATGCCATGTTTAGCATTTTAATCTAGCTTGTTTTAGTTCAATTTCAGCATGTTTTAGGACATATTTTAGTTTGTTTTAGCACTGTTTTAGGCTGTAGTTTGCATTTGAGCTTTGTTTTGCATGCTTCTAGTGTAATAGTCCTCATAAGTTTGATGTTTTAGGTCGTAGACATCACTTATTTGAGTTGATAGCACTTATTTTTGGCTTTTCATACTTCATTTCAGCATTAATAATCTTTGCAACCTCTCTCCTTTCTTGGCTTTTAATTTTTGTTTGAAAGTGGTTTCAAGTCACTTGCTTACCCAAGTATGAAATTAAGGTTTCATACTTAATGGTTTAATCCCTTAGGGGGTTCATTACCAACGGTATGATGCTTCTTTCATACCCAAAGCAACTTGTGTTTTGAGCCCTCTTTCCATTAGAGGACTTTAATTCACCTTTTGGACTTAATTGGATTAAAGAATGGTTGGTAAATTAAAATGAGTAACTAAAACTTGGGACTAAAAGTGAGCAAGATAATATTTGGTTGTGTTCAATTGGACATTAATTGAACACATGGAAGCTTGAACCATTTCATACTTGCTAGTGATGAAATGATTCAAGTCTCTCAGGTCAACTTCTTCCCTTGATCATTCATGAAAGGGAGGAGGCTTGTGTCTTGTTTTGCATTTATTGAACTTGCACACTTGGTTTCACAAGCCATCATGCAATGAAATTGCATCCATTAATGGTTTGTGAACCAAAGCTTGCTACTCCTTTGATTTTCCCATGAAAATGATGGTAGGTTCTGTAAACAAACCCTTGAAATATCCTGTATATGCTCTGTTTGTCCTCTGTTGTAGCAAGATGAACCTATGCAGCCACTTTCCATGGCCGGTAGACCTTTAACCATGGTCGGCTGATGGCCGACAACCTTTACTAGTGACTGGCCAGCCACTGATGCAAAATTTAGCGGAGTGTTGGTAAGGTAGAGCAGAGTGAACAGCAATGTTGGTGTTTAACTATGCAAACAGAGGCATTCGGAAGCAAAACGGTGGTCTTTTCGAGGCATAGTAGTTAGTTGTTTAGTTTAATCATTAATTGCATCTGCATTGTAATTATTTAATTAGTTAGTTAACTAGTTAATTAATTCAAGTGTTATAATAATTAATTAAGTAGTTTAGCTATTTATTTGGTTTGTAATAATTAACTTAATTAGCTTAGTTTAGTTAACTAGTTAGCTTAAGTCATTCAGACTCTCCTTCATAAAAGCGCAATGTTGTAATAATGTGTATGTCTTCCAACCCCACGTCTTTCTCCCTTTTATTTGACTACTTACGATGGTTAGATTAAGGACATCATGTTTTGTTTAGCATACTTCATGTTTGCATTCACTTGTATTGCATGCACCCAAGCTTGGTTCATCATTCTAAATGCATTGTTAATTTAAATACTTCTTTGAATACGTGTTTAGACTGCATGCTATCAAATCGATTCATATACCATATTAGTAGCCAAGTCTGTTAATTGCATTCTTTGTATGTGTTGCATTAGTCATATCACATAGTTAGGAATCATGCATTTTTCTAACTCTTTTGTTTTATCTTAGCTTGGAGTATTAGGTGAGTTTTTAGTGCTTTAGCATACTTGCATGAATGTGAGTGATTGCCATGTATAACGTGCTTGCCATGAGGCTAATTGTTTAAGTGCTAAACTACTTGAATGCCTGTGGATGAATGCTAGTTGCTTGAATTGGAATAATTTGATCAAATGTGTATATAAGCCTACTTTTGCAAGTGGCAAATTTGCAAAACTCTTTTCGAAAACAAACATGAAATTGAAACATTCCAATTCTTGCAATTTTAGTCTATGCTTGGATGTACACATCACATAATAATGCTAGCTTAATAAACTAGAAGAAGAGCATATAACGTAGATAAGAATCATATCATGATTAGTAGAGGCCGATTTTTTATCAGGCGAGCGGGGGTGCTCCATTCATAACCTTTCCCTCTCGTACCAAAGTTCTTGAGTCGAGATAATCTTGGTGATGACAAACACGTGGCCTTTAGCACGAGTCATGGGTTTCCTAAATTTTTCCAAAATAAATATTTAGGTGGCGACTCTGTGTCTGGCAAAGTAGTCTAATTTTGACATTTTTTATTCAAAATCAATTTTCCAAATGATTTGTTAGATTTGGACTCTTTGGTGTTTATCTATTTCACATTGCACTTATGAGATTAGATTCAGAACCGTAGGAGTCCAAACTATAGAGCTTCTTTCAAACTTCCGAAAAGGGGCACGAAAAAGTCGAGCTATACATACTCAACTTCGCAAGTTGATAGTGTCATAATAGCTTGCTTCTTGGACGACCAAGTGAACACTGTATTTCTCATAAAGAAAGCAAACCCAGTAGTACTCTTTCGTTCATCTAAGTCATGTCCCCAGTCACTATCTGAATGGCTAACAGGGCTGAAATTATCAGTTGGTTTATAGAATAAACCATCATCGATTGTACCTTTGATGTAGCGAAGAATTCTTTTTATTGCATAAAGGTGTGACTGATCCGGTGTTTCCATATATTTGCTAATCAGTCCTACTCCATAGAGTATGTCTAGCCTGGTGCAAGTAAGATAACGAAGACTTCCAACTAAGCTCTTGAAATAAGTTGGATCCACATCACCCGCCTTTGTACCTTTTTTGAGTTCTACTCCACTGTCTACAAGAGTGTTCACTGAATTGCAATTCTTGATTCCATATCTCTTGAGAATCTCCTTGGCATAGCCACTTTGGGAAATAAACATTCCATCTTTTCTTTGCGCCACTTCAATGCCAAGAAAATGAGCCATCAATCCAATATCTGTCATTTTAAATTCTTGGACCATGCTTCTTTTAGATTCTTTGAACATGGTTTGATTGTTTCTAGTGAAAATTAGATCATCAACAAAAAGACAAGCAAGCAACATGCTTCCATCAACTTCCTTCTTCAAATGTAGTCCGTGCTCATATGGGCATTTTTCAAAACCATTGTCATGAAAATACTGATCAATGCTAGTATTCCATACACGCAAAGCTTGCTTCAATTCATGAAGTGTTTTCTTCAATTTGTACACTTTGTCCTCATGTCCATTCTAAACATACCCCGAAGGTTGTTCAATATAGATTTCTTCTCCAAACAAACCATTAAGAATTGCATATTTCACATCAAGTTGATAGATCTGCCACTTGTGCTGGGCAGCCAAAGAAATAATTAGCCTGATAGTCTCCAACCGGGCAACTGGATCAAACACCTCTCCATAATCAATTCTAGCTCTCTGCTTGTAACCTTTTGCCACTAATCTTGCATTGTAGCATTGCACTTCGCCTTATGCATTCCTCTTTGTCTTGTATACCCATTTCACTCCAATAAGTTTGTGCCCCTCTGGTAGACTGGTAAGCTTCCATGTGTCATTTTTCTCAATGGCATGAATTTCTTCATCCATTGCTTTCTTCCATTTATTTTCTTGGATGGCTTCTGAGAAAATAAGTGGATCACTATCTGCGAGTAGACAGAACAAATTCAGATCTTCTTCTTCTATAGCTTTATATATCTCCTGCAAATTTCTCATTGATCTTGGTTGTTTGAAAAAACTATCGTCTGATGATGATGATGATGATGATGATGATGATGATGCATCACTTCTGTGAGAAACTGGCGATCTAGGTGCAGGTATTCTATGTGGAGGAGTTTGTGGCTCATCTTGAACTTCTCTTGTAATTTCAACCGGCACTTTTGATGTTTCATCTTTAAGAATGAGTTCTGCATCTTTAACAACTTCATCTTGATTCCAGTTCCAAGCTTCTTCTTCTTCAAATATCATATCTCTACTCATGATCACCTTTCTAGTAATGGGATTATACAACTTGTATCCCATTATTCTGTATCCATATCCAACAAGGATATATTTTTCTTCCTTATCATCGAACTTGGTTCTTCTTGCTTCTGGAATCTTGGTGTACGCAACACACCTAAATATTCTGAGATAGTTAACACTTGGCTTATGTGAACTTCAAGCCTTTTCTGGAGTCACAGAGTGAAGTCCCATAGTTGGGCATCTAATTAGTATATACACTGCATATGATACGGCTTCAGCCCAAAATTGCTTGGGCAACCCTTTTCCATTCAACATGTTTCTTGCTATATCTAAGATTATGCGATTCTTCCTTTCAGCAACACCATTTAGCTGTGGCATATAGGATGGTGTTATTCGATGCTTGATTCCATGCTCTTTACAAAATCTTTCAAAAATATTAGATGTATATTCTCCACCTTGATCTGACCGCCATGTCTTGATATAGTAGCCGCTTTGCTTTTCTACAGAAGCTTTGAATTCTTCGAAGATACTAAACACCTCCGACTTTCTTTCAAGAAAATACACCCATGTCTTTCGACTATAATCATCAATGAAGGTGAGAAAATATCTATTTTGTCCATTTAACATTGGCTTCATTGGACCACACACATCAGTGTACACTAGCTCCAGCAGCTTTGTTTCTCTCTACTTCACTTCTTTGGCAAAGTTAGTTCTGTTATGCTCACCAAGAATGTAGCTTTCATAGAATTCATTAGTATGAGCAATATGAGGGAGCCCTTTCGCCATATTCTTGCTTGACAACAACTTCAAGCTTCCAAAGTTGAGATGTCCAAACCTCAAATGCCATAGCTAGTCTTTGTCTTTGATGATGGCACTTAAACACTTCGCAGCATTGTAACAACGCCCGCGAGGGACCTCGCTACAGTTCGGACTCGATTTTGTCGCGGTTCCAAATCTTGAACCAAAGAGTCCAAATCCGGCAAATCGTTTTGAAGAAAAATAGATGTTTTGAAAGAAGTGCCAAACATGGACTGCTTTGCCAGATAACAGAGTCGCCACCTAAATATTTTTTAAAATGGGAAATTTAGGAAACCCTAACTCGGTGCCAAAGGCCACATGTCCGTCATCACCAAAGTTGGCTCGGGAACTTGGGTACGATTGGGGAAGGTCACATCGTGAGCACCCCCGCTCGCCCGGTCAAAGACCGGCCTCTACTAACCATGATATCTGTTTTTGAAAACTTTGTGCGTTCTTATTCCGGTTTTTAGCCTAGGTTACTATGTGATGCTCGCAGCAAACAAGTATAGACTGAATCGCCTGAATTGGAACCAAACATTTCATGTTTGTTTGTTTGAAAATGGTTTGTTGGTGCTACCCGCAGGTAGGCTAAAATGCGGATTTGCCACCCTCAGGTGGGCTTAGAAAACATGATGTTGCCACTATCTAGTGGGCTTAAAACAAGCAGTCGATGAATTGTTCCAATTCAGATAACTCAACCTCCACCCATAGGCATTCAAGGCAGTTATATCACATAAGCAGTTAGCCTCATGGCAAGCATGCTATCATGGCAACACTCACACGCATGCAAGTATGCTAAAGCATAACAACTTACCGAGTACTCCAAGCCAAAACAGGAAAACGATTAGAAATCATGCATGAATCCTAAGTATACTGAAATGCCTAATGCAACACATGCAAAGATGCAATTATAGCAGGCTCGACTATTCTAAAGATGGTATATGAAATGCTACAGTTAACATGTATTCATACTTGGAATTGAAATACAAATGCAGTTTGTATGATGCGCTGAGCCCGGTGCGTGCAAAACAGATGAATGATGCAAACATGCTGTTATACTGTATGCTAATTGAAATATGCCCTATATCTAACCATCGTAAGCAGGTAAATAAAAGGGAGAAAGAAATGGGGGTTGGAAGACATACATCACACTCACACACCCTTATTACAATTATGCCCTCGCGCAGAGGGTCCGAATGAATAATAATACAGACCCGAATAAAAGAATAGTACAGTCCGAAATATACAGTCCGAATAAATATACAATTTTCTATTTAATTGACAAATTAAATGAGAAAAACTGGCGGGCAAGCCAGGGACCGCCTTGCTTCTGATGAATAATGCATGCCGGGCTGCTTCGGGCGGGAATCCACTGGGATGCCCCAATTAGCCTCTGTTTGCAATATTTCTCGGAATGCGCGCCGGACTCCGGAAAATTGTTGATCCTCGGTTTTGCTGTAACAGAGAGCAGGAAAAGGGCATAGCAATGTATTTCACAAATATATGCATGCCTCGATCCTCGTGCCACCAATCACGCATACCGATGCATGATGGCCGAGGAATCGGATTGCACAACTCAATATAGGATGAATGCAGATGAATGCTACAACAAAACCTAACTCCATCATGGGTAATCCGGAGTGTCGGTGACTTGGGAATTGAGACACACTCCGTCACTCGGAGTACGGAATATACCTCGTTTCCCGTGCCCGGGCTAACGCCTATCCCGAACACGATGCAATATGCATGGTATGCATGAAATGCAGCTAACATGTGATATAGCATGCACAATGCCATGAAAATGAGTAACCTTGAAATGCGTGCACGCGGGCACGCAAACCGAGGTAATGCATGAATGCAATCTAAGATACAACCTAGTATGCACAATTTGGATGAAAATGAGATGAAAATAAGATGCCTCGAAAAGCGTGGACACAGGCACGCAAACCGAGGTGATGATATGAAATGCAAGTCGGATAAAACCGAAGTGCCTCGAAATGCGTGCCCGCAGGCACGTAAACCGAGGCGATGATGAAATGGAAATCGGATAAAATCGGAGTGCCTCGAAATGCGTGCCCACGGGCACGTAAACCGAGGCGATGATGAAATGGAAATCGGATAAAACCGAAGTGCCTCGAAATGCGTGCCCACGGGCACGTAAACCGAGGCGATGATGAAATGAGAAAATCAGATACAACCGAAGTGCCTCGAAATGCGCGCCCACGGGCACGTAAACCGAGGCGATGATGAAATGAGAAATTTGTGCACGCAAATCGAGGCGATGATGGAATGAGAAAATCAGATACAACCGAAGTGCCTCGAAATGCGCGCCCACAGGCACGCAAACCGAGGCGATGATGGAATGAGAAAATCGGATACAACCGAAGTGCCTCGAAATGCGCGCCCACAGGCACGCAAACCGAGGCGATGATGAAATGAGATGAAATGGCATACGGAATGCCGCGATGGGCTTACACCAACATGGGAGAGCCTCAGCTCACTCACATAGGAGGCCGATGGATGAAAACAGAGTGCCTCGAAGTGCGTGCACACGGGCACGCAAACCGAGGCAATGCACTAAGGCATGAAATGACATGGAGAATGATATGCAAGCATGCAAACCAAGTTCCAGCAGCTAAATGAAGGGGAAAACAGCCCCGAAATGAGACGGAATGACAATCAATGCATGAAATCATCCCGAAATGCGATATTAAGTGCCCGAAATGGCCTACGGCTATGCTAAACATGCAAAATTGGCACATGAAAGCAAAAACAGTAGCAAGGAAGCCCCAAAAATAGCACTTTTTTAGTACAAAACAAAGCCAAATTGTGAGCATAGATATGGCAACAATGGCATGCAAAAATACGGGAAAAGAGGGGAATTACAAAGCAAGTGGTATTTACAACGCTCAAACCCAAAAAATCAGTTCTACAACATTAAATAGGAGTCAAAAATATGCATATTTACAATAGATGACAGCCTCCAATTCAGTGTGTAGATATACTAGATATAGCATGCAAAATTTGGGCCAAAAGAGGGCTATAAAGAGAGGTATCATAGGCAATGACCAAAAAACTTAAGACCCTTAACAAAAATTGGAGAATGGACCAAAACAAGACATTTTTTAAGCCTGATGAAGGCTCAAAACAGAGGCTAAGCAAGCCTAACAAAGCATGCAATTTTACGGAAAAATGGAGGAATACAAAGGAAGTACCAAAACCAATCATCAAATCCGAAGCATGGTGAGCTTAAAAAGGCATGCAACATGGGAGTGGAACAAGAATTCAAAGCAAGTAATATGTAGAGCAAGAAAACCAGGTTGAGCCCTTCTTCAATGTTAAAGAGGGGCTCAAAATAAGCACAATACCAGTATGTTGCATGCTCCAACTCAGACTACAAATAGGCCAAAACAATCATGCAATTTTACGGTAAAATGGAGGAATTACAAAGGAAGTGCATGCTAGAATCACCAAAAATAGTTGAGCCCTTCTTCAATGTTGGAGAGGGGCTCAAAATAAGCCCACTCACAGTTTACATCAGTCTCGAAATCAGATTACTCATAAGGCAAATAAAGCATGCAAATTAATGGCCTAAAGAGTGATATTGAAGGAAGTATATCATGGAGACACCAAACAGGGTTGAGCCCTTCTACAAAGTTGTAGAGGGGCTCAAAATAAGCCTAAAACCAGTAGGGGTCGGAGCCCAAAACAAAAATAAAATAGGGCAAAGGATTGATGCAAAATAATGCTAGAAAAAGGGATTTAATGACTTACCCTTGAAGAGCCAACTTTTGCTACCTCTTGTCTTGATGAAAGTTGCTTCTAAACCTCTGAGGAACCCTTCCTTGCTGCTGGAAATGGAATGGTGATGGTGAGGCTTGGAGTTGGTGAAGAAATAGGCTAGGGACTTGAAGGTTTTTAGGTTTTTTGGTTATGGAAATGAAGGTTTTTGGAGAAGGACTCTTGAGGTAAATTTTTGTAACCCTAGGGAAGGAGGGGGGCAGCCCCTTTAATAGGCAAAAAAAGGTGTAAAAGGGAAGGGAAATGGAGGCAAGATTTCCCTCCCAAAATATCCCCCGGATGCCCGGGATATTTCAAAAAGTATCCGGACAGCTGGAGAGAGCCGAAAGCCAGCTAGCCCGCCAGTAAATTCTCGAGGTGGCCGGCCACCCCACCTGGTCGGCCAGCCACTCACCCTGGCCGGCCGGCCATGGTCAAAAATTGAAGTGCAAAAACTCTGGCCGACCACCATGCAATGGTGTCCTCCAATGTGTGTAGAACAAGGCCCCAAGGTCGGAATCTGGCAACATTGAAGCAGGAGCCACAACATAGAGCTTGAAGGAGAGGCTCAAAAATGAAACTTTGAATTGCTGGCCGACCAGTAGTTCTTAGGGTCCTCCCAGATGTATGGAACAAGGTTCCAAGGTCGGAAATTGGCAACACTGAAGCAGGAGCCACAACATAGAGCTTGAAGGAGAGGCTCAAAAATGAAACCCATAATTGCTGGCCGACCAGTAGCTTTTAGGGTCCTCCCATGTCCCCTGATTACAGATGTGTAGCTTTGGTTGGAAGAAAATATCCCCAAGGTGTTCAACATTGGCCCGGAAGTGAGCAAAACGGGCGCCGGAAGAGCGAAACTGGTTATCTGGGATAATTGCTGGCCTCCCACCCCCCAGTGATCTTCCTGGTGTTGAAACAGAGGTACCTGCCAAATTTGAACAAAAACTAATGAGAAATGAACGCTCGGAGCCAAAACCGGGCAATTCGGGATCCCGAAAATAGGCTGCGGGTGCCGGAAGTGGTGTTCAGCAACGAAGTGGGCATCTGCGACCCCAGTGTCCCTCGGAATGACAAAACAGAGGTTCCTGCCAAAAATCAGAGAAAACCGATGCAAAATGAATGTTCGGGGCCCAAACCGCGATTCGGTCCCGAAACCGTGAGCACCGAAGTGGTGTTCGGCCACAGGGCATCGAGCCCAGTGTTCCTCGGAATGATAAAACAGAGGTGCATGCCAAAAACCGGAGAAATCGGAGATGGTTGGGCGGTCCCGAACCGAGGCACACGGCCTAACGGCTCCGAAAACCGGGAACCGGGCTCCGAAACGGGCAAAATGGCCTACGGCCACAAAAAGTAGCTCACGGCCACCGGGAGATAGTCTACGGGACCATTCCTCCTCAGAAAGAAAACAGGAAAACCGAAGTCCGGTTCGCAAACCGAGACAAGGCATGAAGAGTTCGAAGTCCGGAGGCAGGCGCACGCCGACTCAAACTTCAACGAAAGCCTGATGCAACATCACCGAGCGCTCAATCGGTGACGTCTGAGTCTTAAGGTCGGTCAAAAATGGGGTGTCTACAAGCATCATGTTGGATGTTCAATGCAAACATCCGATTCTTGGACATTCTCACCCGAGCGATCAAATTACCATGATTGTCTTTGATGGTAAGATGACAATCTTTCATGCTGATGCCGTATCCTTTCTCTAGGAGTTGTCCCGTACTCAAAAAGTTGTTCTTCATGGTAGTAACATAATAAACATTGGAGATGTAATCATGATCTCCATTCTTGAGCTTGATCAAAATATTGCCTCTTCTTTTCACTGGAGTCTTTGAAGAATCACCAAATGAAACTTGTGCTTGTACAGTCTCGCCAAGCTCAACGAACAACTCTCTTTTACCACACATGTGATTACTGGCTCCTGAATCTAGATACCAAACATTGTTTTGATTTTCAGTATCTCCATGGTGGACAAACAGGACTGTAGGTCTGACTTTGTTTCCTATTCGGCAAAATTAACTTGCTCTCTAGCTTATGTTGTTGCTCTACTTCGGCATTCATTACTGTAATGTCCAAACTTGTGGCAATGGTAGCACTGAACATTGTTTTTGTCAAATCCTGGTCAGTTGTTGTAACCACATCCTTTTCCTCTTGCTCTTCCTCTTGGAGCAAAGTGTGATTGACTTCTTCCTCCTCTAGCTGGACCTCTTCCGCCTATTTCTCGAAAACCAAAACTACGGTTATTGTAACCACAGCCTCTTCCTCGGCTTCTTTGTGATGTCCCCTCTTGCTCATTTCTATCATCTCTGAAAGACAACTTTGATTGAAGAGCTTACTCTAGAGAACTTGAGGAAGTCTTCTTGTTGATCCTTTGTTCATGAATCTCAAGTGTGCCCATCAGCTCATCGGTGGTCATGGCACTGAGATCCTTGGACTCTTCTATTGCTACAACCACGTGCTCAAACTTGGGACTGAGTGATCGTAGAATCTTCTCTATCACTTAAAAAGATTCCATCTTCTCTCCATATCTTCTAATCTGGTTAACAATGGTCAATGTTCTGTTGAAGTATTCAGAAATTGACTCATACTTATTCATGTGCAACATCTCAAATTCACCACGTAACACCTGGAATCAAACTTTGATCGTCTTTTCAATTCCACGGTGTGAATTATGAAGAATACTCCATGCCTCTTTTGAGGTTGTTGCTACTGAAATCTTCCCAAAGCTTGACCCATCAATGTCTTGATAAAGTAGATACAAGGCCTTTTCATGTCTCTTCCTTAAATCTTTTAACGCCGTCTTCTGAACTTCATTTAAACTTCCTTCATCTTCGAGAGTAGCTGGCTCGTCGTATCCTCGACCCACTAACTCCCACAAATCTTGTGAGGCTAGTAGGACTTGCATTTGAATACTCCAATTTTTATAGTTTTCCTTACTAAGTTTTAGAAACTGGGGCTAAAAGAAATTGTTTGTATTGACCATAGATTGACTTTAAGAAATCTGCAAATTTTTAGGGTATAATTTGCAAATTTTGACCATACCGATGTGTCCGGAATATTCCAAATAGTTGGAAAGCACTATTGGATCACCAAAAATGGACTTCAAACGGCTTAGATCCAACCAAAATAGTTAGACAGTTCAGATCGGCTGAATCTGGAACTTTTGAGAAGCATCAAATAATTTTTCTAGATCGGCTGACGCCAGCGTGACATCAGTGGCTTGGCAGTGTGGCTCGGCTCAGCTCGGTCTATGGCTTGGCAGCGCACTCCTCTCAATGGCTCGGCTCAACTTGTAGCTCGGCTCGGCTTGTGGCTCGGCCTAGATTGACATCAACAATGACGTCGTCAATGACGTTAACTTCTAGTTACGAATCCGAATCCCGGTTAATGAATCAGATCGTACGTCAAACGGGTTCGACTATGCAAATCCAGGCGAAGAAGACCCGTGGGCGCGTTGCTGCGCGTGGTGACGATATCGATGGCGCGTATGGCATGTGCGGTCTCTATGGAACTCGGTTTTCAATGTGATTTTTTGCAATGTGATCATCTCAATGAGAACTACACACTGGTGTGATCAAAAGTTGATTTCAACAACTTTGATTTCTGGACAAAATTTGAAACGATGCTCTGTTCTTGAAAATTTTGCAGAATGTCTACAAATTCAAGCTACCTTCATCTTTGATACTACTGTTGGTGGAAGTAGGATGCAACCCACTTATGGTGAAGGTAGCTTGAATAGGATTAGTGTTTTTCACAATGAGAGGATTAACACTAAACCAAACTCAATTTAAATTCACTCAAATAATTTTGAAAAACAAACAAAGCATGAACTGCAATCTCCTCTCTTTTTTATTTTCTTTCTACCACACACTGATCTCTCCGATACATAGGCTATTTATAGATAAATTAGACAATGTAAAAACATTAAATGCAAATGCACCTAACGCTATAAATTTCAAATGGTTGCAACCAGCCATTGTTGAAAATCTTAATTTCAACCTCCATGTTTTTACTCTTAACTAGGTCGGTGGAAAAAAAAGATTTTCATTATAGGTTGACAGTGAAGTAAGATTTCTTCAAAACATTGCCAAATCGTACTTAAATAGATAAATAAATAAATAAATAAATAAATAAAACTTTACTTTTGAGAGAAATATCTTTTCTCCGCCTTTAGACAAACAGTACCCAATGAATTTCTTTTCTGGACTCAATTAAAAAATATTTATAAATGTTAAATTTTATAAACAATAATAATTATAATTATAATTTTTTAAAAATATATATATAATTACTTTATGAAAGTACTACTGAGGGTTTCTTTGGAAAAATGACATTTTTAATAAATTTTTGACATTTTAATTAAAATATATGCATGCAAAAACAGATGTGTTTGAGAGATAATTTCGAAAAATGTGTAAAAAGCAAAGCGAATATATATATATTTTTTGTACCTTTTATTTGACTTTTTACCTTCAAGTTTTTCTAATAACTTTTTAACTAATTTAATTGGATGAATTACACTAATAATCTTTATATTTTGTCTATTGTATTATTTTGATTTTTACATTTTCAATTTGCTCAAGTTTGATATGTGATTTTAGATTTTATATTAATTTGGTTTAATTGATAATATAATATCGTTAGTGTTTTTTTTATGAAGAATTTGAATTGATTGAGATTAACTCACTGAGTTAAATAAATTAATTATTTTGCCTTTGAAAATACGATAGATATCTCTTATGTATGTATATTTAAAAAAAAAAAAAAAAAAAACTCTAAGAGTAGCAATTAATTAGATTAAATTAAGGTAAAAATATAATTTTAAACTCAAAATCGAACTAATTAAAATTACAAACACTAAAATAACACAAGAAATAAAGTGCAAAAACGTAATTTACCCAATTTAATTTATTGTGGAACCATCTATGAATAGTATTTTTTTCAAAATTTATCTGATCGGACAGAAAAGTCTATGTGTTGAACTTTTCACAAACAGTAATGATTTAGAGTTCTAAACAGAGCTCTACTGAACTGGCAAGTTCAAAAAAATAAAAAAATAACTAAAATATCACATCAAAATAAGTCCCACACAACTATCACATCATTAAAAATCCAAAATATGAAGAGTATGAAGACATGCTTGAAAGTTTAAAGTCTATTGGACTCACCCGAAAAAAAAAAAAAAAAAAAAAAAAACATGGTACGAAATGAATACATTTCGTGGACCTTTCTAGTAGTAAATGTAAACAATAAGTTTAACGGAAGTTACACGTTACCCACTTTATATTTGGCTATTTTCTTATTTTAATTTTAATTTTAATTTTTTTTTTCCTCATCTTAACTTTTCTTGTTTTAAAATTTTCAATTTACTTTAAAAACTATACATAAAATTAGATAAAAAATAATACATTGATAGTCACGTAATATAAAAATATTTCATTATATATAACTCATATTTCTTATACAAACATAAATTTCATATAATAATATATTTTTTTTGAAAAATGATATGCAAACTCAATTTTTGGACCCTTTTTTTTTGTTTTTGGATAAATTATACTAATGGTCTCTATAGTTTGGGATTTGTGTCACTTTAGTCCCAAACTTTTCAATTGTGACATATTTGATCCTGAATTTTGAATCTTATTCTAAATAAGAACAATTGAAAATGCCATTACTTAATTTCGAGGGCAAAATTGTCACTTTAATAAAATATAAACTAATTTGAAAAAAATAAATGCCAAAAAAAATATTTCTGAATTTTTAAAAATTATTTATACCCACTAAAGATAAAATTATGTAAAATTGATAAATTTCTTAGACATTTATTTCTTTATTTATTTTACTAAATTAATTTTTATTATATGTTTGGATGATAATCATGTAATGGGTTGCTATTTTTATTTTCATTAAATTAGTTTCTATTTTCCAAAAGTCAAATATGACGACAACTTTAATATCATTATTAAATCAATTCATTAAATTAAAAAATCCAAAACTTAAAAAGATTTCATATATTAAATATATCGATTACACGTTAAAATCTTAATAATCACCTATTATATGATCATCATCCAAACATATAATAAAAAATAATTTGGTAAAAAAAAAATAAATGTTTAAAAGATTTATCAATTTTACATAATTTTATCTTTGGTTGGTAGAAATAATTTTTAAAAATTTAAAAATATTTTTTTTGATATTTATTTTTGTCAAATTAGTTTATGTTTTATCAAATTGACAATTTTACCCTTGAAATTAAGTAAAGGTATCTTCAATTGTT
The DNA here is from genome assembly GCA_025200525.1 of Camellia lanceoleosa. Classification (NCBI taxonomy): domain Eukaryota; kingdom Viridiplantae; phylum Streptophyta; class Magnoliopsida; order Ericales; family Theaceae; genus Camellia; species Camellia lanceoleosa. Next base: position 32,898,925 of record CM045771.1, on the reverse strand, counting down.
CTTATTTTGAACAATATTCAAAATTCATAGTCAAATATGTCACAATTGAAAAGTCATGGATTAAAGTGACACGACCCCCAAATTATAAGGATTGTTGGCGTAATTCGCCTTTTTTTTTTTTTTAATGTTTCTAAACCTAATGACGTGCAAGTGATATGATTTGTTGATGATTAGAAAAGATATGAGAGAGAGTGTTCTGAAGCTACATTATTGGGCTTGAGAAGTGGGTTTAATTTTTAGACTTGTATAGCAATATCCATTTTTTATATTATGTGACAATTAATGTGACATTTTTCGTCTGAAGAGAAATTAGCTTTAGGAGTAAATTGGAGAAAACTTAAAATATGAAGGGCTAAAATGAAAAAAAAAATATATTAAATTTTGAGGGTCAAAGTGAGAAAATAGCCATACACAAAGGAGGCTGAGTGTAATTTATTATGAGTTTAATTACACTTTTTACATTTATAATTTGATTCAAAATTTATTTTAATTTTAATTGTTTCAATTTGGTTTTCATTTTAAATTTCTGCTAATTTTATCTGTATATATATTTTAAAAGGTTGACAAACGTCTTAAAAATATTAATTTTCACATTCAATTTGGACAAAAGAAACCAAATGAAAACTACAATTAAAGTATAGGGGCTAATTTATAAGAATGAAAAACATAACCAAAACAATATTCATCGTAGTTGGGAACTGAAACGATTAAAGTGAGGTTTCATTAAAAGATGAAAATGTAATTTCTATTTGTAGTATTGTGGTTGTAATTTTTTATTTTTATTTAACCAATGATTGTATGAGGTTTGATCAAACGATACCTGATGTATTTGTAGTCTTGAGTAAGTCTTTTTTTAATCATGATTTTAGGAGGTTTCATCGAAAGGTAAAAGATAGTTTATATTTGTAGTTTTGTGTTAGTAATTTATTTTTGGAATAATTATTAAACAAAAAATAGTAGGATAGGAGCGTTTTAACAAAATAAATCTGGAGTTCTTAATTTTATTAATTTAAAATCTTATAATTTGATTTGTTTTCAATTTAAATCATTCACTTATTTTGGTTAATTAAAACCAACGGAAAAAAATATATTTTAATTATTAAACTCAATGTAGATATACATAAAATGCTTAAAATATCTCCTTTATGGAGTTTTCTTAGGTGTGCAACCCACAAAAGGTGTAAGTGGGTTGCACACCATGTGCCACTTACACAAAAGGTGTAAGTGTAAGGTGTAAGTGTAAGTGTAAGGTGTAGGTGTAAGTGTAAGGTGTAAATGTAAGGTGTAAGGTGTAAGTGAGTTGCATACCATGTGCCACTTACACAAAAGGTTTAAGGTGTAAGGTATAAAAGGTATAAGTATAAGGTGTAAGTGTAAAGAATAAGGTGTAAGGTGTAAGTTGCACACCATAACCAAACCCCTCTTTTATTGAGTTTAATGAACAAATACACTTTTTTTTTAATCGATTTTACTTAACAAAAATAAATAATGATTTAGATTAAAAATAAATAAAAAATTTAGATTTTAAATTGACAAAATTAAAAATTAAGAATTTATTTTGTTATAAGAGTCAAGCCTTTTTTTTTTTATAAATTTTTTGTTGGTAATTTTATCTTTTACTATTTTATTATTTTATTTTTAATAAGAAAATCTCAGGCAGCAACAATATTCTTGTTACTTTTGATATTTTGATGTATGAGGCATGACGTCACTCGGTTAAAAATATAAATAATAAAGTTATTTCCATTTGAAAAAAAAAATTGGGAGCTCTGAATATAGAGTTTTAAAGGAGTTTTAATGAGCTATCTCTACCCACCATATGATGTTTGTTCTGTTTGTTTGTTTGTCAATGACTTCTTCTTTTTTTTTTTTTTTTTTGCTCTGCCACATAACTAGCACTACAAGAAATATAGGTTTTGGCGGCGTTTTTTTAACGACACTTTTTAAAACGTCGCTTTTCTTAATATTTAGCGGCGTTTTAAAAACGTCGCATATTTCTTAATTAAAACGGTGCCGTTTTGTAATAGAAGGCGTTGAGACACGCCTCCAAATGGGTTAGACCTCACGCGCCTCTTTTGAATCTGCAAATAATTGTTAAAGCCTATGTAAACCCTTATTTTGAATCCTCACGTCTTCAAATCTTGCCTCTCTCGCAACCCTCTTTCTTCATTCTCGCGATGTTGCTCCAGAGTGGTGTCTCTCTCTCTCTAGATCGATGTCTCGCTAGTTAACCCTCTCAGAGATTCATCTTTGAGTTTCAGAGATGTAGATCGGTCTCAGTGATTTCATCTCAAAGCGATTTCAATTTCGTAGCTCCAGAGCGGTGTTTCTCTCTCTCTCTCTCGCTCTCTCTCCCTAGATCTCTCTCTATCAACCCTCTCAGAGTTTCATCTCTGAGATTCAGAGATTCAGATCGGTCTCAGTGATTTCATCTCAGAGCGATTTCGATTTCGATTTCGAAGCTCCAGAGCAGTCTCTCTCTCTCTAGATCTCTCTCTCTGTCAACCCTCTCAGAGATTCGTCTTTGAGATTCAAAGATTCAGATCAGTCTCAGTGATTTCATCTCAGAGCGATTTCGATTTTGAAGTTCTCTCTCTTGATTTCGAAGCTCCAGCGAGGTATCGATTTCTCTCTCTCTCAAGCTCTTCCTTCCCGTCTCTCTCGATTTGGTATTTATTTTCTTGGAAAACCTATTCAATTTCTTCTTTTGTTTGCTTTGTCATTCTTCCTTAATATGTTGTGTTTTTGTTTTGAGAAAATGCCAAATGTGCTTGTGATTATGACATTTGTTGGATTTGAGATCATTTTTGGACTTAGTTGATTATTTAGTTTTCTAAGGTGCTTATAGTTTTGTTGGGTCATTTGTGACTTGAGCATTAGTTTTGTTTGATGTTCATGAGTGGCATCCCCTCGATGTTTTTTTTCTAATACAATAGTTATTTACTTCTAAAAAAAATGTGTTTTGTAGGTGCATCAGGTGGCTTTAGGCAAGAGGTTCCATCACAGTCCTTATTCAGCACACATTTTTGCAGAAAGTTGGAAGAAAACGTATGGTGGACTACTGAACTTGAATATTTCTATTTTCCTGGTCTGGTGGGATCCTTTTGACAAAACAATGTAACTGTTTGAACACTTTTTTATTTATGTAGCAAACAGATAGTAGGACAGTTAATACATTTGAAAGGCTTCTATTGCATTCTTGATAAGGGCATTCTTGATAAGCTGAAAATGTTGCACTATAACTGAAATGGTAAAGGCTTCTATTGCATTGATTTGAATATGTGGAACTCTATTGGTCATGATAATGTTGGCCAAATTATTGCTGGCTAGTTTTTTTGTCTCATGGGCTGCATGGAAGCCAAATCTTGTTGAAAGGCTTTGGTAACTAGTAAATATGCAATTTTGGAAAGGATAAAAAGTGAAAGGGATTACATCCTACTGTTGTTTGCTTTTCCTTCGACAACTCTTTTAAAATCAAAATTTGTTCTCTCTGTGTTGTCCTCTCTGAATGTTTACTATTTTTCTTTTGGGTGGTAGTGGTAGTATTACTGGACAATATTAATATTTTAGGTTTAATGTTTTCTCTTTCCAAATTACTGGAACTGATTTTGTTTGTTATTATCAGGTCAAGAGAGCTCTCAGAGGCATTAAGGTTGAACTTGGTCACAGGAAGCATGAAATGGATAGATTATTTGGAATATTAAATTATTCATTCCTGTGGCAGATTTGTGTTTGAACTGTACAAAAGGAAGTGGTTTAGGTGGCCTTAGCGGTTTGTTTTGTAGTTCTGTCTTTAGTTTTCAGAGAAAGCCTATTTGTTTTGACCCTTAATCACTTGCTACTTTTGGAGAATTGAGCAGAGTATTGAGAATGGTCAGTTCAAGTTACCTTGGTGTTTGCCTTATTAATATTATCAATCTTACTATTACATGCAATGTGTGTCCATGTATGTGTATTGTTCATTTGATGGCTTGATTCAATGTTGGTTTGGTAATAATTGAAAGGAGTGGTCTTCATGACAATTGGGATGATGCAGAAGGGTATTACAGTAAGTACCCTATCACTCATGAATCATTTCCTTGATATCATTTCAAGGTCTGTCTGACAACTTGATGTCATTTTTTTTTGGTTCGAGAGGATTTGATGCTATTGTCATACCATGGTGCAATTTCATTCCAACTAATTCTTCATTGATTTACAGAATAGGTACAGAACATGAAAAGTTTGGCTCTGAGTTTGGAACTTTACAGCCAATGAAGTATGAACAAATTGCAGAGTTGCTCAATGGTATTGCTGAGAGGTTTGATTGGGATAAAATAATGGAGGGTGACAACATTATTGGACTCAAACAGGTAAACTTCTCTTCCATAACGTTTTCAAAATGCAAAAACTTCTTCTCTAAATCCATGGTAACTGGTTAGTTTTGAACCCTTTTCCCGTTTATACATTGCTTTGTTATGGATGGTGATGCTCAACTTTTTGGTTCAAAACCAATAAACATTTGTGATTCTTGTTATTCAATTTTGGCTTTTACTTTTGGTGAGTTTTAAATAGCGACTTTGCATTAATTTTGTGCAGGGAAAGCAATCACTGTAACCTGGGGGCCATGAGGAAATTGAGGAAATGTTGAAGAAATGGTTTGCTGTTCAACTATAAGCTTATTGTTTGTGAGGAAATATTGAAAAATTGGATCATGGCTGATATTGGAATTAGGACTCATTTTGCAAATTAGTTTCCCAGTCTTCATTATTCAGCAGCTTACTTTCTTTGTCGCATCAGAAACTTGAAAAAAACTTATTTAGTTTGTTAACAACATATATTTTCTACTAATTGCCCTACTAGTGCATAACTTATATTGTGTTCAGAATAAAAAGAGAGGTTTGGATGTGAAAGGACGATGTCTGATAATTATTGAATCAATTAAAGTAGCAAGGAACCAGGTCACAGGAATTTAATTTCAATGTGAATGTATCTTTCAAACTCAGTTTGTAAATCAAGATGCTAGTCAGTTCACTATGGTCTCATCTGGGAGTCTCAGGGAAGTTAATTTACAAACCTTAGTTACTAACACTTATATAAGAGATTATACCGTATGGATCCATTTGTTCAGATTTTTAGCCGCTATGTTTTATTTATTTCATTGCTCTTTGCAATGTTTTATTTATTTCATTGCTCTTTGCAGGTGCTTAACTTTGACAGATTCTCCTGGACCACAGCTTCGTCAAAGCTTTACCTTTCACCAACTAATCTGCCACTAAAGATCCCTGCATGCAAGGGTCATAGTCTGGTATGACTGCATCTTAACTTTGGTCTCATAATATTTTTCTGCACAATGCTTGCTTGCAGTCAAAACTGAAATGCTGGGTAAACTGTCTAAATCTAGAATATGTGTATTCAAGAAACTGATTTAAAAAAAACTATAAATGCTGATCAATGAAAAGATTATTAGACCCCTAGGTGTTGAATTTCGCTTTTATGTTATTGATTCTTCTCCCGAAGTAAAAAGATTATGGTGTCACATATAGGATTGTTATATGAAAATTACATGAAAGCAGTTTGGTTTAGGTCCATTGAAGGGCATTATGAGAGTGACACTGAAAAACATCAAGTCTATAATATTAGACCACCATTTTAAGACATTTTATTGGTTGACATAATATAGTAAATAAGAAGTATACACAACTTTTGATTTATTTATAAAAAAGAGAGAAAGAAACACAAAAAGAAGTGACATGTACCTCTTGTATAAAAATAATCGACTAGATTATATTGATGCTGTTTAAGTAACATGTGAAACAGTTAAGAGTCATCTCAACTGGGCCAAGCTTTTGCTACTATTGGTATTGTGTCATTAGGAATATGAATGTCTTCTCAGCTTTGAATTAAACAGATCTCCTTTCGACGTTTTGTGTTTAGATTAAGTGAAGAATGAATCTATATGCATGGTCTCATATAAACAAACCTAATTCAGTCGTGATTTTCTTCTTCATTCAGGTAGGTGCTCACTACTTTGAAGAGGAAATGTCCAGTTAGATGCTAAACATGAATGCAAGGATTCAACAATATTTCAGGTGGTTATGAAAACTCACCCACCCTTGATATTTATCTGTTTTCTTTCAATTTTTCGTTACCATTATGTTTAGTTCCACTGCTCCTACTTCTTTCCAATATTGCTCTTGAAATGGTTACTGCTTGAAACATGTGCTGTAGGCTGTCAGTGTTCTGGTTGCATAGTTGCTATACCATGAGACATACACCATATTAACCAATCTTCCACTGGATAATTATTGAAATTTGTGTTTTACAGGTTCCTATGTTTACAGCATTGGGTTTACGAGTCCGATTTCTCAAGGTAATACCGATAGATCTTTAAAATGATGTAATTCCTTTTTGTAGAAATACAGTTATTTATTTTTTATTTTTTCACACCTAATTGCCCTGGTTGAGAGTTGAGATAATCTTCCACTGGATAATTATTGTAATTCCTTTTTGTAGAAATAGCTCTAGTTGAGAGTTGAGATAATGTTTTCTGGGTTTGGCACTGATGAGTATTCTTTTTTGTTTTTGCCCCTTATTTGACAGGTGGTTATTTAAAACTTCCTGATGTTTCAGAATAACTTTTCTGGGTTTGGCATTTTGATGGCCCTTGTTAATATGTATTTTGATGGCCCTTGTTAATATGTATTCTGGGGGCTAGTTGGAACTCCCTGGTGGAAGATTTTGGGGCTTTATTGATGTTATTTTTGTAAGTAAAACTATACTTTCAACTGTTATTTTTTGTAGGTAAAACTATACTTCTCTTGTTGGCAATTTTTTTTTTCTTGTAGGAAAAGAATATACAACTTGAGCACAACCACCACTGAACCTTGCTAGAATCTGAGAACTTTACTTTTTTAAGTACAAAAACATTGTTACCTTTTTTAAAATGATGGTCATCATATTTATGCTATACTATTGTTGTTGTGTAGTTCTTCCTTGAACATTCTATTTCATTGAATTAATGCTTAATTTGTTATTTGAATGAGAATTAATATTTTATATGTATCATTTCCCATTTTGTTTGATTGGTAGTTTAGGTAAATTAGTGATAAAGTCATTAATTAATTGGAATTAAATTAAGGGGACACCAAAAAAAAAAAAAATCATTAATTATAAATGTTAGCGACAGTTTTAAAAAATTGTCAAAAAAAAAGTCACTATTTTCAACTTTTAATAGTTTGAAAAATTCGTCACAGAAAAATATCACTATTATAAGTTTTAGCAACAATTTATAAAAACCGTGATAAAAAAAGTCACTAATTGTTAATTTTTAGCAACATACATAAAAAATCGTCACAAAAAATTATTTTTAGCGATAATTTTTCAAAGACTTATTGTCAATAGAATTTGATAAAAATTAAATCAAACTATTATAACTTGTTGATTGTTTACCCTTAAAGGAATAAAATTACATAAAAATTCTCATTATATAAAATATGCTTTTTCTTTTCTTTTCTTTTTTGTAAATTATAAGTAAAATGATATTTTCACTTCTAATCGTATGGATTGAATTGTTAATCCCAATGCCCTATGACAAAATTTATTCCACCCTTTTGAAGATTAGCCATTTTTTTTTACCAACTATTATGATTTACACGAGCATTAAGGTGTTTATGCGGTGGGATATAAGCATTGGATTGATTCCCATGTTTAGTAGAACCTCTAAGGTGTTTATGTGGTGGGATATAAGCATTGAATTGATTCCCATGTTTAGTAGAACCTCTAGTTCAACGTTCGGTTGGCAAATAACCTTTGTACAAATTGTCCCATTTGAGCAATGCATCCTCTATTTCAGGGATAACTCAGTCCTACAAAAAGAGATGGGACACAAATCAATGGCATGAGGAGACCTTATTATTAGCTTTTTAAATTACCAAAATAACCCCCAAGTATACAAATTGTCCCATTTGAGCAACGTATCCTCTTTTTCTTTCTCTTTCTTTTGTTCTTTTTTCCTTTTTTCACAAAACGATTTATTTTTCCCCATTCAAAAATTTTGATGAACATGTAAATCTCATATATATATAAGGTAATCTTAATTTTAGAACATAGGAATCCCTTTCACACTAAATTTGTATTTTTTATTGGTCCAAAATTTTTTTATACTGTATTCCTATTGCATAGTAAACAAATCAAAAAGAAAAAAAACGGTCTAACAATTATCCATATGTGGGGACATATTTTTTGAATGACAACACGTGGCCAAGGTGGCACCGAACTGCCAGCCAAGGTGCTACGTGTCTTGGTCATGACGCCAAGATTATCTCGGCTAGGCCGAGGTTATCTGCGGAGATGCCGGAGTTCGGGATAAATAGATAAGCTACAAGAGTCCTAAAATGGAGGAGGACCTCAGTCTGGATAAGGATAAAGTTCTTAGGGAGTTTATCTTTATCTATTTGAGGGTCCAGGATGAGCATTGAGCCAGAGTCCAAGAGAAGGTAGGCTTCTATCGGAATCAGGTTAGTGTTGGTTATAAAAGTAAGGCACCCTCATGGGTCTAAGGTACGCTTTTTGTATTCTGTCTTGTGAATTAAGCACAATTGGTTATCTTTTAGAGATATTGATTACTGACTTGATCGTCGGAGTGCCCCCGGGTGGAAGAACCACCGCTATAATCTTTTCTTTCTGTGACAGGTCGTTCTGGTGCAATCTATTCTGCTGGTGTCCTCTAGCGAAGTACCTGTTTGACAGTGTGGTCAGAAAACATCATATACAATTTGGCGCCGTTTGTGGGAAAGAAAGAAGAATACATGGCCAACGACGGACAAAAAGAGAAGATCGGGGACAACATCCCTACTGGAAGTGGTAAACACTTTGATCCCAACGTAGAGAAGGATAACTGCAGCGAAGAAACTCGGGATCAAAATCCCCGAAAAAAAGACATCGGCCAGGAGGGCGACATACCAAAGAAGTCAGACCGAGGCGGGTATTATAATGAGGACGACCTCCAGGTATGGAAAGATAGATGCCTGTGGAGGGACGGCGAGATGAAGGGAATGGCGAACAAATTGGCAAACCTGCAATCGGTCGTCAATTTCATCATGCAGAACAACGTCATGCAGCTACCGTTTTCGTTACAAGATATGTTGATTCCAGCGACCAAAAAAGATGCCCAGAAAGAGGGGCAGAAAACAATTCCTCCAGTCTCCCAACACACCAGGGCCAAGGAATACTCTCACCGGCCTTCAAGGGAGGTCGGACGAGGAGAGTCAATGAAGGAAGATTCTCAAAGGAAACATCGTACCAAAGAAGCTGAGCCCAAAGAACATCGGCATGTCCAAGGGAAGGAACTTTGTTTCGATACGACCAATTGAGAGAGGTCCAAGAGGACTCATAACGATACTGGGAGTAGCGCACCAAAAAAGCTGAAATCCATTGATAACCGAGCTCCTGGACGAACCAAGGAGGATTTGGGGGATTAGCTCCAGAGAAAGCGACAAGATGCCGAGGTAACCTCACCAGTCAAACCAAGAACTTCGTTCTCGGTAGAATTGGACAAATTTGAGGCCCCGAAGAGGTTCCACATGCCGTGATTCCAGATATACGACGGTAAGTCTGACCTTAACTTTTACGTCAGCTTGTACCTGAACTCAATGGCATTATAAACCGGGAACGAGCCGTTGCTCTACAAGGTGTTCCCCTCATATTTTAGAGAAATCGCATTAGACTAGTTTCACAAGTTGCCGAAAGGATCTGTGAAAAGCTGGGAAGGCCTGGCCGAGATATTCATGGCCAGGTTTGTGACAAACAAACTACAGTCGTTGAGGGTGGACTGCCTGATGGCTCTGAGAATTGGCGAGGATGAAAGCCTCAAGGCCTATGCCAAAAGGTATTATGAGGTGTTCAACCGAATACCAGGATACAACTAAGAGGTAGCAGTCGTGTCTTTTAAGAACGACTTGAACAATGATTGTTTGCTTCGAAAATCACTGGCAAAGACATTGCCAAAAAGTATGGAGGAATTTATGGCCAGGATAGAAAAGTATGCCAAGGCTGAGGAGGACACACCGGGGACAAAGGTGTCAAAACAAGAAAAGAGAAACAGCTCGCCAAAGCAAGGCCGAGGCAATGGTGGATACAATAAGCAAGCGACAGGACTGAGGGCTACATAGGCAGTCACAACCGTATTCTGAATTCCGGTCTACAAAGTCTTGGAAAGAATCTGGAATCAGCCCTATTATAGAGCACCAGAGAGGATTTCTGGTGAATTTATGGGAAAAAGTCTGGGGAAACGCTGTGCCTACCACAATAAGGATGGGTATCTAACTCAAGGGTGCAGAGCCCTAAAGGCGCATCTGGAAGACCTGGTAAGACAAGGTCATCTAAGAGACTTGGTAGATGAGACCAGAACAAGGGAAGAGCAAGCGAGACTGCCTTAGGCACCGGCAGCACCGCTTCCACGAGCACCACAACCACAAGTAGGCGGACCTTAAGTGATCAATGTGATTCACTCGAAGGTCAATGAGAATGAGATACGTGGGCAAACTCAGAAGATAAAACACTTGTAACATGTGTATCAGGTCCGGCAGAAGAGACCAAGGGCAGACGAGTGCTAAGGACCAGTGGTGTCCTTTACTGAAGACGACCTAGAGATGGTGCAGCATCCACACAACGATGCCTTTGTAATATCCCTCCACATTTGAGAGTGCCAGGTAAAGCAAATTCTAATCGACCAGGGCAACGCTTGTGACATCATGTACGTCAGGTGTTACAAGGAGCTTGGCCTTCATCAAGACGATCTGAAACAATCCAATGGTCCAATGGTTGGGTTCAATGGAATGTCGACATGGCCCCTGGGAGCAGTAAGTTTGGAGGTGCAGGCTGGCACCAAGAAGGTAAAAACTGAGTTCACAATAATTGACACTCCCTTCCCTTACAATGGTATCTTAGGAAGGCCATGGCTGCATGCAATGAGGGCTATTCCCTCAACATTACACCAGCTGTTGCGGTTCCCAGTAGAGCATGGAATTGAGGAATTTAGAGGGGATTAGGTGCAGACAAAGAATTGCTCTATGGAAACAATGAAATCCACCTGCAACATACGAGAAGTAAAAGCAGCAGAGATTGAAGATGAGGACATGGAGGTCCTTGACAACGTCGGCAAAGAACCAGCCGAGAAAAGTGAGAAAGCCCTAAAGAAGATCTCAGTCCAGCAAAAGGATGAAGTGCACTTCTTCCTCCTCAGCTCAGGCTTGGCCAAGGAAGAGGAAAAGGAATTAAAAGCATTCTTGAGAACAAACCTTAAGGTGTTTGCTTGGACACCATACGAGATGCCTGGCATTGACCTCGAGGTCACTTGCCATAAACTGAATGTGGACAGGTCGGCTAAACCTGTCATCCAACAAGCAAGGAGGCCGACGTTGATGCATGTTGAGGCAGTAGAAGAAGAAGTGGATAAACTTCTGGAGGCCAGAGCCATTCGTGAGGTAAACTACCCAACATGGTTATCAAACACGGTTGTTGTGAAGAAAAAGAATAAGAAGTGGAGGGTCTGCGTGGACTTCACCAGCCTGAACAAGGCTTATCCCAAAGACAGTTTCCCATTACCCAAGATTGACCAATTGGTGGATGCCATTTCAGGACATGGAAGGATGAGCTTCCTAGATGCTTACAAGGGGTACCATCAGATAGCTATGTACCCCCCAGATGAGGAGAAGACTGTATGTATCACCCCAAAAGGGCTGTATTGCTACAGAATGATGCCTTTTGGGTTGAAAAATGCAGGAGCAACTTACCAAAGATTGGTGACTAAGACGTTCAGACATCTAATAGGCAAAACAATGGAGGTATACATTAATGACATTATCGTGAAGACCAAGGAACCTAAGGATCATCTGGCCAACCTGAAGACAGTCTTTGATATCCTACGGACATTTCGGCTCCGACTCAATGCATCAAAGTGTGCATTTGGAGTTGGGTCAGGGAAGTTCCTAGGATACTTGGTCACCAGAAAGGGCATTGAGGCAAGCCCAGATCAAATCAAGGCCATCTTGGAGTTAAAGAGCCCAACATCGGCAAAACAAGTGCAGATGTTGACTGGAAGGGCTGCAGCTCTAAACAGATTCATAAGCAAAAGTTCTGATAAATGCAAGACTTTCTTTAATTTAGTGAAGAAAGCCACAGACTTCTTATGGACAGAGGAGCGCGAAGTCGCCTTGGCCGACTTGAAGAAATACTTGACCACCGCACTAGTTCTCTCAAATCCAATACCTGGAGAGGAATTGTTCTTATACTTGGCTATTTTCAGAGCATGCAGTAAGTGCAGTGGTAATCAGGGAAGAAAAGGGAGAACAAAGGGCAGTTTACTACGCAAGTAAAACCCTAGCAGATGCAGAGACTAGATACCTACCCTTGGAGAAGCTGACACTGGCTTTAGTAATGGCCTCCAAGAAGCTGAATCATTACTTTCAAGCCCACAAGATTGTGGTGTTAACTGAGCATCCTTTGAAGTCCCTGTTACAACAAGGAGATCTGATAAGCAGGATAACCAGATGGGCAGTGGTGTTAGGCCAATATGACTTGGAATTCAGACCTAGAATAGCAATCAAAGGCCAAATTTTGGCCGACTTCGTGGCTGAGTTCACACCAGACGCCATCATACATCGGGCTCCGTTGAGCCAGGGTATACGATGTCCATGTGAACAAAGAGAAACCCAACTGGGGATAGCGGAATAGAGAAAAGAAGAGAAACTCAAGCCCTACAGTATTTACGTCGGCTACTCCTTCCACCTGCTTGTTGATGGAAGTTCAAATCGACAAGAAGCGAGGGCAGGAATAGTGCTAGTATCACTAGATGGATAGATGTTGGAACAATCCATTCATTTGGCGTTTAAGGCCTCAAACAATGAAGCAGAGTATGAAGCACTGATTACAGGATTAAAGTTGACAGCAGCAATGGAAGCCGACAAGGTAATGGTCTTTTGTGACTCCCAACTTATCGTCAACCAGGCAACAGACAAATACGTAGCCCGAGATGAAAACATGGTGGCCTATGTAAAGGAGGTGGACAGACTGATAGCATTGTTCCAAAATTGCCGACTACAGCAAGTTAGTCGAGATGACAATAGCCATGCTGATGCCTCTGCCAACCTGGCTAGTGCAATAAAACCAGGAGAGGCAAAAACAATAATGGTTGACTACTTATCAGGTCCAAGTGTAGAACCATTGAAGACAAAACATGAGGCAATGAGTGTAGAGATGGAACCAAGCTGGATGGATGCGATAATAGTATTCCTTAGAGATGGAAAACTGCTAGATGATCATAAAGAGGCACACAAGCTTAGATTGAAGTCGGCAAGATTCAGTCTAACAGCAGAAGGGCATCTTTACAGAAGATCTTTTACTGGTCCCCTTCTGAAGTGTGTGCATCATTCACAAGTTGAAGACTTCTTGTATGAAATACATGAAGGAGTATGTGGAAGCCACACTGGGGGCAGGTCACTCGCTCATAGGGCCATTACTCAAGGGTACTGGTGGCCCTACATACAAAAAGATCCTGAAGCTTATGTTAGAAAGTGTGAGAAGTGTCAGAGGTTTGCACCTTTGATACACCAACCAGCAGCAGATTTGAACCATTGTCCAACCCTTGGCCATTTGCCCATCGGGGCATGCATCTTGTTAGACAGTTGTCTCAAACAACTGGACAAAGGAAGTTCCTACTAATAGCAACAGATTACTTTACCAAGTGAGTGGAAGCTGAACCCCTTGCAAAGATTCGAGATGTTGATGTGAAGAGCTTTATATGGAAGAACATCATCACCAGGTTTGGGATCCCAAGGGCAATAATAGTAGACAATGGAACGCAGTTTGACAGTAAACTGATCAAAAGCTTCTGTGCAAAGTACAAAATCAAGAACTTCTATTCCACTCCAAGCTTTCCTCAGAGTAATGGTCAAGCAGAAGCATCCAATAAGGTTATCTTGGATAGGATCAAGAAAAGGTTGGAAGCAGCAAAGGGAAAGTGGGTGGATGAGTTGCCCAGTGTACTCTAGGCATATCGGACCACGCCGAGAAGATCAACTGGGGAGTCCCCATTTGTTATGGCTTATGGCACAGAAGCAGTTATTCCACTGGAAGTCAGCATCCCAAGGATCAGAACCCAGGGAGTAGAAAATGGTACCAATGAGGCATTCTTGGCCCGAGATCTGGATCTGTTGGAAGAAAGAAGGGAGAAAGCAGCAATTCAACTGGGGGCATACCAGCAGCAGCTTGCTAGGGCTTACAATAAGAAGGTCAACCCATGAGAGTTCCAAGTTGGGGACCTTATCCTGAAAAACATCGTCAGCAACAAGAAGGATCCCAGAGAGGGCAAGCTTGGCCCAAATTGAGAGGGACCTTATAGAATCATTTTGGTCCTGGGCAATGGTGCATATCGACTTGAAAACAGTGAAGGCAAAGAGTTGCCAAGACCCTGGAATACTTGCAACCTGAAGTTTTTCTATCATTAGATTTTTTGTTTTTTAAAGTTTTCTGTTATTAGTCGAAGTAATTAATAAAATTTTATCTCGATTTTTGATTTCAAACTGGTGTAAAATGATTAACCAGCCACTTGGCGATGTTTCTAATTGAAATATGATGAATAACTTAGACTTATTATATAGCAGAGTTGAATTATACTTGCATATAATAGAGTTGAACTAAGTTGGCGATGTTTCTGATTGAAACATGACGAATAACTTAATTATATGGCAGATTTGAATTATACTTGCATATAATAGAGTTGAACTAAGTTGGCAATGTTTCTGATTGAAACATGATGAATAACTTAGACTCATCATATGGCAGGGTTGAATTATGCTTGCATTTAATAGAGATGAACTAAATTGGACTTGCCATATCGGCAGAGTCAAACACAGATTGAAACTAAGTACATTTGGATAAGATTAACAGATGAACCAAGGTTGAGAACCTTGGCTAGTCTCTGTTTAAACTTCGGTGACGAGGTCATAAGCCACATGCTTAATTGTAGATCGCCCGAACTCCGCTCCATGCGCGAGGGCGCGAATCGTTGTTCTTAGCTACTACAGTTCGGACTCCTGTCACGGTTCTGAATCTAATCTCATAAAGTGCAATGTGAGATTGATAAATCACCAAAGAGTCCAAATCTGGCAAATCGTTTTGGAAAACTGATTTTTATCAAGAAGTGCCAAACATGGATTGCTTTGCCAGATTTCAGAGTCGCCACCTAAATATTTTATTTTGAGAAATTTAGGAAACTCTAACTCGTGCCTAAGGCCACGTGTCCGTCAACACCAAAGTTGCCTCGGCTCGAGAACTTGGGTACGAAGGGGGAAGGTCATGAAATGAGCACCCCCACTCGCCCGATCAAAGGATCGGCCTCTACTAACAAGATATGTTGTTTTTGAAAACACATGCGTTCTTGTTCCGGTTTATTAGTTACCTTACTATGTGATGCGCACAGCATACAGGTATAGACTTAATCACGCGGATTAGAACAAAACAACTCATGTTTGTTTTTTAAAGTGGTTTGAAGGTGCTACTCGCAAGTAGGCTAAGACGCGGATTTGCCACCCTCAAGTGAGCTTAGAAAAATATGATTTTGTCACTTCAAGTGGGCTTAAAGACTCACAATCATCGAGTTGTTTCAATTCAGGAAATCAAGCCTCCATCCACAGGCATTCAAGTAGTTAATCACTTAAACAGTTAACCTCATGGCAAGCATGCTATCATGGCAGTCACTTACACGCATGCAAGGATGCTAAAGCATAAACACTCACAGTGTACTCCGAGCCAAAACAGAAGCTAGTTAGTAATCATGCATGATCCTAGCTATGTCAAACAATGCCTAATGCAACACATGCAAAAATGCAACTAAGATAGGCTCGGCTATTCTAAGATGGCATATGAATGCGACAATTGATACATGTATTCAAATAGGAATTGAAATACAATGCAGTTTGAATGATGCGCCGAGCCTGGTGCATGCAATACAGATGAATGAATGCAAACATGCAAGCATAAGGATGCTAATTGAAACGTGCCCTAAAACTAACCATCGAAAGCTAGTAAATAAAAGAGAAAAATAAATGGGGGTTGGAAGACATACATCACATACACACACACACTTATTACAACAGTTGTGCTCTCTCGATGGAGGGTCCGAATGAATAAGCTAAGCTAGCTACACTAAGTTAAGCTATCTAACTAGTCTAATTAATCTAATTAAACTAGTTATTACACAACAAATTGAATAACTAGCTACAACTAATTATTACATCACTTTAACTAATTAACAAATTAATTAAATTACAAATTCAAGCTAGACAAATAAGCATTAAACTACACTACTTGGCTCTGCTTTGGAAAGTTGAACAATGCATGCATTTGGTTCCTCGCTCGGAAATCCATTGCTATGCCCAACTTGCCTCTATTTGCATTTGATTTTAGAACACTGCAAGAGCCTCCAGATAGCTTCTACTCCATCATGGAGACTTCCAGGAAGGTTGCCGACTAGTTGATGGTGGTGTAGACCACCTAAGTATGCTGCAGACCAGAAAAATTGGTCGGCCAGCTACTTTTACTGGTCGGCCGACCAGAAAATGCTGCACAACTCCATTTTGCTGCAACAGAGAACAAAAAGAGGCACGACATTGTATTTGCAAGATATGTGTGCACAACCACCCTCCCTATCATTTCTTAAGCTCAATGGAGTGTAGTTCTCGACTCTTGGACCACCAATTGAGCATCACGATGCACGATGGCCGAGGAGCCAAGTTTGTACATTTCAATGTCGATGAATGCACAAACAACAAATAAGAGCCTTAAACTCTATCATGCATGATCAAGAGCGTCGGCGACCAAGAAATTAGGCACGTTTCATCACTTCAAGTATAAAACATCCCTCGTTCCTCGTGTTTGGATTAACACCCCATTCAAACACAATACAATGCAACAACATTCATTCTAGGCATAATGCAATGCAACAACATTCATTCCAAGCATAATGCAATGCAACAACATGCGAGCACAATGCCATGCAACAACATGTAAACACAACGCAATGCAACAATATGCAAACAACATGCTATCTACCAATGCTAATGGCATGCACAAGATACTATCATGTGAATAATGCATGCATGGCAATCTTAAAAGCTAAGGCCTCAAGGCAAATGAAGTGCATCACACATGAGGCATACACTACAATGCTCAAATGGTCAAACCACACATGGACAGACCTCAGATGCTCCAAAACAGTGGCCAATTCACACCAAAACTTAGGCACAAAAAGACAAAGAACATATGCTCATGTAATGGCTCATCAACAAGGCCTAAAGGCGCAACTCTCAAGAGCACCTAAAAACTGACAAACATGGAAGTATGGCAGCACTAAATGCTTTGAAATATCATCCCAAATGATGCCAAAAGATGCACATGTCACAAATGAAGCATGCTAGGATACTCAAAACTTGAAACTAGCATAGGCATTTGCACTATAGCTATGCAATACATGAACCATATGGCCAAGACAACCTAAAACAGTCCTAGAGCATGTGAAAATGATGCTAAAACATGCATAGAGCAAAGCCAAAACAAGCTAGCATGAAGGACCAAAATATCAAGTAAGCAAGGCCAATGAGGAGAATTACACTACACTTATCACAACCAAGCAAGAGATGAATTTACCAACAAAAATCAGAGTTGTATCATGGCAAAATAGGACCAAATACACACTAAAATGGTGGCCCAAAAGCCTAGGCAAGATGGCATACATATGAGCTCATATTTAAGGCATAAAGCACCAACCCTCCAAAGCATTGAAAGAGTGAAAGATGTGAAGACATGGCAGTGAAACATGCTCTGAAATCACATACGAAATGATGCCAAATCATGCAAATAGCCCAAGCAATGCATGCTAGTGACTTGGAAACTCAAGGCTAGTGAGCTAGAATGCACTATGGCTATACAAAGCAAGGCATGCATGACCAAAACAATATAAATCAGAGCTCAAGCATGCTAAAACATGGACAAAAGCTTGCTGGAGTTGAGCCCAAACATGCTAGAATGATGGTAAAAAACAAGATGCATGTTACGCTAGTGAATGGAAATGCACTACAAGTGCAAGGAGCATGCAAGATGCTATCAAACCAACCTAAAATAGAGCTAAGGCATGCTAAAACAACACCAGAAACATGCTGAGATAGAGCCAAAAAAGGCTAGCAAGACATGCTAAAACATGAGGCATACAAGGCTAGTTTGCAAGGATTACACTACAAGTGTATAAAGCATGCAAGGGTGGCCTAAACTAAGCCAAAATAGAGGTATGCCATACTAAAATAAGGCCAAAAATATGCTGAGATGGGGCCAACATATGCTAGATAAACATGCTCAAACATGAGGCATACAAGGCTAGCAACCAAAATACAAGGAGAGTGGATGACCCTCTCCTATTTGGGACCTCAAAACACCCTTTCCACCACTGAAATTCCTCTGAGTTTCAGTGGTGAGAAAGCCCAAAAGAGGTGGTCCCAATGGCTTTAAAAGATAGCTCAAAACAAGGCAAAATAAGGCACCAAGGGGGGTAGACCAACCCCAACACAAACAAAGCCTTAAACAACCATATCAAACACTTGAAAATGAAGCTTTTTACAGTTGAGAGTCAAGCCAAAATAAGCATGCAAAGATTGCTAAAAGAGTAACCAAAACAAAGCTTAAAAAGGGAAAAAGGGGTTACCCTTGAAGCACTGCAACAATAGCACCTTCTTCAGCCCAAAACCAGCTTTTATGACCGAAATACCACCTCCAAGAATCTCAGCTCAGAGGTGGTGGTGTGTGGCTAAGAGTTGTAGTGAAGAAGAGAGGAAACAACACACTTTAAGGCACAAAAATATATATATATATATAGAGAAGGAGATATATGTATAGCTCTCTGAAATTTTTCTCAACCTGGAAAAGAGAGAGAGAGCCTCCCTCTTATAGAACTCTAAGCTTCAAGCTTCTTGGAGAAGCTAGAACCTTGGTTAAACATGTATGGAGGATGCAATCTGTGCTATTCAGTTGGCACAGCTGGCATCCACAAACTCTGTAGAGAATGCAAGAAAGCTGCTGACCATTTGAAGTGGTCGCCCAGCTACATGCATTAGTCGGCCGACCACTTAAAGTGGTCTTCAAGAAGACCAAGTAGTCGGCAGGGGGGGAGAGGTGGTCTACACCAAGAAAACAAAGTGGTGGCATGGCTGCCAACCACTTTTGGTGGTCCAAAGGCCACCAAGACTAGTTGGCCGACCAGAAAATTGGCTGGCGGGAAAGAAAAGTGGTTTTCAGGGAGAGAAACTAGTCTCCAACCCTCATTCCACCCTCCAAGCAAGGAAAACAAGGTTTGTGCCAAAACCAAACCAAAAAGGATGCAAGACAAGAGTCCAGGGTCGAGGCGCACAGCCGGAAGTTTTGAAAACTAGTTTACGGGTACCAAAAGTGGTCTACGAGTTTACGGGTACCAAAAGTGGTCTACGAGGGAAAAGTGGTCTACGATCACAAAAAGTGGTCTCCAAGACCTTTGTGTCCCTCTAGGAAAAGGCAACAAGGCATGGTTCGAAAACCAAGCCAAGAGGAGAACATTAAGCGGTCCCGAGACAAGGCGCGCGGTCGAAGGCTCCGGAAATTGAAAACTAGTCTCCAAGAGGGAAAAGTGGTCTATGGACCTCTCTCTCCCTCCAGGCAACGCTAACAAGGCATGGTCCATAGACCAAGCCAAAACACAAAGAGTTCAGAGGGTCGGAGGCAAGGCACTCAGCCGAAAACTCCGGAAACTCGAAACGAGCACAAACATGCACGATCATCGAGCACTCAATCGATGACGTTTGAGTCTTAAGGTCAGTCAAAAATGGGGTGTCTACACCCAAGTGGAACTTAAGTTCACATTAGGGGGCAAAGAGCTAGAGAATAATGCTCGGGAGTTAGAATTTACAAGCTAAAGTTGATTTAACACTTGTTGAAATTTTAAAAATTTACAAGTCGAAGTTAAGCCAAGGTTATGTTGAAAAAAGGTTGGTTTAACACTTGTTGAAATGTTTTAAGGAAAAATTACAAGTTGAAGTTAAGCCAAGGTTATGTTGAAAGAAGTATCTACGTACTTGACGAGATTACCATATTGCCAAGACTTGGAAGATAATGGAAGACAGAAGTCTTGATAAGTGAAAGTGAAGTGGCATGTTTTAAATAAGCACTTGTAATGTTTTCAAGTATTAAGCCATGGCCGACATAAACAGTCAACAGTTATACCCGAAGTATTTTACCCCAACGAAATTGCACAATTAAGGTGTATCTTGAAGACATGCAAATTATTCTAAGTATGGAATCATACAAGATAGTAAAAAGAAGACAAACATACAAACACTTCAAAGAAGAAATTGTACTTGCATTAAAAGAAGCAAAAGAACACTTCGACCTACAAAGAGACTACTTGTTTAGATTACAAAAGTGGCACGTCGGCCAAATACGAAAACTGAAAACAATGTTCAGAAAATTACTAAGTACAAAGAAAAATATTATAGCAAGACTACTCGGCATTGGTGGTGGGCTGTGTCTCGACCCCAGAAGACAACTAGGGAATCTTCTCGGCAGCCTTCTCAGCCTCGACCTCGGCGTCGATCTCTCGTAAAGTTTGATCAATGCTCTTCTCGGTGATTGGCACCTTGGATATTGTCTTCTGGGGGGAGGCTCCTTTTGAGACCTCGCCCTTCTCATCCTGAGTCAAGTCTAGGACTTGCTCATTCAGAGTTGGGGACTTGGCCCCAACAGGATCTTCAGCAACAGCCACCTCGGCCTCTACATCTTCGGCTTCTTCTCATTCTTCCTCTTCTTCTTCCTCTCCAGCCTTAGCCTCAAACTAGCTTGAAGTGGATGAGAATGGTAGCACAAGTCGGCCTATGTCCCTCAGAGGAGAGTCCTCAGGAACAACCAACTCCTTCAGAGTTGCCATCCAACCAAGGGTGAAACCTTGTTGTATGCCTCTCTGACTTGTTTTTTGTAGTCCTCATGGACGTCGACTGCCCCCTCGGCGTAGGCCTTCTCGTCTGCCACTTTGATCTCGGCAGTTTTGGTGGCCATGGCGTCTCGGAGTTCGGCTTGGGCTTCAATCATTTTGACCTCGACATCTTTTTTCTCGACCTTAAGGACCTTAGCAACAGCCTCAACAGCCCTCGCCCTTTTCATCAACCTCGTCTGGGGCCTGTTTTGCTACCTTGGCTTGATCGATCAATGTCTTCATCTTAGCCTCGGCCTTATTGATGGTCTTGAGCAAGCCAGCGTCCTCCTTGGTCTTATAGGTCAACTCCTTCTTAATGTCAAAGGCCTGCATCATGAAGGAGTGAGCGTACTGGATCGCCTAGAAGAAATGGAAAAAAACAAAAGTTAATAAAACTCTCTAAGTATGGAAAAAATAGAGAGTACCAAGTATTAGGGGCTTACTTGTACGGAGTGCTGCAACGTTAGAGTGAAATTTTCGTATTTGTTGACCTCGGCGTTGCGTTCGAGGTCTTTGGAAATGAGCAAGGCAGTAGAGAGGGCAACGCTGACTTCAATGGCAGTTGCGCTGTCGTCGACTCTGACTGGCTTGTCCTCAATGGTGATTGGAAGGGCCCAGGGGGCATCAGATTTTAGGGGCCTCGAGGTTGTAGCAGACTTTGACCTCAACTTCTTTGACCGGGTGGATTCAGAGGGAGCAGCCTCAGCGGGCCTCTTTTCGGTGGCAGAGGCACTTTTTTCTGCCTCGGCCATTTTTGAGATTGGCAAGGTGTCCTTAGAGTCAATTTGAGTCACCGTTGCCTTGGCTTGGGCTTTCTTCAGCCTCTTTGGCTTCAGTTTAGGTTGAGACTAGGAAGGGAAAGATTGAATTGTGATGACATTGGGGATGTCGAAAAGAAGGTCTTCAGCAACAGCCTTTTGTCGCCCCATTTTGTCGGTGGAGATGGCAATGGTAACTTTAGTGCCAAGGCGGATCGCTAAAAGTGCAGTTGGTGGGTTGGTTGGATCGTAAGAGGATGCCTCGGTACTTCGGCGTCTTCGGCTACAAGTCCTACTTGCTGGTGCAAAAAGTAGAGCTCGACGTTGGCGTTGGCGCTGAGAGGGTGGAATCAGTTGTGGAGCTAAAGTAGATGGCTGTTTTGCTGGGGCAGAGGTTGATCCCTAATCTGGTCGAGGTGACGAAGTTATAGCAGAAGTTGTAGCAGAAGGAGGGGACTTGCTCTTCTTCGGGACGTCGGGCAAAATGGACTGGTAGGTTGGATATAGTTAAGCAACAGAGGGGATTTTCGCTGGTCAACTAGCAAATCCAACAACTTCTTGAAATCCTTGCTGGGATAGAAGGATTTGTGGAAGTCCTTGGGTGGTTGAGGAAAAACTGCAAAATAAAACAAACAAATGTTAGAGCATACAAAAATATCAAAGTAAAAAAGACTTGAAAGCAAGTAAAAGTGACACTTGGCTCTTACCATCTCTCTCTCTGAACACTATAAGGCTTAAAGGGTAGAGGTGAAGGTCATCCTCTGGAGGGAACACCCAGTTGCCCGAGACGATGAAATAATCGTCTCCGGCGCCTTTGTTGGAATCAGGGAGGTCGGCGATGAGTTTGTATTCTATCGACCTCGACTTAAGGTAATAAATGTAGCATTTTTCTGACTTAAGGCCACACATGGTGTAATAGTACTGGATGTCAGCTAGAGTTACCCTAGCATTTTTTCGGCTAGCTAAAGTAATGATACCATTGAGGACTCTATAAGAGTTAATGGCTAATTGCATTGGGTTGAGTTTATAACAGTGAAGGACTTCTTAGAAGAGGATATAAAGAGGGAACCTAAGTCCACACTCTATGAAGGCTACTACTGGGAATGGCATGGAGTCGTCTTTGGGCATGATGGAGTCCTCCTCCCCAGCCAACCTGAGATGAACGTCGGCAGGGATGGCAAACTCCTACCTAAAGTATGCTAGCTTAGTTGGGGTGTCTACCCTCCACTTGAACATGCCTATAACGTCGGCTAAATAGGGAAGGTGTTGGATTTCAGAAGGAAGTGGTTTGTTAAGGTTTGAGGGACCTCGGCTTAAACTCAAAATAGAAGCAAGGGATCAAAATCCAAGCCTAAAATCTATGTGGAAATAGGAAATTGGAGGCAAGAATCTGGCAAAATGCAACAAGAAAACAGAAACAGGAACATGATTCAGACTCAAGAAGACAAAACAAGAATTCAAGAACATTTTACAAAACATGTACAGATATACAAAGCCAAGGACAGTGGCAGAATAACAAGTATGTATTTGGTTCAAAACCCAGAAAGCAAAATCAAGAACAGTGACAAGCTATCAAGAACGTCAAGTGTATGAACAACATGTGTGTATGTGTATACCAGCAACAAATTATACAAAAGCAAAATCATGAAACAAATGACGAATGGTGGAATTCAACACACAAATGACTATTTAAGAGCATGAACAGATTTGCAATGGCAGTATACAAGCATAGCAAAGTTTGAAGTAAAACAAAAAATTGAAATGAAGGAAAGTAGTGGCTTACTATGAAGAGTGATGCTGGTGAAATGAATGTCGAAGTTAAATGATGGTGGAACAAGTAACAAGATAGTGAATGCCTCGCCAAAGGGGAAGAATGGAAGCAATTGCAGAAAGCTTCAAGAGAATAAAAATGGAAGATTTGAGAGATGAGTGTTAGAGAGAGAAAGTTTGGAGAAGACGAAGATGCAAAAGTGAAACGGCAAAGAGAGAGTGAAGTATTTTTTATCAAAACACAAAAAGGCGGAAAAAATGCAATTAGTGTGCCTAGGACGATGTGTTTGTCAGGGGGCGCATGCAAATGCGACGTAACTTGATGGCGCGTGTCAGGTACGGTTCAATAGGGAAAGGACGCGTGGCGAAAACAGTTGAATTATTGTGCGTGACAGCTCATACGCGTGTTGGAACTCTTAAAGTTCTTGATTTAATGAAGCAAAGACCTCGGCTAAGAGAACAATCTCAGTTAAAGAAACTTGAGAAACTTGGTCCTTGGTTCTGAACAGACTACAAGTATTGGTCATATAGAGCCGACGAATGATGACCTCGATAATAAAGGATAGAGCAAGTATAGCCGACGTGCTATAGGTTCGAATGATATATGTTCCATCACTTCAGGACACTGAGGTAATAGAACCCAGGGGACAGTTGTGGGGACATTTTTTTTTGAATGACAACACGTGGCCAAGGTGGCACCGAAGTGCCAGCCAAGGTGCTACGTGTCTTGGTCATGACGCCGAGATTATCTCGGCTAGGCCGAGGTTATCTGCAGAGATGCCGGAGTCCGGGATAAATAGATAAGCTACAAGAGTCCTAAAATGGAGGAGGACCTCAGTCTGGATAAGGATAAAGTTCTTAGGGAGTTTATCTTTATCTATTTGAGGGTCCAGGATGAGCATTGAGCCAGAGTCCAAGATAAGGTAGGCTTTTATCAGAATCAGGTTAGTGTTGGTTATAAAAGTAAGGCACCCTCGTGGGTCTAAGGTACGCTTTTTGTATTCTGTCTTGTGAATTAAGCACAATTGGTTATCTTTGAGAGATATTGATTACTAACTTGATCGTCGGAGTGCCCCCGGGTGGAAGAACCACCGCCATAATCTTTTCTTTCTGTGACAGGTCGTTCTGGTGCAATCTATTCTGCCGGTGTCCTCCAGCTGAGTACCTATTTGGCAGTGTGGTCAGAAAACAGCATACACACCATCTATATAGTTTCACAACCAAATATGAGATTCAATAGATTAAGTCATTGTAAGACATTTAATCTCATAACAAAATAAATACATGATTCATATCATTACCGACTAAATGATCAAGAGGGTATTTATTCGAAGAATAATAGCCTACTACATTACAATCCCTTCTTATTCTGTCTAACGTACAAACATGGCCTTATTATATTACTAATCCAATCCACCACTTGGAGCAAAACAAATATCGCCAAACAATTTAAGTTTTAATATGAAATGATGGTTAACAATTTAATATGGTATCATAAAACTTTGTTTAGTTTAGAATTTTCAAAAATAGTTTTTTGAGTTTTTAATCCATATTTTTTAGTGATTTTTTTTTAACATTTTAATCAATTTCTTTTACCTTTTAGATCAACTTAATCTAGATATACTTAAAAAATATATAATTTGTATAAAAATCTTTAAAAATTCATTAAATACAACAAAATACCAAAATATACTAAAACTTTTAATTTTTAGTTTTGAATTCAACAAATTTTTTGAGAGATCTTAACCGGCCTACCTAATAGCTAAGGGTGTAAATTTGGCCCTATCCAGCTGGCTCGTCTCACCGGGGCTTGAGCTCAAGCCGTCCCACTGTATGGCCATCTGAGTTGCTACCGATAGTAGGGTCGGGTCGGATCAGGCTAGCTTGCGTGGCAAAAATGTAGGCCCAAGCCCAGGCCCAGTCAAAATAGGACTGGGAGCTGGGCCATAGACCTGGGCTCAAGCGGCAAGTTAGGCCTAGCAAGCCTTTTTTTTTTTAGTTAAAAATAATTGATAGATATTATATGAAATTATGACTTATGTTTTTTTAGTTATGACTAAAAAAAAATGAAATTATATAATTTTCTTCTTTAGTTATGCTATTATTTTAGTTATGATTTATAAGAGCTGTTTGGTTGTATCTTGTGTAATGTTTAGTTATGACTATTATTTTTTATTTTTTATTTTTTTTTATGACTAGGTATCAAGTTATGTCATTTTGTACTTCAGTTATGATTAATTTTCTTCTTAAGTCATGACATTATTCTAGTTATGATTAGTGAATATTTAGTTATGTTATGTTATGTTATGTTATGTTTTGTAGTTATGACTCAAAAAGTATAAAATTATATCATTTTTTTATTTAGTTATAAGGTGTGTACATAGCCTTTCCCCACCAAAAAAAAATTAAAAAAAAATTTAAATTAAATAAATAATTTTATATATATCAAAATGAAATGAAATATTACAATCATTAAATTAAATAGACAATATTAATGAATAATTTTTATTTCAAAATGAAATAAAATATTACAAAAATTTATATCATTAAATAAAATAGGTAAATATTATTAAAAAAATTATTTTTGGAGCCAATTAGGCCGAACCGCAAGCTAGGCTCACTGGTCGGGTTGGACTTCAAAACAGAGGGCCCAGAGTCTCAAGCAAGGCATGGCCTTGGGCCTGGCCGAGCCTGGCCAAGTTTGGCAGCACCAGGCTGTGAGCCGTCTTTAGATAGGCCACGGGCCAATGAGCAAAATTTACACCCCTACTAATAACTACTATAACAAGGGAGAAACCAATTTGGTATTGATGAAACTTTGTGCCCTTTGATTTTTCAAAAGCAACAATTAACGATTTTGTTTTTAACCATTTAAAAGACCAACATATATGGATAGATACAAAAATTCTTGTACTATTAATTAGGGTATTCAAATTATCCACTGAATCGAAGGACTGAATTAAATCAACTTCTTGGGTTGGGTTGGGTTGGTTTTTAAATTCATTGGTTTGGTTTTAGATCTTCAAATTGTCAAACTAATAGGATTAGGTTGGTTCTTGGTTTAGGATTTACTTAAATCAAACCTACACGATAACCAAACATATTTATATATATGGTGAATTACGTTAATAGTCCCTATAGTTTATGTCTTGTGTCACTTTGGTCTCTAACTTTTCAATTGTGGCACATTTGACCCTGAATTTTGAATTTTGTTCCAAACAAGGACAATTGAAAATATTATTGCTTAATTTAAGGGCAAAATCATCAATTTGATAAAATATAAACTAATTTGATAAAAATAAATGTCAAAAAATTATTTTTGAATTTTTAAAAATTATTTCTACCCACAAAAGATAAAATTATATAAAATTAATAAATCTTTTAGACATTTCTTTATTTATTTATTTTACCAAATTAATTTTTATTATGTGTTTAGAAGATGATTATGTAATGAGTGGTTGTTAGAATTTTAATGTGTAATCGATATATTTAATATATGAAATATTTTTAGTTTTGGGTTTTTTGATTTAATAGATTAGTTTTATAATGATATCAAAGTTGTCGCCATATTTGACTTTTGGAAAAATATAAACTAATTTAATGAAAATAAAAATAACCACCCATTACATAATCATCATCCAAACACATAATAAAATTAATTATTAAATAAATTTCTAAAAGATATATCAATTTTACATAATTTTATCTTTAGTGTGTAAAAATAATTTGTAAAACTTCAAAAATATTTTTTTGACATTTATTTTTATCAAATTAGTTCATATTTTATCAAATTGGCGATTTTGCCCTTGAAATTAAGAAATAGTATCTTCAATTATCTTTATTTGGAGCAAGATTCAAAATTCAATGTCAAATGTATCATAATTGAAAAGTTAGGGACCAAAGTAATACCAGTCTCAAACTACAAAGACCGTTAGTACAACTTGCCCTTATATATATATATAATATTGAAAGATTTAGGCACTTTTGTAGCGTTATGCAACTAAAATTCAAATTATTGTCATGGTTGAGGGGTGATTTGGGGTGTTTTAAATAAGTGTATTTTTTTTATTTTTTATGAAATAGGCGTTGGGTATGAGTTGGGTGTGAAGTAATATGGTAGAGAGGTGATGTGACTTAAATAAGATGATGTAATTTAAATAGAATAATGACTTTTTAATTTTTTAAAATTATGACAAACAAGACCTAAAAAAAAAAAAGTGGAAAAATGTATTGACTAACAACTCAATCCAACGAATTTGCTTCACTATAGACTTGTTTTATATGTGTCTCAAAGTACATTGATTGTTAATGATTATTTTTTAAAAAATAATTTACTTACACAATTTTATTTTGATTTTCAAGTTTTAAATAATATTTTACTTTTTATTTATATTGGCCTCGTTTGGGAAGTGGCTATTTTAGAAACTTTTTAGTTTTTTGACTATTTTAGTAGGTTATTTTAGTTTTTGTGTTTGGGAAGATGAGATGAATTTTTAGTTGAGATGTTGTATTGAAAAGTGTGTTGAAATGATGTTTGAATTTAAAATGACAAATTTATCCCTAAATTATAATTTTTTAAATTGATGTAAAGGCGAAAATGGTAATTTAGCCCTTGATGTAACAATTTTAATAAAGGTGTAGGCACAGCATCGACCTACAACAGCTTTTTTTTTTTTTTTTTTTTTGAAAAACTGTGAACAATATTGACTTTTGAACTTATTTTGCATTTTAAGATATAATAGCCTTAACCCACCATTCCCAAACAGCGCCATTATGTTTAGATGCTTCCAGTGTGCAGTGTATCAGCTTGGGTTGGTTCGTTATCAACGTGGTGGCATGCAATCTTATGATTAAGGCTCTCTCTTTAGTGCGAAATTTGTTGGAATTAGTTTGTCGTTTTTGATGCTTTTTACATTTTTCCTTTTTATTGATTGTATTTTGTTCTTCATTAAAACAATTAATAAAATTTTCTTTTACCAATAAAAAAAATTATTTCAAAGTTAAAGATTTATTTATTTAATTATTTATTATTGATATATTCAATTATTTTTAATATAATGGAACTTGATTTTAAATCGAACCAACCCAAGCATTGGAGTAGTTCTAATACATGATTGGTTTGGTTCTATATTCAAAAATGTTGGAAATGGTTTGGAAAAATCTAGATATATAACAGAATTTTTTCTAACTTTGGTGACCCGTGCGTCGTTTTTCGCAGGTCAAAGTGGTAACACGTTCTATGCCGCGTTGTGATTCACGTGATATATTTGGTTGCTCAAAACCATTACCGAGTGAATGGGAAATTGAAGCTAAAGTATGCTCCATGGAAATAGAGTTTTGGTGGAAAATCCTTAAATGTTGAAAAGTGGCTTGTCCCACATTGATTTGATGGGAAGTTTCGAGTGGGTTTATAAGGCATGGGATTGGAACTTGGGTTGTGCCCCAAGGGGTACCCAAGTGTTTTAGAGAGGAAGGTTATGGGCAAAATGGGCTAGACCCATTGGACCCAAAAATCACCGCACACATCGCCGTCAATCAAGCGAGTTGGGTTGGGCGCGGGTGCGTGGTGTGAGGTTGGGCTTGTTCAACCCAATACTAATCTTTTTGGGCTAAAAACATTTGAATTTAATTTTTATTTTTTGAAATAAAATTTTTCCAAAAATTCATTCCGAATTTCTATCCATATTTAAATTTTAAATTCAAATTGTTGCACCTCTTCACAGACAGATCCAAGTCTGTCCAAACAGAATTTGTTCCGTTCAAATTCAAATCAAAATAGGTTTTTGAATTGGTTGAAATTCAAACCAAACAATGCCTATCTGTTTAATTTAAATTGAACAAGTATTGTACATGTTTAATTCAAAATTAGCAGCCACCAAGCCACTACTTCATCTCTATAAATAGACTAGTCTCTCATTTGGATTTTACTCCAATTTTCGTACTCCATCTTCTACTATAGATCTCTGCATTTTGCTGCATTTAATTTCTATAAAAAAGAGTGTAAACAGTTAGTGTGTTCGTTAGGCAAACATTTTGTAGTGCTACTATTGTTTGTAGTTGATCATTTCATCTTGGGAGATAGACGTCCACATTCTGAAAGTACCGTGGAGAGGACAAATCTGTCTTAAGGACATAGTGTCAAAAACTGGACTTGATCAGATTATTAATCAAACAAATTAATCATGTAAGTTGCTTAATTTATTATTCTGTTTTGTTTGTTTATTAAATTAGATTTTAATTTTGTTTTTGTAACAAAATAAAATATGTTTTTATTTATTTAATTTTATTTCTTTTATATTCTGTTTGTTGTTAAGTATACAAACAAAATTAATTAATTACAGTGAAGATTGTCCAACAATCTTAAGACAGAATCATTTTTGGTATCTTCATTGTATTTTATTTTTTGTGATTTTATAAAGACATATTCTGATTGGAAAAACACATAGTGGTTTATGCTATTTGACAGATAATAGTAATATACTATCTCTTTTCTTTGACAACTAGTAGTAATATACTGGTGTCATTAACAATTGCAGAATATTAATTTGTGTTACAGAAAATTATTGTGGTATTTTATTTTTCGAGTTTTAGTAACAAGGATAATAAAATTATTTCGTGTAATAATTTATTTTCTAGTTTTAGTAACTAGAAAATTAATTTGGTTTTAATTTTTTTTTATTTTTGTAATCAGAGATTATGGCTACTGCAACTGGAAATGGTACTCCGCTTGTTACACCAACACTGGTCCCTGTCCAGAACCATGTTCATGTACCAATAAATCATGGAGAAAAACGAAAAAAATTTAACGGTGTTGAGTTTACGAGATGGCAGCAGAAGATGCTGTTCTATCTTACAACTCTAAATTTGGCCCGGTTTCTCCATGAAGAGGCTCTAGCACTTAAAGAGGGTGAAAGTAATCGGCAAGTTGTTGTCGCTGTAGATGCTTGGAAACATTTAGATTTCCTGTGCAGAAACTGCATCCTCAATGGCCTTGATAATATGTTGTATAATGTTTACAGTCCTCTGAAAACAGCAAAAGAATTATGGGATTCTTTATAGAAGAAATACAAGACAAAGGATGCCGACACGAAGAAATTTGTTGTCGGTAAATTTCTGGACTTTGTTGTGGCAGACTCCCAAACGGTAATTTTTCAAGTTCAAAGTTTTCAATTAATTTTACATGATATTTATTTTGAGGGTATGTCTTTAAGCGAGTCTTTCTAAGTCACTGCTTTAGTGGAAAAGTTACCACCGGCTTGGAAAGATTTCAAAAATTATTTAAAACATAAACGCAAAAAGATGACCATAGATGAACTTATTGTAAGACTGAGAATTGAGGAAGATAACCGAAAGGCTGAAAAGAGGAATGGGAAAAATTCCATTGAGTCCAAGGCTAATGTGGTTGAACAAGTTCATAAATCACATAACAAAAAGAGGAAGTTTACTGGAGATGGTCCTAAACAAGGCGATAGCAACAAGAAGTTCAAAGGAAAATGCTATAACTGTGGCAAGACTGGACATCGAGCTTCTGACTGTTGCCGTCCTAAGAAGGATCATGGAAGTACAAGCAAGAAGACTACCAATCAAGCCAATGTAACTGAACTAGATTACATCTCTGACGGGGTGAATGACATCAACCTCTCTGCTGTTGTGTCTGAGGCTAACTTGGTTAGAAATCCTAAGGAGTGGTGGGTTGACACTGAAGCAACTCATCACATATGTGCGGACAAGAAGATGTTCACTACCTATAATGAGGCTGCAAATGTTGAACAACTTTTCATGGAAAATTCTTCTACTTCTACTGTGGCTGGACAAGGGAAAGTGATTTGGAAGATGACATCACGAAAAGAATTGACCCTCAACAACGTACTGCATGTACCTGACATTCGGAAGAATTTAGTTTTTGGTTCTTTGTTAAGTAAAAATGGTTTTAGGCTTGTTTTTGAGTCTGATAAATTTGTGTTAACAAAGAGTGGTATGTATGTTGGCAAGGGATACATGAGTGATGGTCTCTTTAAGTTGAATGTAACGACAGTTGTACTGAAAGTTGCTATGAATAAGAATAACACATCTTTTGCTTATATTCTTGAGTCGAATTTATGGCATGGTAGATTAGGACCTGTGAATTTTGATACTTTACATAGATTAATTGGTTTAGATTATATACCAAAGTTTGAAATTAATCCTAATCATAAATGTGAAATTTGTGTAGAAGCGAAACTAACTAAGGCTTCATTTAAATCGGTTGAAAGGAAAACCGAACCTCTAGAGTTAATTCATATTGATGTATGTGATCTAAAATTTGTTCAAATTAGAGGAGGCAAAAAGTATTTAATAACATTTATCGATGATTGTACAAGATATTGTTATGTTTATTTACTTAGAAGTAAATATGAAGCCTTAGAAATCTTTAAACTCTACAAAACAGAAGTTGAAAATCAACTTGGTAAAACCATTAAAATGGTTAAAAGTGATAGGGGTGGTGAATATGATGCACCATTAAATGAATTTTGTGCACAACATGGCATTATTCACCAAACTACATCATCTTATTCTTCTCAGCAAAATGAAATTGTTGAAAGAAATAATAGAACCCTAAAAGAAATTATGAATGTCATGTTACTAAGTTCAGGCTTACCACAGAACTTGTGGGGGGAAGCAATATTTTCTGCTAATTATGTTCTTAACAGAATATCCCACAAGAAAACTAACGGCACTCCTTATAAATTGTGGAAAGGTCGACCGCCTTCCTACAAATACTTAAAAGTGTGGGGGTGTTTGGCAAAAGTTGAAGTGCCTGTTCCTAAAAAGACTAAGATTGGACCAAAAATAGTAGATTGTGTGTTTATTAGTTATGCTCAGAATAGTAGTGCATATCGGTTTCTGACTTATAAATCAGAAATACCTGATATAAATGTGAACACTATTATAGAGTCAAGGAATGCTATGTTTTTTGAACATGTCTTTCCTTACAAGAAAGGACAGGAATTAAGTTCACAGAAAAAAAACTTATGATTGTACACAAAGTCAAGAGACTAATAACAATCAAACATAAGAGACTAGTAATGGTCTCAACCAACATGATTTAACTGATGATGAACCAAGACGCAGTAAGAGAGTGAGAATATCAAAATCCTTTGGTCCAGATTTTCTGACGTACCTGTTAGAAAATGAACCTCAAAGCTTTAAGGAAGTGATGATAGGTCCTGAAGCACCTTTGTGGAAAGAGGCTGTTAATAATGAAATTGAGTCCATTATGCAAAATCATACTTGGGAATTAGTGGATCTTCCACCTGGTTCTAAACCTCTTGGATATAAGTAGATATTCAAGAGAAAAATGAAAGCAGACGGTTCAATTAACAAGTATAAAGCAAGACTTGTAATTAAAGGTTACAGACAAAAGGAAGGTCTGGACTATTTTGACACATATTCCCTTGTGAAAAGAATAACATCCATTCGCATGCTTATTGCTATAGCAGCGTTGTTTAATTTAGAAATACATCAAATGGATGTTAAGACAGCTTTCTTAAACGGTGATCTAAATGAAGAGATCTATATGGAGCAACCCGAAGGGTTTGTAGAACCAGGGCAAGAAAAGAAAGTTTGTCGGCTAGTAAAATCCCTTTATGGATTAAAACAAGCACCTAAGCAATGGCATAAAAAATTTGATCATGCAATGCTTACTAATGGGTTTAAGATAAACGAATGTGACAAATGCGTCTATGTTAAAAACACTGACCAAAGATATGTCATAGTTTGTCTTTATGTGGATGACATACTTATCATTGGAAGCAGTCAAAATATGATCAAATAAACTAAGCAAATGCTTAACAAAAGATTTGATATGAAAGATATGGGGGTCGCAGATGTTATATTAGGAATGAAAATTACTAAAACATCTGACGGATATGTGTTATCTTAATCTCATTATATTGAGAAAATTCTTGATAAATTTATTAAGGATGATTTGAATGTAGCTAAAACACCTGTAGACATCAGTCTTTATTTATTGAAAAATAAAAGTGATGCAGTGTCTCAGTTAAAATACTCCCAAATCATTGGAAGCCTAATGTACCTAATGAATTGTACTCGTCCTGATATAGCTTATGCTATCAGTAAATTGAGTAGGTACACTAGTAACCCCGAAGAAGACCATTGGAAGGCGATCATTTGGGTTCTTAGATATCTAAGATTCACCCGTGATCATGGTTTGAACTTTACTCGATATCCAGCAGTACTTAAAGGTTATTGTGATGCAAATTGGATATCGGATACTAAAGATTCAAAATCCACAAGTGGATATGTCTTTACTCTGGGAGGCGCTGCTGTTTCTTGGAAATCCACGAAACAAACACGCATTGCGCGATCCACAATGGAATCCGAGTTCATTAGTTTAGATAAAGCAGGAGAAGAAGCAGAATGGCTTCGTCACTTCTTAGAAGACATTCCAATGTGACCAAAACCTGTGCTAGCTATTTGCATTCATTGTGATAGTCAATCTGCAATAGGCAGGGCACAGAATCACATGTATAACAGTAAGTCACGACATATTCGTCATCGACATAATACCGTAAGGCAATTGTTGTCAAATGTAATAATCTTGATAGATTATATAAAATCTAAAGAGAATATTGCGGATCTATTAACAAAAGGTATGACAAAAGAGCTAGTGCATAGTTTATCGAAGGGGATGGGATTAAAGCCTATTGCATAAGAGTTATCATAATGGTAACCCTACTTATATGACTAGAGATCCCAAGAACTAAGTTCAAAGGGATAACTAAGTTATGTGTGGCTCGCCAGAAGTCACCAAGAGATTAAAATCCTTACCCATTCCTATGGTGAAAGTGATATCTGCAACATATGTTGTATGCAGGGGTATAAGGATAAGCTTTGCTTTTAATGATTACTTATATCTTGATTTAGGCATAAAATCAAGACGAGTATAAGGAGATACACACAATAAGAATCACCTATATAAGTGTCGAACTAGGGCCGGTTCTATGAGAATGAGAAGGCTAAATTCTCTAGAAATACTTGTGAAAACTAGGAGCGTTCAAGGCCAAAATGAATACAACAGTGAGAACCACGATGTGTTAGAAGATATTTTGTGTGAAATCTATTGTCTTGGCTTACACAAACGACTGAACAATTCAAGGCATCGCGTCCATTGGTTAGCTAGTAAGTCTGATAGGTTATCACTAGGAAAGGTTTAAGGCCGAAAGCTACCTATCCTGATGCAAGATATTTTCGACTTATACTCTTTCGATAAAAGTCTACATATTGTTACATTTCTGTTGTCATCAAATTCCATTCATGTGAGGGATTGTTGGAAATGGTTTGGAAAAATCTGGGTATATAACAGACTTTTTCCTAACTTTAGTCTATTATTTAGGTGGGACCCGTGTGTCGTTTTTCGCGGATCAAAGTGGTAACGCGTTCTATGCCGCGTTGTGATTCACGTGGTATATTTTGGTTGCTCAAAATCATTACTGAGTGAATGTGAAATTGAAGCTAAAGTATGCTCCATGGAAATGGAGTTTTGGTGGAAAATCCTTAAATGTTGAAAAGTGGCTTGTCCCACATTGATTTGGTGGGAAGTTTTGAGTGGGTTTATAAAGCATGGGATTGGAACTTGGGGTGTGCCCCAAGGGGTACCCAAGTATTTTAGAGAGGGAGGTTATGGGCAAAATGGGCTAGACGCATTGGACCCAAAAATCACCATGCGCCGCCGGCGGTCAGGCGGGCTGGGCTCGGTGCGGGTGCGGGTGCGTGGTGTGATATTAGGCTTGTTCGGCCCAATACTAATCTTTTTGGGTCAAAAACATTTGAATTTAATTTTTATTTTTTGAAATAAATTTTGTCCAAAAATTCATTCCGAATTTCTATCCGTATTTAAATTTTAAATTCAAATTGTTGCACATCTTCAAAGATAGATCCGAGTCTGTCCAAACCGAATTTGTTCTGTTCAAATTCAAATCAAAACAGGTTTTTGAATTGGTTGAAATTCAAACCAAACATTGCCTATCTGTTTAATTTAAATTGAACATGTATTGTACCTGTTTAATTCAAAATTAGCAGCCACCAAGCCACCACTTCATATCTATAAACAGACTAGTCCCTCATTTGGATTTTACTCCAATTTTCATACTCCATCTTCTGCTATA
This sequence comes from Camellia lanceoleosa, assembly GCA_025200525.1. Taxonomy (NCBI): domain Eukaryota; kingdom Viridiplantae; phylum Streptophyta; class Magnoliopsida; order Ericales; family Theaceae; genus Camellia; species Camellia lanceoleosa. The sequence continues at coordinate 32,863,205 of CM045771.1, read as the reverse complement.
GATCTCTGCATTTTGCTGCATTTAATTTCTGTAAGAAAGAGTGTAAACACTTAGTGTGTTCGTTAAGCAAACAATTTGTAGTGCTACTATTGTTTGTAGTTGATCATTTCATCCTGGGAGATAGACGTCCACATTCTGAAAGCACCGTAGAGAGGACGAATCTGTCTTAAGGACACAATGTCAAACACTGGACTTGATCAGATTATTAATCGAACAAATTAATCAAGTAAGTTGTTTAATTTATTATTCTGTTTTATTTGTTTATTAAATTATATTTTAATTTTGTTTTTGTAACAAAATAAAATATGTTTTTATTTATTTAATTTTATTTCTTTTATATTCTGTTTGTTGTTAAGTACACAAACAGAATTAATTCATTACAGTGAAGATTGTCCAACAAAAAATTTGAAACCAATCAGATCGGATTGGTTCCAAATTTAGGATTGGTTCCAAATTTAGTACCAAACTGACCTATAAACACTTGTACTATTAACTCCACTTTTAGAACAAAATTTTCAATCAATTCAATTTTTTTTTTAATATAAAAAGATCTTATCTCCCCAATTACAAAGTGGTTACAAATATTTTTTCTTAGCACAAAATATGTGTGCCTCCCCTTTTAATAAATAATAAAATTTTCATTTCTCTAATCACTAAACTTTTAAATTAGATAGTAACAATTTCACATGATGGAATAAATATGAAGCCAGCATTTGAAATAGATAAAGTAGCATTAAGTCAAATATTATTGAAAATTTTGCAAAGTCCAAAAGATCACATGTCCAAAATATCATTGCAATTGTTGCTTTCAGTGAAAATCAATTGTATTTGTCGCTAAAAATATTATTTTGGTCTAATTACCTACAACTAAACTCCGTCGCTAAAAACTGAAATTAACTTCGCAAAAAGTGGTGACAAGTAGTCCACTGGCAAAACTATATTGTGACGGCCAATTTTGCATCTTTTAGTTCGTCACTAAGAACATCTCTCCAACAACAATTTGAATTTAATTTTTTTAAAAATTTTAGTTAAAAAAATAAATTCTCCATTTTATAGGTCACTTTTTTCAACTAGTCCAATGACCCAGCATTCCTTCCTTACCTAGCCCTGACTTTGCCTTCCCCTCCCCCTTACGTGTAGCGAAATGAATGATGTTCTTAAATTCTTCAATATTGGTTTCTTTTCTTTAATACTTGGATGTCCTCAATGAAGTTCATTTACATGTGTTTCATACAACTGCCCTTGTGGCATCTATTATCAATGCAAACTATATCTATAATTTTAAATTTAATTTTTTTTATATGGAAACTAAAAAAAAAAGTTTTAGCCATATCCATACCTAAATTGAAATGGGATTTTTGGTGAAACCCCTTTTTTTGGGCCTTTTTTTAAGATAAAGGACAACTCAATGAATTCTCCTTCAAAAAGCACCTGAGTAAGAGAAGCCCAGTTCAATAAGGACATTCTATAATTTTTTTATTTTCTTTGACCATATTGCCCTCATATATTTATATATCATATATTTAAACAATCTCAGCCCATGCATACACCGATCTTGAAGATGATCTGCAAAGTGAAGATGATTTGCGAAATCCATGAAGACGATCTCAAAGTCTGAAGATCTCACCGTCGACGATCTCAACCTTGGTCAACAATACACGATCTCGCCATCCAAGATCAATACTCTCAATTAAATGAGAGATTACATTGCAAAGCTGTATAAATCTGTTGTTATTTTTGATTTGTTTTTGTTGATTTGCCGAGTTCATTCAGGTGTGTGCTCTATTTTTGTTTGACATGATGAAAGTAAATTTTACTCTGATTTGTGCTTTGTTTTTGTTTGACAGAATGAGAGTAAAATTTTACTCTAGTATGTGCTCTGTTTTTGTTTAATAAAATGATAGTGAAATTTTACTCTGGTGTTATTTGTTATGTTTTCTTAACATGCAAGTAAAATTTTACTTTATTTCAGAGTAAAATTTTACTATATTTCAGAGTAAAATTTACTCTGAATTGAAAGTAAGATTTTACTGTGTTGTTGAATGTTTTTCTATGCAGTTTCTGATTTATTTTTGGTAAAATTTACTCTGAATCTTCAGATTAAAATTTACTTTGAATCTTCAAGTAAAATTTTACTTTATTTCAGAGTAAAATTTTAATGTATTTCAGAGTAAAATTTACTCTGAATGGAAAGTAACATTTTACTGTGTTGTTGAATGTTTGTCTATGCAATTTCTGATTTCTTTTCTAGTAAAATTTACTCTGAATCTTAAAATAAAATTTTACTGTATTGTTGAATGTTTGTCTATGCATAAGAGAATAAACTTTACTTTTCATTAATTAGAATAAAATTTTACTGTTGCGAAAACAAAGTACATACTAGATAAATGAATTATAGTCGAATTTTACTTTAGATTTATGAACAAACAAACAAAAAACTCTCGATTTTTTATTGTAATATATCAATTTATCATTTTTTTGGACATATATGAGGTCATTTTATCTCAATTTTGAAATTATTGATCTCAAACATGAGTTCATAGGCATCAAATCTGAGATGGTGATGGATTTCAATGGACAATTTCAAGATTTCGATTTTGTGAAATAGATCGAAAATGGAGATCAAAAGGGTTTAGGGCTTAAAAGAGAGAAAATAAAGGGAAGAGAGAGGAGACCAGTAATGTAGAGATAGAAAAGAAGATAAATGGTTCAGCGAGGGTTTTGGATTATATGAAAGGGCATTTCAGCCTTTTTATCATATTTTTTTATTTGAGGGACTTTTGAAACTATTATTTTATTTGATGGGCTTTACACAAAAAAGCCCCCATAGAAAGGGCTTTTCACCAAAAATCCCAATTGAAATTAAAAAAATATTTTAAAAAAATCCAAATATAATTTTACTTAAAAGTAATTCCAATTATAATTTTAGTCTAAAATTTGAACATATTTACTTTATGATATTGATCAAAATTTCAATTCATTTTTTTTTTTTGTGCAAATTAAAATATACATATGACATAAAATACAGGAAAAATTAGTCTAAGGTCTCTCTCCCATTTTTGGTAATGGAAGAGATCCGCAATTTTATTTTGTGATGTCTAAAGTCCCTCAACCACTGACACCCATATATCACAGGGAAATTAATCTTCTCAAATCAAACTGCCTCTCCCTCTCTTCCTCTCTCTCTCTGCTCTTCTTTCTCTAATGAACTCCACCTCTATCGCCGGAGTTCATCGTCGTTGTCGTCTTCTCCAACTCTCTTTCCTCCACCAAGTGAAGCTCAAAGCATTCTTATCCCTGGACGATTTCACCGATATCAGAACCGAAGCGTACCGCAGCGAGAAGAGAATTCAATGGTGAGAGTGAACAACAATATCATCACCATCAAGGTCAATGATAGAAGTGATACTGCCACTTTCATGTTTGAAAGCCCTAGTAAGATTCTCTTAGTTCTTCCTTCTCCAGTTCCGTCCCCTACTGGTCCTGAAACAAGATCTCTCTCTCTCTCTCTCACAAACTAACAACTCATACACATACAAAAATCTATATATATAATATAAAGTTAAACTGTTTGACAAAATGCTTCTTAGAACTCCAAAACACCTAACTGTGAGTTTTGATTTGACAAAACTCTTCTTGGAACTATAAAACATATAGTTGTGAGTTTTCAAGCTAGCCTGTTTGATAAAATGCTTCTTAGAAAAACAATCACAGAGAAAAACAATCACAATTTTCTCTAGTTTGTTCAAAACACAGAGAAAATTGTGATTATTTTTGCTTTCTAAGTAGCCCAACATAGAGAAAATTGTGATTTATTTTTTATTTTTTATTTTTTATTTCTAAGTAGCCCAATCTCTGGTTTATTCAAAACACAGAGAAAATTGTGATTGTTTTTTGGTTTATTAGTAGAAATTTGTTTTTCTTATTTGTTCAAAATATAGAGAAAATTGTAATTGTTTTTGGTTTCTAAGTAAGCCAATTTTTTCTAATTTGTTCAAAACAATCACATGTGATTGTTTTTGGTTTCTAAGTAGTCCAATTTTCTCTAGTTTGTTCAAAACATGATGAAAATTGTGATTGTTTTTGGTTTCTAAGTAGCCCAATTTTCTCTGGTTTGTTCAAAATATAGAAAATTTCTTTAGTTTGGAGAGAATTTCTCTGGAAAGTCTAGAGAAAACTAGAGAGATTTGCAAACCATAGAAATTTGGAGAGAATTTCTCTGGGAAGTCCAGAGAAATTCTCTGAATTGAAATTTCTCTAGATCGTTGTGTAAGGGACCTTAGACATAATGAAAATATTAGATGTCTTTTATACTATAAAATCTTAATATCAGAGACTCTAAAAAAAAAATCTCCTAAAATACATCTAGCCATATCTAACTTCTAAAAAAGTAATAATCATAAATAAATAAACAATAGATAGATTTTTAAAACAAAACCATTCCTAAGTTACATTTAATTTTAAAAGGAAATTCCAAGTGAATTTTAAAGTATATATAATTTGAAAATTTTCATAAGAAAAGTATAAATGAAATGCCAACGGTTATAAAATTCAAGTACTAGTATCTTAATTGAGGAAATATCATTATCATTCTGTCCTCCAAATTATTACACGAACATCAATTTGGCACCCAGATTTTGCATTATTTTAATTTGACTCCTAAACCTTTTAAAATTTGATCAATTTATCTTCCGTCTTCTATTTCCGTTTACTATCAAATGGAATATGCTGATGTGTCACCAAAGTTTATTTAAAATTTCATTTTACCCCCAAACTATACCTTAAAAACAAATTAGCCCCCCCAAATATTAAAAATAAATTTAAATATTTAATTCTCATCTCAAAAATGAAAAAAATAAATTTTTAATAAAAAAAATTGAGTATTAGTTCTGTTGAGTATTGTTTAGACAACAATTGAATTTTAAATATTTTTTACCACTCAATTGTGAAATTACTATTAATCGATCAATTTTATTGAAATTAATTTGGGAAATAAACCAGTTACAATTGCTCACATGCGCACACATAGAGGCCAAGAAATTTTCAGCTCAATTAGTTTGTTCAGGATCAACTCGAGATAATTTGAGACTGAAAGAGATAATTCCAAATGAGGATTTTTATATTTTATTTTATTTTATTTTGCAAATTGTGTAATTTAAATTTAAAATTTTCATTATTGATATAAAAAAATTATTTATTAAATATTTAAATATATTTTTTTAATATGTGGGGGGTTAATTGATTTTTAAGGTATAATTTGGGGGGTAAAATGAAATTCCAAATGAAATTTGGTACTACATTAGTAAATTCTATTTGATTGTTGACTGAGACAGACAACAGGGGTAAGTTGATCAAATTGGAAAAGTTTAGGCATCAAGTTAAAAAAAATGCAAAGTCTGGGTTTCAAATTAAGTATCACATAATAATTTGAACTACAAAATGATATTTCCTCATCTTAATTTTATTGAGAAAAATATAAAATGGAAACTAGAAAATTGTAGATATAAAATTTAAATTAATAATTAACAAATATTTAAATTGAATATATAAATAAATAAACTAAGTAACTTATAGGTTGAACATGAAGCAACATAATTTTTCAATTACTGGCGTTGGAATAAGATACATTGGCATATAAATAAACCTAAACTCAGCTTTTGGGTTGTGGTTACGCTGTCTTTGATTGAGAAATTTGGAAAGAGATTTGAAAATGAAAAAGGGAAAGTTACCAATAAATCCTAAATGTTGAGATTGTGTTCCATTTAGTCCTAATATATATTCTTATGATCCATTTGGTCCTTTGTATGGTAAAATTACGTAAATATCAATTTGTATGTTATGATGTAAATTTGCATTATAATGGGCACGTGTCACGTGATAGTGTTTTGGTGGGTGTGCCGAAACTCAAAGTACACCTAAAGCCTTTTGTACTTCGACATAAACCCGTTTAGCATTCTTGTGGAACCTGTCACCAATGTTGCATGTTGGGAGTGTTTTGTTTTATCTTTGTGAGTCGTTTTGGTTTTGATTGATTGATGTGATTTGTGTGTTTGGGGAATGGAGGGATTTGGTGTTTGTGGGTTTATGTGTTTTTGTGATTTTTGTGACATTGTTGTGGGTGTGATGTAGAATAATGGGGATTTGGGTGTTTGTGGGTTTATGTTTTTGGGTGTTTGTGGGTTTGTTCATGGTTATGAGTAGTTTTGGGGCTTGAATGATTGTGTGTGTGGTGTTTTGCTTTTTATTTGAAGAATGGAGGGTTTGGGTGTTTGTGGGTTTGTTATGTTTGTGAGTTTTTGGGGCTTGAATGATTGTGTGTTGTTGGTTTGGTTTGATTTTTTTTTTTGTGGTGTGATTTATATTGATTTGTGTGGGTTTGTTGACTTGTTGTTATACCCATGTGGTGAAGATGATGGATGTTTTTTGTGATGTGTATTGGTTGTTGTTTGAATGTGTTGAACATGCATTGTAGTTGTAGTTGTGATTTAGTTATATTGTTTGATTTTGTGTCTATTTTGGGTTGGTGTTTTCAAACAAGGTGAGTGGTGTAACATGACAGGGCGCAGAGCAAGAAAGCAAATAAAAGAAGATCGGCAAGATGGTTCGACAAAAAACAAAGCAAAAAGTTGAGTCAGTCCACCTGCACCCATTAGATTTAACTCGCGCCCTCACAAATTGGATTGTGTGGATGAACAACACGGTGACATTTGAGGCTGCACTTGAGCCTTTGAGGAGGACTCCTTTTTTTGGATTGGTGGAGCAAAATATTAAAACAAAAATCACAAGAGAAGATTTAGTAATATGCGATTGATTTTGAAAAAAAATCAACATGTATGATGCGATGAATTCATTTAACATTCATTGGTAATTATGTGAAAAGATGTAAAAAGTGATCTTAGACTCCTCTTTGGGATTCAACTGTGAAGTTGTTGTTTGAAGAAAGCGTGGCGTCGAAAAGAAGGGTTGACGAGGGAGGGGCAGAAGTTGTTGACATTGTATATGTGTGGGAAGAATTTAAAACACACACATACTACATTACAATAAAAGGCATGCTAATAATGTTGAGTGATTCGGAACATATTCCAAACCAACACACAGAGGCGTAAGATAGACCGCAGAAAGCGTCTGACGGGGATGAAAAATAACACAATGGAAAGGAATATATTGCACTTCCATATAGAGAGAAAAGAAAAAAAAAAAAAAAACAAAAAAAAAAAAAAAAAGGTATATATCACCAAATACATATAGCAAAAAAGGAAAAAGGATCGATGGGATCAAATGTATCCCAATGAAAAAAAGGTAAATGTGTATGAAATTAGATAAAATATAGGTATATTTTATTTACATTTCACCTATATTTTCCTTTCCATTTCTAAATCACTTCCTAAATTTCCCAACTAAATACAACATTAGTGTCTAACCCAATTCTACCAACCTCAAGTTATTCCATGCAAATTACAACTTGAAAAACTATAATATAATTTAAATATGAAATTTTAATTAATTATTTACTAAATATTTCAACTAAATAATCGATCAATTACTGATCAATTTTCTTAGTGAAATCCAAGCCTAGGGCTATGACGTGACTCATGGAAATTGATCAATTTTCGGCTCAATTGGTTTCTTCACAATCAATTTGAGATAATTTGAGATTGAAAGAGATAATTCCAAATGAGAATTTTTATATTTTTTTTGTAAAATATATAATTTAAAATTTAATTTTTCATTATTGATATAAAAAATTATTTATTAAATATTAATTTTTTTTTTAATATTTGGGGGGCTATTTGATTTTTAAGATATATTTTGGGAGGTAAAATGAAATTCCAAATGAAATTTGATACTACATCAGTAAATTCCATTTGATTGTAGACGGAGACTGACAACAGGGTTTAAATTGATCAAATTTGAAAAAGTTTAGGCATCAAATTAAAATAATACAAAGTCTAAGAGTCAAATTATGTATCGAATAATAATTTGAACTGCAAAATGATATTTCATCATCATAATTTTATTGAAAAAAATATAAAATGGAAACTAGAAAATTGTAGATATAAAATTTAAATTAATAATTAACAAATATTTAAATTGAATATATAAATAAATAAACTAAGTAACTTATAGGTTGAACATGAAGCAACATAATTTTTCAATTACTAGCGTTGGAATAAGATATATTGGCTTGTAAATCAACCTAATTATATAAAATAAAATAAAAAAAAATTCAGAACTCTTCAATTACAAAGTAGTTACAACTCTTTTTTGGCACACACTATCTGTGCGTCCATTTTTTAAGTAAATTTTTTTTTAAAAAAAATTCTATGCCTCTTGCCACCAAACTTTTCAATTAGATGGTTAACAATTTAACGTGATGGAAAGACTTATAAATATGAAGCCAACATTGAAATAGATAAAGTATCATTGGGTCAAATATTATTTTAAATTTTAAGACATTTATAAGATGGTAGACAGTCTTATTAATTAGATTTATTTATTTATAAGTCATGACTGATAAATTTATAACTTTAAATTTATTTATTAATATCCACCATCCTTACTCATATTTAGGCCAAGTTTGGCATGACCTAAATAATACAAAAAGTTAAAAGTTACTATCCTATATAAGTCACATCATCTTATTTAAATCACATTATCTCTCTAACACATTATATCAAACCCAACTCATATAAGCCAATAAGTCAAAAAGTATACTTTTTTAGAACATCCCAAACCAACCCTTATTCACTCACTTATAAGAATTTACTGTCATCTTTCACATACACAAAAAATAAAAGAGACTAATACATTTATTATTGAAAAAAATCTGAATATGAAATAAAGGAGGTGGTGGTGATATGGTGGCTGCTTAGATTGGCAATGGTGGAATGTAAATCTACGACAATAAAGTGTAGATTGGTGACGGTAGAGTGTACATCGGCGACAATGGTGGAGATAGTTGGTGAATAGTGGTGGCATCCAAATAATGATGGTGGTGGTAGTGGGTGGACAACGACGATAGTGGTGGTAGTGGGTAGACGGTGACAGTGGTGGTGGTAGATAATGGTGGTGTAAAGCTTTTGGAAAAATGGTGGAGAGAGAGAGAGAGAGAGAGAGAGAGGAGAAAAGATGATAAAAGAACTTGATAAGTATAAGTATTGTAAGACTTATTGGTGCATTTAAAAAGTCAAGAGTTAATGGTATTTAAGTTTACTTAATGGGACTGATTAGTAACTATTCCTATTTGTTTTTTTTTTTACCAAAAAAATAAATAAAAATATTATTATAAATTTCGAAAAATCCAAAATATCACATGTCCGTTTGAAAACACCATGCCAATGTGTTAACACAATTTAATAAATTGTCGATTGATATGTTATTTGGTGGTCAAATGATGCATATTAAGAAATAGATTTTATTGTTGTAAAAATTACATTTTTGCAACGTCATTAACTGACGGAATATTTTCAAACTCTTTTGGGAAACTTGAAATTTCATTGCAATTGTAACTTTTAGCCAAATGCAATTGTATTAGTCACTAAAAATAATATTTTTGTCATATTAACTACAAACAGTGGCGGAGGGACGTTGGGCTTAGGGGGGTCACGTGCCCCCTGACTTTTGAACTTTATTTTTTTATTTTTTTATTTTTTTTAAGTGTGGTCTGCTTTTCATAGACAGATTGTGCCCCTCCTCTGTGTATTTCAAACCCACTAACCCACTGACACACACACCACATGCACAACACACCCACATTTGTATATATATATATATTTTGAATCCCAATTTCAATCAAATACTGACACACAACTTTTTTTTAGGTGCGTGCACACAACTCCAATTATAGCAAGGTTAAAACTCTAAAACCTTAAAAGTGTATGAAATTTTTTATTTTTTTATTTATTCACAGTACTTGTGAAGTATCTTCGTATTTTCTTTGTCTCCCTTTGTTGCTTTGCAATTTACCGAGTTGCGATTCACCAAATTAGGATCACACAACACAGATTTGAGACCATACTACAACCTTGGTATCTTCTCTTTATTGTTTACATGTAACTTTATTTAATTTTTTTACTTTTAAATAAAAATTATGAGTATTAATTTATAATTAATTATTAAGTTTTGATTTGTAAAATTTTTTTATTTGTTCTTATTTATGTTAAAATAAGAGATTTTGATACGCTAAAATTATAAATCTTAATTGGTGGTGATTTATGTTTAAATTATGGATTTTGGTTTGTTGTTGTTTGTGCTAAAATTAGGAATTTGATTTGTGCTAAAATTAAAAATATTAATTTGCAGTGATTAATATTTAAATTATGGATTTTGATTTGTTATAATTTGTGCTAAAATTAAAAATTTTGATTTGTACTAATTTAAATTTTTTGATTTGTATTAAAATTGAAGATTTTGATTTGTGGGGAGTTTGAGATTTTGATTATGAATTTTTATTTTGATTTTTAGTTTTTTCAAACGGTCATGGAAAAATATTTCAAAAGAAAATCAAAGTTGGAATCATTTCTTTCTCAAGAAAAAGATGATAATTATTCTTCTGCAAAACAAAATCGCATAGAAATTAACTTAGTAGACCTTCCTGCAAAATCCAGGCCTACGGCCTCGGATTATGGAATATAATGCTAATGATCGAGTCTGAATTCGTAGGGTATATCTACAAAAAGGTCCTTGTCAACCTCATGATCATAATTTTTCACAAAAATCATTTGGACAAAAACTTCGGCGATTTAATCAGGCATGGTTTAGTGAATTTCCTAATTGGTTGGAGTATAGCGTAGCAAAAGATGTAGTATTTTGTTTATGTTGTTGTCTTTTCAAACCCAATATTAGAGATCAAGATGGTGGTGATTCTTTTGTTGGTGAGGGTTTCTCAAATTGGAAGAAAAAAGAAAAAATTCAGACTCATGTTGGAGGTCCCAATAGTGCTCAAAATCAAGCTTTGAGTAAATGTCAAGACTTGTTAAACCAAAACCAACATATTGAAACGATTTTTTTCAAACAATCTAATCAAGCTTGAATTGAGTATCGAACCCGTTTGAATTCATCGGTTGATTGTGTTAAATTTCTTCTAAGACAAGGACTTGCGTTTCGTGGGCATGATGAACATGAAAATTCAAGTAACTAATGAAATTTTCTTGAACTTCTCAAGTTTCTTGCTGATCATAATGAAGATGTCAAAGTGGTTGCATTGAGCAGTGCTCCACAAAATCTCAAGTTGACATCTCCTGATATTCAAAAAGACATTGTAAATGTGGCCACATTTGAAACTATCAATGTGATTATTAGAGATCTTGAAAATGCACTTTTTCTATTTTGATTGATGAAGCCCGTGAGAAATCAATCAAGGAGCAAATGGCAGTTGTAATACAATATGTTGACAAAAAAGGCCAAGTGATTGAGTGCTTTTTCAGTATTGAGCATGTTGCTAATACGAATGCTCTCTCACTTAAACAAGCTATGAAAAATTTATTCTCCAAACTTGGATTGAGTATTTCCATATTGCGGGGTCAATGATATGATGGGGCTAGTAATATGCAAGGTGAGTTCAATAGTCTTAAAACACTTATACTGAAAGAGAATCTTTGTGCATATTATGTTCATTGTTTTGCTCATCAATTGTAATTGGTACTTGTAGCCATGGCAAAGAATCATAATCAAATTGCTTTACTTTTCACTTTGGTTTCTAATGTGGTGAATGTTGTTGGAGCATCATGTAAATGTCGAGATATTGTTAGGGAGAAGCAAGCTGCAAAAGTTGCTGAGGCACTTAATACTAGAGAGCTATCTAGTGGGCAAGGTTTAAATCAAGAAACTAATCTTAAACGTGCTGGTGATACACGCTGGGGTTCACACTATGGTACTTTAGTCAGCTTGGCTAGTATGTTTTCAATAGTGATTGATGTGCTGGAAATGATTTCGGAGGATGGTTCAAATTCAGAACAATGAGCAGAAGCAAATGTATTGTTGGACTTAATTCAATCATTTGAGTTTGTATTCAACCTTCATTTGATGAAAACGATATTGGCTATTACAAGTGAGTTATCACATGCACTATAAAGAAAAGATCAAGATATTATTAATGCCATGAATTTAGTTCAAATTTCTAAAGTATGGCTTCAAAAGATGAGGGAGAGTGGGTGGACATCCTTACTTGATGATATTTTGTCTTTTTGTGAAAAGCATGAAATTGATGTTCCCCAATTGGAAGATATGTTTGTAGCTCGAGGGAGAAAAAGGCGCAATGCTCAAGAAATTACAAACTTACATCACTATCGCACTGAGTTATTCTACACTGTTTTGGATATGCAAATTCAAGAACTAAATGCTCGTTTCACTGAGTCAAACACTGAGTTGTTACTTTGTGTGGCATGTTTGAATCCATCTAACTCTTTCTCTAGTTTTGACAGGAAAAAGTTAATTCATCTTGCTGAATTTTATCTCAAAGAATTTTCTTCAATGGGGCTCATAGTACTTAATGATCAACTTGATACATATATTATCGACATGATATCCAGTAGTGAGTTCTCAATGTTAAATGAAATTGCCGATCTTGCTAAGAAAATGGTAGACACTAAAAGAGACAAAGTATATCCATTGGTGTATTTACTCTTGACTTTAGCATTAATCTTACCCGTTGCAACTGCCACTGTTGATAGGATATTTTCAGCTATGAATATTGTGAATAATCGGTTGCGGAACCAAATGGGTGATGAATGGATGAATGATAACTTGGTTGTCTACATTGAGAGAGATATTTTTGATGGCATTAACAATGATACTATTATGGAAAGATTTCAAAAGATGAAAACTTGTCGGGGTCAATCGTAAAAGTTTAAAATTTAAAATTTTTTGTAATGAATATTAATTTTTAATGTTTAACATTAGCTCGAAAAATTATTATTATATTATTGTTATTGATTGGGAAAGAAAAATTTTGAAATTGTAATTAATGGGTGCCCCCGTATATTAAATTCCTGACTCCGCCACTGCTTACAAACTAAGCTTTGTGGCTAAAAGCCAAAATTACCATTGCAAAAAGTGGTGACACGTGCATCCCACCAATAAAACTATTTGTGACCCCCTATTTTGCATGGTTAAGTTTGTCATCACAAAGAACATCTCTCCAACAACAATTTTACTTTTATTTCAAATTTTAGTTAAAAAATAAGTTCCCCATATTAAAGGATCACTTTCAACTAGCTCAATGACCAAGCATTCCTACCCCTGCTTACCAAGTCATGGGCTTGAGCCATGAGTTCCCCTTCCTCTCCCTCTTATGTGTAGCAATATGTTTTTATTTTTATTTTTTTTATTATTAGTAATGAAGTAATATTTTATTAGATAAATAAAATATTACAAGAAAGAAAGGAAAGCAAGAAAAAATATCAATTTGGAAAGGCCAAAATGACTTAAATCCAATTCGATGCAATATTTGGTTGGCAAGAACTAACGAACATAAACACAACAACCAATATAAAGCTTAAACTTCTACACCCAACACTTGTGCAGTTTCTTCATTCAAAAATTGTTTAAGTTCTAGAGAATACCTTTGTGGAGACATAATTTCTGAATGACAACATGTGGCCGAGGTGGCACAAAGTGTCAGCCGAGGTGCCACGTGTCCTGGACATGATGCCGAGGTAATCTCGACTAGGCCGAGGTTATCTACGAGAATACTGGAATCCGGGATAAGCGGATAAGGAACAAGAGTCCTAGATTGGAAGAGGACTTCAGTTTGGATAAAGATAAGACTCTTAGAAAGTTTATCCCAATCCTACTAGAAGTCCAAGATTGACAATAAGACAGAATCCATTGAAGCTAGACTTCTATTGGGATTAGGTTTGTGTTGGCTATAAAAGAGAGGCACCCCCATGGGTCTAAGGTACACTTTTGTATTCTGAATAGTGAGTTAAGTATTTTTTCTATCTTTAAGAGATAATTGACTTGATCGTCGGAGTGCCCCCGAGTGGACGAAGCACCGTCGGAGTCTCTTCTTTCTGTTGCAAGTTGTTCGGACTTAATCTATTCTGCTAGTGTTCTCCAGCTGAGTACCTGTTTGGCAGTGTCGTCAGAAATTGACCTCCACAATTTAGCGCCGTCTGTGGGAAAGAAAAAAGAATAGATGGCCAATAATAGACAGAAAGAGAAGGTTGGGAATGACACTCCTACTAGGAGTGGGAAACTTATTGACCTTGACGTTGAAGAAGACAACTGCAACAAAGAGACTCGTGATAGGAATCACGGAGAAAAGGACGTCGGCCAGGAGGGCAACGTACCAAAGAAATCAGATCGAAGCAGGTATTATAATGAGGATGACCTCTAGGTATGGAAAGAAAGATGCCTACGGAGGGACGATGAGATGAAGGGAATGGCAAACAAATTGGTGGATCTACAAACGGTCATCAACTTCATGATGCAGAATAATGTCATACAGCCACCATTCCCATTACAAGATATGCCGATTCCAGCGGCCAAGAAGGATGCCCGAAAAGATGGGCAAAAAACAATCCCTACAGTCCCTTAGCACACCAGGACTGAGAAACACTCTCACCGGCCTTCAAGAGAGGTTGGGCGAGGAGAGTCAAGAAGGGGAGATTCTATGAGGACGGATCACACCAAGGAAGCTAACCCCAAAGAACATTGGGATGTTCAAGGGCAAGAGTTGTGTTTCGACGAAACTAATGGAGAAAGGTCTAAGAGGACTCATAATCATACTGGGAGTAGCGCACCAAAAAGGCTGAAATCCGTCGATAGCCAAGCTTCTGGACGGACCAAGGAGGACCTGAGGGATTACCTCCAAAGGAAGCAACAAAATGCTGAGGTAACCTCCCCAGTTAAGCCAAGAACGCCGTTCTCGGTAGAGTTGGACAAATTTGAGGCCCTGAAAAGGTTCAGTATGCCGAGATTCTAGATATACGACGGTAAGTCGAACCCCAACTTTCACGTCGGCTTGTTCTTGAACTCAATGGCACTATACACCGGGAATGAGCCATTGCTTTGCAAGGTGCTCGTCCTTCAAGGAAATAGCATTAGACTGGTTTCATAAGTTGCTGAAAAGAACTGTGAAAACCCGGGAAGGCCTAACCGTGATGTTCGTGGCTAGGTTTGTGACAAACAAGTTACAGTCATTAAGGGTAGACTCCCTGATGGCTCTGAGAATTAGTGAGGATGAAAGCCTTAGGGCCTATGCCAAGAGGTACTATAAGGTATTCAACTGGATACCAACATGCAACCAAGAGGTGGCGGTCGTGTCTTTTAAGAACGGCTTGAAAGACGATTGCCTGCTTTGAAAGTCACTGGCAAAGGCGTTGCCGAAAAGTATGGAGGAACTTATGGCCAGGATAGAAAAATATGCCAGAGCCGAGGAGGACACACCGGGGACAAAGGCGTCAAAACAAGGGAAGAAAAGCGGCTTGCCAAAGCGAAGTCAAGGTGATGATGGATACAATAAGCAAAAGATAGGACTGAGAGCCATACAGGTAGTTACAACCATATTCTGAATCCCGATTTACAAAGTCTTGGAGAAAATCCAAAATCAACCCTATTACAGAGCACCAGTAAGGGTTCCGAGCGAATTTATGGAAAGAAGCCTTGGCAAGCACTGTGCTTATCACAATGAAGATGGGCATTTGACTCAGGGGTGCAGAGCCTTGAAGGCACATCTGGAAGACCTGGTAAGGAAAGGTCATTTAAAGAACCTTGTAGATGAGGCCAGGACAAGGGAAGAACAAGCAAGACTACCTCAGGCACCGGCTGCACCACTCCCTCCTGCACCACAACCGTAGGCAGGCGGACCTCGAGTGATCAATGTGATTCACTCGAAGGTCAATGAGAACGAAATACGAAGGGAGACTCAGAAGGTAAAAAACTTGCTGCATGTGTACCAGGTCCGTTAGAAAAGACCTAGGGAAGACGAGTGCTTGGGACCAATGATGTCCTTTACTGAAGACCACCTAGAGATGCTACAGCATCCACACAACGATGCCTTGGTAATATCCCTCTAGATTGGAGAATGCCAAGTGAAACGCATCTTAATTGACCAGGGCAGCTCTTGTGACATCATGTATGTCAGGTGTTACAAGGAGCTTAGCCTTTACTAAGATGATCTGGAACAATCCAATGGTCCAGTGGTCGGGTTCAATGGAACGCCGACATAGCGCCTAGGAGCAGTTAGTTTGGAGGTGCAGACTGGCACTAAGAAGATAAAAACCGAGTTCACAGTAATTGACACTCCCTCCTCTTATAATGCTATCTTAGGAAGGCCATGACTGCATGCAATGGGGGCTGTTCCCTCAACATTGCACTAACTATTGTGATTCCCAACAGAGCATGGGATTGAGGAGGTCATAGGGGATCAAGTGCAGGCAAAGAATTGCTCCATGGCAGCAATGAAATCTATCTGTAACATACAAGAAGCAAAAGCAGCAATTCAACTGGGGGCATACCAGCAGCGGCTGGCCAGAGCTTATAATAAGAAGGAGAACCCGCGAGAGTTCCAAGTCGGCGACCTCGTCCTGAGAAAGGTCGTCGGCAATAAGACGGATCCCAGAGAGGGAAAGCTTAGCCCAAATTAGGATGGACCCTATAGAATCATCGCAGTATTGGGCAATGGGGCATATCGGCTCGAAAACAATGAAGGCAAAGAGTTACCAAGACCCTGGAATACTTGCAATCTGAAATTTTTCTATCATTAGATTTTTCTTGTTTTTTTAAAGTTTTTTGTTATTAGCCGAAGTAATAATAAAGTTTTAGCTTGATTTTTAAAACTTGTGTAATTTGACTAACCAGTCACTTGACGATGTTTCTGATTGAAACATGACGAATAACTTAGACTTATTATATGGCAGAGTTTCAACTTGCATATAATAGAGTTGAACTAAGTTGGCGATGTTTTTGATTGGAACATGATGAATAACTTAGACTTATTATATGACAGAAGTTCCTACTTGCATATAATAAAGTTAAACTAAGTTGAATCAACTTGAACTTGCCATATCGGCAAAGTCAAACACAGATTGGAACAAAGTACAAGTCAATCAGATTAACAAAGAGACCAAGGTTGGTAACCTCGGCCACTCTTTGTTTGAATCT
Organism: Camellia lanceoleosa; assembly: GCA_025200525.1. Lineage (NCBI taxonomy): Eukaryota > Viridiplantae > Streptophyta > Magnoliopsida > Ericales > Theaceae > Camellia > Camellia lanceoleosa. Next base: position 32,846,099 of record CM045771.1, on the reverse strand, counting down.
GACCTCGGTAACAAGGTTAAGGCCACATGCTTAATGAGAACCCAAGTGAAACTTAGGTTCACATTAGGGGACAGAGAGCTGGAGAATGATGCTTGGGAGTTGGAATTTATAAGCTAAGGTTAGTTTAACACTTGTTGAAATTTTTACAAGTTGAAGTTAAGCCGAGGTCACGCTAAAGGAAGATTAGTTTAACACTTGTTGAAATTTTTTAGAAAAGTTTACAAGTTAAGCCAAGGCTGTATTGAAAGAAGTACCTACGTACTTACCAAGACTTGGAAGATATTGGAAGACAGAAGTGGCAAGTTGTAAATAACACTTGTAAAAATATTATGAGGAATATTTTCAAGTGTTAGGTCAAAGCCAAGATAAACTATTAGTGGGTATAGCTGAAGTATTCCACACCGAGAAGATTACACAGTTAAGGTATACGTTGAAGACATGCAAATTATTCTAAGTATGGAATCATACAAGACAGTAAAGAAAAGGCAAGCATACAAAGACTTAGTCAAAAAAAAGAAGACTTGCATTTAGATAAGGAAAGAAGGCACTTCAGCCTGACTTTGAAAAAAAAATTGCTCAGACTACAAAAATGGCACGTCGGCCAAATTAAAGCTTACATTAACAAAGGAAAAACAGCAAGACTAGACTATTCGGCGTCAGCATCCGTTTGGGGCTCGGAAGACATCTAAGAACTCTTTTCGGTAGCCTTCTCAGCCGCCAGCTCGGCATCAATCTCTTAGAGATTCTGGTCGATGCTCTTCCCGATGATAGGCGCATCAGATGTTGTCTTCTGAAGGGTAGCATCTTTTGAGACCTCGTCTTCCTCATCCTGAGTCAAGTCCAAGACTTGCTCATTCAGAGTTGGGGACTTGGTCCCAGAAGCCTCTTTGTTCTTCTCAGCCTCAGCTTCCTCCTCGGACTCAACTTCGTCCTCGGATTGGCTTGGAGTAGGGGGGAATGGTAGGACGATGTGGCTGTTTTCTCGGAGAGGCGAGTCCTCGGGGACGGCCAACTCTTTCAGAGCAGCCATCCAACCAAGGGTATAGCCCTTGTTGCATGCCTGTCTGACTTGTTTCTTGCTATCTTCTCTAACGTTGGTCGCCCCCTCAGCGTACGCCTTCTCGTCCGCCGATTTGATCTCGGCCTCTTTTGTGGCCAGGGCATCTTGAAGCTTTTTTTGGGCCTCGACCATCTTTCCCTTAACCTCTTTCTTTTCGGCCGCAAGGACCTTGGCAATGGCCTCTGCAGCATCAGCCTTTTCCTCGGCCTCATCTTGAGCCTTCTTGGCTGCCTCGGCCTAACTTGTCAAGATCTTTATCTTTGCTTCGGTCTTGTTGATGGTCTTCTGCAAGTTAGCAGCCTCCCTGGTCTTGTTGGCCAACTCCTTCTTGACGGAAAAGGCTTGCATCGTAAAGGAGTGGCCATGTTGGATCGCCTGGAAGAAATGGAAAAAATGAGTTAGTAAAACTCTCTAAGTATGAAATAGCAAAAAATGAAAAAGTACCAAGTATGAAAGGCTTACTTGGACGGAGTGCTACAACATTAGAGCAAATTTTTCATACTCGCTCATGTTGGCGTTGCGATTGAGATCTTTAGGGATGAACAAGACGGTTGAGAGAGAAACACCGATTTCAATGTCGTCGGCGTTGTCGCCAGCTCTAACCGGCTTGTCCTCAATTGTAATTGGGGGAGCCCAGGGGGGCATCAGACTTTAGAGAGCCCGAGGTTGTTGCTGATTCGGACCTTAGTCTCTTTGACCTGGTTGATTCGGAAGGCGTGGCCTTGGCAAGCCTCTTTTCGGCCGTGGAGGTACTTTTTTCTACCTCAGCAATTTTAGAGATCGGTAAGGTGTCCTCAGAGTCGATCTGAGTCACCGTTGCCTTGGGTTGTGCTTTCTTCAGCCTTTTGGGCTTTGGTTTCGGCTAGGATTGGGATGGTGAAGGTTGAGCAGTGACAGTATTAGGGATGTCGGCCAGAAGGTCGTCTGTAACATCTTTCTTGTGACGCATCTCGGCGGTGATGGAAGTTCTACATCGGCGTGTGCGTTGAGATGGAGGGATTAGTTGTGGAGACGAGGTAGATGGCTGCTCTGCAGGATCAGATGTTGATCCTTGGTCAGGCCTTGACGATTCAGCTTGTGAAGTTGTAGCTGATGGAGGAGACATGCTCTTGTCTTTTCTTGGGACGTCGGGAAGAACAGATCTGTAAGTCGGGATACAATTCATAAGCAGAGGAGCCCTGCACTGGTTAACAGGCAAGTCCAGCAGCTTGTTGAAATCCTTGCAGGGGTAGAAGTTTTTTCGAAAGTCCTTCGAGGGTTGAGGAAGAATTGCAAAGATAAAAACGAAAGGAGGTTAGCACATACAAAAATATCAAAGTAAGAAAGACTTGAAAGCAAGAAAAAGCAAACACTTGGCTCTTACTATCTCTCTCTCTGAACAATGTACGGCTAAGAGGGTAGAGGTGAAGGTTGTCATCTGGAAGGAACTCCCAGTTGCCCGAAACAATGAAGTAATCATCCCCGGCTCCCTTGTTAGAGTCTGGGAGGTTGACAACAACTTTGTATTCTGTGGACCTCGGTTTGAGGTAGTAGATGTAGCCTTTTTCTAACTTGAGGCCACACATGGTAAAGCAATACTGGATATCGACAAGAGTAACCCTAGCGTTCTCTTTTTTGGCTAAGGCTATTATGCCATTAATAACTCGATGAGAGTTGATGGCGAGCTGTATTGGGTTCAATTTGTAGTAATGGAGGACTTCTCGAAAAAGGATGTCAATAGGGAGCCTAAGCCCACACTTTATGAAAGCTACAACTGGGAAGGGCATGGAATCGACTGTGGGCATGATGGAGTCATCCTCCCCAGCCAACCTGAGATGGACGTCGGCAGGAATGGAAAACTCCTGCCTGAAATATTCTAACTTGGATGGGGTGTCTACCCTATACTTCCACAAACCCATGATATCAGCTTAAGGGGAAAGTGTTGGGATTTAGAAGGAAGTGTTTTGTAGGGGTTTGAAGGACCTCGGCCAAAACCTAAATGTATGCTGGGGTAAGAATTTGTTAGGATCTAAGGGGAATTCGTTTTAGTTTTCCCTAAGATTCGTGAGTTCTACGACAAATCCCAAACCTAAGTCTAGGCAAATAAAGATTGAAGGCAAGAATCTGGAAAAGATACAGAAAACAAAAACAAGAACAATGATTCAAAATCAAGAATAGTGATAAAGTTTGTGCAGGTGTGTAAGGCTAAGAACAGTGGCAAAAATCAACAGATATGTAAGCAGTGTGTGTATACTCAAGAATGGATTGGGCAAAAACATAATCATAAAACAAACATGCTCAATACATGGTGGAATTCAAGGCACAAATTAACGATCAAAAGGCATGAGCAAGTACGCAAAGGAAGCGAGTACAGCAGAGGAATTCTTTTGGAGTAAAACAAGAAATAGAAACAAGGAGGAACAGTGACTCATCGAAGAAAATGAAGACAGTGTTAAGTACGCCAGAGTCAAATGACCGCAGCAATCAGAAAAGATCACCAAAAGCTTCGCCGGAGGGGAAGGATAGAACTGGTTGCAGAAAGCTTCACGAAAGCAGCAATGGACGATTTGAGAAAAAGAGTTTGAACGAGAACAGAGATGCAAAAGTGAAAAGACAGAGAGAGAGAGAAGTGATTTTGATCAAAACCACGAAATGGCGACAAAATTGCAATCAATGTACCTAGGGCGACGTGCTTGTTAGACGGCGTACGTATGAGCGATATGACTTAATGGCACGTGTCAGGTATGGCTCAGTAAGGGAAAGATGCGTGGCAGAAACGGTTGAAATACTGTGCATGACAGCTCACACGCGTGTTGAAACTCTTGAAGTTCTTGGTTTAAATAAAGAAAAGACCTCGGCTATGAGGATGATCTCGGCTAAATAATTTGAATCGACTTGATTGTTTATCCTAAGGTATTGATGAAAATAGATTAACAGGTCTTGGTCGAATGGGGCTAACGAATGATGACCTTGGTAATGAAGGATAAAGCGAGCTTAGCCGACATGCTAAGTGGAGAAAATGATATAGGTTCTATCACCTCAGGATGCCGTAATTTCTGAACGACAACACGTGGCCGAGGTGGCACCGAAGTGTCAGCCGAGGTGCCATGTGTCCTGGACATGATGCCAAGATAATCTCAGCTAGGCCGAGGTTATCTGCAAGAATACCGGAATCCAAGATAAGCGGATAAGGGACAAGAGTCCTAGATTGGGAGATGACTTCAGTTTAGATAAAGATAAGACTCTTAGAGAGTTTATCCCAATCCTACTAGAAGTCCAAGATTGACAATAAGACAGAATCCATTGAAGCTAGACTTCTATTGGGATTAGGTCTATGTTGGCTATAAAAGAGAGGCAGCCCAATGAGTCTAAGGTACGCTTTTTATATTCTGAATAGTGAAGCACTTTTGCTATCTTTGAGAGATAACTGACTTGATTGTCGGAGTGCTCCCGGGTGGACAAACCACCACCGGAGTCTCTTCTTTCTGTTGCAGGTCGTTCGGGGCTTAATCTATTCTGTCAGTGTTCTCCAACTGAGTACCCGTTTGGCAGTGTGGTTGGAAATTGACACGCAAAACCTTCATTTCAAGAGTATTGATCTTTCATTTTGAACTATTTCTTCAAACTTTCATTTTTTGTAGTTGTATTTTCCTCCCTAATTACTCCTTAGGACAACTTCATCTCTATAACTAACAGCCCAAGCTTCGAATTTTCACCCTTTTGTAAAACACCATTTCAGACTTTTCTTTGCTCTTGACACTTTGACGAAAAGGAAGAACAAAAAAAAAAATCGAAATATTAGACTTTGCAAACCCATTCAACTCTTCCTTCCTACGTGTATTTTGCGGACTTGCCCAACTTTTCCTTCGTACATGTGTTACCCTCAAATCTTTTATTAATTATGAATTTTTGCAATCACCGCCTACCTCCTTTTCAACCTCACTACTAGAATAAATCTTAGAAAATATATCCAACACCTCTAAGCAAAAATGTCGTTAAGCCGTTGATCTGTAAAGTTTAACTCTATTTTCATAAATTTTTTAAATTAAAAATTAGATAAATATACGTGGCGTATTATCATTGGTTGTTTAACTTTAAAGTGCTAATTGATTGATTGATTAAAATGGATAACTTTTTATTAATTTAAAAACTATTTATGGCATCTATTATCAATGCTAACTATATCTATAATTTTAAATTTAATTTTTTTATATGGAAACTCAAAAAAAAAAAAAAAAAAAAAAAAAATGAAAAGTTTTAGCCATACCCATACCTAAATTGAAATTTGAAAAATCTTTTTTAAAAAAATCCAAATATAATTTTATTCAAAAGTAATTCCAATTATAATTTTAGTCTAAAATTTGAACATATTTACTTTATGATATTGATAAAAATTTCAATTTATTTTTTTGTGAAAATTAAAATATATGTGTGACATAAAATACATCTAGCCATATCTAACTTTTAAAAAAATAATAATAATCATAAATAAATAAACAATAGATAGAATTTTAAAACAAAACCATTCTTAAGTTACATTTATTTTAAAAGGAAAGTCCTTGTGAATTTTGAAGTATATATAATTTGAAATTTTTCTTAAGAAAAATATAAATGAAATGCCAACGGTTATAAAATTCAAGTCTCATATCTGAATTGAGGAAATATTATTTTGTTTTCCAAACTATTACGCGAAAATCAATTTGGCACCCAAATTTCGCATTATTTTAATTTGACCCCTAAACTTTTAAAATTTGATCAATTTATCTCCCACCATCTATTTTCGTCTACTATCAAACGGAACTTGTTGATGTGTCACCAAACTTCATTTGAAATTTTATTTTACCCCCCAAACTATACATTAAAAACAAGCTAGTCCCCCAAATATTAAAAAACATAAATTTAAATATTTAATTTTCATCTCAAAAATGAAAAAAAATTAAATTTTAAATTTAAAAAAAAATTGAGTATTAGTCATGTTGAGTATTGTTTAGACAATAATTGAATTAAATTTTTTTTTTACCCACTCAATTTTGAAATTACTATTAGCCGATCAATTCTATTGAAATTAATTTGGGAAATAAACTAGTTACAATTGTGCGTGCGCGTACACGTAGATGCCAAGAAATTTTTGGCTTAATTAGTTTATTCAGGATCAACTCGAGATAATTTGAGACCGAAAGAGATAATTCCAAATGAGGATTTATATATATATATATGTTTGCAAAGTATATAATTTAAAATTTAATTTTTCATTATTGATATAAAAAAATATTTATTAAATATTTAAATAATTTTTTTTTAAAAATATTTGGGGGCTAATTGATTTTTAAGATATAGTTTGGGTGGTAAAATGAAATTCCAAATGAAATTTGATACTACATCAGGGAATTCCATTTGATTGTAGACGAAAACAGACAACGGGGGGTAAATTGATCCAATTTGAAAAAGTTTAGGTATCAAATTAAAATAATACAAAGTCTGGGTGTCAAATTAAGTATCACATAATTATTTGAATTGCAAAATGATATTTCCTCATCTTAATTTTATTGAGAAAAATATAAAATGGAAACTTGAAAATTGTAGATATAAAATTTAAATTAATAATTAACAAATATTTAAATTGAATATATAAATAAATAAACTAAGTAACTTATAGGTTGAACATGAAGCGACATAATTTTTCAATTACTAGGGTTGGAATAAGATATATTTGCATATAAGTCAACCTAAACTCAGCTTTTGGGTTGTGTTTACGCTGTATTTGGTTGAGGAATTTGGATAGAGATTTGGAAAGGAAAAAGAGAAGGGTAAATATGTGTGAAATTAGGTAAAATATAGGTATATTTTATTTACATTTTACCTACATTTTTCTTTTTCGTTTTTAAATCACTTCCCAAATCCCCTTACTAAACACAGCATTTAGTGTCTAACCCAATTCTACCAACTTCAAGTTACTCCATGCACATTACAACTTGAAAAACTACAATATAATTTAAATATAAAATTTAATTTAATTATTTACTAAATATTTCAACTAATTAATCCATCAATTACTGATCAATTTTCTTACTCAAATCCAAGCATAGGGCTACGACATGACCCATGGTCTAACCCAATTCAATCTTAAATATTTTCTTCACACATAAATATATCTTAATATTAATGCAATAGTTTTGAGTATAAATATATAAAATTTTACCCAAGCTTAAATTTTTTTTTCATAAATATGTAGATTTTATTATAAAAAAACAAATTACTTGTTGACTTTATGGCTTTCGAAAGTTAATAATGTAATTTTAATCGTGCCAACAAAGATCAATTAGTCCTTACAGAATGTTAATTGTCAACCAATTATCAGACGATTGTATTATAGTTCCCTCAGCCTCAATGAAGAGGACTTTTACTGGTGACTTGTTCAGGAGAATTTACTAAATAACAACAAGTGAAGAACAATTTCAGAATCTAAATTTTATTAAGTAAAATGAAAACTTACAATAATCTGACCCAGTCTCATAGAGGTTTATAGCAACAAGCTATTTGAAACTACTCATAGGGAATGAAATGCAGTACATGAATTGAAGTGTAGAAATGTAAAGAACTAGAAGGAAAAATGAAGTAAATAAATGAGTTTTTTGATCTGAGTCCGAAGGTTCATTCTGGGGCCTTTTCTGCTATTTATACTCTTTAATGATAACCGTCGAAGTGGGCTTCCAACTGTCGAAATGTTCTCCCATGATTGCTGAATATGCTCTTTCACAGTCAGTCCCACTATGCCACTCTTACAGTTAGGGTTTCCCTCTTGATTTTGAATTTAAACTTTATGAGTAACCATTAAGCCACATCATCTTGTATCTCTTGATTGTTTTAGTGCTACGTAGATCTATTATTACCAAACGAACTACCACGTGTCTGACTTTGGTTGGCAACTTGTATTAATTTCCCAAATTGCCCTTTCCATACCACGTGTTAAATTATGATTGGCTTTTTCAAATTATACAGCTAACATTACCCCAGCACTAATATACCCAATACTAAGTGATATTAGTGAACTAGTGCAATCCACCCATGTTCTAGGACATTTATGGACTCTGTGTATTCTGGTATTATAATCGCTTTTTGAATAATGAAGCAGTGAACTTCATTAAATCTTTGTATCTTGCACTTCCATTCTTTGAGTAGACGAAAAGACTGGTGCATCCCCAATGGCCAATCACACATTCTCTTACATTGATCGAGCATACGAGGAATCTTTGGAAGATGATTACAGGCCTTGAAAGAACCTTAATGCATTTATTGGTGACACCTATCCACCTTCATTTATACAAGTCGTGGAAGCTTTTGCAAATTACCAATCTTTAGACCAAAAATCTATCAACTACAAACCCTTGGACCAAGCATTTGCAAAAATGGATCTTGGAAGCTCCTCTTCTGCCCTACCACTCTCTGCATGGGACACAGCTGCTTCTTCTTCCTCCAAGTCTATTGGCTGGGGAAGTTGGCTAGAACCTGATGAACCCAAACTAAGAGAGTGAATTCACCATCAATTTGTTGAATTCGATGATCCTCTATCTATCCTTTCTTCTGCTCAGTGGTTTACCCCTATGTACCCATTGATCACCGACACAGTCTGGAGGACAACTCACCTGTGGCATGGTACACGTCTTCCATGCCAACGAAGATAGTGTGAGCAACTCCTCATCTAGATGAAGCATAGGGATATAATCCATCATTCTTGACCAAGAAGGCAAAACTATGCTCTTCTGACTGGCTCGAATGCGTGAATAATCCCCAATTCCCCTCTTTCTTTGGGATGGACCCCTCTACACCTCCTTTTCCTCAGAATCCTCATTGGATGGAGGAACTGAAACTGACTCTTTTCGAGAATCAATTTCTTCCTTCCTACCAACCTCCAGCTCTTTCCACTACATTTGAGCGATACTAAGCTCAACTTCTGCTTGGCACCTTCTCTCACTTGCCCTTTAATGTGCTTGGGGATGAGACTCCTCTCAAGAACTTCTGATGGGCCTCTGATATTATGACTCGGGGTCATGTCCTCAACCCGACTGCCCAGGCAGAGCTTCGAGCTTTTTTGGATCAACTCCCGCTCCTTCTTCATTGGTACCAAATTTCTGTGGCTACCAATAATTCTTTAGACAAAATTTCGGCCAATCGAATTCAAACCTAGTACGAAGCAGAAAATCTCATTAAAGAATATAATGACTTCAAGAATAAGGATTCAATATACTAGGATGATTTAGATATGAATGAAATGGAACAAGGATTGAAGGAGATAGAGTTCGAGATCAAAGTTGAATAGCTTTTTCATCAAATAAGAACATATTAGCTGCAACAACCCAGCTTCAAAAGGACAGAAGATAGAATAAAGAAGGAACATAAATTCATTGACCACTGTTGGGTCAAATTTAATGAACTTGTTCCTTTTTCCATTCCTTATTTTTATGAAATTGAATTTGTAGCCAAGAAGGCTTTCTAATGTAATTATTTACATATCAATAAAACTAGGTTTTTTCTTTCTTACTCAATTTGGCTTGATCTGGTTTTATGTTCCAATTACATGTTTGCGACCATTTTATTCGCCCAATTCAAATAAAATTAGAGCTTCGAATTTACCAATTTTTTTCCTTTGAAGCCTAATTTGAACATTTCTAATGGAATACTTGAAACCTGATTTGAATATTTCCAACATATGGAGTACAATTGACAATCTTTGCCTTAGGTCTTCTCATTCTAATCGCATGGTCAATATAATTTTAACAACTTTGAATTGACCACCCTTTGTATCAAAGTTACTTTTAAGTACTTCAAAGTACTTTAAAAAAAAAGGTTTGCTTTGACAGAGAATCCCAGAAGGAATTTTTCATGTTCAAGCAAGTCTTTTTGGATCTTGATCTCTTACTTGACTTAGTACTGGCCCTTCAACTTTGAAATCTAAAACATCAAATTAGATTCAAATTCCAGTTACAAAATACTTCAAAGTTCACTTCGAAGGATTTCATCCTTCTTAAGAAATCTAAGAGCAAGTCTCCAATCCCTTTGAAGCAAATCAAACTTGCATCCTCAGGAATAAAATGCGCTTCGAAGTCAACTTCCTGCTCTCAAAGCCTTGGTTAGTTGTTTGACATCTGGCTTTGGAGCCAAATCTTGACTTCAAAGCCAAATATTTGTTTTCAAAGCCAATCTAATTGTTTGAGATACGTTTCCCACCCAAACAATCACCCTAGAGAGAAACTTTTCATGTTGTACTTTCAAAACTTCTACGAATTTTAAGACAAAGTCTTAAACTCATACGGGTTCCAAAATCAGCCAAACAATTTATTTTAGGTCTTTTACCCATTTAGACAAATTGGACATCTTTCGTATAGAAAGGTTTAAAAACCCTTTCCCTTCGCGCTTTTAACTTACTTACTCGCCCAAAAACACAAACCCTTCATTTCTATTGCTCTTTCCTCATCTTTACTCTTTTCTCAGCTTCGTCCTTCGAAAACTCTTATTAATGGCTTCTTCCTCCTTGAAAGTACCAGTTGTGGAACGCGTGAGCCCATCCGTGGCTTTAAAGAGGTGTATCGACGAAGATATCTAAGCTCAGAGCTGGTGAACTGAGTACCATAGATAGTTGCCTCTTTATTTCTTACCATAATAAGCAACAGGAATACGTCTTAGGACCTATCTTCAGAGAAGCCCTAGCTCAACTTCCTGTTTTGTATCCTCGTCTAAAGGATTACTGTCTCCTCTACGAAGGGGGTTTTGATTGGGGAAGTTAGAGGATAAATCGCCCCCACCGCTGCTGGCCCACATTGAGGGCTGAATGGGAGGAGTGGTATGACAGGGTTGTGCCTACTAGAGAATAGAATCTGTAAGAGCTCTGTATCCTTGATGCCCTTCGCCTTTCCAGGTTCATTATCCCTGAGGATCCTTTCTTTGATTCCTGCAACCCTCTGTTTCTAGAATTCAGCTTTCAATGTTTTCCAGTTTCGGTGTGGTATGATGGCCCCCACTATTCTTGATATTTGCCATCTCTTAGGGCTCTCACCACTTGGTCTTCTTATTACGCTTGGTTATCCAGACCTTCTAGTCAACTTCACCATTCCACCCTTGAACTCTTCCTTCAGTGATTTTGTAAAATTTGAGAACAAGAAAGTAGGTTCTGTATTGACTGAGAGTTTTTTTCCTTCATTCTGTATTGGTTATACAAATTTCTCTTTTGTACTTCATCTCAGCGGATTATGCCTAAGTTTGCCCCACTTGCCAAGGCTCTTGCTTCGAAGAAGAGGATAGCCTTGGCTCTTTATGTTTTAGGCCATGTTTATAGGGCATGTTCCCAATTTTGCGAGAAACCTCTGGATGTTAACCAAGGAGGCCCCCTCTGGGTATTACAACTCCGGCTCTTCGCATATTTCACTGGTCTACACTCCAAGTGGTTGAGATTTTTGGTGCAAGAACCCACTACTTACAAAGAGAAATTTGTCAGGATTTCCTTATACCCCTCCAACTTTGCCTATTATTTTACTTTCTTTCATCAACTCCCAATTTCTCCACTTCCTTTCTTATTTTGTCCCTTCGAAACCAACATAGGACAATCTTGGCTCAGGGCATTTTTGGCTAATAGGGAATGCTCTAATTCGCTACACAAGGACATGTGGGCCTCTATCTTGTTGCCAAGGGAGCTCTTTATCGATACTTTGATTTTTCGAGCCTACAAATGTATGTCTGAAGTTTATTGTCCTTCCCAATTTGCCAGGCAATTTGGGCTTACTCAATGAATTCCTATCCCTCTCTGTAGCCTCTCTAATACCAATCTCACAGTCAGAGACTTGAAGGTACCCGAAATTGAATTAGAGGAAGCCACATTTAAATTGCTACAAGAGTTGAGTGAGTTTCAATTCATCCCCTTTATCTCACATGGCACAGCTTTAAAAAGATTTCAAAGTTGGTAGACGGCCAATATGGAGGTGCTCCTGGCAATTCCTCTTAAAGATTTGCTGGTGGGACTAGATATGCCCTCTCAAGCTAAACCCAAAAAGACTAGGAGCTTCACCAGGGCTACTTCAAAAAGAGGCATGCATTTCCATCTCTTTTTTTCTCTTTCTTTATGATGCATTGTTCATCTACTTATAGCTTACTTTTAATACAGGAGCTTCACAAGTAGACTCTCTTCAAAAGGCTCAAGCGCGAAGCATTCTTAAAGACAAGCAATAACAGCAAAAGAAGAGAAAACTTGTGCTTGGTCTTGAAAAAGAGAAGGTGCCTAAAGAAACACCACTTAAAAGGAAGAAGAAAACAATCTCCCTTTCTGATTTCAATGGTGACCTTACTCATCAGAAAGCCGCCAAGGTAGTAGAGAGAGAGAAAGAGCAATCTAAGGAATTGGTGGTTTTCTAGAGATATGAGAAAATGAGACAACAGCAAATATTAAGGAGTGAAGCTACTGCTGCTAACACACTCCAGAGGGAAACTACAATGAGGCAACAAACTGCCGAACATTATTCTCTTCGCAGTTTACCAACTGTGGACGCGCCCCTCGTGAGGGCCTCACCCCACAGTTCAGACTCAATTTGTCATGGTTCTTAATCTGAACCAAAGAGTCCAAATCTGGCAAATCATTTTGAGAAAACAAATTTTTAGAAAAAAAAAAGCCAAACATGGACTGCTTTGCCAGATACAGAGTCGCCACCTAAATATTTTTTTAATAGGGGAATTTAGAAAACCCTGACTCGTTGCCTAAGGCCACGTGTCCGTCATCACCAAAGTTGCCTCGCCTCGGGAACTTGGGTACGATTGGGGAAGGTTAGCTATGAGCACCTCCGCTCGCCCGATCTGAAGATCGGCCTCTACTAACCATGATATCTTGTTTTTGAAAACACATGCGTTCTTATTCCGATTAATTAGCTAGAATTACTATGTGATGCACACAGCAAAACAAGTATAGACTAGATCGCCTAATTTGGAACAAAGCATTGCATATCCGTTCATTTGGAAAATGATTTGAAATGTTGCTACTCGCAAGTAGGCCAAAGCACGGATTTCAATGAGTTGTCCCAACTCAAACAATCCAACCTTCACCTACAGGCATTTAGGCAGTTATATCATATAAGCATCTAGCCACATGGTAAGCATGCTGTCATGTTAACATTCACACTCATGTGAGATGCTAAAACATAAAACACTTACAATGTACTCCAAGCCAAAGCAGAAACTAGTTAGTAATCATGTGCATGATCCTAGTTCATGTTAAGATGGCTAATGCAACGCATACATAATATCACTAGAACAGGCTCGGCTAATCCTAGGATGACATGTGGGATGCAACAAGTAGCACGTTAGATTTGGAATACTATGTTGTTAGTATGATGCGCCGAGCCCGGTGCATGCAATACTGATGAATGATGCACGCATGCATAGCATAAGGATGCTAAATTAAACATGTCCTAATACTAACCATCAAAAGCAGGTAAGTCAAAGGGAGAAAGAAGTGGGGGTTGGAAGACATGCACACACGCACCCATACTTATTGCAAATACGCCCTCACTCGGAGGGACCGAAAGAATAATACAGATTTAACTAGCCTACAAGCTAATTAAATGTTACAGACCAATTAAACTAGTTAAGCAAATTAACTAATCTAATAAAATAGTAAACAGCCTTGGGAAGAGGACCCAATGCAAGGCGTGCTCGGCTCCGCTCAAAAGTCCACTACTATGCACAAGTTGCCTTTGTCCACACTGTTTTCCTTCTCTGATCAGTGCAAGATTCCCAAGGTACACTCTATGAACCCTGTGGGATGCCACCGGCCAAGGGAAATGGTCACCGGCCAAATGGAATGATCACGGGCCACTGGAAATGATCACCGGCCACCAATTGTTGGTCAGTCGGCACTAAAGATGGCCGGTCGGCCAAACCTTCCTGCAGAATCCTGTTTTGACAGCAGCAGAGGGCAAAACAAGGCATAGCAATGCATTTCAAGCAGATGTGTACACCATCACATCCCTTATCATGTTTATGATTCAAAGGGACATGGTTCTCGGTTCTCGGACCGCCAACCACGCATTTCAATGCGTGATGTTCCAAAAACCAAGTATGCACTTTGATTGCAAATGAAATGCACACAAAAACCCCCAATAAATCCTAACCTCTATCATGCTCAATCAAGAGGTATGGAATGCATGCTCAATGCAATGAGACCTAAGCATGTGAACTAGGCATGCAATATGAACATGCAAGCAAATTATGATGCTAGGCACACAACCTAAGGAATCAATCATGCAAGGCATGGGATGACAAGCATACGAAATGTAATGTAGGCATGCAAGTAGGCAAGGCATGTGACAACATGTTAGGCAACTTAACCAAGATAAATGCATGCCAAATGCAAAGCCACTTAAACATGCAACAACACGTGATAAGCCAAGTATGCAATCAACACACAAAGGGTGGACTTAAACCAATTTAGGCAACCCTTAAGCAAGCCCAAAACAGTGGCCAATGCTATGGAAATGAGGGACAATTACACATACAAACATGCATGCAAATGGGTCGACACTTAAGCATCAAACAAGCAACCTTTAAGCATACTTAAAAGAAGATAAATATAGACACATGGCAAGCATGCCAAACTTTGAAATTTCATAAAATAGAGGTGCCAAACCAACTAATTAAAGCAAACAAAGCATGCTCATGACATCCCACATTCAAGGCCTACAAGCTAGAATGCAAAGAGACTATACAAAGCATGTTGAACATGACCAAAGCAACTGAAAATAGAGCTAAAGCATACTAAAACAAGCATGAAAGCTTCACAAAGCTAGGCCTAAATCATGCTAGGACAAGGGTCAATGCCTAAAGCATGTTAAGGCAAATTTAAGGCATTACAAGACAAGTGTGCTAAGCAAGCATGGTGTGTCTAAACCAAGTAAAAACAGAGCTATATTATGACATAATAAGCACAAAAAAATAGCTAAGGCATGGCCATCATACACTTAAACATGGTGCTCACACATGAGGCAAAAATGGCCCTTTTCAAGGAGAACAAGGACAGGGGGTGGCCCTCTCCTTCTTGGGACCTCAAGGCACCATCCTCACCACTAAAATCCCTCAAGATTTCAGTGGTGAGGAGGCCCAAACAAGGTGGTCCCGGAGCTCACCAAAATGGCACAAAAATAGGGCCTAACAAGGCCTAAGAGGGGTCAAACAACCCCAAAGCTTAAAACACCCTTAACCAACTATTTAAAGCACTCAAAAACAAAACTTTTATTAGTTATATGCTAAGCTCAAAAATAGTTTCAAGATAGGCTAAAAGACTATGCAAAAATGGGGTAAAAAGGAGTAAGTTCTTACCCTTGTTGACCCTCTTTACAAACAATGCTCCAGCTGGTTCTTTGAGCTCAAAACCAGTCAAGAACTTCAATAATAACTCCCTAGCACCTTAGTAGCCAAGGCAAGGTGTAATGGTGGGTGTTTGTGTGCAATAATAAGACCAAACACACACTTATACACAAAAAAGAGAGATATAGAGATAGGGGATATGTAAACCCTAACCCTAAAACTCAGAGCTCTGGAAAAATGTCTAACCCTAAACAAGAGAGAAGAGGCTCCCTTTTATAGACAATCCTTCTTGTAAAGCTTTCCAAACAAGCTAGTCAAGAGGGAGATCCCTCCATACACGTGTATGGAGGGGAGCAAAGTGTATGCCAGCTAGCACAGCTGGCATAAAAATATATACAAAAGCAGATGAACAGTGGTCGGCCAGCCAAAAATGCAATTTGACCAAAATAGATGGTCGGCCGGCCACAAATAGTGCCGATCGGTCAAACATTTGGCCGGTGGCAACAAACCAATGGCTGGTGGCCTCAAGCCATGGCCGGTGATGTGTAGGGATGGTCAACAAGCCATTCCCTACCCCTCAAAGGTAAAGCACAAGTGTTTGGTGCAAAACTAGACACAAAACAATCAAGCCGAGAGATCCTGAGGCAAGGCGAGTGGCCGAAACCTCTGGGAACTCAGGACGAACACAAACATGGATGATCACCGAGTGCTCAAGCGGTGACGTCCAAGTCCTGAGGACGGTCAAAAATGGGGTGTCTACACCAACCATTACTACTATTTTCGAAGCTAGTAATTCCCTTTAGCTTCTCTAGTAATTTCCTTTCCCAAGTTTTCAACAATAAAACTTACCATTGCTTCTTATTTCTTGTCTTGCAGTAGTAGTTGCCCCACCTACTTCTTCGACAATTGCTTCTTCAGTCTTATCTGAAGTTTAAAGACCATTAGAAACAACCTCGAAAAGGAGGAAGAAAATCAACACTAAAGTGCCCTTAAGTGTAGAGCCTATCCAAACAATACTTCAATTTCTTGGCTTTACACTTTCCATACCTTTTTTTAGGCAAGGCATTCCTATATCTTTATCCCTGGACTTAACTCCATATCTTTTTCATCTAACCTTTACCTCAACCCAATTTACTCTCCCTACAATCCTGGCTGCTCTTTTATCACCTAAAAAGGCCCTATTGTCACCTCATCAGTGATAGCTGGTGCTTTTAGAGAAGATACTGGTAGCTTACCAATTTCTTTTTCGCTACCACTATCTAGCTCCAGTCTCTGTTTCCTTGATTTACTGGTGGCCAGGACTATGGACATTGCCAAGGACACTTCAACCTCTTCTTCTATCCCTATGCAACCACTTCTTCCAGATCTCTCTGTACCTCCAATGCCAATGGAAGAGATAGACATTTTTTAGGCCCGGTTAGCTAACCTTTTTGACACACCTTCAACCACCCTAGCAGCCAGTAGTGAAACTGAGCCATTAGCCCTTGCTGACTCCTTCTTAGAAATTTTTGAGAGCTCCCCAACCATCAGTAGAGTTTCCTTGCCTCCATTAGATTTAGGCATTTGTTTGGAATTGCTGACATCATTTTCAAGGATCCCATTTGAAGCCTTACAAAGACTCGTGCTTAAAAATGGTTTCCTTCAATGCTGCAAAATCATTGAGCAATCCAACATAGCCATTTCAAGCCATTTATCCCCGGCAGCTGCTACCATAGATTTCTATGTCAACATTTGTCACATTGCTAAACCAGCAAATGAGAGTTTATTGAAAGATAAGAAATTTGTTTCCCATATACATGTTGAAGTATCTAAATTGAAGAGACAACATTCTTCTACTTCTCAATTTCGCATTCAGCTCTTGGAGAAAAAGGCCTAATTGAAAGATAAGTTAGCAGCAGTTAACCTAGCTTTGTATCGAACTGCTACAAAGCTACAGATTACCAATCAAGGGCTAGCTGACCATAAGCAAGACTTGGCTATAGCCATTCAATTGTTCTCATCCCTTAGGAGTAGAGAATCAATTATAAGGGAACAACTAAAGCATTGTACTAATTTTTGGGCCAATCTATGGCTGCGTGTACTTAACTCTTTATGAAATGAAATCCTTATTGTTTGAGTGTTTTCATGCTTCTTTTGTTTAGCATTTTCTACACTCCTTGTGTTTCCCACATAGTTGGATAATAAGGTTTCAAGTACCTACCAGTAATTTTCTTAGGATGCACGTATCCATTTAGATTTCTCAAATGGTATGCTCCTCCAGGAAAGACTCTATGAATTTAATATAGTCCTTCCCAATTAGGTGACCATTTGCCAAACCTATGGCTCTTAATTCCTACTAGATGTATTGTCTTCCATACCAAATCACTTTCATTAAAGCTAATGTGCCTGACTTTCTTATTATAGTTTTTGGCTACCTTCCTCTTTTGGAAAAGAATACTATTTAATGCCAAAATCCTAGCTTCATCCACATTTTCTAATTCCAAGAACATGCTCTGGTGGTACTGTTCAGAAGCTAGCTGGTCCTGGCATTTCACCGTTAATGTTAATCTCTACAGGCAACACTACATCATGCCCATATACCAAAGCATAAGAAGTGACTCCAGTACTTGATCTTAGAGATGTCGTATAAGCTCGTAATACATCTAGTAACAAGTTATGCTAATCCCTAGGATTGTCTGCCACAACTCTCTATATTCCTTTTTTCAAGGACTTGTTGGATGATTCTGCCTCACCATTGACTTTTGCATAATAAGGGGTCGAATTAATAAGACTAATTCCAAATTCTACTGTAAAAGATTTTACCATAGTTCCATCAAATACTGTTCCATTATCTATAGTTATGGTCTGTGGGATGCCAAATCTGTGAATCAGATCTTTAATAAACCCAATAATTTCAGTTTGATCTACAGCCTTATATGGTTTGGCTTCGACCCACTTAGTGAAGCAGTCTGTGGCCACTAGGATAAAATAATGATGCTTCGAAGAGGATAGATGTATTTTCCCTATCCTAGCCATGGCCCAACCTTTAAATAGCCAAGGCTTCACAACTGCATGCAGATCAGTTATTGGTACATGTCTTATCATGCCATGCTTTTGGCATGCCTGACAACCTCTAACATACTCTATACAATCTTTAAGGATGGTTGACCAATAATAGGAATGCTTTCGAAGCAAGCACCTCATCTTCACACCAAGCTGATGGGCACCACAAATCCCTTCATGGACTTCAGCCATGGGTGTCAATGCCTCCTTCAGCCCTAGACATTCCAATAACAACACATCTGCTTCCCTTTTGTAAAGAGCGTTACCATACACTATGTATTGCATATATTGTAATTTAATCTTTCTGTTGGCCTTCGAAGATGGGCCAGTTAAGTACTGCATGATTGGATACCTCCAATCTTGATCCTGTAAGTCATTATGATTGACTTTTAACACCACATTCCTTTTAGCTAAAAGTGGTATTAATTTTTGATATGTTGCTTGACTTATGTTCAATTGAGTGTCATCCCTCTTTCTGAAATTCAAAGCCTTCTAAGCTACATCATTGGCTTTGTTATTTGTGAACCTTGGGATATAAGTCATATTTACTATCTAAAATTGAGAAAGTAAGTGTAATGCAACCACATAATATAATAACATGCTTGCACTTTGACATTTGAAAATTCCTCTCACTTGGTTGACTATCAATTGAGAATCTCCAAATATATCAACTGCGTGAGCTTGTAATCCAATAAGCATTTCCAGTCCCATTATTAAAGCTTCATATTTAGCTTGATTATTGGAACAAGTAGTTTCATCCACTATGAAACCATGTGCTGTTTTTATCCCCTGTGGTGATTTGATTATTACACCAATTCCAATCAAACCATTAGCTTTTGATCCATCAAACCACATCTACCATGGCTCAACATTGATTATACCAAGATCCATCATCTCTTGGCTTTCCATGTGACATGGATGATCTGACAAGAAGTTAGCCAAAACTTGTCCTTTTACTGCCTTTTGAGGGACACATTCTAGATGAAACTCTGACAAAGCTAATATTCATTTTGCCAATACTTCCTCTCAACATTGGTCTAGATAACATATATTTAACCAAGTCTGTGGTTGCAATTGCCGAGACAACAGTAGGCAAAAGATAATATTTTAATTTCATTGCTGCAAAGTACAATGCAAGGAACAACTTTTTTACGGATGAGTATTTACATTCACAAGAATTTAAAAATCTACTAAGGTAGTAAACTGTTTGTGCCATGCCTTCTTCATTGTCCTAGGCTAGGAAAACTCCCAATGAATGTTCTGCTGCAGTAATGTATAACTTCAAAGGCTTGCCGCTCTTTGGTGGCATCAGCACTGGAGGCTTGGCCAAGTAGGTTTTAATTCCTTCGAAAGCAGGTTGATTCTCTACTATTCATACAAACTTCTCTTTATCTTTAAACTTTAATAAAGAAGAAAATACTTTAGTTTTCCCTGCAGTGTTAGAAATAAATCTTCGAAGAAAATTAACTTAACCAAGGAACTTTTGTACTTCTTTCTTATTTGATGAAGGCTTGGCCTCAATGATGGCTTTGGCTTTATTCTGATCATTTTGTATTCCCTTCCTGTGTACTACATACCCCAAGAAGTTTTCTAGCTGATACACGAAAGACATATTTGAGAGGATTAAGCTTTAACTTAAACTTTCTCATTCTTTCGGAAGCTGCTACCAAGTGAACCAAGTGCTCCTCCATGGACTAGAATTTTACAACAATATCATCAATGTAACACTCTAGGTATCCTCCAATAAGATCATGAAATATATTATTCATTGCCCTTTGATATGTTATCCCAGCATTCTTTAGACCAAATGGCATTTTTACCCATTCGAAGGTGCCAATCTTCCCAGAATACTTGAATGCTGTCTTATAGACATCCTCCTTTCCAATGCAAATCTAGTTGTAACTAGAATGCCCAATCTATCATAGACTCTGCTGTCTACTAATAGATCCACTATAGGCATGGGGTATTTATCTTTTGGAGTTGCCAAATTCAGATTTCTAAAATCGATGCATACCCTCATCTTGCCATTCTTTTTAACTATAGGCACAATGTTTGACAACCATTCAACATAACTGGATGTTCTAATGAAACCTGCTTTAAGGAGTCTAAGAATTTCCTCCTTCACTTTCTGAACCACTTCAAGGCTTATCCATCTTGGTTTTTGTTTGTGTGGTTTGAGGTTAGGCTTCATAGGGAGCCTATGTTTCACTAATAACCTATCCAATCCTGGCAGTTCATTATAAGACCACACAAAACAATTCTTATATTTGTTTAGGACTACCAATAACTGATTCCTATCAAAAGAACTCAACCAAGCACTAATACAAGTGGGTTACTATGCAGAACCTTCCCCTAAATTGACTTATTCCAAGGGGTCTTGTACTCGAGCACTTACTAGTGCTTCTCTTTTGACTTCTTCTGCCTTCGAAGCAATTTTTTTGCTTTGTTCTACTCCCACTTTCTCTGGTTCAACATCTTTGCCTTCTTCCTCATAGACAAATCTATCCATAAGACTTCTTCTTTCTGTATTTCCTGGACTTTTATTTCGATGTCTTCTCTCTCTTGTTCCTAAACCTTTTGGACTATTGATTTTATGTCCAATATTGAAAACTTAACTAAAGCTAAGGGTCTGGCTTCTTGGGTCTCATCTTCTTTCCTACAATCAGGCATCATTGTCATCCTTGATGGCGAATTCTTCATTAGCACTCTTTTGCACTAAGTGCTTTAGGTGTGCTACTTCTTCATCAGCCGTCACTTTGACTGATCCATTAGGTTTTCTCAATATACTGATTGGTATCACTCCTTTAGTATACAACTTTGCCTTTGCAAAGTCAGCACAAGTGATAAAGAGTTAAGGGACGGCATTGATCTCCTCTGTTTTTCCATTGCATAGAGCCATCATTAGCTTCTGGTGTAGAGAGGAAGGCACACATTTGTTGGTGTGGATCCAATCCCTGCCAAGTAAAGCATTATACTTGGCATTACTATCTATAACAAAGAATGCTGTCATACAATCTCTGGTTCCCACACTCAGGTTGATAGGAAAGATGCCCTGAGCCATCTGCTTATCCCCAACGAAGCCAACAATGGCCGTGTTGGTTGCAATTAATCTGGGGTTTCTTTTTCCCAATTTCTTCAAAGAGGACTTCAAAAGCAGGTTCACTACTACCCAATTATCCACTAATACCCTGTTCATTTGTATCTCATTGAAATAAGCCTTGATATATAAGGGCTTAACGTGCTGCGTCATAGATGTTATAGGATACTCAAAAGAATACGAGAGATTAATACTCACCTCCTCATTTTCATCTTCAGTCTCCATTGGTGTAGCCACTTTAGACTCATCTTGAATCATGCTAACTTGTGAATCTTCACTAGAAATTGAAATAGGGTCTTCTTGACCTTCTGGGTCTCCATCTTCAGCCTGGAACTCTTGTGGCAATATATATACCATATTTACTGACACTGGAGGAAATGAGCCAAACTGAATTGCTGGCTGCACTTGTTTCTTTTCCAAACTAACATGTTTAATTATTTCGGAAACATCCTCTATGCTGCACTCTGATACCTCAGTACTAGTGACTTCCTTCGAATCAATTCGTTTGTGGTCTGATCCTGTTGGCTTCTCGACCAAAAAGGTCTGTTCAGCTATGAAGGCTTCAAACATCTCATCTTCAACCATTTCTTTCCTTTGGCGTAGTTCACATTCTTCTTCTGTTTCACTGTCGCTTTCCATCGAGGCCTTTTGAAGGCCTGCTAAGCTGGATCTTTCCTTGGCTTTCAATTTAGTATGAACCTTAGCCAACTGCTCTCTATTGACACTTCTTTTGTTCTGAGGAAACAATTTTGGATTTTCTTTCTCCTCTATCTGGCCTTTTAATTGGGCTAATAAAGAACTCTCACCGTTTTCCTTTAGATCCTTTTGGTACATGGTGTACCTTCATTGGATCTTTCTCCTTTGAGACCTAGAGATTATTGGAACCATATTTGGTTCCTTTGTTTTTGGGACCCAATTATTTGGAGCCATCAAGGGAGGTTTAATCATTCTACCTTGGTCTCCAAAGACACTTCTCTGTGCAGGTATTTCCTTATCCTTGTTCTGCATGACAAACTAGTCTGGCATCCCAGGTACCCATGAACTCACTAATTCAATTGCTGAACTTACTTTCCTAGTCTTTGAAACCACCTTCGAAGCTAACTTTTAAGGGCATTCACTAGCTCTGGCACCCTATCTTGAGCCTAATTTAGGCTTTCTTTTAGGGTAATTGCCTTGTCTCTTATTCAAATTTGACTTTGGAAGCCAATTATTAGCTCTGGCTCCCTGACTTAAGCCCAATTCAAGCCTCCTCTCAAGATAATTTCCTTCCATCCCGTAGTAATTGGGTGGTCTGAACTCATGTAGAGGTCTCTTACCCTTGGAATGTATTCCAGTGGCTGGTGGTTTAGCCAAGAATGGCTGTTGTCTGGGACCAATTGGGTATGGCCTCTTGTTGTAGGTATTGGTTGACTTAGGGTGTCTCTGTACATTCTTGTGATACTATTTCCCATCAATTGGGAGCCCTTTCAACCATTTGTAACTTAGCCTACATCTGGGACACATCATTTGCATGACAACTGCCTTAAGAGAGTCATCATCCAGCACCTCCTCACTAGAATCATCATTTTGGTCTGCAAAGCTCTATCCACTTGCTGGTGAACTTCTAGTATCCTTCTTTAAAGCAGTCTGGCTAACAACATGCATCTGCACATTAACCTCCTCCAATTCCTTCAAAGATAGGTTTTGAAAATCTGGCACACCAACATTGGCTGTAACTTCCCCAATCTCTGGGAATGGGTTAGTATCAATCCCCATAGCTTTCTTTGCTTTGGCTGGGAACTTTAAACTCCCCTTTCGAATTTATTCTTAGATCCTGTCCCGAAAAATAATACGATTTTTTGTTGAATGAGACCAAGAATTCTACCATTTACAGTACATTTTCTCTTTAAGTTCTTCTGGGGTCAGGATCTTAACTCCCTTTGGTAACTTTAGGTAATTTGCTGTAAGCAAATGATCAAAAATATCATCTGATTTTGTTAAATTAAAGAAATACTTCCTATAGTGTCCTATAGTGTCTTTCTTTTTAAATTGCTGGTCTATTATAGTGTCCTTATGAATTAACGCTTCACAGGTCATAGGCTCTTTCCTACGATCTTTGCTGCATCAATTTCATAATTAGGGTCCCTATAATAAGTCTTATATGATGCATTACTTCAATCCTATTCTTTCTCAAGTAAATATTCATATCTAGACACTTTATAGGTTAATTCCACTAAGTCTTGAAACTCAGTTGAATGGAACTTCTTTTGAAGTCTAAATTCTAAACCACTTTGAGCCAATCTCACAAATTTAGGCTCTGGTAGAATGATCCTACACTTGTTTTGTGCTCTTTTGAATCTGGCAATAAATTGAGCAGCCTTCTCATCAGGCCTTTGACTCAACCTTGCCAAATCTGCCATGAAAACTTTAGGCTCTGTTTGGATGAATTGGACATGAAATGCCTCTTCCATTTGCTGCCAAGTTTGGATAAAACTAGGTACAAGATTAATATACCATAAAAAGGCTGCCCTAGTTAAAAAATTTGGAAAGAGTCTTAACTTCATATAATCATTATTGGTAAATTCACCACATTGACCTACGAACCTGGCAATGTGTTCTACTATTGACTGGTTTCCATTTTCATAAAAGAGAGCAAAGTTTGGTATTCTAAACCCCCTTGGGTATTCATGCACCCTATCCATCCATTCTGGGTATGGCTTCCTATACACTGGAGTCTGAACCCCCCGAGCCATAGGTCCATACATTTTTGTGACAATATCAGCAATTTGGTCCCTAGGAACCATATTCTGTGCTTGTTAGACTACTACTGGAGGAACAAACACAAGGTTTGGTGGAAACCTATGTGATTAATGTCCTCTTGGTCCATAGAGAGGTATATTTAGGACTGGTTGTCCCTATGGTACTAGCTGCTGTTGAGGGTATAGTTAACCTCTCCGAGCCTATCCTACGAGAGGACCTGCGAAAGGTGCTGCAATAGGAGAAACAGGTATTGTTTCTCTTCCAGCCACAGGAAACCCTTCTAAACTCTCGAGTGTGAATTCGAATAGAGGATTAGTGAACCCCCTTGTGCCAGGCATGGCTTCAAACATGGGATTTGGAAACATTCTCATGTCATTTTCTTGTGTTGGCCTAGATTCACCAATTTGTATGGCTTCGCTATTAGGTAATGAGATATTTTGATTTACCATAAGCCTCAAAAGAGGCTCATACCATGACTGAGGCATAGGTGATGGTCTTTCATAATTTTAATTACTAGTTTGACCATTAGTATGTCTACTACTTTGCATATGCTGTTTATCTCTAACCAATCTTTGCTGAAGAATATTTGAATTTTCCTCCATATGCCTTGTGCTAGTTAGTTGATGGGAATTCATTCGATCCATAAAAGATGTTGCACATCTTTCCATTGTATATATTAACTGCTGTCCCATGGCATCTACCAAGCCTTCCCATGGATTTATTTGCTGGGTAGATGGAACAGTGAATGGTCCAATTCCATGGCCTCGTCCAATTTTTTGAACATGCGGTGCATGTTCCAAGTTGCTAGTCTGTTCGACCATAGGTTCTAATGAGATAGGTGCTTCCATAGGATGTGTTATCACATTATTCTCTAGATCAAGTACCTCTACCTTTACCTCTCCTTCTCCCTCTACACCTTCTTCCAGGCATTCATTTTCTCCTTGTCTCCTACGTCGAGCCATTTTAAGATCCCACCAGGCATGCCAAAAATATATGTTGGCTTTTTGGCTTCCGAAGGTTAATAATGTAATTTTAAGCGTGCCAATAAGGATCAATTAGTCTTTACAGAATATTAATTGCTAACCAATTATCAAACGATTGTGTTATAGTTCCCTCAGTCTCAATGAAGAGAATTTTTACTGGTGGCTTGTTTTGGAGAATTTAGTAAATAACAACAAGTGAAGAACAATTTCAGAATCTGAATTTCATTAAGTAAAATGAAAACTTACAATGATCTGACCCAGCCTCGTAAAGGTTTACAGCAACAAGCTATTTGAAACTACTCCTAGGAAATGAAGTGCAGTACATGAATTGAAGTGTAGAAATGTAAAGAACTGGAAAAACCGAAAGGAAAAAAGAAGTAAATAAATTGGTTTTTTGATCTGAGTCTGGGGGTTCATTTTGGGGCATTCTTTGTTATTTATACTCTTCAATGATAATCGTCAAAGTGAGCTTCCAACTGTCGAAATGTTCTCCCATGATTACTGAATATGCTTTCTCACAGTCAGTCCTACTATTCCACTTTTGCAGTTAGGCTTCCCTTCTGATTTTGAATTTAAACTTTATGAGTAACCATTAAGTCACATCATCTTGTACCTCTCGATTGTTCCAGTGCTACGGAGATCCATTATTACGAATACGAACTGCCACGTGTCTGACTTTGGTTGGCAACTTGTATTAATTCTCCAAATTGCCCTTTCCATACCACATATTAAATTGTGATTACCAATATGCAGATCTATTTTTCTTTTTCTTTTTTATCAACACAAAAACTTTATTGATGAGGGAAAACCTCACAAGAAAGGAAGAGAGACATCAATAAAGATGGGAGGAGGGGGGATGGGGGGATGATGAAAAGGCCAACATAAGCCAGCACCAACCCAACAACTGTTGGTGAGGGACCAACAGATACACCGACAAAAAAATGCAGCATAATCTTTTTGAATCAGTTAATGCACATGTAGGAAATGCTAAAACAGGTATTGCACTGAACCACCTGAATCAGATATTGCACAAACAGCCCCAAAACACATCTACCTCAACAAACCCCAAAACAGCAGTAGCCTAAACACACCAGATAGTAGCAGATCAAGATACCAAGCCTCAAAACAGAAACAGATACAGAGTGAGCACAGCTTGCAGGACAACCAAAATACTCTTCTTACAGCCAGAACTCAACCTCTAGAATAGTTTTGCCCAAACAATCCAAAATGCCACCCACAACATCAGAACAGAAACAGATTGCAGCTGAACAGATGGCAAAACTCAAATTTAAATCTGAACAGATTACAGATCCATTTTTCTTAATACACTTTTTGAAATAAATATAAAAATTTAAATCTTTTATCTCATTTTTTTTTTCTTGCCATCACCTTAAGATGTAAAACTCGAATTTATTGTCCACCATCAAAACTCAAATGCTACCACGACGTCATGTTCTTTATACAATTAAAATCTATCACAACCATCAAAACTACATATAAGAAAATAGAGATAGAGGAGTGAAAGAGAGACAAAAAAATAAAATTGTTATGTAATCGGACAAACTCTGATAGGATGAATTATAATTATGAATTTCGTAGACAAAATGTAAAGTATATATATATTTTAATTTTAGCAAATTTAGTTGTTTTAATTTTATCAATTTAATTATAATATATGTATTTATTATATAATACTTTGGACAAAACAATAATAGAAACAAAAACAATAAATAAAAAAAAATTAGCCCATGTTTGTGATGTTTTCCTTTAACTCCAAAAAGCTTTAGTTAAAAAGCTAAAATGTATTTGCCATTTACCTTTAAAATAAAAAAAAAATAAAAAAATAAAAAAAATTTGAACCCCAGCTAGAAATGACCAACAATCCTCTTGAGTAGGCATATGATATAGTCAGTCAAGTTTTTCCATAAAATTAATAAACTCATTCATAAACACAGAATTTTTTTTTTATCTCCTAAAAAAATCCAAAAAATCATTTAAAAACTAATTTCAAACCACCAGTAAGTTAAAAATAATTAAGACTTACTTATTCTTATTTATTGTTTGTTCTTTTTAAAATTATTTTATTATTAATAAAAAAATAAATTTATTAATCATTGTTTATTCATGTGCATAGCACATGTTATAAACTAATATGCAATTTTTAGGAAGAATAACACCACAATAGTGTTAGAGGAAAAGTATTACAAAATTATGAAATAATTTATATATTTTAATAATTAAAGTATTATACCTTTTCATAATTTTATAATATTTTTCTTCTGACACTCTTGTTGTGTTATTTCCCTTTGTTTGTGTGAGTGAAAAAAGTGATTATGTTTCAAGTAGTTGCAAGGCTGAGAGAGCAGGTCATGGAAGTAGGTCTTTCGTTGGAGGATAAGTATGATATACAAGAAATTTCTCAAAAAATAGTTCACCAAATAAGTTATTTGCGTTTTCAAAAAAAATGAAAATGAAAATAAAAATAAAAATAGATAAAAACAGAAAACAAGCACAATACCAAACACTTAAGATTCTTCGACTATGGATTAATGAAACATGCCCACCACCAACTTTTTTTTGGATGAGTCAGATTTATTACCCACAAATAAAAAAACAGAAAAATAAAAAAATAAAATGGTATGCACACTACAAGAAAAAGCAGAATTGGCGACTAAAAATAGAATTTTTATCATTTGAAAGTGGCAATTGGCGACTGTACTTTTTTGGCGACAAAAATTTTTAGCCAAAAAATATAGTTATTGGGCGAATAAAAAATCAGTTTAGTCGCGATTATATGGGTTTGTTTGGAAAAAAAAAAAATTTTGGTCGCCCCGATATGTGTTTTTACCGACAAAATTAAATTTAATTAGTAGTGCATAGAATTGGCGACCCAAAAACAAATTTAGTAAATAATTTATTTTTTACATAAATTATGTTGAATAAAAATAATTATGTTTATATATATAGTTTTATTTAATACGGGTCAATATACTATATAAATAAAATGAGCTTTAAAAAACGACGCTAAAAAGACCCAATTTTTTTTGACGAAAAACTTTTTTTGTCGGCGACTAACCTCGGCGACCATGTGTAAAACAAAAGCTGGCGACTAAAAGGCAAGATAACTGAAGACAAAGTTCTAAAGGGCAACAAGTAAGCTCATAGGAAAACTTGACAACAATAAAAAAATCAAAACCTAAACTACTGCATGGGATTCCAACATACATTCATAACCTAGGTTAATAAATCTTAATTTAAGAAAACATTTACTTAAAACAACTTCAATTAGATAGTGGAGTTTAAGCTTTCATAATTTTCTCAGCCTTAGTAATGATCGAGAAATCATCTTCCTGATGATCTGGCTTATCGTCCATCAATTTCCAAGAGTTTGAGAAATAATCTTTGAGATGATCTGGCTCATGGTCCATCAACTTCCAAGAGCCATCCGTCTGTTGAACCATGCCCTTGTTCTTTTCAACTCGCCAGGAAGGTGGTATTAGATATTTATCCTTTAAAGCATCCAATGATTTGTTAACAACTGCAATATCTCGATCAACTTCCAACTTGAATCCTCCATTTGATCCTTGTGTACCTGCAACACCATGAAGGTAAGCCTCCAAGTTATGCCAACTTTGCAGATTTCCAGGACGCTTCAAGTACTCCGACTTGGTAGTGTTAATTACCAATTTTTCGCCCACGTTTTTGTAGCCTATGAATGGAACCTTTGGAACAATATCTAGGGCATTGTGAATGCGTAGAATATGAAGATTCTTCAACCCAGACGAGACCTTTTTGAAGTCTGAATCCCCAACCCTTGGGCTTGCAAACACAAAGGCAGTCACAGGGCATGCCTTGTCTGGCTGGTTTCTAGGAATGTTAAATCCGTTAGCAGTTATATCAAATGCATTTAGGGTTGCAATTGTTGCACCCAAACTGTGACCAACTACGATTATGCTGATTTCTTCATTTTGGTATTCCTCGACAAGTCTTCTGATCTCTACAAGAACCTGAAATATAATATGATGAAACAACAATATTAGTTTTGGCATTGTTCTCCAAATTAAGAAATTATTGTGGACAATCTTTTCCTAAACAACAATTTTAGGAAGTTCAAAAATGTTGCTTGTAAAAATAAAGCATGTGCAATAAATTTATTTTAAGTGTAATCAGAACATATATAGTTTAGATCTGGGCAAATCACATCGGTAATCCCTGCATTTTGCTCCTTATGTTATTTTGGTCTTCTATCATTTGAATTAGTTCAATTTCGACCTTTAATTTTAGATTTTATATTAATTTAGTCCAATTGATAATCATAATTAAGATTTTTGAAGCAAAATGGTCACTACATCAGTTGAGATTAACTTATCAAGTTGAATAAGTTTACAATTTTGCTTATAAGATTACGACACGTCTTTTATATGCACTTTTTTCATTAAAAACACTAAAAATTGGGAACAATTAGACCAAATTCAGATAAAATCATAAATTTAGGATCAAAATTGAGCTAATTAAAATTATATAGACCAAAATGACATAAGGATTAAATATAGGAAATACTAGTACAATTTGACCTTTAAATTTATATATAATTCATTTTTGATCAATTATTTTAGGTTCGGTAATTTTCCTTGCTTAAGAAGTATAAGCTTATATGTTTTTTGGTTTATCAAATTTACCTGGTCTCTAGCACTGGCCTCGGTGAATGGTGATCTTGGATTGTTTGAAGTGTAGATAGAGTAAAATCCTTGATGCACCTTAGTATCGTCATCTTGCTCTCCAATTATTTTTGAAGGTGAGACTAAAAGAATTTGCAAGATGTTAGCCCATTCCAAGGGCTGAATTGTTCCTCTCTAGGCAATCACAATGTCTCTCCTACCCAGCTTAGCCATCCCTTCATCTGTGGCCACCGCAACATATCCCATCCAGTTTTATTCTTTGCTCCATGCCTCTTTGATAGAGACTTCAAGATGAATGCATTGGGGACTTGGGTTGATGATGTTGCGTACAAATATTAAGTCAAGCGATACGTCGATGGATCTAGACCTAGCTTAGCAAAGAGGTTTGTCTTTGCATCATAGTTATAAATCGCGGTATCGGGTAATGTAACGGTATCGATCGCGGAGTATCGGTATCGGTAGTATCGACCATTACGTATCAGGCATCGAGCGTCGCGACTGTGAAATTTCAAAAATAATTAGCAATCCCTCTAAAACTCAATTTTATGCAATTTTTTTGACTCTTTTAGCCTTAATTTATCACATTTTAATCAAAATTTTGATATGTAAAGGCACTTTTGACTCGTTTTCAACTAAATGATATGTATTTGTTTTAGTCTCAAGCTTTTATTTGGCATATATGTTAAACTTTTAATATAAAATTGATGTGGAAATTTTTTTTTTACTTATTTTGGTGCACATAATGATTAAATGGGAAAAATATTTTTTTACAAAATGATTAAATGGGAAAAATATGATTCAGAATTTGGTGCACATAATGTTGGACTCTGCAAATAAACTAATCAACACATGGGAGATTGAAATAGAAAAACAAAGTGGGACAGCAAATATAAAGGTTGATGGGAATCTGCAGAGCTTTGCTTCAATATATATAAATGCTCCTAATATATATAAATATTTGAAGAATCATAAATATATATTAAAATATATCTTATTCCCATCTCATACCATAATATAAATAAAAAATAACCACAGAATAAACAGGAAAAAAAAATTATAAACCGAACACAACAACTTAACAAGCAAAAGCATGACTTATTTAGTCAAAAGAAAAAAAAAAAAAGCATGACAAATACAAACAGAGCATGAGAGAACAAACCTTCAACGAAGAAGCTTGAAATCGGTGATGGGTTTGGTTTCGATTCAATTATTTTTGCAAGTGCTTTGCTCCATTTTTAGCCGTACCGGACTATATCGGAACTATATCGCTCACGCATCAGATTCAGGCCGATACGTATCGGGAATCGGTCACTACGGACGCAAAATTCATTCTCACTGGTATACCGGCGAGTATCCGACTCGGCACTCCAATTTTCGGGTACGGTAGTACCGGCCGATATTTAGAACCTTGCTTTGCATACCAGTTGCTTCCTGCATATTTGGACAACTTATCGGAGATGAAGTTGTCATAAGTTGCTTGAGCCATTTCTCCATAGTGAATGGTCTGCCACTGTAGATCAATATCTAGAGGGTCCAGTAGGCCCTTCCAGTTATATTCACCACTTAGAACCCTCCAGTCAGAGTACTTGAAGAAACCTGGAACTCTGAAAAGTTGGCATAACTCGGAAGCTTACCTACATGGTGTTGCAGGTACACAAGGATCAAAAGGAGGGTTCAAGTTGGTAGTTGATCGTGATATTGCGCTTGTTAACAAATTGGTGGATGCTTTAAAAGATGAATATTTAATACCAGCTTCGTGGCAGGTTGAAAAGAACAAGGGCATGGTTCAACAGGCGGATGGCACTTGGAAGTTGATGGACCATGAACCAGATCATCTCAAAGATGATTTCTTGAACTCTTGGAAATTGACGGACCGTAAGCCAGATCATCAAGAAGATGATTTCTCAATCTTTACTAAGGCTGAGAAAATTATGAAAGCTTAAGCTCTACTATGTAATTGAAGTTGTTTCTATGCTCTTAAGTAAATGTTTCCTTAAATTAAGTTTTATTAACCTAGTTATGAGTGTATGTTGGAATCCTGTTTGGTGGTTTAAGTTTTGGTTTTGATACTGTTGTCAAGATTTCGTCTGAGGTTTACTTGTCGCTCTTTAGGTCTTTGTCTTGAGCTGTCTTGCATACTTTGATCTTTTTTTCTTTTTTGTGGTTCTCACTTACCCCAAAGAAAAAAATCGGTGGTGGGTGTGTTACATTCATCCAATGGACATGCTCATATTTAATGAATCTTATCTGTTTGGTGTCGTGGTTTTCTTTTCTTCTTCTTCTTCTTTATTTTTTATTTATTTATTTATTTCTTTTTTTTTTCTTTTTTTTTTTTGAAAACACAAAAAACTTATTTGGCAAACTTTTTTTAGTGAAATTTCCTGTATCATACTTATCCTCGAGCAAAAGTGCTGCCACCATTTTAATTAGCAATTTAGGCATGCAGGGCACTTGTATGAAATACATGTAACTGAACTTCATCAAGGACGTCCAAGTATTGCATCCCATATATATATATATATGTTAAGTTCTTCTGAACTTTTTTTTTTAATTTTTTTTTATTTTTGTCTTTAATATCGTGAGGTCGAGGGGTTGGTTAGATGGTTGTGAATAGCAGCAGTAGGGATAGTCTGTACTTTCTCGAATTTCTCTCGATACTTGTTATCTTTTTGTACCTTTAATTTCATGTTTTTTAATGAAATTTTTTTTCACTAATCAAAAAAAAAAAAAAAAATGTGTGTGTGTGTGTGTGTGTGTTTGGTGCAAAGAAAAGTTTATTGATGTAGAACAATGTAGTAAAATTCATGGGATGTTAAAATTTAATTTAAGAACATCATGCATTTCGCTACACGGAAGGGGGAGGGGAAGGCAAAGTCATGCCTAGGCAGGAGAGGGGAAGCCAAATTCATGGGATGTTGAAAAAAGTGACCTCTAAAATGGAAAATTTAATTTTTTTAACTTTGAAAAAAATTTAAATTCAAATTGTTGTTGGAGAAATGTTCTTAGTCACGAACTAAACGATGCAAAATTGGGCGGCACAGATAGCTTTGCCGGTGGACTACTTCTTGTCACAACCTTTTCAAAGTTAATTTCGGTTTTTAGTGACAAATACAACTTATTTTTACTTAAAGTAACAATTGCAATGATGTTTAGGATGTGCGATCTTTTGGACTTCGCAAAATTTACAATAATATTTGACCCAATGCTACTTTATCTATTTCAAATGCTGGCTTCATATTTATTCCATCATGTGAAATTGTTACTATCTAATTTAAAAGTTGAGTGATTAGAGAAATGAAAATTTTATTATTTATTAAAAGGGGAGGCACACATGTTGTGTGCTAAGAAAAAATACTTGTAACCACTTTGTAATTGAAGAGATATGATGTTTTTATATAAATAATAATAATTGAATTCATTGAAAATCTTGTTCTAAAAGTGGAGTTAATAGTGCTAAATTTGGTTAGGTTGGGTTTGGTGCTAAATTTGGCACTAATCCAATATGATTGGTTTCAAATTTTTGAATTCAGAACCAAATCAATCATGTACTAGAACTAACTCAAACTAATCCAATGTAGCTTGGGTTGGTTCGGTTTAAAACTAGGGGTGGTTTGGAATAATCTAAATAAGTGTACTTTTTTACTTTTTATGAAATATGGATTGGGTTTAAAGTGATATGGTAGAGAGGTGATGTGACTTAAATAAGGTGATGTAACTTAAATAAGGTGATGTAACTTAAATAGGATAGTGACTTTTTGACTTTTTAACTTTTTTAAAGGATGCCAAACAAGGCCAAGTTTTGTTATATTAAAAATAATTGAATATATCAATAATAAATTATTAAATAAATAAATCTTTAACATTGAAACAATTTTTTTTTAATCGATAAAAGAAAATTTTATTGAGTACTTCAATAACAAACAAAGATACAATTAATAAAGAAAAAATAAATAAAAAAGATGCAAAACGCGTCAAAGCTGACAAACTATAATTCCAACAAAGATCGCATTTGAGAGAGAGCCTCAATCATAAGATTGCATGCCACCAAGTCGGCAAGGAACCAACCCAAGCTGACACACTGCACACTGGAAGCATTTAAACATAATATAAATAAAAAGTAAAAGATTATTTAAAACTTGAAAATCAAAATAAAATAGTTTAAGTAAATTATATATAAAAAAATTCATTAACAATAAAATGTACTTTGAGACATATATATATATATAACCCATGTTTGAGAGAAGTCCACAAATATGTGGTGAAGCAAGCTCGTTAGATTGAGCTGCTAGTCAATACATTGTTGAACTTTTGTTTCTCACTGCCGTATAACTCCAAGTAATCTCTTGCTATGGTCATGACAATAATTTGAATTTTGGTTGCATAACGCTGCAAAAGTGCCTAACTCTTTCAATATAATTTTTTAAAATATATATATGTTCGGTTATCGGGTTAGTTTGATTAAAGTAAGTCCTAAACCAAGAACTAACCTAATCCTATTGGTTTAACAATTTGAAGATCTAGAACCAAACCAATGAATTCAAAAACCAACCCAGCCCAACCCAAGAGGTCGATTTAATTCGGTAATTTGGTTCACTGGATAATTTGAACACCCTAATTAATAATACAAGAATTTTTGTATTTATCCATATATCATGGTCTTTTAAATGGTTAAAAACAAAATCGTAAATTGTTGCTTTTGAAAAATAAAAGTACACACAACTTCATCAATACCAAATTGGTTTCTCCCTTGTTACCAGAGTTAATAGTAGGGGTGTAAATTTGATTCACTAGCTCGTGGCCCATTTGAAGACGGCTCACAGCTTGGTGTTGCCCAATCTAACTATGCTCGTCCAAGCCCGAGGCCATGCCCAATCATTTTGAAGCCTGACCCGGCCCGTGGGCCAGCTCATCGGCCCGCTTAAGGCCCATTCAAGGCCCGATCCGTCCGAGGCCTGGTGTATTTTTTAGTGGAAAATAATAAAATTTTAGTAGAAAAAATTTAAAAAAAAAAAAAAAAATGATCAGGCCCACCTAAGCCGACCCAAGCCCGAGGCCAGGTCCAAGTCCACTGGGCCTGCCCAAGGCCCGGCCCACTGGCCCGAATATCCCTGGGCCTGGGTCTGGGCCTTGGCATAATTTTTTTGGCACGTGGCCCGACCCGAATTTTGGCGAGAGTCTGCGAGACCCGACATGGGCCAAGCTAGATTTACACTCTTACATGCCTGAGACCCTAGGCCCTCTGTTTTGAAGCCCAATCCGGCCAGTGAGCCTAGCTTGCGGTTTGGCCTAATTGTCTCGAAAAATAAATTTTTAATAATATTTATCTATTTTATTTAATGATATAAAATTTTGTAATATTTTATTTCATTTTGAAATAAAAATTATTCATTAAATATTATCTATTTAATTTAATGATTGTAATATTTCATTTCATTTTGATATATATATAAAATTATTCACTTCATTTCAATTTTTATTTTATTTTTTGAAGGGAAAGACTATGTACGCATCTTATAACTAAATATAAAAAAATGATATAATTTTATACTTTTTGAGTCATAAATACAATACATAACATAATATAACTAAATATTTCACTAATCATAACTAAAATAATGTATAACTTAAGAAGAAAATTAATCATAACTAAAGTATAAAATGACATAACTTGATACCTAGTTATAACTATAATAATAATAATAATTATAATTAAATATCACACAAGACAACCAAATAGCTCTCATGAATCATAACTAATTGAGGTTTTTTACTAGTAGGTTTTGTTCCTCTTTAGTTGGAAATTAAATCTTTTTGGAAAAGAATTTGTTACTCTTACCATCTAAACTGCAAAATAGAAAAGATAGGGTAAATTACACTTTGCGCCCCTGTACTTTACACAAAATCTCACTTTAGTCCCTACAAATCAAATTGTGACATTTAACTCCTTGCACTTTTGGTCAAGTGTCACATTGGCCGTTCTGCTAACAATGAGGCTAACAAAAGTTATTTTTTAGGGAGCTAAGTGTCACAATTTTGATGTGTAGGGATTAAAGTGGGATTTTGTGTAAAGCGCGGGGGTACAAAGTGTAATTTATCCTCCAATGTTTTTCATGTGACTAACCTCTGTTAACAATGAGGCTAACAGAAGGGCCAAAGTGACACTTGACCAAAAGTGCAGGAGGTTAAGTGTCACAATTTGATATGTAGGGGACAAAATGAGATTTCATGTAAAGTGCAAGGGTGCAAAGTGTAATTTACCCGAAAAGATTGTGGAACTTAAATAAAGTTTAGATTGTTGGATTTTTGTTTTTGAAGACAATGGATAGTGGAATATCTACATTTTTATTGTGAATAAGCAAAGATAATCGTCTTTATTGGTCAATCATTCATGTGAACGTTCAAAATTGATACAAAATAGATGACTAACTACCCTACTGTGATCCCACTGAGCTAAAAGAATTTCAAGGGCCGCGCTTGGTGTACTGTGACCCCATTGAGCTGAAATAATTTTTATTTTATGAATAATTTCATCTATTTGAGGTTGGTTTGATATAATTCTAACTTGGGGGGAAGGGGGATTGAATGACCCCTTCAGACAAAATTCCTAAGAGTATCGAGAGTAGTCAGTGGCTGTGGAAAGCCAGAATTGCTATTTACTTATCATAAAAACAATCTTCTGCATAATTCAACTAACTAACTAATTAGAATAATGATCATTTTACCAACTCTTAATGTTGGTATATATTTACATGTATTAGAGATTGTGATTTGAGTGAGAAATTCAAATTTTCTTTCATCATAAATTCATGATGTGGAATTTCCAATGATTATCTTGCCTTTTTTCCTCTAATTTTAATTGTTTATAACTTTCTATAGTTTCATTTTGGATTTTA
The DNA here is from genome assembly GCA_025200525.1 of Camellia lanceoleosa. Taxonomy (NCBI): domain Eukaryota; kingdom Viridiplantae; phylum Streptophyta; class Magnoliopsida; order Ericales; family Theaceae; genus Camellia; species Camellia lanceoleosa. The sequence goes on along the minus strand of CM045771.1, from coordinate 32,809,287 downwards.
TTTTTTTACTTAATGATTCTTTACAAATTCTTGTTGTTCGTTTATTTGTGTGTTGCGAGGCTGCTAGTTAAAAGTGCATACCATGGTGTTTCCATGGCGCTTCAAAATTCAAATGGCTCAGGTGTATTGAGGTGGTAACGACGGAACAAGATCTTCTAAAGATCTTGTTTTTCTAATCCAACCATCCATCTTTAAAGTTGAAGCAAAATGACACAGTTTTGAAATGTGTAGTTTAAAATAAAAATGCATCATTTTAATATTACTTTTGGTTTTATTTTTAAACCTTCAGTATGGTTTTGACCACAAAAAGATTATTTGAGAGAAAGAATGGCAGAGTGTCTTTTTCGCTGCTCAATTGAGAGCCCTTTTGCATTAGGAAATCCAACCAATGCATTTCTCATTGGTGTCAGTGCAATCAATTCCATCACTTCCTCGAAAAAAATCTGCACCATTAAGTTTTAAAAAAGAGTTTAAATAGCACAAAACACAAATGGTTACTACTATTGTTTCAAATACTTGCCACTTTGGTCTTAGGTTTGACCTCTGAAGGTAACCGAAGCCAAGCCGAGAATAGTAAGGACTCGTAGACCGTGATGAGCGGGAAGTGGATGTCATTTTGTTCACAGTATCCAGAAACTCGAGCAAAGGATTTTTGTTTCTTGCAATAGCCTAAAATCTTGATGATTCCCTTTACATACCCAGTGTTTTTCCTTCCGGCCAACATGTCTAGTAGCATGGTCTTACCAGCCCCGCTAACACCCATAAGCGTGGTTAGGACTCCAGGCTTGAAAGCCCCACTTACACCCTTAAGAATTTCCAATCGATCCCCTTAAATCCCTTTCGCTTTTGTTTCCTACAAATTTCATGCTCGTTAACTTCTCACTTTTCGGGGAAAAAAATTAGGCATAAAAAATTCACCTTTGGCATATCAACCGAGTATCTGATATTCTCAAAAGTGATGGAAAGAGGTGTAAACGGGAGAAGCATTCCTTTCTCCTCCCGACATTTGACAATAGCATCTGTCATTTGATCAATGGCTTTATTTTGTTTTATTTTTTGTTTTGAAGATAATGTTTGAGACTATATAAAACATTAAAATAAAAATAAAATAAAAAAACTCATTGGCTTACTTTTGGAAGGTTTTTCATTCTCTAGTGTTTTGTTGCCTTCTATTTCACCGGTTCTGTTAGCATGTCTCTCCTGCAAAACTTCTTCAGACAAAAACACAATCTTTTGATGTTCTGCAGGAATTTAGTTCAAAATCAGTTAGTTTTAGTTTGAAATGAAAAGTAACAAATAGAAATATCGAGTGCTAAATATTGTATAACTCACGATTGAGATAAGTAAGAGCCAAAGTATGGATCCCCCCGAATAAGAATATGAAACTGATCAGTGCACCAATTCCAATCCAATACCAATATGTAGTAGTAAATATCCCATGAGATTTCAAGATGGATATTCCTAGTGCTTCGGTTGATTTATTGGAAACCTAAAATTCCAGGGGTGTTCAAAGTTATTAGAAGATTCCACTATGCATGTAATAAATTTTAGATTCAACTTTCTTAGACGATAATTCTTACATATTTCCAATCACCACCAAGGAATTCATTTACTGAAATTGCAGTTTGCGCATACATCAGAGGCGTTGTCCAATAATCCCAAATCAACCATTTCTTCATATTATCTAAAGAAAAAAAATATATAAAAACAAAAATAGAGAGAGAACCAAATTAGAGCAGAGTTTTGCATAAGGCAATTCTTAAAGGTTTAATTTCATAGAAGAAAAATCGAGGGGAGTTTGTATAAATTCATACGTCGTGATAAGGCAAAGCCACTAAAAACCAAAAGCCAGACCATTGCAATGTTTCCCCTTGTGTTGGCGACATTATGGTCCCTACTAAGTGCGACAATGCATCTAAAAATCCCGTAAGACATTTGGCCACTCAATGCAAGAATTAAAAATTGTCTAAACATCCTGCCATGAAAAAAATAGAGGAGAGAAAAAAATTAGAGATTTTAATGGAGAATCCGAGAAAGAGAAACTACATAAGATTATGGGTTTTTTTGAAGATTGGCCTTTCTAGAGTAGGATCAAATCCCATTGCATAATAAGTTACTATAACCCAAATAGTAACATCAATAATAGATATTGGTGCTCTGACTATTGATGTTGGCAATGAGTACACCCGAGAAGGATAAAAACTTCCTCTTTGCTTGTAAAAGACGGGAAGTTTTTCAATGGTCATCAGTAATTCAAAAAACCCAGTGAACAATGTTACTCGGCCTTGCCCAAAGAGTGCTGCAGCTATGATCGCGAGAATTAAATGCTGTAACAAGGCAATAAAGTCATCTAGTCCTTGTGTAGTGTTAATTCTGCATAAAAAGTGTGAAATATGAAACACTGACACTACTTACTAGAAATATTTTGAAAATGTACATAAATGAGTTCCGCTTCATCAGAATGCATTCTCTCAATAAACAAGCTCTTAACAATTCAATCCGGTTAGTTGCGTATTTGGATCCAACTAAAGCTATAGGATGGCACTTTGACCTGCCAAATGGGGTGAAAAGCTCATGACAGATTGCTCTTCCAATGTGGAATGACTGAAATGCCTCTGCAAACTCATTAACGGAAGTGTATCTATATGGCATGTCTTCATTAGCCCAGTACTGTTTTTGATCCTCCCTTGATGTGACATAAATTCAAGATATTAGAATATAAGAAACTTAATTAGGAAATTTCACATTATTTGGAAGGTAACACAGAAAAGCTCTTAACACAGCTCGGCCGGAACTCAGAATGTAATGCTTCATGTGTTTGGTTGCCATCTTGAAAATGACCAGTTTGTTTCGATGAAAAACATGCCCATGTTTTTTGGTTGTGATCTTGGAAATGATCCATTTGTTTTGGCAGAAAACAACTTGGAGAAAACATTTTATGGAAAATATCAATTGTAGAAAATGTTTCCTATGTTTGGTTACGATCTTAAAAATGATTTGCTGCTAGTTGTGGTGGCAGTGGCGTTTGTGGTGGTAACAATGGTGGCAGCGTTAGTAAGACTTTAGTCTGAAAAGTATTTCATAATTGAAAAGCAAAAGAACTTTTTTTCCCCAAATTTCCTCATTTTTTTTTTTTGACAATGAAAAACCCTTTTCTTTTTTTTTTCCTAAGTCTACTCATTTTTCGTTGACAATGGAAAACGTTTTCTGTGAACTTTTATTTTTCAACATAAATGTCAGAAAATGCGGAAAACATTTTCCACCAAAACAGTAGAAATCAACCTTCAAGAATTTTGTGCCTTATAGCATGAGTTGTATTTACATTTTTAAAATGTGCAAATGTACAAGTATGCACAAAGAAGGCATAGAGACTGGTTTCATGGACTTACTTCTTGCAGGTAGTCAGCAATGCCTTTTCTACCGGGGCATTTAAAACCCATTGATTCAAAGAACTCAAGAACACATTCACAAGGGTTGTGGCACACAATCTGTCCGTCCGAGATAAGAATAATGTCATCGAAGAGATTGTAAGTTTCTGGTGCAGGTTGGAGAAGAAGAGAGATCACAACCATCTTGTTGAGAATATGGGCTAATTGAGTTAATGATTTGAAAAGTTGTCACGCTGTCAAGACCAGTTGATATGTTGTCCATGAAAAATGCCCTGGCAGAACATACCAACATCTCCCCTGTATCAATCAAAATAAATTGCAAGTTTCATATTCCCGTCATACAAGCAACGGTTAAAATTTCATTTTGATATGTTATTTTAATTAGCTTGGAAATGGAAACATTTTGGAAAGTTATGGAACTATAAGGGAAATGACAAAAGAATTTGGAAATGTAAGAAAATATTTTGACACAAAAACAAAATCCTATATAGACATTATTGTGTTCTTAATTATTAAATATATTGAAATCTATGACTATGAGAAGCTCATAACACAAAAGGTTTAGAGGCCTAGTTGGGAAATGGGGTTTTGTGTTGTAAATATATATAGAAAAATTTAGTAGCACTACGAATGAGAAAAGAAAGAAAAATTATCATTGACAATACTTTGAAAGAAAAGTACTTAATGTTAACAAAGACAGAAAACGACTCAATCATATTTGTTTTAGTTTCATTTGTCTACCTATCGTCACACGTCTCCTTTGACCTCCTGAAATACCCCTCACCATTTCATTTCCAATAATTGTATTGGCACAATCTTCCAAACCTAAGATCTGAAAAAAAAAAAAAAAAAAAAAAAAAGAAGAAGAAGAAGAAAAAGAAAAAGAAAAAAAGAAAATAATGAGTATGATGGAAATAACTTTAACAATATTTTATACGTTTGTCAAATTGCTCTAGTATTGCTAGTTCTTATAGATAATATACCTTGAGAATGTAGTATGTAATTAAGCTGTCCTTGTGCTCCTTCGAAATTATAGCCTGCATTTGAAGATTTTATTTTAGGCCTCTTTAACATTTTAGCTGACTAAAAGGCACGGACAAATCAACAGTACAATTTTAAAAAATTGTAGGACACATTTGTAAATGTTTCATTCAATGATAATAAAAAAAATGCTACATAGACTAATTTTTTACGTTTAAAGGAAAAAGGGATTAATATGTATTAATGTAAATATATATATTTTCAAATCATTGTATCCTCTAAATTATTTTGTTCAAATTCAAACTTATAATGTGTTTTATTTGTCTAAACAATGGATATGTGCATTCCCAAAGTGGCCGAAAATTTGTGTCCAACACAGGTGGATGGGTCTTACAAAAATTTAAAAAATAAAATGATAAGTGTGTGAGTGATTTTCCGACCACACTGCCCGCTTAGTAACCAGCTGGAGAGCACTGGCAGAATAGATGGCACCTGACTGACCTGCAACAGAAATATAAGAATCCCGCGGTGGTTTCGACCACCCGGGGGCACTCCGACGATCAAGTCAGTATATCTCTCAAAGATAAATCAAGTGCTAAACTCACAAGCTTGAGTATCAAAAGCATACCTTAGACCCATGGGGGTGCCTCTCTTTTATAGCCAATACAATCCTAGTCCCAATAGGAGCTGCCCTAATGGACTTAGGATTATCGCTAACTGGGACTCCCAAAGTGGGATCAGGGATAAACTCTTTAAGAGTCTTATCTTTACCCAAATCAAGTCTTCTCCCAATCTAGGACTCTTGTCCATATCCGTTGAGTTCCCTCTTCATTCTAGGACTCTTGTCCCCTATCCGCTTATCTCGATTCCGATATCTTCGAGATAACCTCGCCTAACCGAGATCACCAAGATCTCGGCATCCGACCGGGACACGTGGCACCTCGGCCGACACGTCGGCCACCTTGCCACGTGTTGGTACTCGAAAATATGTCCCCACAACCGCCCCTAGGTTCTATTACCTCGGATTCGAGGTGATGGAACCTACACGCTCGCTCATCTCAGGCCCTCTGTCCGAGATCAAACTCGCCGACCTCAAAGTTTCCTGGACTCTACTGTCTACTTCTGTCAAGTATCAAGCTTCATGCTTTCCAAGCTATTCGAGATCATACCTCCTAACCGAGGTTCTGGTTCCATTAATTCGTAAACTCCAAGAGCTTTGCAACTGCTCCACTCACACTCTCTGGTGAGTTCCCGATTTCCAGTCATCTATTTGACTCTGGCGATTTTCATATCGGCGTTCATTTCTCTTGGTAGGTTCATAAACTCTTTACTTGCTTTTAAGCTCAATCTTTTATAACTCTTCTGAATCTGTTTACTTGCCATCTGTTGCCTTCTATTTTCGTCTATCTTCAAATTTTGAATTGTTTGAATGCCTGACACTGTTCTTGCCATATCTGCTTTCTGTTGCTAGCATCATGTTTGGGTCATTACTTTCCTGTTCTTCACATACTTACTTAGTGCCTGTGCACTTGGCTTTATTCATGAACTTTGTCATCCCCTTGACTCTGATTTTTCTCTTTATTCAATCCTCTGGCTTTTTCCTCTTTCTAGCTCTTTTGCTTAAATCCGTCATTATTCTAAGCTTTCAAGCTCTGCAACTGTCTTCGTTCCTCTCCTCCGGTGAGGCTTATGTCATTCTGTTGCATCCTGTCGTCAGACTTCGACAATTCTCATTCTTGATTACGAATTGTTTTCTGTGTCTTTTTTCAGATTCTTGTTTTCAATCTCTGAGGTGCCAATCGCCGAGAAAAGCTTTGATCAAACTCTTCAGGAGATTAATACTGAGCTTGTGGCTGAGAAGACTGCTGAGAAGTTCTTTCCAACTGTCTTTTGGGGATGAGACACAACCTGCCGCTGATGCCAAGTAGTTTTGCTTCCTTTTTGAAATTGATGCCGAGATAACAGTAGAGAAGCTTCTCAAATTGACTGCCGAGGCTAAACCATCGTCGTTCGTCGAAGCAGATCAGTCCGACGTTCTTGCTTTCATCATCTCAGTTCTCTAAGGTCTCCATTTTTGTACTTGCCAATCTTCTCAGCTCTTAACAAACTAGTTGGTCATCTCGGATGATCATATCTCGGAAACGTCTTTCAGTGTTATCTCAGCTATACCAAACTTGTAAATTGCTACAAATTTGAACAAGTGGTAGACTTCATAATCTTCGGTTAACTCATCTTGTAATTTGCTCAAAAAATTTCAACAAGTATTCCTTGCTTTTTAATTATCATTCCTTCCCCTGCACCTTCTCCCTGCCCCCTAATGTGATCATAAGTTGCACTTAGGATCACATTAGGGAAGTTGGCTTCGTGCCGTAGTCACAGACCTGATGTGTTCTTCTTTCACCGGTGTATTAAAACTTCTCCCCTTTAGACCCTCTTTCTCTTGGCCTTTGCAAACTATCGCTGTTTCTTTGAAGCATTTATTCCTTTCACAATTCTAGTTACCACTTTTGGCGTGTACTTAGTGGTTCTGTTCTAATCAAAACGACGTTTGACTCCAACGAATCTTTTGCCGACATTTAACTTTGTGCACTCTTTAACTTGTAAATTCTCTCAGAATTTCAACAAGTGTTAACATCATTCGTTTTAACTTCGGTTAAACATCATCCCGGCTTAACTTCGGTTAAGCATCACCTCGCTTAACCGGTTAAACATCATCCCGCTTAACCGGTTAAGCATCACCTCTTAACTTCGTTAAACATCATCTCGCTTAACTTCGGTTAAGCATCATCTCGCTTAACTTCGTTAAGCATCATTCCTTCCTTGTCGCTTTGTACTCTTGTACCTTTAGACAATGTAAGCTCAAGATATGGCCGATGTGCCCTTTGTTCTTGAATGTCTAATTCAACTTTCCTTCTCTGAATGCTTGTGCTTTTGTCTTTTCTTGATTGCCTTCGTATGATTCTATACTTAGAATATTCTCAGACCTTTCATTCTTTGCCTTCTTTGTGCAATCTTCTCGGGGTTACATACCTCGGGTATATTAACTACAAACTTTACTTCGGCAAGCCACTGACCTGCAAACTTTTCATGAATTTCAACAAGTATATATACTTATAAACTTTTCTCAAATTTCAACAAGTGTTTAAACAAATTTCTCTTTAACCTGTAAATTGCTACAAATTTTAACAGACGATTAAAATATCATATATCGGCTTAACTTCACCTTTGCTACAAATTTCAACATGTAAAAACATCACCTCGGCTTAACTTCGGTTAAGCATCATCTCATTTTTAACCAACTTGTAAATTGCTACAAATTCCAACAAGTGATAGACAATGATCTTGGTCTATCTTCAACTTGTAAATTGCTACAAATTTCAACAAGCGATAGACAATGATCTCGGTCTATCTTCAACTTGTAAATGGCTACAAATTTCAACAAGCGATAGACAATGATCTCGGTCTATCTTCAACTTGTAAATTGCTACAAATTTCAACAAGCGATAGACAATGATCTCGGTCTATCTTCAACTTGTAAATTGCTACAAATTTCAACAAGCGATAGACAATGATCTCGGTCTATCTTCAACTTGTAAATTGCTACAAATTTCAACAAGTGATAGACAATGATCTCCTTCTATCTTCAACTTGTAAATTGCTACAAATTTCAACAAGCGTTAAGGAATGGTTTCAGCTCAACAACTTGTAAATTGCTACAAATTTCAACAAGTGTTAAGGAATCTTTGTCAGCTTAACAACTTGTAAATTGCTACAAATTTCAACAAGCGTTAAGGAATGGTTTCAGCTCAACAACTTGTAAATTGCTACAAATTTCAACAAGTGTTAAGGAATCTTTGGTCTTAACTTCGGTTAAGAATCTTCTCGCTTAACTCATTAAGCATCTTCTCGGCTTAACTACTGTTAAGCATCTTCTTGGCTTAACTTCGGTTAAGAACCTTCTCGGCTTAAGTACTGTTAAGCATCTTCTTGGCTTAACTTCGGTTAAGAATCTTCTCGGCTTAACTTCGGTTAAGCATAATCTTGGCTTAACTTCGGTTAAGAATCTTCTCGGCTTAACTACAGTTAAGCATCTTCTCGGCTTAACTACTGTTAAGCATCTTCTTGGCTTAACTTCGGTTAAGAATCTTCTCGGCTTAACTACAGTTAAGCATCTTCTCGGCTTAACTACTGTTAAGCATCTTCTTGGCTTAACTACAGTTAAGAATCTTCTCGGCTTAACTACAGTTAAGCATCTTCTTAACTTCGTTAAGAATCTTCCGCTTAACTACGCTTAAGCATCTTCTCGGCTTAACCATCATAAGCATCTTCTTGGCTTAACTTCGTTAAGAATCTTCTCGCTTAACTACGCTTAAGCATCTTCTCGCTTAACCAGTTAGCATCTTCTTGGCTTAACTTCGGTTAAGAATCTTCTCGGCTTAACTACAGTTAAGCATCTTCTCGGCCTAACTACTGTTAAGCATCTTCTTGGCTTAACTTCGGTTAAGAATCTTCTTAGTTTAACTACGGTTAAACATCATCTCGGCTTAACTTCGGTTAAGCATTATCTTTGGATTTAGGCCGGGGTTTTCAACCCGGCCAACTTTAGTCTGATCTTGTGTGTTTCCTTTTTATCCTCTGGGATCTTAGATTTGCTTATTGTGCTCTTCTCTTCTCGGACTTAAGCTCCGAGATCTTATCTTCTTAGATCTGCTCACTCGGTTTGAGCTCTTCTTTTCTCGGACCTACTCATCTAGGCCGAGATCATGTCTTCTAGGATCCGGGATCTGGAGTCTGGGATCTACTCACTTAGGCTGAGCTCTCGTCTTCTCGGGCCTACTCATCTAGGCTGAAATGATGTTTTCTCGGATCCGGGATCTGGAATCCAGGATCTGCTCACTTAGGCTGAGCTCTTCTATACTTGAATGTCATCTCTTTGGGAGTGCTCATGCCCCCTGTCTTTGCATTCCTTCTGGAAGGGTCTTCGTTCATCCGCAGGTATTTATCCTTCCATACCTGGAGGTCATCTTTGTTGTAGTATCCGCTTCGATCTGTTGTCTTTGATGCGTCACCTTCTGCCGGGCGTCTTTACTCCGTGACTCGTCACGAGTTTACGTGTTGATGGTCGTCCCTTCAAGATCGAGGTCGATAGGTCTCCCACTCCCAGCAGGTGTGTTTGCCTTCAATCCGATCCTTCTGTCCGTCATTGGCCATCTATTCTCCTTTCTTTCCCACAGATGGCGCCAAATTGCGTGAGTGATTTTCCGACCACACTGCCCGCTTAGTAACCATTTGGAAACCGGCGAATAGATGGCACTTGACCGACACTGCAGAAATATAAGAATCCCGCGGTGGTTTCGACCACCCGGGGGCACTCCGACGATCAAGTCAGTATATCTCTCAAAGATAAATCAAGTGCTAAACTCACAAGCTTGAGTATCAAAAGCATACCTTAGACCCATGGGGGTGCCTCTCTTTTATAGCCAATACAATCCTAGTCCCAATAGGAGCCTGGCCCTAATGGACTTAGGATTACTGCTAATCTGGGACTCCCAGTGGGATCAGGATAAACTCTTTAAGAGTCTTATCTTTACCCAAACTGAAGTCTTCTCCCAATCTAGGACTCTTGTCCATATCCAGGTTGAGTTCCCTCTTCATTCTAGGACTCTTGTCCCCTATCCGCTTATCTCGGATTCCGATATCTTCGGAGATAACCTCGGCGTAACCGAGATCACCTCGGCATCACGACCAGGACACGTGGCACCTCGGCTGACACGTCGGCGTCACCTTGCCACGTGTTGGTACTCTGAAAATATGTCCCCACAATAAGGTTGGCTATGTGTCCGACACATGTCAGGAAGTATCAAACACAATACAAACGCAAACCTTAGAAATCTGTGTGTTTCTTAGCTAGCCGACAATTGAAAGATATAAATTCATAAAAATAGGTTGATTTTCTCTTACTTTCATCAGCATATCAACATCAAGGTTTGGCTCGATTTTTGGTTCCTTCTCTCTCCTCAAAAGCTTCATAACCATGTCTACAATTTATGCAACCATAAGTTTAAAATGGTTATTTAGAACTTGTGCAAAGTTCATCAAATTAGAGTCTCCTATATTTCAAATTCAACTCACCATAGGGAGTACCAACTCCTTGACATCTAGCAGGGAAGGCTAATGTTTCCCTCACTGTCATTTGGGAAATGTGTTCATCAGATTGGTTGACATCAGAGGAGGTCCTCTGAGGGACAAATTCATGCATTTCATGACCATTGTATGTCACTTTCCCAGACACCTGATTATTGTAGAACAAGTCATTATCCGTTATAAAGAAGAGAAATATATATATGTCTCTGTGTGTGTGTGTGTGTGTGTGTACAATTCCAAGGGCTGAGAACCAAGTGGCAAGTTGAACTGTCATAAGTGCCTCAAGAAGTGTCAAGTTAAACCATGATAAGTGCCTCAAGAATTGTAGGTCACGAACACTAAAGGGAAAAAAGCTTTCTTGGCTATTTGTGAAAATCCCTGGTGTATAACGGATATTAAGAAATTCGTTCAACTATCTAATTGATCTGAAAACCATAATGGAGGTGTTTGTTTGGGCTTTTGTGAGCCAACTTATAACTTCTAGCTTTCGAAAAGCTATTTTGAACTGTTTTGTTAAATTTATTTCAAACAACTTCGGATTCTAACAACCTATTTTAACTCAAAAAAGCTGATTCTAATAAACTGCTCACCCCTAACTTCTGATTATCAGCTTTTACAGTGAACATATTAAATTACGGTTATATTCTTAGATTTTTATATATTTTTAAAAATAAAAAATAAAAAAATACAAATTGACTATAGATTATTATTATTATTTTTTACAAGAAATGTACACAAGTAGTAAATAATAATAAATAAAAGTTAATTAAAAAAAATTATTTCACAGCTTATTTAAAAATCACGCTTAGCAATTTAAATCTATAATTCATCGGTTACACCAAATAAATTAACAATTTCAGATTAAATTTATAATTTATAATCTGTTAAACTATAATTTTAACAGCTATACCAAACGAGACTAATGTGTGCAGATTTGATCCAAAAGAGAAGATCAAAAGTTTCAAGAATAATAAGAAGGAAAAAGAAAAACACAAGGGCCACAACCCTAATCACACAAAAACGGCCACAACCTTCTAGATGTTCTTTACCTTTAGTTTTGAAGCAAGTTTTTTCTGACAAAGCTAGCAGCATGGTGGTCTTCCCGGACCCTGGAGGCCCTAAAAGCAAGGTCATTCTACAAAACAATTTCACATTAGAGAAAAAATTGTGTAAAATATTTGATGAGACCGCAAATCCAATTAGTCCCACTTAACAATGTATATATATATATATAGAGAGAGAGAGAGAGAGAGAGAGCTCATGCTCTTACCTGCCAGGCTTGATAATTCCACTTACACTGTGAAGTATTGAAATATTTTCTTGTGGTTTGGAAGAATGCGAAGATAATTTGATACTCCCTTTTAAGGCAAAGGACAAAACCACCAGAGGTTATTCTCTTGTGCTGAAACACAAGCAATGTTCAAAAAGAAACTGTTTTTCCCCCCTTTTTTCAACACTTTAAAGGTTTCTAACATTCGCCCATTTAGTAGGACTGTGAGAAAGCGATTATAACTTATATCTTAACAGTTTATAATTTATAGCTGTAAATATAAATAAATTTTTTATTTATAAATTAAGCTTCTCCTCCTTCACTCAAAGAATAAGTTGATTTTTGACTTACAAAAAACTATAAACTGTATTGTTAAGCTGAACCAAACACATCAAAATAACTTAAATTAAGTTAAAAGCTAAAATAAATTAGAAATAAGCCCTACCAAACAGGGTATTACTCAATTCTAATAATGGGCCAATACGGACCAGAATATTGGGCCTTCAAGTCAGATAAACTTGTCTATTTATATCCTTGAATTGATTTTGGGGAACTGACCCAAAGGTCCAAGCCCAACATATCCTACCCCATTTAAGCCCAAAACAATTTTACTACTCCATTAAGTCCTCAAATTAACAATAAGACGAAAATACCCACAATACATCATCCAATTTACACGCGCGCAGCCATCACCCACGTCCCAAACATCTTAGACTGATCACTACACTGTCACGTCTCCGCCGTTCGAAATCGACTCCTCAGTCCTCCATCTCTCTTCCGTTCAACTCCATCGCCTCAGAAACCCTAACCCTAACCAGAAAACGTAACCGTTCATCTTCATCATCATCTCAGTCTGATCAGTACACTCCGCCGCTCGAAATCGCATTCTCAACCCTCCATCTCTCCTCCGTTCTTATTCCATTCCCTCTGAAACCCTACCATAACCACAAAACCAAACCGTTCATCTTCAACACAACACCAAGCCGTTCATATTCTCCAATCGGCGACCCTCAACAACACGAAGAACCATCACCACTCTGAAGAGATTTCATAGTTCACGGCTTCCACTCACAAAAATGGGGAAAAAAGTAACATCTCTCTTCACCTTTCATTATTTTTCATTCACATTTGCACATCATTCTTTCATATTTCGTATATACACATTTTACATACTTCCAAATGTATAAACCCTATTTTATATATAATCCCTGTTTTCAAACATTCTTCTCCCTGTTTTCAACATTCTAAACACTTGTTTTTACACATAAATCCTGTTTCTACACATTCAACACCTTATTCTGTTCTTGTTGTTCAATGTTAGCTTCTCTTATTCTTATTTTTGAATTTTTATCTTCTCGTTGTTATTTTTGCTTTTTACAAAATACAATGCACATTACTATTGTTCATCTTGTTTATAAAAGCTGCAACATCATAGTGTTTCATTCCATCACTACACAAGTAACATATCTAAATTTATTCAAGCGCAAATGAAGCGCAAAATTACAGTTTAACCACTACTCAAAACAAGTATATAACTTATTATAAAGTGCAAATCAAGCTGTCCAAATTATACGGTTTAAATCTATTACCAACAAAATACATATAACATCATGTGAAAGCGCATATTAAACTTCAAAATTATACAGTTTGTCACTATATTACTCATACCTATTTGTCGCTTTCATTTTTTGAGAAGCAATTTGTTGGAAGATATTGGAAGAAACAAACCCATACGCCCACAAATCCAATCAGGATTTAACCATCTCACCTTTTGAAAATCCATCTCTGTATCCATTAAAATGCCACCACCATCTCCTTCCACAAAAACCAAACCACCACACCCAAAAACAACCAAACCCAGCAGACCCCACCAAAAACCCACAAAACAACCACACCACCAACAAGAAAAAGCCCAAGAACTACACCACAAACCCCACCCACACAACAAACACCAACCACACCTCCAACCCCAACAAAACAAACAAAAAGAAAGCCAACAAAAAACAAGAAGCTCCTCAGACCAAAGAAGAAAAGCTCCAAGAAAGCCAATCAACTCCCAAAACAAAAACCAAGCCATCAAAAGAAAAAAACCAGCAGTCCTGCAAGAGAGTCCAACAATTTAATTATCGTTCCAACATCGAACGATAATCAAAGCTGTTGAAGGGGTCAAATTCACAAAACCCCAGCAGATGAGCTCCAAAAACCCTTTTGGCACCTAATAAATGCTCTCTCCTCAACACAACTGAAGGCCTCTTGGTGCAGATGCTACAATTCCATTGTAGCGAAATGACAAAACTCTACAACAAAAGAAAAAGAGCATTTGTACTTGGCAAAAGGAAATGAAACTTCGAAGCGATGATGTGAAGATCATTTTTGGTATCATTGTGGAGAAAACAACATCACCACCAAATCCTATGCAACACCAAAGGATTTTGAGCTTCCATTTACAAAAGAAGATGCAAATCAATAAAGAGGCTGGATGGCAAGTCTTTGACCAACATGTTTCAACAAACAAAAAAGGAAAATCAACCAATGATCATCAAGATCTTGCAAGGGTAATCACCCTTTACTTGTGCTTGAAACTTCTCATGCCCACAACAAGCCATACACTTGAGTTGGAGTTTCCTCAAATATGTTGACAATCTCAACAACATCAAGAAGTACAATTGGGTTGAGGCAATCAAAGACACACTCATGAATTCAATGGCAAATGCAAACAACAACCCAAGGCGTGTCCTTTGGATGCGTGATGTTACTCTTGGTAAACACATTACTCAACTACTTCACACAAAAATATCGGACATCCACCTATTTCTAACTATCTAACATATTTCAATTTTTTTTTTTTTTTCTGATCTTTGATCTTTGTGAGCACGATAAACTCCTCCGACCATCCAACAAACAAGTCTTCCCAAGGTTTATGAAATGGAACCTTGGCGAGAATGTACTCAAGTGGAAACACATCGGCCTTGCTCACTTTGAAAAGGTATGCAAACTCTTCTATACTATCATAGTACAAATCATATTGTGGCTGTGAAAATTATCGGTTTCAAAGCACACACTTATTTCACATCACTCATGTCATGAAGCGTAAAATTTTAGGTTCAAAAAACATATTCGACACTTAACCCACATTACTCACGGTACAACTCATCTTATGAAATGACCAAATTCTGATATTCTTGATATATGCCACATTGTTCCAATGCAGGTTAACCAAAGTGCTTTAACCCCAACTGAACAAGAAATACAGTTATTGCATATCAATCAAACCACATCAACAAACTCTACAGCAAAGAAAAATGACCACAAAAAGGACAATAAGCGAAAGAGGAAAACAAAAGCAACAAAAAAGAAAGACTTGTGAGCGGTGATGAGGATGACTTTCTTGAAGAAGAACATCATTCAGAATCAACATCAGAATCAGAACAAGAAGCACAACAAAAAAAAAAGAAAAGAAAGCAAAAACAACAACAACAACCAGAAAGTGCTGAACAAGAAGAAAACAGTGATGATGAAAAAAATCTAGTGATGAAGAAGAAACTGATGAAGAAGAAACTGAAGAAGAAGAAGAAGCCGAAACTGAAGAAGAAGAAGAAGAAGAAGAAGAAGAAGAACAAGAAGAAGAAGAAGAAGAAGAAGAAGAAGAAGAAGAAGAAAAAAGACAACAAACAAAAGGTGATCAACAAAAAGACCATGATGAAGAAGAAGCCCAACAAGAAGCAGTCAATGAACAAGAACCGACAACCCAACAAGAAAAACTGCAAGACAAATCTCACATATTTCATGCACAAGGTAAACCATTGTCTAATACTAAAGCATACTGCAAAATTTCATTAAACTAACCAAAACACAATCCAACATTTTTATAGGTCATGACCAACCAGAAACACCAACAAAAGAGGATGAAAAGGACAAGCTCATATCAGCCATGAGAGCACAAATGCAAGAAATGGAACAAAAATTCATGGCTGAATTGCAAAAAAAGAAGATCAATTGAAGGACATGTCCACCAAAAAGCGCCACTCCCCAACAAAGATCCATGGTCAAGAGACTCAAACAAAAATCAAGAAAACAAGCACATGATCCAGATTTTGAATACCAACCAATCACCAAACCCAAAGAAGATGCAACAAAAAGACACAAGCTAGCTGGCGATGTACCCAAACCACCACGAGTGCCGATGAAGAAGAAAAGAGAAGGAGAATGACAACAAAAAAGAAGGTGCTCATGAAGCAAAACAACGGCGAAAAAACGAGAAAAAAATTCAAGAATTGGAAAGTGATGATGATTTCGGGAAGAATCAATCCCAAACAAGCCACTCGCCATTTCATGCCGCAAAACAAACAAGGTTTGGCATAGCCTATCCAAAAAAGACCAAGACCAAATTCAACTCATCAACAACACACAATCAAGTGCTTGTATGCAGTGCAGCGGCGATGAAGATAAGCTGCGTATACTTTTCAGATATATGCAGATTGACCAACAGGGAACCCTTATATGGCAATGTAGGTCTCTAACTGCAAAATTTTACAGTTTCTGTACAAATTCAATAACCTATTCCACAAACCTAACACATTCTCATATATAACATGTTTCAGGTGATTGATGCCTTCTCAGAAAAGCAATTGGAACTCCAACCAACAATTGAAGAATTTGAGAAAAACGATCTTGTCTTTGCAAGCAATCCATATCTTGAGGAAGATCTTACGTTTTCTCAACAACGATCAACGTAAGCAAAACTTAATATACCTTACAAGCGCAAAATTTTCTACTTTCTCAACATGAATTATTACATAGTTTTATAACATATTTCAAACATATATATAACTACGGGCTCCACTACAAAACCAAGATCAAGCACTTTCGAGAGAAAAAGCGATGGACAACCATTTTCGAAGCAATGAAAAAGATACATCCACTTCCCAATCAACCACGACAACCATTGGACAATCGTGGTCTTTGACAATCTTGATGGAATATGGAAACACTATGACTCTTTGAGACCGGCAAAAGGTTGCCACAACAAGCACTTTGAAATTGCAAAGCAAATTGTAAGTTAAAATAAAATTTCATACTCGGTTCCATTCCTTTACAAAAATCTCAACTCATCACTATAACTAACAAAAACACCAACTAACTATTTTGTAGCAACAACATCAAGCGAGATGGAATAAAGCATTACTTTCGACAATCGAGGAAACATGCTTTCATCTCAAGAGTGCGAGGCGAAATTGAATCAATTGAGGAATGCCCACAACAAACCCGACACTTTCGTAAGATACAAAATCCATAAACTAATCTTCCAATATGCTAAATTTTACGGTTTCACCTAACTAATTAACTTCATCTCAAACCTTTGCGGGAATGATTGTGCAATCGCCGTCTGCAATGTCATCAACCAATATCTCAGCGGCAACTTTGCGAGAAAAACTTCGTCCAAGCGAGTGGGTCAAATTTCGAGCACAAATCATCAGTCAATTCCTCAATGATCAGAACCGATCCTGGAAACTCGAGCACTACAAAATGTTGACAAAACATACCAAACCATAGAAACAATGAACAAACTTCTTGACAACACAAATATTCAATGGAACATATCTTTATACCTTTTTTTTTTTTTTTTATTTCTCTTTTTTAACATGTGACAAGTACTTTATATACATTTGGGAATGATCTTTTTATGGTTATTATGGTTATGGTGAAAATGATTGATCTTGTTGTTGCTCTTCTTCTTGTTATAATTATTGTGGTTGTTAAATGCGATTGTTTGTCTACTTGTTTACAGTTGCATATATTTTCATCTGATAAGTTGTTTCTACTAATTCTTCAAGCGCAAAATTTTGCGGTTTCATCGACTGTTTCAATAATTCTTCAAGCGCAAAATTATACTGATTTTGTCGCTATGACATATATTTGCATTTCCATATTATCTGATTTGATAACAAATTTTAAACAACCTTCTCTGCATTCCACCAAAATAAAACACAAAACCAAGCTGTTACAAAACAACTTCAATAAGTAAAGAACACATCAACTTTATTCATTACTTCCATACTAACAAGTATCCCATTTTTTATTATCATAAATTCCTCAAATTCAAATACAAATCGCAAAGAATAGATTCTGGCCTCAAATAGCAGCCTTGCCGTCTTCTTATTGTGATCCCAATATTTCAAGCACCTCCGGCACTCGATTTGTTTCACATTCTCACCCTAAGAAGGTATCTCCTTCTTCTTGTTCCGCCCAGGCTACTCCTTCGTTATAGGAGGTTTGATAACCGAACTACTGGGACCATCAAAGCCAAATCTCTCACTTGAAGGCCTTTGGATAAGCAGATTCCTTGTATGACTCTCTAAAACAATCTACATGAAAAAAGGATCAATGAAACCATACACATCTCTACCACTACTACATAAAGCATGCGGCATGACAACAAGGAAAACCATTCAATTGCCATTCATGGCAAGAACAAGTCTGTCTACCAATATCAACATAAAAAGAAATAGAAGAATGAACCTCAAGCACAGTATCACTAGCAACAATCACATCCCAAGACTTAGCTAGCTCCAAAGACTCCACCAACTTCTTTTCCTTAACTGGACACAATTTCGTAGTCCATCTTCTAGATTCAGCTCTTCTATCTGACAATTGAGTCATGATTTGAACCCTAATCATATCAACCATACAAGTAATAGGCAACTCACGGGCCCCGCCAATCCAATTATTGTAAGACTCGGCAGCATTAGATGACATCTCACCATATCGTTTCCCTCTAAAAAATGCATTGGCCCACTTATCATTTTGCAAACCATCCAACATACTATCAACTCTACCATTCCCAGCAATACGCCTCAATTTCTCCATATAATGTTGGAAAGAAGCAACCGTTGGCGCATAAGCACATTTAACTAATATTTTCATCAAACACAGCTTATAGGTAGTACGAAGTCCCACCAATTTGTCAATCAAATTTCTCTTCAAATGATTCAAGCAATAAGCATGATGTGCATTGGGGAAAACCACCGAAAGAGCGTCTAGCAATCCATGTTGACGGTCCGACACAAAAGTCAATCTCCGGCCTGAACCAACAGCCTTTAACAACTGACTTAAGAACCACATCCAATTATCTTGATTTTCGGCGTCAACAATCGCAAAAGCCAAAGGAAAGCAGACACGCAAACAAAATCACATGAAGCGCAAAACTTAGCGGACTCACAATACAAAAACACAGCGACAAACAAAACCTATACTAGCGCAAATAAATACATACCTTGATTACCATCCTTTGATGTTGCCGCAAGCAAATGCCCTTATAACGCCCTTCAAAAATGTACCATCAACAAACAACAACGGACGACAAAATTGAAAGCCATACAAACATCCATGAAGCATACAAACAACCTTGAAAACACCCACTACTTTCATCCACATCTAATTCAAACACACTTCGGATTCGTTCTCATAGCCGTCTCAAGGTACCATCGAATTTGGTCAAAAGAAGTTGCAAAATCACCAAACAACCCACCTCTTGCCTTGTCAACTCCTAACCATGCAACCCGATAAGAAACATCTATACCGTATTGCTTCTTCAACTTTTTTTTAACTTCAATAGGGCGAGTCAGCGGATTATCACTAATATCATTTTGCACAATATCGGACACAAGTCTAGAACCAACCATTTTGCTACAAGATCTACGCCACAACCCCACAACTATGCACATTATCCAACTTCATTATAAAAAAACACAGGAATCCATCAACACCCTTCCATGCACAAACCATTTACAACCCGTGGGCGACTTCATCACACACTCGTGATTACCCTTGTTGCATCGTTCTTCAAATAATTCTTTGCAAAACCACACTCAAGCGCATACTTAGCCAATGCAATGCGGAATCTGACACTCCACCTTCAAATTCTTGACCAACACTATGTATAATCCCCTTCCAACTAGCGGACAACAAAACTCTCTCGGTTACGGATAAAAACTACGCAACAACCCACCAACATCATCACAATCATTCACAAAGAACTCTCACAAGTTCTGAGAACCAATCTTACATGAATTACCATCATCAAACTCCACAACTCTCTTATCCCCCACAATAACATCAACAACATGACAACCACTACCACCTACCATTGACAGCATATTCCCCAAATCATCATCACATTCAACAATACAATTAGAATATCCAGGGACCGAGAAAAACAAACAAAAGTTACCAACACTCAACTCCTTGAACTTCCCACATATTTTCTCAACAACTTCATCATAACTACATCCCTCACTAATCTTGATAGCAGCACAACAATCACTGTATTTGCACATTAACATGAAACACACCTCCATCCTACAAAAGCACAAACCAACAAACAAATGTTCACCTAATCCAAAAGCGCAAAAATATCTGAGTTACAACATATCAATACCAACCTGCACAATTCACAATTCCAAAACACAACTTCAAAATACATTACACTATCGACAAGCAAAATCAACAAAATCAAAATCAAACAAACAAAATTTCCAAACACAAACCACATACCCATAAATTTGCTTATCTATATATACATACATATATGTATCAACAAATACAAACTACATACACACACATATATATATATACATATATATGTATGTCTACGTATCGACACATACATACATACACATACATATATCTATCACGAGAGAGAGAGAGAGAGAGACAACGTCGTGAGATAAAACACGTACGAGAGATTGAGATCGCACAACCAGATCAACCTCCACGGCACAAGCAGATCGACCACACGGCACAATGAGATCGCCACAACGAGCAATCGAGATCGCGAGGGGCGAAGATTTGATTTCCTTTTTTCCATGACAAAATTTGATTTCTCACGTATATATAGATCTCAAAACAAAAGGGTATCTGATCTTTTAAAAATATAAACATAAAAAACGGGACCTCTTGGTATAAAATTTTAAAAACTGTGGACTTATTAATCTATTAAAAATAAATTGGGATTAGAAGGGAAATAGATCTCCTACATAGGACTACATGGTAATTTTCCCATTGATTTTCCACCATATTGGCCAACAAGTGTTGATATCAGTGTTGATTTTTTCAAAACAAAAAAATCTTGTCTATATTAGAGGGTTTTGTTTAGGTTTGTGGATCCATTAGGAGTATCTTTTTAGTGATTTGAAAATTAAGGGGTTGGTGGGGTGTCTTAAATAAGTGTATTTTTTTGATTTTTTGTAGCAAAAAGTTGAGAAAAAAAAAAGATAGTTGTTTAGGATAATTTTTTGACTTTTTATAAAAAAAAAATATGTATTAAAAAATTATACAAATTAATGTATAGGAGAATATTGGGATGAAATAAGTACAGTGGGATGAATTCACGATAGCGTGTGAAGAGTGTAGGTTGGGATATGATTTCCTATTTTTTGGACATTGAATTAGAGGTGTTATTCGGCTTGTGGGGGCCCACCACGGATCCCTTTTTGCTAATCAAAACCGTTAATGTGTAGAACTCGTCGAGTACTATATGCTTGTAAAAAATCATATTGATCGGATATCAATAGCTATCTGAAGGAATTAGTTTTTTTTCAACTGTTAACTATAACACCATCCATTTTATAAATTTTAACTATTTTGATCATATAGTTACCGATATCCGATTAATGTGATTTTTTACAACCATATAGTATTCGACAAGTTCTATACATTGAACGGTTCAGATTATTAAAAAAAAGATTCGTGATGGATCCCCATGAGCCGAACAGCACTGTGTTATTTGTGTACCTAAATAAGTGTAATTTTTTCAAAACGTCAACTCTGCTTGTGGGATGTAGAGTTGTCTGAAATTTAATTATGTGTAAAATTAATTTTTTAATATTTTTTTTAGTAAATAGTGATAATTTTTTAACTTTTTAAATAACTTTTTGACTTTTTATTTTTTTTAAGACATGCCGAACCAGGCCTAAATTATTTGCCTGGTGACAGCCAAATGTTAGTGGAGGGGCAATTTGAGTCCATTTAGAGCTTTTTAAGATTCAAGTATTTTTGGGAAGACGATTATTAGATTAGGGTTGGGAATTTTGAGGAAAAAGATATATATAAGGTTATATTTGTATTTTTGTAGTGCATTTTGACTTTGACTCAGTTTTTTCATTTCAACTCAACATTAAGGCCTGTGGGGTACAATTTCTATCAAGTTGGACAAAAATTATGATGATGATGAAGTAAAATGCAAAATGGTCATTTTTTTTTTTTTTGGAGTGTAAAATTGTCAAAATTACATAAGATTTATTTGACTATTTTTAAAAGATAAAGTGCTCCAAGTCCATACAATGAGGGTTGAATGAATTTTGGCCAAAATTAAATTGACCCACTCATTATAACTGTATGATCTGATCATATATGTGTTCAAAGAAATAAATAATAGATATAATTTTGAAAATATACCGTCTATTATTTTTAAGACAAATATGATAAATTATTTGGTTACAATTATGATATTAATCTAATATATTTCATGGATGATTTACTCACAATATTCTTCAAAATAAATAATTGAGATTATCAGAATGACACTCATAATGATTTCACTGTCCCAAATAACACAATCCAATATTTTGTGAACTGGAGAGAGAGTTCTCCCCTTAAAAAATTCTTGTTCACATCGTCTAATTATCGATTAGTATTGCTCGATATTCCAAATACTAATGTTAAAAAAGAAAGGAAGCAATAATGTACTAATATGAAGTAGTTGGAGTGAATATTAGATACCTCAACCGCATTAAGAAAAGAGTTGATGATTGTGGGCAAACCTCTGCTACCCACATAGGCTTCTGAATCAATGTTCAAATTCTCAAATCGAACTTCAATCGTCAGTACATCAAGAGAAACTCTAATCCACCAAAATAAAATTGTCAATGCATATACATGTTTTACTTAAAAAAATATATAAAGAACAAAAACAAGGATACATAGATTATATATATATAAATATTAAAGGCGGGTGCATAATCATATGTGAGCAATGATTTATAATTTATGAATGAAGAAGATGAATAGAAATTATCTGTGTTTATGGAATTTTAAATATCTGAATTAGTTAGATTTTTTCACATGCAAGTTTTCAAGCTCATTAATTGTGGGCATTTTTGGAGAACCAAAAAAGCATCATCAATTGTGCGTATTTTTTAAAAATAAAAAAAGCATGACCAAGAATCAAGTGTGCTACGAAAATTAACCAATTGAATGGAGATAGAGACAAAGAAATTTGAAAATTTTATCGAAATTTGAAAAATTTATCAAAATTTGAAATCTGAAATCAAAATCTGAGAAAATTATATAGGAAGGGTTAATTTAGGAATATAAAAAAATGAGAGTTTTTATACGGAAACCCCTTAAACTATTAAGAAATATCACTTTGACCCCATAAATTATAAAAGGATACAAATAGACCCCCTAAACTATTGGCCCTTTCGTTAGGGGGTCTGATTTGTACGTTTTTATTGTTTAGGGGGTCCATTTGTACATTTTTATTGTTTGAGAGGTAAAATGATACTTCTCAATAGTTTAGGAGATCTATTTGTACTTTTTTTTATAATTTAAGGGGTCAAAGTGATATTTCTCAATAATTTAAAGGGTCTTCATGTAAATTACCCAAAAAATAACAAAGTTCACACTAAGCAGTGTGATTTATATAAGGAAAATACTACATATAATCATATTTCTTATCTTCTCTTCTGACTCCAAGACACAAGTGAGTAGGTCTCATGTGCATTTATGAATGTGGATCATATTCTTGTGTTTAAAAGTGAAAAGATGAGACAAGAAATTAGACTATATAGAACATTGTTCTTTATATAATACTAAAAGTTGTGCACACCTACATTAATGTGCTTGAAATTTGTAATTATAGATTTGCAATTTCAAAGGGTACATAGATATATTTGAATTTAATAGTTACAGAAGATGGAAGGAAGGTAGTATGGAAATTACAAAATAAATAAATAAATAAAAATTGACGTTCATACCAACTCAGGTGTATACATATCTATACTATCTATACTATAGAATGTAGTGGTGTTTCCAAAAGCCTTCAAAATGCTATTCTAAAATCCTCATAATTTTAAAAAATACGTGACAGCTCTCTTTTTAGTCTATAGTTCTTTTCCTCCTCTCTCAAAGACTTTCGGAACAATAAAAACTCCTAATAAAACCTATCCATAAAAGCTGTCAAAAAAAAAAAAAAAAAACAAACAAACAAACAAAACAAAACAAAAACTATCAATAAAAAGCTGTCCAAAAAAAAAAAAATGTCAGGACTTTCACTCTCCCACAACTCCTACCATAGATACATATCCCTCTCCCACGTTACTCTCCCACCTCAAACAAATCTAAAAACAAAAAACACCTATCTATCCATATCCTATAACAGATAGATATAAAAAAAGCAAACCCCCACCCATCTATCTATATCCCTTTAAACCATTACTTCCAACAATCCACTACTACAAATATCAATACATATACTTCATTAACTTCCTTCATCAGTAGTGAACATTAGCAGTCCTCGAATTCAGCGGTGCGCCTCTCGATTGAATGCATGTCTTGGTTTTTCTTTTTCTTTTGCTTTACTAATTTATTTTTTGTTCCAAGCATTTGTGATTTTGTATTTTGACTATAAATGTTGCACAAAATTATAGTGTGCATGTCTCTATTTTTCTTTTTCTTTTGCTCTGAACATTGTAGTATCCATGTCTCTGTTTTTCTTTTTATTTTCCTCTAATAATTTGTAGCATACTGTGTCAGATCAAATGCATTTTATATCTTCACATACCATCACCTACTGTTTGTTCCACCAATACCTGTTGTTTGTTCCACCAATTTTGGTGTTATGGGATAAATACATACCAGGCCTTTTGAAGGCCATAACGTAGCTGTTCTTGAACTATAGTTATCCCATGTTTATCAAGTTATTCACAAAATATCTAATGTTTAGTGGGACTAGAACTGTGGGATTTAATTAAATTTGCTTGGGTTAAATAGTAACGATAATTCCATTGTCACGGCTAGGCATTAGTTTCCCAAAATATGTGATCAATCCCTGAACATAAAAATGTATGAGCATTTTGTCTTTCAAATGATCAGAACTTTTGTGAAGTTAAAAATTGTATGCCTTCTAGGTGATCAATTTAAGTAGATTAATAAAGTTGATCAATTTAAGTAGATCAATAAAGTTTGCATTGTCATGGCTGGGCATTGGTTTCCCAAAATATGTGATCAATCCCTGAAAATAAAAATGTCTGTGATTTTTGTCTTTCAAATGATCAGAACTTTTGTGAAGTTAAAAATTATATGCCTTCCAGGTGATCAATTTAAGTAGATCAATAAAGTTTGCATTCATGGACCCCCCCCCCCCCAAAAGAAATATCCAATGTTTATCATGTTATTTACAAAAAAACAAAAACAAAAACAAAAAAGATCTCAAACTTCTTTTGACACTTCCAGGAAAAAAAATAGAACAAAAAAACAACTCCCACATTTTACACTTTCGATATCGATCCACGTTATTTTTTTAAAAACAATCTATAATTATTAAATAAATTAATAAAAAATATATAATATAAAAATTACAAATATCCAATGTTTATCACATTATTTACAAAAAAAAAGAGCTCAAATATCTGTAACTTAAATAAATTAAAAACATATATACAAACTATAAAAATTCAATACAAAAAAAGACCTCAAATATCTATAACTTAAATAAATTAAAAACATATATACAAACTATAAAAATTCAATTCCAAGCATTGATCAATAATTTTGTTCAAGAGTTCCAAATGTGTTTTATTTTCCTAGAAACAATTATTTTATTATTTCTCTTCATATATTGATTGTTTAAAATAAGTAATGTCATACATGAAAACATATGTTGCATTTGAGATTTACATGTTTATATTTAATTTAATTGTCTGTACATATGCTATGTTTAATTCATACAATTATTTTATTTTATAATTAAGTACCCTTCTTTTTTTTCTTTTCTTTTCTTTTTTTTTTTTTTTTTTTTTTTTGTAGAAACAATTTTTATGTTAACAATTATCATTATAAATTTTACTCAAATAATAATAAATGTGGTTTATTCTTTTAAAAAACTGACTAATATTATGTAATTATATGTTAAATTCATTATGCAGATAAATATGCGGCCTCCTCTAAATTTGCGCTATAGTGATTGTTTGGCCATGCAAAATGCCATAAATGAATTTGAAACTATACCGCATAAAGAGGGTTTACCAATAGAAAATTTTGCTGATTGGAAAATCAAAATATGTCGAGCAATGCAAAAATTAGGAAAAAAATAAGTAAAAAAAAATTGATGGAAACAATATTAGACCTTTTACCATTGAGTTGGAATGAAGTAAAAGAAATAATTTTTCAAAAGCTTGAAATCAAAGATGCCTCAGATTTAATGGATGCTTTAATGGAGGAGAAGTGTGAAGTTCATCCTCTATGGATTAAACTTGAGCAAGAGCGGATAACTCCAAATTTGATGGTACGAGAGTATATGCTACATAAAGAGCAAGTGTTTTATAAACTTAGGATTAAAAAAGACTTTCCAGACATGAGAGCATTGATAGTTATGTTGGAGGAAATTGAAAATGATATGATTTGTTTACAAGCATTGGATGAAGTGGAGCAACGCATTGGTAATGAAAATATTAAAGTGGAACAACAGCAGCAACAACAACAAAATAATGGTGTGAAGAGAATGAAGTGAAGCAACAACCCAAAAATGAGGACAATTAAATCAACACTCTTCATAGGGTAATATATCTATTTTTTTTAAAAAAAGTTTGTTTGTATGTAAAAAATGATAACCAAAAAATGTTAACACTTTTTTATTTTACAGGTACTTTTTGGGACATTTGGACATGATGAGCGACATCTATTAAGTTTTAATTTATCAAATATAGATAGATTTAATTTATGACATTTAGTTTGTTATTAGTTTTTGTAGCATATATATGTTTTAGACATTAGGTTCATTGAGAAACATCTTATTTATTGTTAATATAGATTATTTCATTAGTTAGAAATCAAGTTTATTGTTTTAAGAAAAGTAACTCAATTGGATTGTAATATTTTATGAATATTTGCTTTGAAATATTATCTTCACTTATGAAATTTGAAAAGATGATCTCTATGCATTATGATTATAATTTTATGAATAAACTTAGAAATTAATGTATTATTAAAAAATTTACACATTATTGAACCAATCCCGTGCATAGCACGGGTTTACCACTAGTATAATAAAACTAAAAGTTGGCACACATACTATATGTGTGTTGATGGTTATATAAAAGATTTAGATCTTAAAATAATTGAATCGGATAATAGCAGTAATTTGAAAACAGTTAGATAGCAATTACAAGGTGAAAGTATTTTGGGGGGAAAAAAAAAAAATTATGGCATTCATACAAATTCAAGAGTTGGTTTCATGTAATTGTATAGATAGTTTAGACAGAGACATAGAGAAATAGAATCGAAAAAAATTACCTGTCCATTCTGTCCCTGAGCATTTGCAAGAACTGTTCATGATCATTTGCGTCTTTGATCAATCTGTTCAAGTCTTTCCTATCTTTGAGACCTTCGTGATTTTCTTCTTCTTCTTGGGTGGTGTTCTCCATTAAAACCAGTCAAGTAGTAGCAGAAAAGCTTTAAAAACAGAGAAATAGAAAAAGTTTATTTATAATAACAACTTGAAACTTCAAACCAACTCAGAAACCAGAAAAGGTTTAATAAATTTTTTCAGGAGACAGATATTTAACATTTTGCCATTTAATGAGGGTACCAAAACAAAATCTTTACTTTGGACTGTGTCTAATGTTTAGCTCTCTTTATATTACATGTGTGCTGCTTTTGCATACATTTCAACTCTCAAACTGCCAGCTCATTTTATTATTTTATTTTTGGACAAATTACACTACTGGTCCCCAAGTTTAGAATTTTTGTCAATTTGGTTCCTATCATTTTAATTGTGACGCATTTAAGTCTAAATTTTACAATTTGTTTCAATAAATAACAAAAGATAGTATTTTGGACAGAAAATGATCATGTGCAAATCACATGATCATTGTTAGCAGGCAAAATCGATACTCTGGAAATGTGATAGTTGCACATGTGACTTGCACATGATCATTTTTTTTGTTCAAAGTTCTAACTTTTGTTATCAATTATTTTTTATTGAAACAAATTATAAAATTTAAGGTTAAATGTATTACAATTAAAATAATATGAACCAAATTGGTACCAAAGCTAAACTTGATGGACCATCATGTAATTTGCCCATTATTTTTTTATAATGCTACATATAACAGAAAGTTTATGGGATGAGAAAATTCCCCATAAATTTATCAACAATTGTATATCAATGGTTGTACATTTGAAATTGTTATTGTGGACCCGCTTCTTGAATTGACCGTAGATTTGAAATTTTGGATATTTTTGGAATTTTTTTTCTTTCTTTCTAGATTTGTATGTGCATATATAATCATACTTTTTAGTGTATTTTCTCCCCTCAAGGCATAAATGAATAAGTCTAATGTATATTAATTAATGTGGAACCTATTAATATTTTATGCGCGGCTTGAAAAAGTAGGATAAAAATAGATTTACATATATCATTACTCTCTTTTCTTTCTTTCTTTTTCTTTCTTTTTTCTTATTTTTTTTAATAATTGGAAACAAGGAGATGAACTAACTAGTGTATTAATTAGATACAACGACTAGTGTACTAATTAGTATATCAACTATATACAATATATTACATGAGACTCATGTTAAGTGATGGAACCTACAAGTATGTTTTGTATCTTAGTTACTATATTAGTTGGTACACTAATTAATATTTTTAGCGTTATTGTAAATAAAATATTAATACTAAAAACACAAAATATGAACGCCTAATGAATCACAAAAAATGTATTGAATAGCTTAAATTTATTTTGAATTTGAACTCTACCATAATTGGGCTTAATTCTAACCATTAATTGTATTTTCTACGGACCATTTTGTGTTTCTAATAGATATATATATATTTTCTAACTGTGATAACAAAATGTGGTTATTCGAGCATTATTAATTTGCTGAATTAACCAAATTCAAGTGGGGATAAGAATGTTAGGAATTGACCATTCTTAACCAAGATCGGCAAGACACGAAATAACAAACAAGGAAGAAAAAACGAATCAAATAAATCACACATACAAGGATTTACATAGTTCACCCCAGAATAGGGCTATGTCCACGGCTGCTGTGGTTTTCACTATGATAAAAAAAAATACAACTCTTTTCTTAACTTAAAAGAGGAGCCCCCTTATCTATTTATAAGTATAGGATTAGAGTTACATAGAAACAACACAAGGGGAGGCCCCACAAACCTCTCATTGGATCCAGTGTTTGAGTGAACAATACTTATCAGGGTCCACCGACCCAATAATCTCCCACTTGGTACCTGATAACATAAGCTCTTCATCATCTTCGTCATACAAAGGAACGCCGTAACAACTCGATCTTTCTTCATCAATCTTAAAGGTTTGTCAATGGTGACTGCCTTGGTCAATATATCTATTGGATTCTTACTGCCTTGGATATTCTCAAGAGACAAGACTCCATTATCTACAAGTGAACGAATGAAATGGTATCGCAGCTGAATGTGTTTCGTCCTAGAATGAAAAGTCATATTCTTTGCAAGATGAATAGCACTCTAACTGTCACTATGCAAAATACTCATCTCTTGCGTTTTACCCAACTCTGCTAGGAAATTCTATAACCAAGTCATCTCTTTTCCAGCTTCAGTAATAGCAACATACTCAGCCTTTATTGTAGAAAGGGCCACAATTTTCTATAACTGTGAAATCCAACACACTGTTGTGCCACCCTATGTGTAAATATAACCAGTAGTACTCTTTCTGTTATCCATATCACTAGCATCCGCCTTGGGGGAGGCCACTCCAAACCCCTCGGACCTCCCTTCTCCTTGAGGGGAGGCCCTCCCAAACCCCTCCATTGGACCCAATGTTTGAGTGAACAGTATTTATCAAGGTCCACCGACCCAACAAAGGACTGCATTGAAATTGGCTGCCGATAATAGAGAATTTTGATCATCTTCTTCTTCTCTCTCTCTTAGATAGTGCTGCTTTATGGTATGTCCCTCACTGTTGTTCTGTCATTCTTAGACAAACTCCACTAGCAGAAAAGCTTGAAAAATAGAGAAACATAAGATTATATTATAGCGACTTGAAACTTCCAAATAACATCCACAAAGAAACCAGAAAGGTATGTAATCAACTTTTTGAGATGCAGACTGTAGACACCCTATTTTTGACCGTCCTCGAGACTTGGGCGTCACCGCTTGAACACTCGGTGATCGTCTTTGTTTGTGTTCGTCTTGAGTTCCCAAAGGTCTTGGCTGCGCGCCTTGCCTCAGGATCTCTCGACTTGACTATTCCGTGTTTGGTTTTGGCACCAAACACTTGTGTTTTTGCACCAAACACTTGTGTTTTTGCCTTGAAAGGCAGGGAATGGCTTGTTAGCCACCCCCACATCCCACCGGCCTTCCCCTAGCATCACCGGCTGTTTATGGGTGCCACCGGCCATGGTTTCTTAAAACCAACGGCCGATCCGCACTATATTTGGCCGACCGGCACTTTATTTTGCCGACGACCTCTTTTGCTGGCCGGTGTGACTCCTTTGAACCCTTGAGGCATGGTGCATGCCAGTTGTACCAGCTGGAATGCACCATCACTCCTCCCCGTGCAGTTTTGGCTGGTGTGACTCCTTTGAACCCCCTTTCCTTCTAGAAGCTTTAACCCTTTGGCCAAGCTTCTTGGGGAAGCTTGGTCAGCTGTCTTAGCTTCTCTAAGAAGCCAAGAACCCTCTACACCTTTTGCCCCTTTCATTTAGCTTCTTGGAGAAGCCTAGAACCTTTGGCTTTGCCTATATAAGCACCCTTCCTCTCCCATTGTGAGGGGTTAGAGCTTTTGAATCAAAAAACCAGAGCTTCTATATCTATACATCTGGTATAACATCCTCTCTCTCTATATCTCCCTCTCTCTCATCCTTAGGGTGTGCTTGGAAACCTAAAAGTGTATTTTGACCTTACTTTTGCACTAATACACACACCATTACACCTTGCTCTGAGATTGAGAGGCATTGAGGGTTGTTTGTTGAGGTTTTGGACTGATTTTGATTAGTAAAGGGTAGCTGGAGCATCAGTTCTTGAAGTGTTCTTCAAGGGTGAGATTCTTACTTTATTTCCCCCAATCTTGCACTAATTTTCTACCTATCTTGCATGCTGATTTGAACTTTGTGTATAACATAAAAAAGTCTTGTATTTTCATGGTTAACATCTTTCATTAAGGGTGTTTTGGCATTGGGGGTCGAACTCCCCCTCCTAGGCCTCTTTTGGCCTATTTTGGTGCCTTTTCTTTAAGCCTTGTTTACTTTATTGTGTTGGTCTTCTCACCACTGAAATCCAGTGGATTTTTAGTAGTGATGAAGTGATTTTGAGGTCTTGTGTAGGGGAGGGACACCCCTCTCCCTTGGTTGTCTCATTTGTGCATGTTTTTGGCTCATAAGGATAGCATGCATGAGTAATCGCATTTGCTACCATTTCATAGTTTTTTTGGGTGTTTTGGGTCATATTATATCCTTTTCCAATGGTGGTTTGTTGGCCCTTAGCATGCATTTTATACTTGCTTTGTAATCCTCAATCTTGCCTAGAAATGTGCCATGTGATTAGCCTAGTATATCCTCATGTTTTAGCTTAGCTTATTGAAGCTTTTGGTCATGATTTGTCATGCTTTAGGTCAGTGGGCCACTGATTTTGTCATGTTTGACATGCTTGGTATAGTTGTTTTGCATTTTTGCTTGTAAGCCTTAGTTATGTGGGTCACTAACATGCTTAGCATAAGCTTATTATCACCATTTGGCATCATTTGACATCATGTTTCAGTCCATATAATGTGGTCTTACATTGTCCTTTGTGTCTATTTTAATGCTTGGAAGTGTTGTGATTTCATGCCTTGAAATTTGCATTGTGTATGCCTATGTGTTTGGATCATTTGGGATGCCATGTGTGTGAGTTTTGGAGCTCATTTTGCATGCTGAAATTCTGTTTTTTTTGGGTTGCTTGGTTCATGCCATGAGTGGCCTTGTTAGTGGTAGCAAAATGCTCCATTTTGTGCCTTGGTCCTTAAGCTTATTGGCATGCTTGTTTGCATGAGCATTTGTCCACTATTTTGGACATTTTTGGTCACTGTTTTGGGTAGGCTGAGGTCTGCCTTTTGTGATTTGGAACCACCATTGCATGATCATGTTGCATTGGGTTCATGCTTGCATGATATCATACTTGCATGTTTGCATATTAGTGATTAGTTGCATTTCATGTCTTGACTCACATGTTAGAGTGTATTGCATTGCATCTTGCATGCCTAGGATTGTGCATTTTCATGTTTAGTTTATATCACATTTTGGCATGTTTGTTTACTTAGCCTCATTTGCATATTTGAGCCATGTTGCATAACTTGAGCCATATTGCATACATGCATTACATTGCTTGGTTTGGGGTGTCAAACCTAGTGTGGGGGGTTGAGGGGTGTTTGTACTTCAAGTGACAAAACACATCTCAACCCTTGGTCACCGAAGGCCTTGACTTGGACATGATAGGGTCTTGGTCCTTATTTGTGTGTTGCATGCATTTTACATTGAAAGGTAAGCTTGGTCCCTTAGGCTATCATGCACAATTGATGGCCCAAGGATCGAGGGTCATGCTCCCCCGAGTTCAATACATGATAGGGAACATGACCATGCTTACATATGCTTGAAATTCTATGCCATGCCCTTCCTATCCTCTGTTGCTGTCAAAACTGTTTTCTGCAGGAAGATTTTGCCGACCGGCAACATTTAGTGCCGACTGGCCATTGGTGAATGGCTGATAAGTTCATCAGCAGCCGATGGCATTTTACCATGGCCAGTGGTCATTTCCCTTAGCCGATGGTGCTCTGCAGTGTTCATAGAAGATATCCTGGGACTTTGGCAGTCTTCAGAGAAGAAAGGCAGTGAAAACAGAGGCAACAGTGGTATGGTACGGGCTTTCCGGGCAAGACGGATTGAGCATGCATCATTCACGCATTCCGAGGCAGGGCTAAGGCCACCTTCTTTTTACATTTAATTTGTTAATTAATTAGAGATTTTGTAATAATTAATTTAGTATTATTTAGTTGGACTGTAATATTTATTCGGACCCTCCAAGCGAGGGCAATTGTGTAATAAGTGTGCGTGCGTGTATGTATGTCTTCCAACCCCACGTCTTTCTTCCATTTTATTTACCTGCTTATGATGGTAGACTAGGGCATATTTAAGATTAGCATACCTTATGTTATGCACGCATGCATGCGTGCATCTATACATTTGTCTTACACGCATCGGGTTCGGCACATCATGCTAACTGCACTTGTATTTTAATTCCAAATTGAATACATGTTAGTTGTAGCATTTCACATGCCATGTTTAGAATAGCCGAGCCTGTCTAGATTGCATCTTTACATGTGTTGCATTAGCCATTCTAAACATGAACTAGGATCATGCATACGATTACTAACTAGTTCCTGTTTTGGCTTGGAGTACTAGGTGAGCTTTTATGCTTTAGTATACCGCATGCGTGTGAGTGTTGCCATAATTGCATGATTACCATGAGGCTAGCTGCTTATGTGATATAACTGCTCGAATGCCTGTGGATGGCGGTCGAATTGCTTAAATTGGGATAATGCATTAAAACTGCGAGTTTTAAGCCCACTAGATAGTGGCAATACCATCTTTTCCAAAGCCCACTCGAGGGTGGCAAAACCTGCATTTTAGCCTACTCGCGAGTAGCAAACCGTTTTTCAAAACAAACATGAAATGTTTTGTTCCAATTTAGGCGATTTGGTCCATACTTGTTTGCTGTGCGCATAACATAGTAAATCTAGGCTAATAACCGGAATAAGAACATATAACGTTTTCAAAATTGGATATCATGATTAGTAGAGGCCGGTCTTAGGACCGAGCGAGAGGGGGTGCTCATAGCTGACCTTCCCCAATCGTACCCAAGTTCCCGAGCCGAGGCAACTTTGGTGATGACGGACACGTGGCCTTTAGCACCGAGTTAGGGTTCCCTAAATTTCCCCATTAAAAAATATTTAGGTGGCGACTCTGTATCTGGCAAAGCAGTCCATGTTTGGCACTTCTTTCAAAATCTGTTTTTTTCTCAAAACGATTTGCCGGATTTGGACTTTTTGGTTCAGATTTAGAACCGTGACAAATTGAGTCCGAACTGTAACCCGTGAGTTCCCTTGCGGACTTGTTACACAGACAGACAATTAATATTTTTCCATTCAATGATGGCAATAGAAAATCTTGGCTTTAGACTTGTTGGCGCCACATTTAAATCATTTAGTGTAAAAGCGACACGTAGTGAGTAAAGGGTATCTAATACCAAAGAGTCCTACCTTCGAAGATGCCCACATAAGTTGCGAATGCAAGTTTTCAACCAGCAAATATGATGAGTAACATATGAGAGGAGTGTTAAGAAAGAGTTAACAAGGAGCAGTTGCTCGCAATTACACACGCATGAAAAGAAGATTGTGCCCTAAGAAGTAATGAGAATGAAGGAGATCATGGTGAAAGATACTAGTCTAACTGCTTCAAAGGCGCCAAGAGAATGCAACAAATAGATGGAAGTAGAGATTGAAGAGACCCCCGACCAAATCCAGACTCTACATCTGTAGACGTCCCCGAATGCCCCGGGAGGGTTAAGTCCCGTTCCGTTCATATTGGGGTCACTACAGTTCAAGGACTCAAATGTCACGGTTCTTAATCTTGAACCAAAGAGTCCAAATCTGGCAAATTGATTTTGAAAACAGATTTTTTGAAAAGAAGTGCCAAACATGGACTGCTTTGCCAGATACAGAGTCGCCACCTAAATGTTTTTTTAATGGGAAATTTAGGAAACCCTGACTCGGTGCCAAAGGCTACGTGTCCGTCATCACCAAAGTTGCCTCGGCTCGGGAACTTGGGTATGATTGGGAAAGGTCACTTCGTGAGTACCCCGCCAAAGCCAAAGACCTCTACTAACCATGATATCTAATTTTGAAAACATTGTGCGTTCTTATTCCGGTTATTAGCCTAGGTTACTATGTGATGCGCACAGCATACAAGTATAGACCGCGTCACCTGAATTGGGACAAAACATTTCACGTTTATTTTTGAAAGATGGTTTGCTACCCGCAGGTAGGCTTAAAATGCAGATTTTGCCACCCTGGGGTGGGCTTAGAAAACATGATTTTGCCACTATCTAGTGGGCTTAAAACACTTGATGAATTGTTCCAATCCAAATAACCCAACCTCCACCCACAGGCATTCAGGCAGTTATATCACATAAGCAGTAAGCCTCATGGTAAGCATGCTATTCATGGCAGTCACTCACATGCATGCAAGGATGCTAAAGCATAAAAACTCACCGAGTACTCCAAGCCAAAACAGAAAACTCATTAGAAATCCATGCATGATCCTAGATATACAGAATTGCCTAATGCAACACATGCAAAAATGCAAACTATAGCAGGCTCGGTTATTCTAAACATGGCATATGGAATGCTACAGCTAACATGTATTCAACTTGGAATTGAAATACAAATGCAGTTAGTATGATGCGCCGAGCCCGGTGCATGTAAAACAGATGAATGAATGCAAACATGCTATCATACTGTATGCTAATTGAAATATGCCCTAATCTAACCATCATAAGCAGGTAAATAAAAGGGAAGAAAGGCGTGGGATTGGAAGACATACATCACACTCACCCACACTTATTACAATTTTGCCTTCGCACAGAGGGTCCGAATAAATATACAGTCCCGAATAAAAGAATAGTACAGTCTAAATAATACAGTCCAGATAATGTACAAATTCCTAATTAATTAAGAAATTAACTAAGAAAGCTGTAAAACTGGCATGCAAGCCAGGGACTGCTTTAATTCCGCTCTGGGTGATGAATGATGCATGTTCGGGTTGCCTTTGTGTGGAAATCCATGACGATGCCCCAATTAGTCTCTGTTTGCACCTGTTCTTGAAATGCATGCCAAGCTCCGAAAAGTTGCTGATTCTTCATTTTGCTGCAACAGAGAGCAGGAAAGGGGCATGGCAATGTATTTTCACAAATGTATGCATGTCTCAATCCTCGTGCCACCAATCACGCATATCGATGCATGATGGCCGAGGAGTCGAATTGCACAACTCAATATGAAATGAATGCATATGAAAATACAACATAACCTAACTCCATCATGGATAATCCGGAGTGTCGGTGACTGGGGAATTGAGACACGTTCCATCACTCGGAGTACGGAACGTACCTCGTTTCCCATGCCCGGGCTAACTCCTATCCCAAACACGATGCAATATGCATGAAATGCATGAAATGCAACTGAGATACAACCTAACATGCAAAAGGCTATGAAATGGCATACACGATGCATGAGGAAACATGGCATACACAATGCGCTAATATACGGCCTAGCATACGCAATGATATGGAATAAAATGGCATACACAATGCAATATGGGCTTACACCAACACAAGTGGACCTCGGCCACACTCACATAGGAGGCCATAATGATGAAAATGAGACAACTCGGGATACGTGCACACGTATACGCAAATCGAGAATCGAACCTACGGCACAGAATGCCACTCTAACAAGACATGAAAAAACACAAAAAGTGGCATACTATTACAACAAAATCAGAGGTAAAATGAGATGCAAAACAGCCCCGAAACCCGGTAAAATGAAACCCGATGCATGAAACGAGTCCCGAAACACGGGTTTTGGCGCATGAAATGGCCTATAACTATACAATGCATACATAATTTGAATATGAAATGAAAAGACAGAAGCAAGGCAGCCCCGAGACAAGCATTTTTATAGTTTAGAGTGAGGCCAAACAGTGGGCCCAGGTTGGGCTAAATTAGCATACAAAAATGGCTCCGCAAGGGAGGAAATGAAGCAAGTCACAAATTCTGGCCCCAAACAGAGAAGGGGCCTTATACAATATTGAAGAGGGGCCAAAAATATGATGTTTCACAGTTTATGACAGGTCCCAAAAACAGATACAAGTATGCCAAAGATCTCGTGCAAGAAATGAGCCAACAAAGGGGCAAAGAAGCAAGTGGTGCATGGGGGTCTCAAAAAAGTGAGGGCCCTTCCACAATGTTGAAGAGGGACCCAAAATATGGCTTTTTAAAGTTGATGGCTGAGCTCAAAACAGTGTACAAATAGGCTCAAAATATCATGCAAAATGAGGCCACCAAAAGGGCTATGACATGAAGTATACAAAGGGTGTCTCAAAAAGCCATAGACCCTTAATGAAACATGAAGAGGGGGTCAAAATAGGGCCATTTTCAGTCCGGACCAAGGTCCAAAAACAGAAGCTCAATAAGCTAATAAATCATGCAAAAATGGGGACCAAAGAGGGGTACAATGACAAGTGATACATGGAGGTCCCAAACAATGGTGAGTCCTTCTTCAATGTTGAAGAAGGGCTCAAAATAAGCTCATTTACAGTTTATATCATGCTCCAAAACAGATTACACATAGGCCAAAAATACTATGCAAAATAATGGCATACAAAGGGATATTGAAGCAAGTGTAAAATGGGGGTCCCAAACAGGGTAAGACCCTTAATGAAATAGAAAAATGAGCTCAAAAAAATGACATTTTCAGTTATGGCCAGAGCTCAAAACAGCAAGCCAAAAGGCCTAAGAAATGGTACAAAATTGCACTTTTCCCCTGCACATCTTTCTCTACCATGTAAACCATCAGTCGCGTCCAAGTCTTATGGACGGTCAAAAATGGGGTGTCTACAGTTGCCCCTCTTTGACAGAATTTGGAAATCAAGAAGTGACGGGAGTGAATGTCAAAGCCCAGAGACGACCCATTTTTGACAAGGCCGAAAACTTGGACAAGCAAACAAAATATAGATAAATAAATGGTTGTGCCCGCAGGCTGCCTACGTATCCCTTTGCAAGGAATCAAACCAGCGTAGTTCAGGGGCAGGATGCAAAATGATATGCAGGAAGATTTTGATAATTGGACTTACACGCTACGCGAAGCCGGTTTTGAAAATTGGACTTATACGCTACGCGAAGCTGGTTTGAAAATTGAGGATTCATGCAATGCATTGTAATGTAGTGGCTAAAATGCAATGTAATAGCTAAGAGGTAAAGGTACCTTACAGGAGCAATTGGCAATGACTTACCTCATGCTGCTGGGGATCTTCCGCTTCTTCTTGGTTGAACCACAGGTACTACTTTTCTCCCTGACTATGGTCGCAGCTTTCCCTATTCTCCAACAGGGTGACAGACTAGGTTGATTCAGTATCTAGAATTGAGGCGCATACACATGCTATCTCAATCTATGGGGCTGCCATACAGATTTCAAGCCGAGGATATACCCCTGGGTATTTAAACCAGACTTTAGTCTCGGAAATCCCGAACCTTTGCGTTCTAGGCATAAGCCATTCGAATTGTAGTTTCTACCGTCTCAGTTGGTCTTCTAGAAACTCACCGCTAACACAGGCAGGTGGCTATACCAGACATTGGAAGTCGTTCGGGCACGACAAACACCAAAGGAATTGCACCTTTAGAGGATTTAAGGTCTCATAGACCAGGCAATAAAATAGATATGATGCAATGGATGTGATGGATGTGATTGATGTGATGCAATGGATAATAGATGCGATGCAACAGAGAGTATAATAGATGCAAAATGGTGACATACTCCAACCGCGCTGGACTCGTGAGAGGAGAGAGAACAAAGAAAACCAATCAGGCGCGTTCCACGCAACCTAAGATAAATTCCAGACACGCTGAAAATCGTGTGAGGAAGGGGACACTCAAAACACGCTGATAATCGTGAGAGGAGGCCCAAAAACAGCCCGCCCAGCGCGTCTACAACGCAACCTGGGATAAATTCCAAACATGCTGAAATCGTGTGAGGAAAAGAACACTCTAACCACGCTGAAATCGTGAGAAGAGGTCCAAAAACAACCGTCCAGCGCGTCTACAACGCAACCTGGGATAAAATCCAAACACGCTGAAAATCGTGTGAGGAAAAGAACACTCTAACCACGCTGAAATCGTGAGAAGAGGTCCGAAGATCACCGCCCAGCTCGTCTATAATGCAACCGGAGAAGGTTTTAACCGGGGAGAATAACAATGGTGTAACCAACAAGTATATCTCAACGTATTTCATACAGAGAGAGGGAAGGTTTTACCCGGGTAAGCAATGATGTAACCAACAGGCGTATCTCAACGTATTTCATACGGAGAGAGGGAAGGTTTTAACTGGGGAAACAATGGTGTAACCAACAAGCGTATCTCAACGTTTTTCATACGGAGAGAGGGAAGGTTTTAACCGAGGGAAACAATGGTGTAACCAACAGGCGTATCTCAACGTATTTCATAAGGAGAGAGAAAAGGTTTTAACTGGGGAAACAATGGTGTAACCAACAAGCGTATCTCAACGTATTTCATACGGAGAGAGGGAAGGTTTTAACCAGGGAAACAATAGTGTAACCAACAAGCGTATCTCAACGTATTTCATACGGAGAGAGGGAAGGTTTTAACCGGGGGAAACAATGGTGTAACCAACAGGCGTATCTCAACGTATTTCATACGGAGAGAGGGAAGGTTTTAACCGGGGAAACAATGGTGTAACCAACAGGCGTATCTCAACGTATTTCATACGGAGAGAGGGAAGGTTTTAACCGGGGGAAACAATGGTGTAACCAACAGGCGTATCTCAACGTATTTCATACGGAGAGAGGGAAGGTTTTAACCGGGGAAAAAATGGTATAACCAATAAGCGTATCTCAACGTATTTCATACGGAGAGAGGGAAGGTTTTAACCGAGGGAAACAATGGTGTAACCAACAAGCGTATCTCAACGTATTTCATACGGAGAGAGGAAAGGTTTTAATCGGAAAAACAATGGTGTAACCAACAAGCGTATCTCAACGTATTTCATACGGAGAGATTGAAGGTTTTAACCGGGGAAACAATGGTGTAACCAACAAGCGTATCTCAACGTATTTCATACGGAGAGAGGGAAGGTTTTAACCGGGGGAAACAATGGTGTAACCAACAGGCGTATCTCAACATATTTCATACGGAGAGAGGGAAGGTTTTAACCGGGGAAACAATGGTGTAACCAACACGCGTATCTCAACGTATTCATACGGAAAGAGGAAAGGTTTTAACCGGGGAAACAATGGTTTAACCAATAGGCGTATCTCAACGTATTTCATACGAAGAGAGGGAAGGTTTTAACTGGGGGTAACAATGGTGTAACCAACAGGCGTATCTCAACGTATTTCATACGGAGAGAGGGAAGGTTTTAACCGGGGAAACAATGGTGTAACCAACAAGCGTATCTCAACGTATTTCTTACAGAGAGAGGGAAGGTTTTAACCGGGGAAACAATGGTGTAACCAACAGGCGTATCTCAACATATTTCATACGGAGAGAGGGAAGGTTTTAACCGGGGAAACAATGGTGTAACCAACAAGCGTATCTCAACGTATTTCATATGGAGAGAGGGAAGGTTTTAACCGGGGAAACAATGCAAGTGAAAAGGTGCATAACCATGCGAGTAGATGGGCATAACAATGCAACGAATGAGCATAACAATGCAAAATAGATGTGCATAACAATGCAGCACAGGTACACAAGACAGTGCTTATGAGTCGCACGAAAGAGGTGCGATAAAATGCATTTTCCATGCAAGTATGGGGGCATTTAACATGTACTATGGTGCCTCTATTCGAAAAGGGGATACCCTTTTTATGTTGGCAAGAGATTACATTTGTTGCTGCTTTAATTGCCATTTTGGCTTGAAGCAGGCTCACACTTGAGGTAGAGGCGCACTCATACTTCGGTAGCATTGACAAGGCCTGAAGGTGCATCCGGAGTACAATCACGGATATTGCTAAAGGTGAAACACACTCAGATGTTTCAATTTTCCCTCTTTTCTTTTGCTTTGCAGTCCGGAACCTATATAGCTTCAGATAGATCCTGATTTTACTGTTCTCACATGACCTGGGTTGAACCCTGCAGTCTTTGAAAGAACAAATTCCTTTTTTGCAGAAATGTGGAGAATGGCACAACACTCTGAGTACACAACAAATCATTTTTGAAATTGTGAAAATGAGTTCTCGACTGGATATTGAGCCTACGACTGAACACAGCGAAAAAGACTCAATAACGGAAAACAAAAGGTAAACAACCTAAACACATCGAGACACGCTCGGAATGACTCAAAGGAAGAATCGAGACAATCAAAACAAAAAGACACGACACACAGACGCGTTACAAAGACGAGAGACCTCTCAGTGCACAAGGAGCCAGTTTCTCTGGGTATTATTTCCCACCCTTTCTCATTTGTGATTCTCACATCACTCGGCCCTCAGGCTCAGTTTTTCTCTCAAAACCCTTTTGCTCACTTTTTCTCTCATCGCGCACATCTCTATTCTTCAATCTCTCATTTTTCATCCCTCCCCTGGGTGGTTGATGGATAGATAAGAAGTTGCAGGCTCTTGCCCCTAGTATTCTACCAGACTCTTTCTCACAGTGAGTGAGTTTCTCCTGAGAGGGGTTGTGCTACAACTGGGTGTGTAGCAAATCTGCAGCTAACATCGGTTGATGATGCCCTGCTGGGGAGTTTGGACGTGGTTAGATCTGTCCAGATGAGGGAGTGGAACATCTTGATCCATTCCAGTTTGTGCTTCGCACTTGGCTTGATACCTTACTGCTCGGAGGGTGAGATAGCTTTCAGCCCTTTGGTGTTGACTTCAGTTGTGCCCTCTTCTGGCAGGTAGAGTGCCCTTCTTGGCAAGTATAGTGCCCTTCTGGCAAGTATGTTGACAATGGAGAAAAGATAGGACACCTGACTCAACTGTGCCCCTAATTAATCATTTCGACCATTTTTTGTTTTAGTTTTCTCCTAAAAAATTTTGACCAAAATGAGAGTTAAATTAACATGCTTGTTCAATTTTCTGATTTAAAATCATGAAGTCAGGCTATGAGCACTGAAAATTTTCCCTTTTTTTTTTTGGGTCTAAGAAAAGGGTCCAGTTTTGGAAAAATAGAGTAGTTTTCGAGAGAAAATCAGTCAACCTTAGTAAAAATTCTCAAAAACTATTTTGCAAACGGCCACTGCTCAATGAGCATGGAACCTACTCTTGAGATGCACAACCTCGGACCCATAGCAATGGAAAATTTCTCCTTGTCTGAAGGACACTGCATGGCAACGGAAAGTTGCCCCTTGTTTGGATGGCACCGCAGCGCATTTGTAGTCAGTCCTCAGAGCGACGAATACAACCAAATCCTCAGATATAGGGAAGACAAAGATGACCAGAACTATCGCATGGACACAATCAAATTGAAGTGTTTTACGGCTGGACTTCCGAATGAAGTTGCCTACGTATCCCAAACATGGGAATCAAGCCTTACGTAGTTCGGGGTTAAGGTACACTCGGGTATTTAACCTCTCTTTTTTATGCTCTAACTTTTGCCAAGGCGCCTGTTGCAGGTTTTCAACCTTGCGAGCTTTGTTTTTCTTTTCTTTTTCATTTCTTTCTTTTCTTATTTTCTTTTCTTTTCTTTTCTCTTCTTTTTTTTTCTTTATTTCTTTTTTTTTTTCATTCTTCTCTTTTCTTCTTTTTTGCTTTTCGTATATATTTTTCTTGCTTTAACTTTTGCCTGGGTCGCCCTTCCGGGTTTTCGGCCCAGCGAGCCTCTCAAAGGGTAAAAGTGTAGCTTGGTCCATGCCAAATGGTTGTAAGGTTTCGAAGCCATTCGTATCCAGGAGAGTGGCTGTTCATTTGCAAGAGGACTCATCTTCGACTCTTCGAGCACATCAGACATTTTTTGCCCCTAGTTCGAGGGGTGCTTCTGATGAGGTCTGACCTTCGTGATCTGACTTTGGTGCCTCTTGTTTGAGGGCTGCTTCAAATCTGACCACACAGGCCTCACATTGTAGTTGACCGTTGAACATTCTGAATTCAAGTTCAAGGTTTGGAAGCAAAGGGGTTGAGTCTCGAGGCCGAGAGCGATCCTAAGCTGCACAATCTCAAGAACGATTCCACACATGTCTTCGCAGGACCGCGCAAAACATTTTTTGAAATTTTTTAAGAAAGCGACAAATCGCATGTTGACAAGCGATGTAGGACCAATCTGGATCAAAGCTAGGGTCCTTCTCAATACTCACACTAACAAGCATGATTTCATTCATTAAGAGCTTAGCACGCCTCTCTTTCTCTCAATTTGATCAAAGTTTTACAAATCCCGAGGAATTCCTTCCTCTTCGTTTTCACCGCGGTGTTCAAAAAGTTTTGAAAAACTCAGGTCATTACAATGACTTCAAGGCATAAGAGAGCAGGTGGAATGCACTACCATTTCATCCAAATCCCGGTACAACTAGCACACGGCAGAAGCAAATACGAGAGCGTAAAAATCACCGCTGTTTCATTCAAAATCTGTTGGCATAACTGGCTCCCTGGCAGAAACAGACTCAAAAGAAAGCAAAAAGACAAACAGAAAACAAAAAGTGATGTCCAAGGTAACACCCCTAGAATCACTTGACTCTAACAAAACGGGACTGACTCGGTACAACAAGACAGACCCAACTGACTCAGTAAGAAAAGACTGACTCTGTATGACACAACAAGACTGACCCAATACCCAAGTCAGAAAGCACAAAAACTGGTATTTGGATATTGCTCAGAACAGTGCATGCAATTCCCACGTCTGGAGTTAATCGAGCGCCGCCCGCAGGTGGTTCGTCCCCTGTTTACATAACATTATCCCCCAAGTTCACTGACCCAGTGCCGATAGACTTTGCTGAGCTCGGCGGGAGGATGACCCCGTTGTCAAATAAATCCTGTACTTCATGGCGAAGACGAAAGCAGTCATCGGTAGTATGGCTGGTTTGCTGATGGTACACGCAGTACTGGGTAGCATCATGCGTAGCCGGAAGAGGGTTCGGGAGAGGCCGAGGCTCAAGGGGTTTGAGATGGCCTTGTCCAACAAGGATTTGGAGAGCTTTGGACAAAGGCATATAGAGGGCATGGAAGACCCTCCGACCTCGGGGTTGGTACTTCAAGGCATGTGGATTTTTACTGGGCGTGCC
Organism: Camellia lanceoleosa; assembly: GCA_025200525.1. NCBI lineage: Eukaryota > Viridiplantae > Streptophyta > Magnoliopsida > Ericales > Theaceae > Camellia > Camellia lanceoleosa. Next base: position 32,765,203 of record CM045771.1, on the reverse strand, counting down.
AGCAAAGGGATTGGCAGGTGCTGGCCTGGTTTGCTGATCTCTTCTGAGCAGAGGATTAGAGCTGAAAGGAATGTTTCTGATACAACGACCCTTCTCCCGCCTTACCCCTTGATTCAAACTGCCCCTAACTTGAGTGGCGAAAATGTTGTCCGCAGTTTTTGCAACAACTGCGAGCACTTGCTCTTTGTTCAGTCCCTCGGCTTTCAAAGCCTCAACCGCCAACAGAAGATGTTCATCGGGATCCATGCCAGCCTCTGCCTTGTTCTTTCCACTCACCTCCACTTTGCCAAGGGATTGGCCTTCCTCAAATGCAGCCCGTCCCAAGATTAGGGAGCGTTTTGACATGAACTCCCTGGTAGGCGATGTGGTTGATGATGGAGCCAAAACTCCAAAGGTTAAATCTGCCACTGTTCTCTGAAGATCTTCAATCATGCTCCCCAGCTCAGAAGTAGTGGGTTCACGGGTTTGAGATGATTGGGGTTCAAGTGCATCTATCGTGCTTAAGGCCATGCTTTCTGGGATAAACATCTCGGGCTTGGGTATATGGGTCGGGGGGTATATGCTGGGGTTGTAGGTGGGTGGCAGTGTATGGCTGAGGTTGAGATGTGGATGAGGTACTTGGTCCTTGGGGTTTTGAGGTGGAACTATTGTCCGGTTGTCAATGAGATTCTGGATCTCATGACGAAGGCGGTAGCAACCATCGGTGCCATGGCCGCGCTGTTGATGATATACACAGTATTTGCTTGGGTTATGTTTGGTAGGGAGTGGATTTGGCAAAGGTTGAGGATTAAGGGGTTTGAGATGCCCTCTTTCCCTCAGGACTTTGAATGCGCTGGTTAGGCTCATATGGAGGGGGGTGAAAAATCTACCCTGAGCTCGGGCTGGGCTGGCTATTTGTAGGCTGGCCTTGGCAAAAGGGTCGGCTATGGCAACTGTGTTGACTTTAGTAGGTTTGGAAACAGTGCTACCGCCAGCATTGGTACTCTCGACTGGGAGTCTTATGGCAACCTCGGTGGACCCATCCTCGATGTCGTGAATAGGGCTAAGGCCCTGTGCCCTTTTGAATTGCTTCTCAGGGTTTGTAATTTTCGCTGTAGTCGAACTGAACTCATTGACATCAGAGGGACGAAGCCTCTCAGTAGGCTGCACCAGGGGTGTGGAAACTCGAGCTTAAGTCAACCTTTCTTGGGGATCTGGACCCTACAAATCTTCAGCTGGCAGAAGTGGGTCAAAGTTCTATTGGGGTCTGAAGCCGATAGCAGATGCCCAGATGGGCATTGCGTTTCACACTAGTCTTATCTGCATTGCAGTTCCTCGATTTAATCTTGCTATCATGGCCACAAATTCTTCGAACCTGTGCCATCACGGGTCTCATCGATGATGTATTTGGTGACTGTCGGATCAGATGAACCAATGAGCCCTGTCTGGCCTTTCTTTGCCTTGCCTCAGCGAAAGAACACTGGTTGCCCTTGAATTGAATCTCTGACCTAACAAAGTCTATCAGCACTAGTCCAATGTACCCAGGGGATTTCGGAGCCTTCTGAAGCTATAGTTCCAGGACTACCTAGCAAAAGAGAAAATAGACAGCACCTCAGCTCAACTTCACCAAAATAGATACGAGTGTAGCAGGATGACTGTGCCCTCTACTGAATTCTGCCCCCAAAATTCAGTCTCAAATCTGATACCCTCAGGTAAATTGATTCCCGAATACTGATCTGGTGCCCGCAGGCCTAATGCCCGAACTTGTAAACTGATACATGCATTCCTGTAGAGACGCACTCTAAAAGCACATAACAGATAAATGAGAGCCAAAACACCCCTATGTTGGGGTAGGGTTTCCCTATCCTATTTTGTCAAGAGCTAGGGTTTCACTATGCACGCAGCGGTTTCAAACAACCTATATCGGGTAAGCAACCGGTCCTAGTTTGGAATGGTCACTATGGATCCGAATATGCACTAGGTCAAATGGTCAAAAAGGATGCCCCGGTAAAACCAGGGTTTGTGTTCCCATACTGGCAGAGCCCACAACCGGTCAGCCTTATGGTCATGCCTTGACAAGACAAGCCTCCGGCAAACCGTTCAGGAATAGTAGATGGCAAACACGGTGTCCTAGGCGCACCAATGCAAATGCAATGCAAAGAAACACACAAGTGTAGTCAAAACAAGATATCACGAGTTCGAGTCAAGTTCTCTAAGTCCCCAGCAGAGTCGCCAGAAACTGTAGACGTCCCCGAATGCCCCAGGAGGGTTAAGTCCCGTTCCGTTCATATTGGGGTCACTACAGGTCACTACAGTTGAAGGACTCAAATGTCACGGTTCTTAATCTTGAACCAAAGAGTCCAAATCTGGCAAATCGATTTTGAAAACAGATTTTTTGAAAAGAAGTGCCAAACATGGATTGCTTTGCCAGATACAGAGTCGCCACCTAAATGTTTTTTTAATGGGAAATTTAGGAAACCCTGACTCGGTGCCAAAGGCCACGTGTCCGTCATCACCAAAGTTGCCTCGGCTCGGGAACTTGGGTACGATTGGGGAAGGTCACTGGTGAGCACTTTCGCCCGGTCAAAGACCGGCCTCTACTAACTATGATATCTTATTTTGAAAACATTGTGCGTTCTTATTCCGGTTATTAGCCTAGGTTACTATGTGATGCGCACAGTATACAAGTATAGACCGGGTCACCTGAATTGGGACAAAACATTTCATGTTTATTTTTGAAAGATGGTTTGCTACTTGCAGGTAGGCTTAAAATGCAGATTTTGCCACCCTCGAGTGGGCTTAGAAAATATGATTTTGCCACTGTCTAGTGGGCTTAAAACACTTGATGAATTGTTCCAATCCAAATAACCCAACCTCCACCCACAGGCATTCAGGCAGTTATATCACATAAGCAGTAAGCCTCATGGTAAGCATGCTATTCATGGCAGTCACTCACACGCATGCAAGGATGCTAAAGCATAAAAACTCAACGAGTACTCCGAGCGAAAACAGAAAACTCATTAGAAATCCATGCATGATCCTAGATATACAGAATTGCTTAATGCAACACATGCAAAAATGCAAACTATAGCAGGCTCGGTTATTCTAAACATGGCATATGGAATACTACAGCTAACATGTATTCAACTTGGAATTGAAATACAAATGCAGTTAGTATGATACGCCGAGCCCAGTGCATGTAAAACAGATGAATGAATGCAAACATGCTATCATACTGTATGCTAATTGAAATATGCCCTAATCTAACCATCATAAGCAGGTAAATAAAAGGGAAGAAAGACGTGGGATTAGAAGACATACATCACACTCACCCACACTTATTACAATTTTGCCCTTGCACAGAGGGTCCGAATAAATATACAGTCCCGAATAAAAGAATAGTACAGTCCAAATAATACAGTCCAGATAATGTACAAATTCCTAATTAATTAAGAAATTAACTAAGAAAGCTGTAAAACTGGCATGCAAGCCAGGGACTGCTTTGATTCCGCTCCAGGTGATGAATGATGCATGTTCGGGTTGCCTTTGTGTGGAAATCCATGACGATGCCCCAATTAGCCTCTGTTTGCACCTGTTCTTGAAATGCATGCCAAGCTCCGAAAAGTTGCTGATTCTTCGTTTTGCTGCAACAGAGAGCAGGAAAGGGGCATGGCAATGTATTTTCACAAATGTATGCATGTCTCAATCCTCGTGCCAGCAATCACGCATATCGATGCATGATGGCCGAGGAATCGAATTGCACAACTCAATATGAAATGAATGCATATGAAAATACAACAAAACCTAACTCCATCATGGATAATCCGGAGTGTCGGTGACTGGGGAATTGAGACACGTTCCATCACTCGGATGCAGGCGTACCTCGTTTCCGTGCGGGCTAACTCCTATCGAACACGATGCAATATGCATGATATGCATGAAATGCAACTAGATACAACCTAACATGCGAAAGCTATGAAATGGCATACACGATGCACGAGGAAACATGGCATACACAATGCGCTAATATACAACCTAGTATACACAATGCTATGGAATGAAATGGCATACACAATGCAATATGGGCTTACACCAACACAAGTGGACCTCGGCCACACTCACATAGGAGGCCATAATGATGAAAATGAGACAACTTGGGATACGTGCACACGTGCACGCAAATCGAGAACCGAACCTACGTCACGGAATGCCACTCTAACAAGACATGGCAAAACACAAAAAATGGCATACTATTATGCAAAAATCAGAGGTAAAATGAGATGCAAAACAGCCCCGAAACCCGGTAAAATGAAACCCGATGCATGAAACGAGTCCCGAAACACGGGTTTTGGCGCATGAAATGGCCTATAACTATACAATGCATACATAATTTGAATATGAAATGAAAAGACAGAAGCAAGGAAGCCCTGAGACAAGCATTTTTACAGTTTAGAGTGAGGCCAACCAGTGGGCCCAGGTAGGGCTAAATTAGCATACAAAAATGGCTTCGCAAGGGAGGAAATGAAGCAAGTCACAAATTCTGGCCCCAAACAGAGAAGGGGCCTTCTAAAATATTGAAGAGGGGCCAAAAATATGATGTTTCACAGTTTATGACAGGTCCCAAAAACAGATACAAGTATGCCAAAGATCTCGTGCAAGAAATGAGCCAACAAAGGGGCAAAGAAGCAAGTGGTGCATGGGGGTCTCAAAAAAGTGAGGGCCCTTCCACAATATTGAAGAGGGACCCAAAATATGGCTTTTTAAAGTTGATGGCCGAGCTCACAACAGTGTACAAATAGGCTCAAAATATCATGCAAAATGAGGCCACCAAAAGGGCTATGACATGAAGTATACAAAGGGTTTCTCAAAAAGCCATAGACCCTTAATGAAACATGAAGAGGGGGTCAAAATAGGGCCATTTTCAGTCCGGACCAAGGTCCAAAAACAGAAGCTCAATAAGCTAATAAATCATGCAAAAATGGGGACCAAAGAGGGGTACAATGACAAGTGATACATGGAGGTCCCAAACAATGGTGAGTCCTTCTTCAATGTTGAAGAAGGGCTCAAAAGAATCTCAGTTATAGTTTATATCATGCTCCAAAATAGATTACACATAGGCCAAAAATACTATGCAAAATAATGGCATACAAAGGGATATTGAAGCAAGTGTAAAATGGGGGTCCCAAACAGGGTAAGACCCTTAATGAAATAGAAAAATGAGCTCAAAAAAATGACATTTTCAGTTATGGCCGGAGCTCAAAACAGCAAGCCAAAAGGCCTAAGAAATGGTACAAAAATGAGCTAGAAAAGAGGGAAATGGCACTCACCCTTGAAGACCAATCTTTGGTTGTTTCTTGGACCAAGAAATGTTGCCTCTCAAGCTCTGGAAAGCTGCTCCAAATGGCTGGAATGGAGGTGGTGGTGTGGTGCTAGGTGATGGTGAAGAAAGGGTGTAGGAACTTGGATGTTTGGAGCTTGGAAATGGGAGATGAATGGAGGTATGTATGCAAGGCTTCAAGACCAATTTTTTCAACCCCAAACCTGGCCTGGGATGCTGGTTTATATAGGCAAAAAGAGGTGAAAAAATGGGGGGGAAAAAAGGGGGAGAAAACAATCCAAGTTTCCTCCCAAAAGTTGGCCTCCCCGGATACACAATCTGGGGAGGGGGGAAATGAGGGCATTTTTGGAAGGAACCAGGTGTGAGGAACACGGCCAGCCAGATTTCTTGGGCTTAGGTGGCCGGCCAGCTACTTTTTCTACCTTTTCTGGCCGGCCAGCTACTTTTTCTGGCTTTTCTAGCCGGCCAGCTACTTTCAAGACAAAAAACATGGGCTACCGGAAAGAAAAGTGGCCGGTGGGTGATTGGGAAGTCCAAATGTGGCCATTCAAGTGTCCAAATTGAAGCTCCGGAAGTTATCTTTCCAATGGCACAAACCTTGCATCAAAATTCTTCCTGTAGAAAAAGTTATGCTAGTTTCCATGAAGCCGCACAGATTCGGTCCCAACCGGAATGATACCCTACTTCAATCAACCATATCTCCCCTATCCGGAATTGGATTTAGGAGATTCTTGAGTGAAAAATGAAGCCCCGGGAGTATGATTTCCAACGGTGGTGGCCTCATAGCTTGATTCCAAGTATCCAAATGAATAGGCCCGATTCGGCGAGAACTGCTCGACTCTGTCTTAACGGTTCATGCCTATTTTCTCCCCCGGCTGGATTTCTTCCCTCTTCCCCTCTTTTCTTCAACTTCAAACCCCTAAGTAAGGTATTTTGAAAGATTTTTCAAAGATTTCATCTCTCTTTCATTCATTTCCACTTTGTTCTTGTTCGGTTTACCGAAAAGCGCAACATTTGACAAAATACGAGCCTCGGAACATCGTAAAAACTTTATTTTCAAAATGTTTGGAAAGAGAGGGTTTTAAGATCTAAAATCTTTTGATCAAGATTGTTTTGGTCCAAAAAGGGTATGAAGTTGAGGTTTGACTCTCTCTTTATCGAAGAAATTGCACTTTTCCCCTGCGCATCTTTCTCCACCATGTAAACCATCAGCCGCGTCCAAGTCTTATGGACAGTCAAAAATGGGGTGTCTACAACATCTTTGTCAATTTCATTTGTCTTTAAATTTCTATACTCTACTTTTATGCACTACACTTACATTTTGTATGAGTATATTAGTCTTGTAATTCCAAAACCCGGTCAAGTTTCGAAGTTGCCCTTACTAAAAGGTAACATCTTGTAATTATTTATTCAATTAATCAATTGCAATTTTTGCCCATCGTTTCCCTCTCATCTGGTTATGAATTTGAGTTAAAGTTTTGGTTCATCTTTTAAACACAATAGAGTAAAGTCTTCTTCATTGAGGCTAAAAGAACCTTAACACAATCACTTGATAAAAATTGACATTTATTATCTGTAAGGACTTTTCTGATCCTTATTAGCGCACTTGAATTACATTTCTAACATTGGAAGTGTCAAAAAGAGTCAACATATATTTTTTGGCATGCCCAGTGGGACCAATTTTGTGTTGAAAATATGGTTCGAACACGACGCCAAGGCAAAGAACATTTAGATGATGAAGATTTTGAAATACTAGAAGAGGTTTTTTGCTTTGAACATAAGCCATAACTGACCCTTCTTCTACTTCTGGCCTACCTTTAGATGGCCATCAATAGGTAGAAGAAGATCCTCACCCAAGAATTGATACACTTACTCAACATATTGGCCATTCACAAGGCCAGACTTATAAGCATGCACCCTCTTGAGGCCAAACACTTGGTCAAAGTAGTCGGAGCAAGAGTGAACCGCTAAAATTCTCTCCTAGCATGTTAGATGAACAATGGAGTGGAATGATGTCCATAATGAGTCAAATAATGACCACAAACCTAAAAAATTAGTCTGATTCATTTAGCAATTCACTTGTTCAAAGAATTGATAATAAGTTTGAAAATATAAGTCAAAGTATAGGTCATATTTTAAGTAATAGGAGCCCTGTTCAAATGTCAACCCAACCTAGAGCAGTTCCTAGTAACAATCAGAATAATGGTGAAAATAGAGTACGAAATGCACAATCATTCTACGAAACCATTAGACTTTCACCTCCAATTTGTCTAGGGCATTATCGAAGAGTGTCTAATGCTTAAGAAACACAGGTTGTGTATGTAGAGCCTCAGGTGTTACCTTCAAATACATCTGGTAATGTTACATATGGTCAAACTCACACACAATACCACACGGATGGTGTCAAATCTAGTTTTCAAACCTACACCCGGGTGGTTGGTGGAACCTTTTAGGCCACCATTTGTTCTACTTAGAGAAGAAGACACCATAAGATATGAGTAGGCACCAAATCCTACAGTATATCCTTTAGACCAAATGGCTACACCCTTTGTGCAAGCCATACTAGATGTGCAGTCTCAAACCTCTACATAACAAATCCATCAAGGATATATGCCACATTAAGCCCCATAAGGTGTCCTTAATGTTATTCCTAGGGACCAATTACTTAACATGGTGCTAGAAATATGTGGTCCTATAGCTCAGGAGGTGAAAACACCAGTTTATAGAGCCATATCTTGATTGGGTAGATAAGCTACATAAGTTTCCAAGGGGATATAAGGTTCAGATTTTACCTTGTTTAGAGGGGATGGAAACTAATCAACCATATAACATATTGTGAGGTTCACAGGGCAGTGCGAGGAATACACGATTCATGATTATATGAAGCTTCAATTATTCCCTAGTTCGTTGATTTGGCCAGCATTTGCTTGGTATATTAGTCTATTACCTGTACGAATCAAACATGGCCATAAATTGAGAAATGTTTCATGCACAAATCTTCCAAAATGAGCCAGAGGTCATAATGGTTGACTTAGCAAGGTTAAGCCAACGACTAGAGGAAAGTGCCACTCAATTTATAGCCAGATTGAAGAGGGCCAGAAGCAAGTGCATGGCGGTCCTTCTAGATCCTGAATTTGTTAGATTGGTTTAAAATGGTTAGAGTTTAGGCTTCGAAAGAAGTTTGATGCAATGAATTTTAGAGACTTAGTCGATTTGAGTTATAAAGTGTCTAGATATAAGTCGTTACTGGAACAAGAACATAATAGAAACAATTCCTCATATAAAATCAATTATAGGGACCCTAACATGGAAATAGATGTTGTTGAAATTGTAGGTAAAGAACCATACATATGTGATGCCTTGGTTAAAAAAGAAACTACAATAGATCATCAGTTTAAAAAGAAAGAATTTCATAGAAAATACTCTTTCGATATTTCTAAAGCTAATGAAATATTTGATCATTGACTAGTAGCACAGTTTCTAAAACTCCCTCAAGGAATAGTTACGCCAACTTTGAATAAGTTAAATGGTAAAATGTACTGTAAATGACATAATATTTGGTCTCATTCTACAAAAGTTGCATTATTTTTCGAGACAAGATTCAGGATCAGATCAAGAAGGGTAGGCTTCAGTTTCTAGTCAAGGCTGAGAAGGAAATGGGAATTGACAAAGACCTTTTTTTCCAGAGGTAAATGAGGTAGAAGCCAATGTTGGAGTTCTAGACTTAATTATTCACGCTTTGGAAAGAGGCTTGAATCTCAAAGAATTGGATGTTTTAGATGTCCAGATGAATGAAATAAAGCAAGAACTTGCTTCGAAATAAAGAAAGTCATCTCAAAAGACTGAAGAAATTGGCTCTTTCCATGGCCAAAAATAGCCTGATCATTCAGTGAGCGCATGTACTGTAGAGGCCTCGGTTGTTCAGAGGGTTTGCCCCAGATTCATGGAAGGTTACAAGTGGGTCAAAAGAATACCTGAAGGTTGGTCCCAGGGATAATACTCCAAGATTTGTAACCAAGAGGCCTAAAAGTAGATTGTGCTAAATTTATGCACCCAAACGAACCAGTGGCTCCTTCTCAAAAAACAACTTAGGGCAAAGGAAGGGGAACAAGAGGATCATTCAGAGGTAGAACCCATGGGGATTTGAGAATAGACTCCTTCTATCAATCATATAAGGAGAGAAGACTTGAGAGAAGTCCAAAAGTTGAACCTTTGAGGCCAAGCACTCTGTAGACGTCCCGAACGTCCCGGGAGGGAATCCCGTTTTGTTCGTTGGGCTCACTACAGTTCAGGACTCAATGTCACGGTCCTGTATCTAATCTCGCAGAGTGCAATGCAAGACCGATGAATCATCAAAGAATCCAAATCCGGCAAATCGTTTTTTAAAACAGATTTTTAGAAAGAAGTGCCAAACATGGACTGCTTTGCCAGATACAAAGTTGCCACCTAAATATTTTATTTTTGGGGAATTTAGGAAACCCTGACTCATTGCCTAAGGCCACGTGTCCGTCATCACCAAAGTTGCCTTGGCTCGGGAACTGGGGTCCAATTGGGGAAGGTCACTTCGTGAGCACCCCCGCTCACCCGATCAAAGATCGGCCTCTACTAACCATGATATTGAGTTTTGAAAACATTATGTGCTCTTATTCCAGTTATTAGCCTAGATTTACTACGTGATGCGCACAGCATACAAGTATAGACTAGATCGCCTGAATTGGAACAAAACATTTCATATTTGTTTTTGAAAGCGGTTTGCTACTCACAAGTAGGCTAAAATGTGGATTTGCCACCCTCAGGTGGGCTTAGAAAACATGGTGATTTGCCACTCTCAAGTGGGCTTAAAACTCATAATCGATGAATTGTTCCAATCCAGATAATCCAACCTCCACCCACAGGCATTCAAGCAGTTATATCACATAAGCAAATAGCCTCATGGTAAGCATGCTATCATGGCAGTTACTCACACGCATGCAAGGATGCTAAAGCATACACACTCACCGAGTACTCCAAGCCAAAACTGAAACTATGTTAGAAATCCATGCATGAATCCTAACTATGCTGAGATGCCTAATGCAACACATGCAGAAATGTAACTACAATAGGCTCGGCTATTCTAAAGGTGGCATGTGAAATGCTACAACTAACAAGTATTCAACTCGGAATTGAAATACAATGTAGTTAGTATGATGCGCCGAGCCCGATGCATGCAAGACAGAATGAATGCCAACATGCGAGCATAAGTATGCTAATTGAAACGTGCCCTAAACTAACCATCATAAGCTGGTAAATAAAAGGGAGAAAGACGTGGGGTTGGAAGACATACATCACACGCATGCACACTTATTACAAGATTGCCCTCCTCGGAGGGTCCGAAAGAATAATACAAATTAACTAATTAACAAGCTAATTAATTATTACACAACACTTAACTAATTAAATGAAGTAATTAAGCTAAGAAAGCAGTAAAGAGGCCTCGGGAAGAGGGATGAATGCATGCATGTTCAGTTTTTCTCGGAAATCCATCGCCATACTCATGCTGCCTCTGCTTACACTGCTTTGCACTTCTGAAAACTACACAAGTCTCCAGGATGTTTCTGAACCACCTTCTGAGCACTGTGGAAGGTCACCGGCCAAAAGGCAAGGCCACCGGCCATGGGAAACTGGTCATCGACCATGTGTAAGGCTCCCGGCCAACAATGCATAGCCGGTCGGCACTGAAGATGGCCGACCGGCCATCTCTACCTGTAGAATCCTGTTTTGCTGCAACAGAGAGCAAACAGAGCATGGCAATGCATTTTCAAAGCAATGTTTGCACAACCACCCTCCCTGTCATGTCAAAAGCTCAAGGGAGTATGGTTCTCGACCCTCAGGCCATCAATCACGCATTTCAATGCATGATGGCCAAAGGAGCCGAATGTGCAATTCGATATGGAATGAAATGCACAAAACACATAAAGGGCCCCAACCTCTATCATGATTGATCAAGAGGCAAGGGATGCACACACAATGCAATGCAACCTAGGCAAGCAAGCAAGCATGCAAATAACTCAAGTATGCGACAAATCTAATGCAACATGAGCATGTTAATATACAATAAGCATACGACCTAAACATGTGGACATGTATAGCATGCAACAACATGCAAAATGAAACATGCATGCAACAACATGGTGAGATGGACTTACACTAACATGGGTAGCTCTCAAGCATGCCAAAATTAGTGGCCAAATGAGATGAGAACAAGGCCCAAGATTCATGCAAACATGCACAATGCAAGGGCTCCAAGCCTAAGGCACAAAATGCAACTCTCCAAGAGCAATGCAAGGATGAAACATGGCATACAATGACATACATTCCAGCTCTATAACGGCATACTAAATGATTCCAAAACACTAAAATGCCTCAAGCAATGCATGCAAGGGACCCCAAAAATCAAAAGTAAGCAAGGCTATTACACTACAACCATGCATGGCAAGCACCAATCGACCAAGAGGCCTAAACAATAGAGCTAAGGTAGTCCAAAACATGCACAAAATCAGTTTAAGGCATAGCCAAAAAGTGCTAGAATCAAGGGCCAACATAGCATGCAATGTAAGCTAGTAAAGGGGATTTACACTACAAGTATGTGAGGCAATCAAGAGGTCATCAAACCAGCAAAAGTCAGAAGTATGCCATGCCAAATAATGCCAAAAAACTCATGGAAACATGGTCAATGCATGCAAGAATGATATGTTCCTTTGAAAGACCAAAAGGAGGGTTATTCTACACATGCATAATGGACATCCAAAAAGACAAAACCACCTCTGGAAAGAGGTTATGAAGGCCCTAAAACTCACTGAAAAGGGCCTGAAATGAGGCTAGGAAGCATGCAAGTAAAGGCTCCTTTGAAAGGCCATGAAGAGGGTTACTCTACACATGCAAGATGGACATCCAAAATAGCAAAAAGGGCTCTGGACAGAGCCTATCTAGGTCCTAAAACCCACCAAAAATGGCCTGAAACAAGGCTTGGAAGCATGCAAATATGGGCTCCTTTGTAAGGCCAAAAATGCAAGTAAACAAGACAATAAGGAGAGGGGATGGCCCTCTCCTTCTTAGGACCTCAAAACATCATCCCCACCACTAAAATCCCTCTGGATTTCAGTGGTGAGAAGGCCAATACAAGGTGGTCCCAAAGTTCACAAAAAAGGCACAAAAATGAGGCCAAATAAGGCCTAAGAGAGGGAAACAACCCCAAACACAAAAGTGACCTTAAACAAATTTCAAAAGCATGCAAAAATAGAACTTTTATCAGTTATATACTAAGCTCAAAATAGCACGCAAGATAGGCTAAAAACTTGTGCGAAAAAGGGAAATAAAAGAGGGAAAAGGAGTTACCCTTGTAGCTCAGCAAAAACCAGCAGATTTTTGGACCAAAACCCAACCTTTGAGCCCTCTCAAGACCCTCCAAGAACCTTAGATGTGTGGTGGAGGTGTGTGCTTAGGAGTTGTGATCTAAAGGGGTCAAGAACCAAGCACTTTAGAGCTCAAAATAGTGGGATATAGAGAGATATATATCTTGGAGCCTTAGACAAAAATTTAGGAACCTTTCTAAAGGAGAGGGAGGCCCTCTCTTATAGAGAAACAAGAGGGTTCAAGCTTCTTGGAGAAGCTAAAGAGGTTCAAGCTTCTTGGAGAAGCTAAAAAAGGTTCAAGCTTCCTCAAGAAGCTAAAGAGGTTCAAGCTTCTTGGAGAAGCTAGAGCAAAGGTTCAAAAGGTTCAAGCTTCCTCAAGAAGCTAAAAACTAAGGGTTCAAAAGGTTCAAGCTTCCTTAAGAAGCTAAAGCAAGAGTTCAAAAGGTTCAAGCTTCCTCAAAAAGCTAAAACAAGGGTTTCGGCCAGAAAAAGTGACTGATCGACCAAAATAATGGCCGGCCGACCAAGAACATTGCCGACCGGCCAACACTTTTGGCCTGTAGCAAGAAAACAGGGCCGGTGTCCTCAAGCCGAGGCTAGTGGAGTGTGGGGGTGGCCAACAAGCCATTTCCTACCCTCAGAGGCAAAAACCTAAGTGCTTGGTCCACAACCAAGCACAAAACAAATAAGTCGAGAGGTCTTGAGGCAAGGCGCGTGACCGAAACCTCCGAGAACTCAAGACGAACACGAACATGGATAATCATTGAGTGTTCAAACGATGACGTCCAAGTCTTGAGGACAGTAAAAAATGGGGTGTCTACACACTCCTTACACAAGCAAAAGACATGTGTATTCCTGGGTACCAGGAGTCCCTGATTGGTTTGTTTTGTAGACCAAGCGTAAGGTAAGTCAGACTGGACCGCATCATAATCAAAAATTGAAGATGGTTAAGCCACCTTTTGTAGCGCCTAACCAGTGGTTCATGTTGAAGGATCCAAAAAGTAGGCAGATTTGGTTTCCATTCTCTTCAAATCACAAATGAGGAAGATCCAAAGGAAATTTACCAAGTACCAGAAGGAACTCTAGGACTCTATCAAGATAATCCCAAGAGATGGAAAAGATAGAGACAAAGGGGTTAAGAAAGAGCATGTGAGATACAATCGTGCTCAAGAAAAGAGATAACAATTGGCTCGAATCATGTTGAATTAATAGTTGAAGAAAATGTTAGTCTAGTAGGCTTGTCTAAGGCCTTGATGGAAAGCGAATCTAAGTTCAAAGATTCAGGAAGCCAACTAGATGGTTTAAAGGAAATGGAAGATGGTTTGTTCGAAACTATGATGGTTGAACAAACCAGGCCCGTATATTTGAAATTTGTTATTCCCATGAAAATAAAGGGAGGCCAGAAATCTGAAAGCAGTTTAGAACCTTCGAAGGGGTCAAAGGTACAAAGTGAGCCAGTCCAAATTTGGCTCATTACCTGCTACTAACATAAATATGGTGTATGTTTTTCCTCATAGGTTTAAAGCATCTCCCAAGCAAAGGAAAAATCCATCCATTGAAGAATGGGTCAAATCAGATGAGACTTGTCTTAAAGTCTAAGATGGTAGAGGAGGTAAACTCCGAAGAAATAGTGGAGATGGAGGTTCAAGAGGCTACGCCCTGCTATCCTTTTGAATACCCAACTATAACCATGACTCAACACATCAAGCACTTGTACATCAAGGCCCATTTTGATAGAGTATTAATGAGTAAGGTGTTGGTGCATAATAGAGCAGCAGTTAACTTGTTGCCCAAAGCCTCTCTAAAAAAGTTCGGTTTGAGAAACCCAAAACTTATCCCAACTAGCACCTCCATAGCAGGGTTCACAAGAGACAAACAAATGGCCCAAGTGATCCTACTAGTCAACTTCAATGTGGGGTCCAAAAGCTATGTTGCAGCTTTCTTTGTGGTGGATAGTAAGGCCAAGTGTAATGCCCTATTAGGAAGAGATTGGATACATACTAACAAGTGTGCCATCATCATTGCACCAGAAGATCATCATGGCCATGGGAGATGGAGAAATGGAGAAAATACAAGCAGACCCTTAACCATTCACAACTCATATGGATTTCGCAGTGGCAAAACTATATGAACAAGGATTGATACCTCTGAGTGTGCTGAAAACTCAAGGTAAGGATATGGAACATGGTACAGACGAAGAAATGGCTTATCTAAAATAAAGGATCTAAGATGGTTTGGATGAACCAGCATGCAACAAAGATAAGTCAAATGATTGGCTTTGAATCAGAAACAATGCGACAAGCTTTGTTATTGGCTTTGAATAACTTATTGGCTTTAGATATTGGAAAATGAAATTTTCTAAGCAAACTTTGCCTATGAAGATGATGAATAGAAACAACAAGAAGTGAAATCACCTAAAGAAATAAAAGAGTTTAAAGTCTTAGAAACCTTGACAGCTAAAGCTCAAGACCTTTTAGAAGAAGTGAATTTGGAAGGAGAAGCAGCTTTGAATCAAACCTTTATTAGTGCTTGGATGGATTCGATTTCTAAGGCTAGATTGTTGGCTTTATTGAAAGAATATAAAAACTGCTTTGCTTAGGACTACAGTGAGCTACTTGGATTGGATAGGCAACCAGTGGAACACAAGCTCCCTATGAAAGCCGTCCAAGCAAAAGTCTTGAAGGATGAGTCCAGGGGTAACTCTCAAAGTCAAGGAAGAAATTTCCAGATTATTAAATTAGGGTTCATTGGAATGACCAGGTATGCTGAATGGCTTTTTGATGTGGTAACAATTGTTAAAAAGAATGGAAAAATGAGATTTAGTATTGACTTTCAAAATCTAAACTTGGCAACTCCTAAGGATAAATATCCAATGCCAGTGGTGGATCTACTTGTGGATAGATCAGTAGAATATGCCATTTTATCTATGATGGATGGGCATTCTAGGTATAATAAAATATGCATAGCAGAGGAAGATGTTCACCAGACAGTTTTTAGATGCCCTGGTAATTTGGGAACTTTCGAATGGATAAAAAATGCCTTTTGGATTAAAGAATGCTGAGGCAACCTATCAAAGAGCCATGAATACCATTTTTCATGATCTAGTTGTGGGATTTCTAGAGTGTTATATAGATGACATTATAGTCAAGTCTCAAAGCTTCATTCAAAATGATAAGGCACTATCAGCTTAAGCTCAACCCTTTGGCCTCGTTTGGTGTAGCTGTTAAAAAAGATTATAGATTATAGCTTAACAGATTATAGATTATGACTTTAATTAGAAGCTGTTAATTTGTTTGGTATAGCTGTTAAATTATAGATTTAAGTTGCTGAGTAGTGTTTGTTAAATAAGCTGTGAAGTAACTTTTTCAATTAACTTTTATTTTTTGTTATTCACTACTTATCTACATTTCTCATAAAAAATAATAATAATATTCTATAGTCCATTTGGGTCTTTTTCTATTTTTAAAAAAATAAAAAATAAAAAAATCTAAGAGTATAACCGTAAATTAACATGTCTACAGCAAAAATTGATAATCAGAAGCAAGGAGTGAGCAGCTTCTTAGAATTAGCTTTTTTGACTTAAAATAAGTTGTTAGAATCAGAAACTGTTTGAAATAAGTTTAACCAAACAGTCCAAAATAACTTTTCGAAAGCCAGAAGCTATAAGTTGGCTCAGAAAAGCCCAAACAAACACCCTCTTTGAAATGTGCTTTTGTTGTGTCTACCGGTAATTTTTTTGGGATATATGGTCCACAAAAGAGGAATCCAGATTGACAGAAACAAAGGCAAAGCCAACATTGAAGGTAAGCCACCTACCAGTAAGAAAGAATTGCAAAAATTTCTTGGGCAAGTTAATTTTCTTAGAAGGTTTATTGCTAATACTATTGGTAAAACTAAAGTCTTTCCTTCTTTGTTGAACCTTAAAGATTATGAAGAGTTTAGGTAGGAAGCAGAACATTAGGCAGCATTCAAAGCCATCAA
Organism: Camellia lanceoleosa; assembly: GCA_025200525.1. Lineage (NCBI taxonomy): Eukaryota > Viridiplantae > Streptophyta > Magnoliopsida > Ericales > Theaceae > Camellia > Camellia lanceoleosa. The sequence continues at coordinate 32,748,514 of CM045771.1, read as the reverse complement.
TACCTATTTGGCTAAGCCCCCTGTGTTGATGTCTCCAAGAGAAGACAAGCCCTTGAAGTTGTACATAGCAGCAAAAGAAGAATCCATTTAAGTCTTTTTGTCTCAAGACAATGAAGAAGGTAAAAAGCAAGCAATTATTTCCTTAGTAAGTTTTTTGAATTCTTGTGAATGTAAATATTTAGTTATTGGGAAATTATGTTTGACCTTGTGTTTTGTTGCAATCAATTAAGATATTACTTTTTGCCTAGAATTGTTTATGTATTTACTTCGAATGATCTAATCAAGTCCATGTTGACAAGACCTAGCTTGAGTGGTAGGATTGGTGAATGAAGTAGCTCTATCGGAATTTTGCCTCGAATATGTTCCTTAAAAATCTATTAAGGGATAGGCTTTAGCAAATTTCCTTGTTGATCATCCATGTAAGGAAGAGTAAGAAAACCAAAATGATATAGACCTAATAAGTATTGTGACTTGGAAATTATGGTTTGATGGTTTTAAAGTCGATGGTTTGGTTGGAATAGGAATTGTAATTGAATCTTCAACTAGTATGCAAACAAAACATGGTTTCATAATCGATAAACAAGATTGCTCTAACAACCAAATTGAGTATGAAGCCTTGATCATAGGGCTGAACTATTGTTAGGATTAAAGGCAGAAGTTGTAGAAATTTTTGGGGATCTATAGTTGGTGGTAAACTAGTTAAATGGCATTTTTAAGTACTAGAATCATGGTTTGGTACCATATTATATGACTTCTTTATACTTAAGTTCTCAGTTCAAGGATCTGGTAATATCACATATCCTTAGATTTATAAATGAACAAAACAAAGTAGCACAAATAGCTTCAAATTACAAAAGAAGAGGTGAATACGAGGCAAACACATCTTATGTTTCTTTTAGAAAGAGACTTCTACCTTTGGAAGAAATAGGATTATTAATGGAAGCTTATGCATTCGATGTGCCAGAAGAAGATTGTAGACACCTAATAATTCAATATTTATCCAGTCCAGATACGAAAGCTAATAGAGCTATCAAGTTGAAATCTATAAATTATTTTTATATGATGGCAGCCTTTACAAGAGATGAGCATATGGACTCTTATTGGAATGTTTGGGTCCCAAAAGAGGCTAAAATAGTCATGACTGAAATTCATGAGGACATTTGTGGTGCTCATCAGCTAGGGGTTAAAATCAGATGGTTATTGAGAAGCCATTCATATCATTGGCCAAATATATTTAAGAATTGTATTGAGTATGCAAAAGGTTGCTAAGCATACCAAAAACATGGAATGATTAGGCATGTGCCAGTAGATGAATTGCATTCAATAATCAAACTTTGGCCCTAAGGGATGGGCGATAGACATGATTGGAAAGATTCACCCTCCATCGTTAAAGCATCATTGCTTTATTCTAGTGGTCACAGATTACTTTACAAAGTGTGTTGAAGCAAAATCTTAAAAATTTATAGACAAAGGTGAAGTAATTAGCTTCATTGAAGATTTAATTCATAGGTTTGGCATTCCTCAAACTATCATTATTAATAATGGAACAATATTTGAGGGTAGTCAAGTGAAAGCTTTTGCTGGGAATTTTGGCATAAGCATAATTAACTCATTATTATGCTCAGGCTAATGGACAAGCAAAGCCATCTAATAAAGCCATTACAAAAGGGATTTAGAAAATGGTTGAAGATAATCCCAGGAATTGACATAATATACTCTTAGAAGTTTTATGGGCTTATAGAACTTCAAAAAAATCAAGTACTGGAGTCACATCATTTGCCTTGGTATATAGACATGATATTATACTTCTAGTTAAGATCAACTTTAAGTCTCTGAGGGTCAAAGCACAAGATTATTATGACAAAGACCAATATAATCAAAGCATGTGTATGGAATTGGAGGACATTAATGAAGCCATAATTTGACCTTAAACAAAATCCTAATCCAAAAGCAAAAGGCTGCAAGGTGCTACAATAAGAGGGTACATCATCAAAGCTTTGATGAAGGTGATTTGCTATGGAAAACTATATTACCCCTTCGCATCAAAAGTCACAAATTTGGTAAATGGTCACCTAATTAGGAATGACCATTTCAAATCCATAAAGTGCTTCCACATGGTGTTTATCACTTAAGGAACCTTAATAGTTTCATACATCAAAGGAAAATCAATGGTAAATTCTTGAAAGCATATTTTTCAACTATTTGGGAAACGTCATACAACAAGGAATTGAAAGTTGACAATAGATAAGCACAAGTAAAACAACACAAGACAAGTTAATAAGTATAATTTTCATTCATTTGGTGGAAATTGTACAAAGTCCCATAGTTGGGTCCAAAATGTCTTACATTGCTTGAGTTGTTCCTATACAATAAGCTTCCTATTATCTATAGAAAGAAGCAACTTAAGTGATTTGGACATATCAGCTAATGAGATAAAGCTTTTGCATACTCAGTTATAAGAGAAGTAACCTTGATTTGAGTTGAACTCACAAGGGCTTGGTCTTGTGGAAGTTGTTGTTGAGAATGTGAAGCAATCTCATTAAGATAGAGGAAAAAATCCAAAGATGACATGGCTATGACTTGTAGCAACACTTGATGCAAAGGTGATTGGTGATGGATTAAAGACTGGCAGCATAAGATAAACCCTTATTGAAAAATGGGATTCCTTAGAGACAATAAGGGGATTCTAGAGAAATCCTTCAGTAGCCTAGTGCAGACCTCAACACTTAAATGTTGAGAAGCTGAGGTGGAGTTAGATGAAAGTCGGCTAATGAATGAGTCTGCCAATATAAGAGGGTCACTCTTAGTAGTTAAGGGCATAAAAACAACAAGTGTTATAAGCTGTTGAACTTCTTGTTTAAATGCCAATAACTTTGGTTTTGTCATCTCTATAGCTTCACTAACACTGGTTTGAATGAAGGAGCTCTCTCTCGTTATGTTTGGCTCTTGCATTTGAGAGGTAGAGGTGATGCTAAGAGAATAGAGGTCTTCTGATTGAGAGGTCCCAATGAGATTAGTCTTTGGTAAAGCTTCAGAAGTAGCAATTTCTACAAGAGTTATGAGAGTAATAGCATCTAGTAAACCCTCAGTTGTGTCAACCTTTGACAAAGCAACTCTTTCCACTGATATTTGCACCAATGGTTGAGAGAAAGAGGAAGTGGTATACTCCGTTGGAGTTAAGGTTTCATGACCAAGTGGAATGAGAGCTTATATAGGCTGTAGTAAGGGATGAGTTGACACTTAAGGATGTTGATGTACTGGTAATAACAAAAGGGTGGTAAGCTCTGAAGTTCTAGCAATGGTACTGCTCATATCTGAAATGATGAATAAAACATAAGCTTGGGAGGGAAGAGTTAAAACATGAGAGTTGTCTTAGAAAAGAAGTGATTACATACCTGATGTGGTATGAGTAGGAGGAAGAAGTGATTTAGTGGTCCTTCTCCAAGTAACAAGAGGAGCATCATTTGCCATTTCTTCGTCCTCTTCTTTTTCTCATTCTATTAGTGCTTCTGGGGTAAAAGAGCTTTTGGAGTAGCTTGAACACCACTATAAGTAGACTCACTAGGAGTGGTGCTTCTGCTTTTTTTTTGAGCTTTTTAAGCCACAAGTTGTGCCAAGGCCTCCTGTCTACCAATTATAGGAGTAGGTTCTACAAAGAAAAACCAACAAGGTAAAAGCAATAGTACCATCAACATATATTCAGATGTGGATGTGAAACAAGTTAGGTAATGTTCAAATTTTGAATAACACTTACTCAATCTGGAAGAAGCCCTTGTGGTTAAAGCATGAGTAGCAGTAGGTGTTGGTATAGCTGCAAGGGCATGTTGTTCTAATTCCACTGCTTCTATTAGGCTCACTTTGAGAGAAGTGAAGTCATCTTTTGAACTGGTCTCAAGAGGGCTCAAGTCCTTCAATATGGAGGGCAATGACAGAGTAAATTGAAGTTCCATGCTAAGCCTCTACCATCATTGGAAAGAAAGAGAAGATGTAGGGTTTTGAAACAAAGGGAGCCAAGATAGAGGTAGCTATGTTCTTGCGCAAGAGCTCCACTAAGTCATTAATTCTAGTTAAGGCCACTCTTAACTCTAGATGCTGTAATTGAGGATTGTTGAAAGAGCAGTAAGTAGCAGGGACAAGTTGAACTAATCCAAATTGCCTAGCAAATTGAACGAGGTAATAGGGTTCAACAATGCAAATATAGGCTTTGGTGTTTGGATTCCCAATAAAAAGAGATCTAGTAATGAGAATAGATACCCAACATTTCTTATGAACTCTGTTTGTGCATTCCTTGCCTGCCAATAGGTCCTAGAACCATTGAACACCTTGTTTGGGGTCGAATGGCATAAAAAATTTAGGTTTCGGGTTCAAAGGAAGTTCAAAGAAGGATTGGAAGCAAAATTAGAATGTAGAACTCCATAGAGTTACTCTACTATACAACTTTCTGTATGTGACAACATCTATATCATTGGGGTAGCCAATGAATCAAACCTTAAATTCAGGAAAATAAACGAAAAGCTATAACTAAATAATCCAAATTAGGCCTCCTAAGTTGGGATCCAAGGGTTTTTCGCAGAAAGAAGAGCATGACCTATAAAGATGGCTTAGAATGAAAGAGCCAATGGTAATGGAATTGCCCGAAGCAAAAGTTTTGTCCAAAGGGATGAATTCAATAACAATCTTCTGTGAAGGTGTGCACATTACAAATTTGCACAACTAGAAAATAAGAAAGTCAGAAAGTTCTTGGTTACTAATAGGACTAGTTCCTATGTTCTTTCTACTGAGGAAGTGCGAGTAAGATAGGTCACCAGTAGGATTTTGGAGGCTAGAAATGATTCTGCCTTGATAGTTTGGGCTGAAAAATTCCCCAGTAGGCAGTACACCAAGAAGATGGCATAGGTCGAGAACGGTAGAGACCATCATACTGCATCAAAATTGGAAGAAGTTAAATGCAGCATTCCAGAAGCAAATAACAGTAGGAATCAAGTAGGGATCCTAAGGGATGGAGTACTTAAATATGTGAAGGAATGAAAGGATACTTGCTTAAGATAAGGTATCTTTCCTTTTTGAAGTCACTCTTTCATACCAGTTGACCCACTTACCGTTAACCATTGGCCACGTTCGAGATGGTCTATCATCAGACTAAGAATCCCAATTTAGCTGACTTTGGTATTGAAAAATATGATCTTTAAGGCGAGGATACAAGTGCGTCATCTCGACTAGAGGAGTACCCTTGAATGCAGGATCCAAACCAAATACCCTATCAGTGTCTTGGGGGGATGAAGAAGCGAGTGTAAGCAGGGCTTGTAGTAAGGTTAGCTTCTAAGGTAAATTCAAAATATAAGCGACGGGGTTCCATGGATGGGTTAGTTTGAGAACTAGAAGCCATTGTTAGGTGTGAAAGTTAGGATTTGAAAGTAGAAGTGGTAAAGGCAAAGTAAGTCTTAAAGAGGAAGCATAAGTGAAGCTGATACAAACAGTTGGCTATTTATATGTTTCTTTCTTCATACGGGTTGGGTTTATTTCAAGAATATCTGCATAAAAATAGTATAAAGTTCAAATTAGGCTAAGCATTAAAATATAGGCTCCCAAGTGAAAATGCGTTTCTAAGCATGAAACCTCATGGGGTACCAAGAATATTTGATTTTTTTTTTTTTTTTGCCTTGGGAAGATAATTTTAAAGTTGCAAATTGCTTCGAAGCCATTAAAAACATTAATTGTTTTAACTAGTAATATGATTGTTAGTGAATTCTTAACGTTTGAATGTCGGAGTAATGCAAGAATTGGACTAAAAATAAATTAGTACATATAAAGTTCACATAATTGAAAATGTCTTCATTTCATTAAAAGATGCAAAAAATTACAGGAAGCCAGTTTCAACCTCATACAAGTAGGGAAAAGAAAAGGTTATAAGGTCATGAAATTTGACCCAAAAGTATTTTATAAGTTCGTCTTCTTTTTTCAGCCTCTCTTTTATTATGTTTGCTATGAATTGTTGAGATTGAAAAGACTTGAGTTTCAACAAAGACTCTTTTGATTGGCTCTCAAAAGATTCTCACTCTAGCTTTCTGAAGCTTGTAGACTCTTGAAATTCTTGGGAAGGGCAATGATTATCAAGGTCAGAGAATTGGTCAAGATTATCCAAGTCGGATAAAATCCCAAGAGCCTCATATTTGGCGCCTAAATAAGAGCTATCAAAATCCTCCAAGGTGTGGCATTTTGATTTAAATAGAGCATTGTTAGGGAAAATATGTGATTCCCCACAAGTAAATCAATCAATGGGAATAAAAACTAATGCGGAAAAATTAAATCAAAGGCGAACACAAGAATTTTTACGTGGTTCCCTCAATGTGAGGTACGTCCACGGGATCGAAATCCGATTCCACTATCAACCAAATAAGTTCCAAATGATTACAAACGAGACACTAATGGTCTCACAAAACCACCCTTAGGTGAATTCCAAATAATCACAAATAAACAAAGAGGAAAGACCTCACCAAATAGATGAACCAAAATCTTCAAAACCAGAATTGTAGAAGACCCAAAATAATGACCCAAATCAACTTCACCAAAGCACCCAAACAAAGATGCACCCAAATCAATGTGCTGCTACTTCACCAAAGTAATCAAACAAAGATGCACTCAAATCAATGTGCTGCTACTTCACCAAAGCAATCTACCCGAAGCACAAGTATATGCTGCTACCGTTTTTTTTCTTGGGAAAAACAATACAAATAATATATTGAATCTAGGGTTTTTTTTTTATTTATCAAACCTTAGTTGTTTCCAAATTAGATTGGGTCTCCTCAAATTAAATATAATATATAAAAATATATTATAATTAATACTAAACCAAATTAAACTCTTTTTCCAAAACCAATTGGGTCCCACACTCCAATAAGGAGGTATACACAACAATTCTCCCCCTACCGACTTAGGTGGAGACATCAACCATACTCGCCAAAGTTCGACACTTTAAATGTTTGTCTCTCGACAAAGTCTTTGTCAACATATCCGAGATATTATCATCTGTGTAAACCTTTTCGAGTTGTAACAATTTCGAGTCTAACACATCACGAATCCAATGGTATCTCACATCAATGTGTTTCGATCTCGAATGAAAAGTAGAATTTTTACTCAAGTGAATAGCACTTTGACTATCACAATAAAGCACATACTTTTCTTGCTTCAAACCCAACTCTTGCAAAAATTTCTTCAACCATAACTCTTCTTTGCAAGCTTCTGTAATGGCAATAAATTCAGCTTCGGTAGTTGAGAGAGCAACACATTTTTGTAATTTAGATTGCCATGCCACAGCTCCCCCTGCAAAAGTCATCAAATACCCCGAAGTAGATTTCCTAGAATCAACATCACCGGCCATGTCAGAATCTGTGAACCCATCAAGCATCGGCTTACCATCCCCAAAACACAAACACACCTTCGAAGTCCCTCGAAGATATCTTAGAATCCATTTTACCGCTGCCCAATGTTCTTTACCCGGATTAGAGAGAAAACGACTCACCACACCAACGGCGTGAGCAATATCCGGCCTTGTACAAACCATGGCGTACATCAAAGAACCAACTGCTGAAGCATAAGGAACTTTCAACATCTCTTCTTTGTCTTTCTCACTTGTAGGACATTGATTCGAACTAAGTTTGAAGTGACCCGCAAGTGGACAACCAACCGACTTTGCTTTATTCATGTTGAACCTCTCAAGAACTTTCTCAATGTAGCTTTCTTGAGACAACCAAATCAGCCCCTCTTTGCGATCACGAACAATTTTCATACCAAGTATTTGCTTTGCCGGTCCCAAATCTTTCATAGCAAAAGACTTGCTCAACTCCAATTTCAACCTGTTAATCATGGTAGAATCTTGACCCACAATTAACATGTCATTAACATAAAGCAAAAGAATAATAAATTTGTCATCTGGGAAATTTTTCACAAACACACAATGGTCCGAAGTGGTTTTAGAAAAACCATTATTCATTATGAAAGAGTCAAATTTTTTGTACCATTGCCGTGGAGCTTGCTTGAGGCCATACAAACTTTTCTTCAATTTGCAAACAAATTTCTCTTTCCCTTTCTCTACAAAACCTTCCGGTTGCTCCATGTAAATTTCTTCTTCAAGATCACCATGAAGAAATGCGGTCTTCACATCAAGTTGCTCAACTTCAAGGTTCATACTTGCAGCCATGCCAAGTACAACCCGAATAGAAGACATCTTCACAACCAACGATAAAATCTCATCAAAGTCAATACCTTTCTTTTGCCCAAAACCTTTCACAACAAGACGTGTTTTGTACCTTAGATTCTTCCTATCATTTTTCAATTTGAAAAACCCACTTATTTTTCAGAATTTTCCTCCCCTTAGGTAACTTCACTAAATCATAAGTGTGATTTTCAAGTAAGGAATTCATCTCCTCTTTCATTGCCTTTTTCCAATCATCTTTCTTTGTATGCTCAATTGCTTCTTGGTAGCTCTCAGGATCCCCTTGATCGAAAATCAACACAAATTCATTGGGAGGATACTTTCTTGAAGGTTGTCGGTCCCTTGTAGATTTTTTCAAGTTGTGGTGGCGGTTCTTGAATTGGATGCTCTTCCTCAATTTCTGGCTCAACTTCATTAGGATTAGCATCATCCTTCAATTCTTCAATAGGTGGCTGCACATCTCCCCCATTTTCATCATCAACTGAAGATGAAGGAGATGGATCCATGTCAATGAGATCACTAGTTTTTGGCTCCGGTTGATCACCTTTGCCAAAGTCTTCAATTGTTTGGTCTTCAAGAAACACAACATCACGACTTCGAATGACTTTCTTGTCGACCGGATCCCACAATCTATACCCAAATTCATCACGCCCATAGCCAAGAAAAATACATTGTCTTGACTTACTATCAAGCTTGGACCTCTCATCCTTTGGAATGTGAACAAAAGCTCGGCAACCAAACACTCTCAAGTGCTCATAAGACACATCTTTGCCAGTCCAAACTCTTTCAGGAACATCACCATTCAAAGGATAGCAAGGAGACAAATTGATCACGTCAACCGCTGTACTCATTGCCTCACCCCAAAAGGATCTTGGCAATTTAGCTTGTGAAAGCAAACACCTTGTTCTTTCCACAATGGTGCGGTTCATCCTCTCGGCAACGCCATTTTGTTGAGGAGTCTTCTTAACTGTCTTTTGGTGCCGAATACCTTGGCTGCGACAATACTCATCAAATGGCCCAATGTATTCACCACCATTGTCTGATCGGATGCACTTCAATTTCTGCCCTGTTTCTCTTTCAACCATGGCCTGAAAATGCTTAAATACTTCTAGAACTTGATCTTTAGTTTTTAGTAGAAAAGCCCAAACTTTCCTTGAATAATCATCAATGAAAGTAACAAAATAAAGTGCACCACTATGTGTTCTAACTTTTAAAGGACCACAAACATCCGAATGAATCAACTCCAAAACATTTTCTTTTCTAGAAGCAACATTTTTATGAAAAGAAACTCTATGTTGTTTACCCGCCAAACAATGAACACAAGTTTTAAGATGTGTACCTTTCAAACCGGGTAGAAGCTCTTTCTTGAACAAAACTTGTAGCCCCTTTTCACTCATATGGCCAAGCTTGTGCCATAATTCAGTAGAAGTATCATCTTCAAGTGCATTGACAACACCTTTACAAATTTTTCCTTGCATCGAATAAAGTGTATGAGTCTTCTTGCACTTAGCCACCACCAAAGAACCCTTTGTGAGCTTCCATATTCCATCACCAAATTTGTTGTTGAAGCCTTCATCATCTAGCTTCCCAGTAGAGATCAAATTGAGGCGAATGTCAGGAACATGCCTCACATCTTTAAGCAACAACTTGCAGCCCAAATTTGTTTCCAAGCAAACATCACCCATGCCAATAATCTTGGACAAACCTTCATTACCCATTCGAACAGAACCATAATCTCCTTTGGTGTAGGTAGTGAAGAAATCAACTCGAGAAGTCACATGAAAAGAAGCACCGGAATCAATCACCCAATTGCTCTCTTGGCCCACAAAATTGATACAATCATCTTCACAAACGACCATGAGATCATCGGTAGTAACTGCCGTTGTGTCTTCTTGCTTCTTATCCACACTTTTGTCACGCCTTTTCTCCTTATTCTTGAGCTTTCGGCATTCTCGCTTCATGTGCCCTTTCTCATGGCAATAATAGCACTCAATGTCTTTCTTTGAAAAAGAACCATCCTTTGATTTGTCACGGTTTTGATCACGACCATGAGGAGTCTTACTCCTCCCCCTTGTTTTGCTTCGGCCTCTAACAACAAATGCTTCTGAATGAGAGGAACCCGCTGATTTTCTTCTAGTTTCTTCATTCAACAAGCTACTAGTGACTTGGCCCATTGTGACAACTTTATCAGGTGCCGAATTATTAACTGTCACAACCAAAGTCTCCCAACTTTCGGGTAAGGAACTAAGTAGCATCAAAGGCTGCAACTCATCATCAAAAATAATTTTCATAGAAGCAAGTTGGTTAACGATACTCTTTATTTCATTTAGATGTTTCAGAATAGGGCTGCCCTCTTTATATTTTAAATTAACCAATTTACGAAACAGAAAGTCTTTATTTGTGGCTGATTTTCTATCATAAAGACTCTCTAATTTTTTCCATAAATCATGTGTCAAAGTTTCAGTAGCAACATGATGAAACACACTGTCATCAATCCATTGACGGATAACACCAACAGCTTTTCGATTTAGCCTCTTCCATTCATCATCTTTCATATCATCAGGTTTGCCACTATCACCCTCAATAGGTCCATATAAATCTTTACAAAATAATAGGTCCTCCATTTTAGTTTTCCAAGTTACCCAATTGCTTCCATTGAAGCTAGACATACGACCCACATTCCCCTCCATTGATTTACACAAATAAATAAACCCCAATAAACCGTAAGCTCTGATACCAGTTGTTAGGGAAAATATGTGATTCCCTACAAGTAAATCAATCAATGGGAATAAAAACTAATGCGGAAAAATTAAATCAAAGGCGAACACGAGAATTTTTACGTGGTTCCCTCAATGTGAGGTACGTCCACGGGATCGAAATCCGATTCCACTATCAACCAAATAAGTTCCAAACGATTACAAACGAGACACTAATGGTCTCACCAAACCACCCTTAGGTGAATTCCAAATAATCACAAATAAACAAAGAGGAAAGACCTCACCAAATAGATGAACCAAAATCTTCAAAACCAGAATTATAGAAGACCCAAAATAATGACCCAAATCAACTTCACCAAAGCACCCAAACAAAGATGCACCCAAATCAATGTGCTGCTACTTCACCAAAGCAATCAAACAAAGATGCACCCAAATCAATGTGCTGCTACTTCACCAAAGCAATCTACCCGAAGCACAAGTATATGCTGCTCCGTTTTTTTTCTTGGGAAAAACAATACAAATAATATATTGAATCTAGGTTTTTTTTTTTATCAAACCTTAGTTGTTTCCAAATTAGATTGAGTCTCCTCAAATTAAATATAATATATAAAAATATATTATAATTAATACTAAACCAAATTAAACTCTTTTTCCAAAACTAATTGGGTCCCACACTCCAATAAGGAGGAATACCCAACAAGCATGCCAGTTCAAGAGAGATAGGAGATAGTGGAGAAAAGTCTCAGCTTCAGTCAATGCAGAAGAATTAAAAGAATGGATTCGAATAAGCACATCACAAGCCCAAAGAAAGTTATTGTAAGGAATCTCATTGCGAAATATGTCAAAGGGGAGATGACTAAAGCCTGCTAAAAGCCCTTTAGCCTCAGACCTGGCATGACCATAGGCAAAGTATGATGGTTGAGGGGTATCTAGGATGCAATCTTTGATAGCCATTCAAATCTCCAAAATCCATTGGGGTTGGTAAGAAAGAAATGGCAATGAAGGTTCAGCTTGAAACACAGTGGGATATTGTGCCTTAGTGACGTATTTGAGCCAATTAGAGGGGAATAATTCAACTTGTTTGACCAATATAGTAGGGTCTAACCCTAATGAGGCCTCATTAGGAGTAGGGGTGAAGCCCAACGAGGTCCCATCAGAAAAAAACTTTTTGGTGAGTCGACGAGAGGCAGAGGACAAATGCCAAGGATAAAGAAAACGATTTTTAGGCCTGACATTCTCAAATGGTGGCTAGTAAGGGTATATAACCTTGCTCTGATGGTTTCATGGGATAGTTTTGGGGTCCACTTGCTCTAAGAAATGATGATGAATCTTTAAACAAGTAGCAAGCACTACAGGTGCTCCCAGCTATCCCAGCCAGTAGAAAAAAGAAAAGATCCTTAGCCAAGAGCAGTGTCAATCAAAGAGGAATAGGGAGGTGCATCCCAGCCTGAACGGAGCCATTTAGACATATCAAGAAACTATGGTTACAGAATGGAAGAGGGTGAAGTAACATGAATAACCTTGAGACGAGAATCCAGTTCTGAAGATGCAGGACAATTGGTTATGCTCGCATCGACCTCTATAACCTTAGCAACCTAAGCATTAGACTTTTTCATATCAAAGGCAACCATTTCTTTGGAGTCTTTGGAGTTCGTGGGTTTTATTTTCTCAGTTCGAGCCTTGTTAAATACAAAAACCCAGGAGTGCAAACCAAAAGATCATGGAGGTAGTTAATTGTAAAGGCTACATTTAAGGAGTGGTGATCATGGGAGAAGAGCAATTGCCAAAAGTTATGTTCACTAGTGTAACCCTTATGATTACTACAGCGATCCCAATTTTGCCACTTCCCTGAGTATGTTGGGGATCGAGCTACCCAGTCAACTCGCGGGGGTCCAAGGGGCAGCGCCCCTTGGCGGGTCCTAGGACAACGCCCTGGCGGGGTTGAAAGGCAGCGCCCCCAAAGCAAAAATGCAAAATGCATTAGAAGTTGTTTGTCCGCTCGAGCGGCCATTTATGCACTCGAGCGAAGAATGTTTGGTTCCAGAAGTTTGACCTGTCAGCAAAAGTACTGGGAAAGTGTATTTGACGCTTGAGCAGGGCTTTCCACGCTCGAGTGGACCATGTCATATCAGTTCGTGAATCTGATATTTCAAATCACTTTTGTATATATCTCTCTCTAAAAACCCTTTCCTCTCCCTTCTCTCTACATTTCCCTATGCCAAATTGGATCAAAACCTTGATTTCTCAAGATCTATTAGAGTTCTGCTATAGGTTCTTCATCAAAGTTGGTTAACTTTTCGAGGGCTTTGTTGTGTGCGGTGAAGATCGAGTTTCGACACTATTGATTTTGGGGGTTTCATTTCATTTCTTCTTCAAAACTTGAGGTAGGGATTTTATTAGAGTTATATATATATATATTTTTTCAAGATCTATATGATTTTTGAAATCATCTTTCGATAGCTTTGAAAATTGATTTTTTATTCAAGAAGTTGAGCGATTTTGAAAGTGGGTTCGTCTCTTGTTATTTTAAAATGATCTTATGAGTTTTGATCTTCGTTGATTGAAGAAAAGATGGTTTTAGGAAGTTTTCTTTCAAAAGATTTGAGTTGTATAGTTTTGGTGAAAAAACCTAGAATTTCGGGATTTTTTTTAAAGGATACTGAAAATCTATGAATGATATTGTTATATTTATTTTGTGTGTCAAAATAAATGGATGTTTGGAAAATTTCTTATTTATATTTATATAAATGATGAATTTCAAGAAATATGAAAATTGTTGTTCATTTTGGAAATTATTGTTCAAAACGTTGAAATAGTCTTGAAATAACTAATTGTTGAGGATACTTGAGAATAGGGAATTGTGTTATTCCTTGGATGATGAATTGGAATAAAAGTATTTATATTCATCTTGTGAAATTGGCATATCAATTCATTTGATTACATTAAACTTTGAAAGTTGATTTGAAAACTTGCATTGAGAAAAGAATGTTGAGAAACAAGTTTTCACAGAATGGTTTTAGGGTAAATACGTTGGTAAGTTTTGATAGGTAGTACAGATGATATTGAATAAGTTGGCCTGAGAGTCCGGGGTGAAATACCGAAAACTCGTGCGGATAGGTGTCGAGCCTTCTGGTTAATATCGGTAAAAATGATAATTTGGTAGTACTTGTATAGTCTACTTGCAGACACCGACCTAGAGATTACCAGAGTCGTATTTACCGCCCTTGAAATAAATTGTTAAGTTTTGAACAATTGAAATTGCATGATATCATTGAGCATGATAGTTTTCAAAAGATGAAATGTGATTTATCTTCAAAAAGGGCATAGCATGACATGTGCATTTGCATTTCATCTCTTGGAACTTGTATAAAATGTATATACTTTGTTAAGAATTTCTTATTGGGCTTTATGCTCACCCTACGGGATTTTTGTACAAGAAAAGATGTGGTGATCCCACCCAACTAGGGGCTTGGAAGTATGTGTGTTGGGAGTACAATGCTCTCATTTTGCTATGACTCTGTATGTAAGCCAAGGGCTGTGTTTGTGTTGGTTTGAATAACCATTTTGTGTAACCAGGCTCAAGCCTTGGAAACTTGTAAACCCTTGGGGGTATTTATTTGTTTATTTACTTGTTGTTAGATTAAATGTGTTGTTGCCTGAAGAACTATTGTATCATGTAATGTAAGTTTGGAAATTTATATTCGGTTTTCCTTGAAAGAGCCATGATTGTTGTACTGTCATTTAGGCTAAAAATTTGGGGCGTTACAATTTAGTATCAGAGCTACCGAGTTTGAATACTTGGAGCTCGTGGGAAGTGGTTGTTTAATCACAATGGGTTCATTTAACATGCTTAGGAAGTGTTATGCATTTTGTGACTATGTGATAAATGCTTATGTGACTAAATGGGTATGGGATTGGACTTTTGGGATGTTGTTTATGCCTATTAAATTCCATGAGGTCTTATTAGAAGGGTACTTGATCAATATTCATTCTACTAAGAATTCTTGATTTTTCGTGGGACGAATCTCGTCATAAGAGTATAATCTGTATGTGTTTACATGACTAAGTGCTTATGTAGGGTGAAATTTAATTGTTATATGGTAGAGGAATATATAGCATTATTGTGATCGAACGTGTAAGGCAAGTTGCGAGCACGTGTGGGTTAGTGTGCTAAATTAATTATATTGTCATTTATAGGATGTCAAGAAGAAGTCAAATCCGTGGTGATAGAGGCGGGAGGTGGGAGGCGTGGTAAGGCTCACTGAGGTGTGCATGAAAGACCGGTCCATAAGGTTCCGGTGCAAGAGGAAGAGTCCGGCCAAGCTATTGTGGCCGAACAAGTGGGGCAGGCGGGAATCCCTAGACAAGTGGGTCAAACCGCAATGGGGCCCCTAACTCGAGAAATGGCAGGGGCATTAAGATAGTCTATGAACTTGTTGAGGGTGGATAATCAAGCCCAAGAGAACACCGCAGAGTCAAAGGCGAGTTTCCTCAAAATTCTAAATGAGAACTACTTTCATGGGTTTTATTTTTTAAATCTGTTTTTCAGTTTTTTATTTTTCATATTTTCTTAGTTTTGGTAATTAAAGATATTAGAATTTCTTCATATTTTATATTTAAATTATACTTTTACATGAAAATATAATATCTAATAATCTAAATATAATTAAAAAGTAAAATATGAGTAAAAAAATTTATAAATTCAAATATGCATTAATTTTTTTTATTATTATATTTTTTTGTTATTATTATTATTTAATATTAATAATTTTTTTCCCCAAAATGAATACACAACAAATTATTTCTAAGTGTATTTAGATTAAGTAAATATAAATCCAAAAGTAAATAAAAAAAAAAATAAATATATTAAATTAAGTGAATTTAAAAAGAAAATAAAATGGTTATTAAAAAAAAAAACAGTATCAAAGACAAAAAACATGAAAATCAAAAAATTCAAAACAAAAGTTTGAAAAAACATATCAAACCAAATACTATAAACTTTTCTTTTCTTTTCTTTTCTTTTTTTTTTTTAAATCTTTCTTCAATAATCTCTAATTTTACACAAATTATTCACAAACTCCTTTCAATTTTTTTATGAATTTAATAATAATTAAAAAATGATATTGAAGAAAGAAATAAACTGAGCTAACTTTACTCAAGAAGATACATTGTTTATTTATACAACAATATGTAACTAACTCTCTAATTCTAATTGACTTACAAACCTAACCAACTCCACTTGGTGAGTTACTAACTTTACAAGTTTGTGAGGCATTATGCATTGTCATACCCCAAACTCGGGTATGACCGGCCGTGGCCCATAGGGCCTTAGCCCAAGGCACACGTAAGCCTAAAACACGAATCCATAATCACATTGAACAACTAAACAATAGTCCAATAATAAATAACCAAAACTCAATCCAGACATGCCACAATTGTAAACGGCAAAATCAACCGTAATCAAACCCATCCAAACTTATGGGATATAAACAACCCACATATCAAAAATAATCCTAAATGAATTTCAATAAAAAAAAATAAATATAAATATGTACAAACTCGACTAGCAACCTAAAACAAATTAAATAAATGCCCTAGAGGTCCATGCAATTGAGTCTCAGCTACGCCACGAGTCCACCCTAGGTCCTTTTGACACCTGGAAGTGATAAAAACTAAGTCAGCTGATAGCTCAGTGAGTAGCAACATGGATAGTAAATACAGTTTTGAAAACATGGATAAATTTCAAAATAAGATATATATCACAGAAACTAGATTGTCATACAGTTTGGTAAATACAATCTGTTTCAAAAGAAGGTTCCACAGTTCAACACTTAAAATACTCATATCTCGCAAGAACATGATAAATGACATTTTCCACTTAAAACAGATTATAACATGAACACCAATAATTTTCTGGGTACCAAGAAAAACAAATAATATGCCACACAGTTCTCAAGGCTATAAGCCCCGTTGGATCCAATACCGAACTAAGAGTCATCCTCAGGGTGGCACCTGGGCCTTTTCTCAAAGACGATCCGATTGAAGGTCACCTAGTTGTTTTTAAAGGTCTTTTCCTTACAATCGTTGAGCACTAGAGTCATCACGGCCCAACCCGGATCTGTTCCCTAGTGGCCAGAGTCACCACACACAGTGGAATAATTTCCCTGGACTAAATACACACATGGTCCCAATAATCAATACACATCGGTTTCGCAAAACATGGTAGTTCATCATTATAAACATGAGACCAAAACAAATAGTTTACAGTATGCCAAATTCGCACATGTTTCAGAAATAATTTGATTCCATTGATAATATAATAATTTATCAAAACAGTTTAGTCATGAAACAACAATTTAATTTTCCAACAGTTCAGGGTAGGAGAATATTTATAAAAATACGTAGCATGAAACTACTCACCTGAAACGAAATAATACAATCCTTGAATCGAATAGAGTGTAAAAGTCCAACTAGTGCCCTGAACCAAGCATAAAAACTACACGTCACAACTAATTTAAAAACACTAAAAACAATAGGAACTAAGTAACCTCAACTAAAGCGCATTAACCCGGCTCAACCCAACTCACCGTTACTCTTAAATATTACCTAAGTTCATATTCTTCAAGGTTTAAAATCACCCAAGACATGGGTTCCGGTTAAAACTTAATTAATTGTGATTTTAAGATAAAATAGAATTTCAAACAAGCCTTCCCAACCTATTCGCTAACTTTGAAAATTACAAAACCCACTCCACGCTATTCGAAAAATTCCAATAACCTCCAGATATGATCTAATATATCCTAAGTTTCAAACCCAATTGGTTTCACTTGATTTGCTTATCAAAATAATTATCTACAATTTATTATATCCAAACAGGTTGTTTTCTGCAGCACTTTAAAGAAATTAACGGTTCTCTTAATATACACGAGCAATCAATGCAAGGCCAAAAATGTACGAAACTAGACTCGTAACCGGTTCTAATGACACTAATTTGATAATTTTTGGATTTATACCCAAAGAGAACAACACTCCCGAATTTACTGTTTCGGACTGGTTTCCTGGACAGATTTGAATACCTCAATTTATATGGATTTTGACTCCCAAAAATTATCAAAAAATTCAGATATGCAATTCAATATGTAATTAATCTACGGTAAAAATTTCATTTTAAAATGCATTCGTTTGATATGGTTTCTTGATTTTTAAAGTTTGTGATTCTGTGCAGAATTTTTAGACTACAATTTACACCTCTACATTGCACTCTCACAATCCAATTACCACCCAAATACACCTTTCACCTTACCAAAGCCATACATGCTAGCCTCCAAATAACCTTTGCACACAAGCCATACACTATACCCAAAAGCAAAACATCACAATGAAGAAAGAAGAAAAAAATGTAAAGGAAGAGACAAAATAATTAAAACATTAGTCTACCTTGAAGAATTTGCTTTAGATTCAGATGATTCCTACAACCTCTTCTCTTTCCCTCTCTCCTTTCTTTCTCTCACGGCTGCTATGTGTTGAAAGTGATGTGGAAAACAATTATAATAAGGGTTAGGGTTTTTGTTAAGAAAACTAGGGTTGCTTTATATATATATATATCTAAACTTAAAAGATTCTAAATTATTATCCTATGTTTTTTTTTATTGTATTTCCTCTCATCATTAATTTAAATAAAATACAACTATTATTAAATCAAAATATACATACTAACTTCTCCCTTATTTTTTTTTTTTTTGAAATAATAAATCTTACCTCTAAATTAAAGACTTTCACTTTAAATTTATTTTAGGTTTTTAAAAATTAATTAAAAGACCTTCCAAATATTTAATTTGCACTTTAGGATTCACCACCAAAATATTTGAGATTGTAATATTATTATTATTTAATTATTTACTTAATTTTTATATTCGGATTCTCACATTCTCCCCTCCTAAAAAAAAGTTTCGTCCTCGAAACTAACCTGAGTAAATCATGAGAATAGATGTGGGTACTTCTCGCGTATCTGGTCCTCGCGTTCCCAAGTCGCCTCTTTATCTGGATGATTACGCCACAGTACCTTAACTAATTTAATGACCTTTGTACGCAACATTTTCTCTTTCGAATCCAAAATCTGAACAGGCATCTCCTCATACGAAAAATCCTCTCTAATCTGAAGTGGCTCATAATCTATCACATGCGACGAACTGTGCACATATTTCCTCAGCATAGACACGTGAAGCACATTATGCACTCCTGCCAACCTAGGGGGTAGAGCAACACGATAAGCAACCTCACCAACCTTCTCCAATACCTCAAATGGTCCAATATATCTAGGACTTAACTTTCCTTTCTTTCCAAACCTGATGACTCCTTTCTATGGTGACACTTTTAAGAATACCATATCCCCCCACATTAAACTCTAAATCTTTCATACAATGATCAGCATAAATTTTTTGTCTACTCTGAGTAGTCAATAATCTCTCTCTAATGGTGATAATTTTTTGTGTAGCATCCTCTACCAAGTCAAGTCCCAACATTTGCCTCTCACCAACCTCATACCAACACAAAGGAGACCTACACTTCCTCCCATACAAAGCCTCATAAGGAGCTACTCCCAAACTAGAATGATAACTATTATTATAGGCAAACTCCATGAGCGGCAAATAATCATCCCAATTACCTCTCCACTCCAAAGCACAAGCCCTCAACATATCCTCAAGGGTTTGAATAGTCCTCTCTGATTGCCCATCTGTCTGAGGGTGATAAGCTGAACTAAAATTTAACCGAGTACCCATAGCTGATTGTAACGCACCCCAAAACTTAGACACAAAACGAGGGTCCCGATCTGACACTATTGACACTGGTGCACCATGCAATCTAACAATCTCCTTCACATACAACTGTGCAAATCGAGCTAGAGAATAGGTCATCCGTACTGCAATAAAATGTGCTGACTTGGTTAATCTATCAACAACTACCCAAACTGCATCGTGATTACTACTAGTACGAGGTAATCCACACACGAAGTCCATGGTAACATGATCCCACTTCCACTCCGGTATAGGTAAGGGTTGTAGTTTCCCCGCAGGTTTCTGATGTTCTACTTTAACCTGTTGACACACCAAACACTGAGCCACAAATTCTGCAATATCTCCCTTCATACCATTCCACCAAAAATGTTCATGAAGATCCCGATACATCTTAGTGCTTCCAGGATGAATGCTGTAACTAGAACTATGTGCCTCCGTCATAATCTCCTTCCTCAAATCACCACTAGCAGGAACACAAATTCGGCTACGGAATCTAAGCAACCCATCATCACTAACCACAAAGTCTACATGCTTACCCTCTGCCATCTCTCCTTTAATACGCTCACACTGGGGGTCAATCTCCTGTGCTAAACGAATCCGTTCTCTCAAGGTCGGCTGAACTGTCAATTGACTACAATAAGCCCTATTACCAGGTGTAACAACCTCAAGCCTCAAACGTCTCATGTCTTCCACCAAACAACTCTCAATAGACAAAGCAGCTACATCTCCAACTGCGACCTTCCTACTCAAGGCATCTGCAACCACATTTGCCTTCCCCGGATGATAGAAAATATTCACATCATAATCTTTTAGTAACTTAAGCCATCTTCTTTGCCTCAAATTTAGTTCCTTCTGTGTGAAAATATACTTCAAACTCTTATGATCAGTGTAAATCTCACATGACTTTCCATACGAATAATGTCGCCAGATCTTAAGAGCGAAAATCACTGCTGCTAACTCCAAGTCGTGCATAGGATAATTTCTATCATGTACTTTCAACTATCATGACACATAAGTAATCACCTTCCCATGCTGCATGAGCACACATCCTAAACCCTGTCGTGAAGCATCACTATAAATCACAAAACCACCACCATTAGTAGATAAGGCAAGGATTGGAGCTGATGTCAACCTCTGATTAAACTCTTGGAAGCTACACTCACAATCATCATTCCACTCAAACTTTACCCCTTTCCTGGTGAGATTGGTAAATGACAAAGCAATACGGGAGAATCCTTCCACAAACCGTCTGTAATAACCAGCAAGCCCTAGAAAGCTACGTACCTCCGTCACTGAAGTAGGTCATGGCCAATCAACAATTGCTGTCACCTTTGTGCTATCCACAGATACCCCATCTTTACTCACCACATGACCCAAAAAGGATACACTGCTCAACCAGAATTCACACTTCTTAAATTTTGCATGCAGTCTCTCTCCCTAAGGATTTGCAGTACTACCCTCAAATGCTGCTCATGCTCCTCCTTACTCCTCGAATAAATTAGGATGTCGTCAATAAACACTACCACAAATTTATCCAGTTGGGGTTTGAATACTCTGTTCATCAAATCCATGAATGCGGCTGGTGCATTTGTGAGACCAAAAGGCATCACCAAGAACTCATAATGCCCATAACGGGTTCTAAAAGCAGTCTTAGGAACATCCTCATCCCTTACCTTCAACTGGTGATAGCCTGACCTCAAGTCAATTTTAGAGAATACTTGAGCTCCCTGCAACTGGTCAAATAGATCATCAATGCGTGGCAAAGGATACCTATTCTTCACTGTGACTTTCCTCAGTTCCCTATAATCAATACACAACCTCATAGATCCATCATTCTTTTGCACAAACAACACAAGTGCTCCCCAAGGTGAAACACTAAGCCTGATAAAACCTTTGTCTAACAACTCCTGTAACTGAGTTTGTAACTCCCTCAACTCCAATGGTGCCATTATATTGGGCACTTTAGAAATAAGTGTTGTGTTGGGGACCAAGTTAATGGAAAATTCTACCTCACGATCTAGAGGAAGTCCCGGTAAATCCTTTAGAAAAACATCAACACAATCACTCACTACAGGCAACTCCTCTAACTTCTATTCTGGCAGTTCAATACTCACCACACAAGCTAAATAATCATGACACCCTTTACTTAACATTCGATTAGCCTGAAGGAACGAAATAAAACAAATAGAAGACCCTTTCCTATCTCCCTAAAAGAAAAAACTCATGTTGTCCCAGCAGAGCAAAAACTACCCCATTCTAAAACAATCAATAGAAGCATGATGCTTTGTCAACCAATCCATCTCCAAAATCACATAAAAACCCTTCATCTCTAAAGAAATCAAATCCATTGCAAAAATCCTACCATCCATCTTTATCTCACAAGATCTACAAACATCCCCCAATACTACTGTTTCTCCTAATGGAGTAGACACAGTAATACAAACATCGAAGGCTCACAAGGAATAGACAATCCGTGTAGATATCTAGATGCCAACTCTTAACCCTCAAAATGAAATCAAGAAAGATTCAACACAAGTTTAAACAAAACTAACTAAACCAAACACTACTAAGGACTGTAGAGGCTCGGACCTCGTCTAAATGATGAAATGGAAGATGTGTAACTCAATAAACTTATAGCTCTGATACCACCATTGTAACACCCCAAATCCAGGCATGACAGGCTATGGCCCACAGGGACTTAGCCTAAGGAACCCATAAGCCTAAACACGAATCCATGATCACATTGACCAACTAAACAATAATCCAATAATAAATAACCAAAACTCAATCCATACATACCACAATTGTAAACGGAAAAATCAACCGTAATCAAACCCATCCAAAACTTATGGGATATAAACAACCCACATATCAAAAATAATCCTAAATGAATTTCAATAAAAAAAAATAATAAATATAAATATGCACAAACTCGACTAGCAACCTAAAACAAAATAAATGAATGTCCTAGAGGTCCATGCAATTGAGTCCCCGCTATGCCATAAATCCACTCTAAGTCCTTCTAATACCTGAAAGTGATAAAAAACTAAGTCAGCTGATAGCTCAGTGAGTAGCAACATGGATAGTAAATACAGTTTTGAAAACAGGGATAAATTCCAAAATAAGATATATATCACAGAAACTAGATTGGCATACAGTCTGGTAAATACAATCTGTTTCAAAAGAAGGTTCCACAGTTCAACACTTAAAATACTCATGTCTCGCAAGAACATGATAAACGACATTTTCCACTTAAAACAGATTATAACATGAACACCAATAATTTTGTGGGTACCAAGAAAAACAAATAATATGCCACACAGTTCTCAAGGCTATAAGCCCCGTTGGATCCAATACCGAACTAAGAGTCATCCTCAGGGTGGCACATGGGCCTTTTCTCAAAGACGATCCGATTGAAGGTCACCTAGTTGTTTTTAAAGGTCTTTTCCTTACAATCGTTGAGCACTAGAGTCATCACGGCCCAACCCGGATCTGTTCCCTAGTGGCCAGAGTCACCACACACAGTGGAATAATTTCCCTGGACTAAATACACACATGGTCCCAATAATCAATACACATCAGTTTCGCAAAACATGGTAGTTCATCATTATAAACATGAGACCAAAACAAATAGTTTACAGTATGCCAAGTTCACACATGTTTCAGAAATAATTTGATTCCATTGATAATATAATAATTTATCAAAACAGTTTAGTCATGAAACAACAATTTAATTTTCCAACAGTTCAGGGTAGGGGAATATTTATAAAAATACGTAGCATGAAACTACTCACCTGAAACGAAATAATATAATCCTTGAATCGAATAGAGTGTAAAAGTCCAACTAGTGCCCTGAACCAAGTATAAAAACTACACGTCACAACTAATTTAAAAATACTAAAAACAATAGGAACTAAGTAACCTCAACTAAAGCGCACTAACCCGGCTCAACCCAACTCACCGTTACTCTTAAATATTACCTAAGTTCATGTTCTTCAAGGTTTAAAATCACCCAAAACATGGGTTCCGGTCAAAACTTAATTAATTGTGACTTTAAGATAAAACACAAACAAGCCTTCCCAACCTATTCGCTAACTTTGAAAATTACAAAACCCACTCCACGCTATTCGAAAAATTCCAATAACCTCCAGATATGATCTAATATATCCTAAGTTTCAAACCCAATTGGTTTCACTTGATTTGCTTATCAAAATAATTATCTACAATTTATTATATCCAAACAGGTTGTTTTCTGTAGCACTTTAAAGAAATTGACGGTTCTCTTAATATACACGAGCAATCAATGCAAGGCCAAAAACGTACGAAACTAGACTCGTAACCGGTTTTAATGACACTAATTTGATAATTTTTGGATTTATACCCAAAGAAAACAACACTCCCGAATTTACTGTTTCGGACTGGTTTCCTGGACAGATTTGAATACCTCAATTTATATGGATTTTGACTCCCAAAAATTATGAAAAAATTCAGATATATAATTCAATATGTAATTAATCTACTGTAAAAATTTCAGATTAAAATTCATCCGTTTGATATGGTTTCTTGATTTTTAAAGTTTGTGATTCTGTGCAGAATTTTTAGACTACAATTTACACCTCTACATTGCACTCTCACAATCCAACCCCTTACCACCCAAATACACCTACAGCCCTTCACCTTACCAAAGCCATACATGCTAGCCTCCAAATAACCTTTGCACACAAGCCATACACTATACCCAAAACAGTGCCAAACGGCACATCACAATGAAGAAAGAAGGGGAAAAAATGTAAAGGCAGAGACAAAATAATTAAAACATTAGTCTACCTTGAAGAATTTGCTTTAGATTCAGATGATTCCTAGAGACAACCAAACGCAGCTTCTCTTTCCCTCTCTCCTTTCTTTCTCTCACGGCTGCTATGTGTTGAAAGTGATGTGGAAAACAATTATAATAAGGGTTAGGGTTTTTGTTAAGAAAACTAGGGTTGCTTTATATATATATATATCTAAACTTAAAAGATTCTAAATTATTATCCTATGTTTTTTTTTATTGTATTTCCTCTCATCATTAATTTAAATAAAATACAACTATTATTAAATCAAAATATACATACTAACTTGTCCCTTATTTATTTTTTTTGAAATAATAAATCTTACCTCTAAATTAAAGACTTTCACTTTAAATTTATTTTAGGTTTTTAAAAATTAATTAAAAGACCTTCCAAATATTTAATTTGCACTTTAGGATTCACCACCAAAATATTTGAGATTGTAATATTATTATTATTTAATTATTTACTTAATTTTTATATTCGGGTTCTCACATGCATGACAGTCAAACAAATGGAATAAGCTGCCTTGCATGCTTTGCACTGCTCTGCTCAAGGAGGTTGCAGCTACACTAGAGGAGTGAGTCTAGCCCTATGATGATGTTGAGCTTGTGCCGTCTGCTAAGACTGTTCTAATGGTTTAGACTCAGACTTAGCTACATGTAGCTCATTCTTGATTGATATCTTATCATCCCCCCTCAAGCGTATGGATGTTGGAAGTAGCATAACCTTGTCCTTTAGATAATGAAACCGAGAAGCAGATAAATGCTTGGTAAACAAATCTGCAAGTTGATCAGTGGTAGAGATGTATTGAAGAGCAATCTTCTTAGCAACAACTCTTTCTCTGACAAAATGGCAATCAATATCGATAGGCTTGGACCACAAATGAAAGACAAGATTAGAGGCAAGAGCCATAGCAAAAAGATTATCACACCAAAGAATGGGAACAAAAGAGATAGAAATAAAAAACTCAATCAACAAACTAGAGCTCTGTATTCAGGCTCGGTGGATGACCTAGAAATTATTGGTTGTTTCTTGGCTGACCAAGAGATTAAATTGGGACCAAGAAAAATGCAATACCCAGAAGTAGACGTTCTATCCAATGTGTCACTAGCCCAATTAGATTCTGAAAAAGCATGAAGAGTGAAGGGTCCAAGAGTGAAACTAAGACCATGAGATTGAGTACCTTTAACATATCTCAAAAGGTGTTTGACAGCTTGAAAATGAGCATTGGTTGGGCCATGCATGTGTTGACAAGCGTAATTGACTGCCAAGGACAAGTCAGGTCTAGTTATGGTATGATATTGAAGGCCACCTACAATGCTTCGATAAAGGGATGGTTAGGAAAAATGAAGGGCATCAGATGAGAAAACAGAAGGCTTCATGGACATAAGAGTGGAACAAGGCTTACAATCAGTCAAATCGACATTCAAAAAAAGTTCTAAAGCATACTTATGCTAGGAAAGAAAATACTCTATGGAGTCTTTTATAATAGAAATACCCAAAAAATAAGAAATGGCACCCAACTCTTTCATGGAAAAAATTGAATGCATTTGATGAAGAAGATGAGCATTGAAAGTAAAATCACTACCAGTTAAAATAATGTCATCTACATAGATGAAAAGCACAATGAGACTGGAAGAAGTCTTGTGAATAAAAAGAGAAATATCTAAGGAACCATTGGTGAAACCTTGAGAAAGCAAAAATGATGAAAAAGTGGAGTGCCAAGCTCTTGGAGCTTGTTTAAGGCCACAAAGTACCTTGTTGAGTCTGCATACATGAGAAGGACATGTGGAATAAACAAACCCCTGAGTCTGTACCATGTACACCTCCTTCTCAAGTTTTCCATGAAGAAAGGCACTATAGAGATATCTAACTGTTTGATAGACCAATTATAATGTAAGAGCCAAATAGAGAAAAATCCTAATTGTGCATTGTTTAGCCACTGGACTAAATGTTTCTTGAAAATCAATACCATCTTACTGCAAATACCCCTTAGCAACCAACCTGACTTTGTATCCGGCTATGCTACCATCTGAGTTCTTTTTAATACGAAAGACTCGCTTACAGTCCATAGCCAGTTTAGAAGAGGAAGGAGGTACTAAATTCCAAGTACCTTGAGTTTGAAGAGCTTTAAATTCCTGTATCATGGCAACAACCCAGACAGGAGACTAAAGAGCTTCTTTGACAGTAGTTGGCTCAGTATGGAGCAATTTAGTAGAAAGATCAATGGTGGAAACCTGAAGACAAACATAATTTTTGGCTTTGGACCTACGTTTGGCAATAGGCTGGTTTAGCCAAAAAGTTACTAAAAAAGTCAAAAAGCCAACATCCTATACCAAAAAGTCAAAGATTCTCTTTTCTCTCTACTTTTTGCATATATATTTTTTTTAATAAAAAGCCATAAAGTTATCCCAAACAGACTAGTTTTTTTTAGCTCATATTTTAGCCAAATAGCCAAAAAGTTACTAAATTAGCCTGTTCCCAAATGAGGCCGAGAGTTAGAATTTCTGGTTTTGGACCTGGTAGCCATGGAATGAGAGTTAAGTGTAAAGGGAAAAAGAGATGGGAGAGGGATAGAGGAAGAAGTGGTGGAAGGTGGGTGGACTTAGATTGAAAAGGGAGATCAATACTAATGAAGGTAATAGAATGGAATGAGGTGGAGGAAAGACAAACTTAGGAAAAGATGAAGGCAATGAAGAAGATGATGGCACATATACAGAAGAAGCAGGAGAAGCTAAGGACTAAAACAAGGGAGATCAATTTTTTTTTTATAAATATACAAAATTATAAATATAAACATTACCAAACGACTAGCATCTAATTTCAATAAATTATTTTCTTCCTTGGATAAATAAATTTGTGTCCAAAAGTCACTTTGTTGTTCAAGTAGATATTTACCTTATATTGTGCACCAAATGCAGATTTAACCTATCATTTGATAAGTCTTTCATTGTTAGGATTCAATTAATGTGACTGTAAATACAATTTATTGTGGTTGAATTAAGAGAAATAACCACTCAATTGTACTTTTACAAAATTATTACAAATTGATAGAAAGTTTAAAACATTAATTATTAATGTGATCTGTAATTATTTTTTTTACAGCACACTAATTTGAAATTTTTCATTGAATTAAGAAAAAAAAGGGGGAATTACACACCAGTAGTGTGTAAGGAAAAAATTTACAACAAAATGAATAATTTTATAAATATTAATAATTAGGGTAAATTACAAATATATCCCCTGAGGTTTACTTAAAATATGAATTACCCTATGTGGTTTGGAAAATTACAAATATCTTCCTGTCATAATTTTTTATTTAACAGAATTAATTGAAAAGTGAAATTTCTAACTGTTCAACTATACAATAATAAAATTATCTGAATTATTAATTAAAATAAATTTTAACATTATTAAAAACTATTAATGAACATGATGATTTATTAATAAAAAGATTTATTTGTTATGAAATTAAAAATCTAAAAGGACATAATGTAATTTCTAAAACTATAATGAATAAGTTGTAATTTAAGTAAACCTCAAAGATTGTGTTTGTAATTTACCCTAATTATTAAAATCATAAACTTTCTCACTATTATGTAATAATTTTTCAAAAATCCACCAGAACAGTAATTTTCCCAAGAAATAAATATTCCAAGAAAAGTTCTCAATGTCTTCCATAGATTATAAATAAATATATAAAATTAGAAAGGGGGTTCATCAAGCGTTTGTAGTCCAACGGTTAGGATAATTGCCTTCCAAGCAATAGACCCGGGTTCGACTCCCGGCAGACGCAAATTCTCATTATTTTTTACCACCGCGTTCTAGAATTTTTTATCAAGACAAAGAAATTAATTAATTTTTTTTTCCCTTCTCAGAAATGACAAGGGAAAAAAACTAACAAAATTGTGCTCTGGGAGAAAAAATGTATTTTGGAGCGTTTGATATGATAAAAATAAAAGTTAACAAAAACATATTTTTTATTTTTTTATTTTTAAAAGGTGAAAACCATTTTTTAGGTAGTTTAAGGCTTAAATTGACATTGTAATTTTTTTTAATTAATATTGACGTTAAATTTTTATTTAAAATTTTTTGAGATTCAAAATTATTAATTAAATTTTAAGGGGGCATTTACCGGTAGAAGCCATACACAAAGTTCAAAGTTTATTTTGTCCCAAAACAAAAACACTTACACCAATTGGTTGAACATATTTTTAATTGTTACCAAATTTTTTTTTTTTTTTTTTATCATTACTGGACTTCCGTCAGATGTTCGCCGGAGACTCGTCGGAATGAAGCCGCCGAAGTATCGTCGAAAGTTTGCCGGAGTGTTTTGAACATCACTGAAAGTCGCCGGAATGTCTAGAATGTTCACTGGATGTCAAGATAGTTTGAGATTCACCGGAATGTTCACAATATTGATGAAAAGAAATAGAGAAATTAGAGTGAAAAAATAAAGAAAAATGTGCTAAATATTGATATAAAAAAAAAACATAATAACAACAGATAGTATGGAAAAAAAACATATATTATTTTTCAATTTTTGTAGAGTTTAAGATTTGAGTGGATTTACTCATTTTCTTCTTTCAAAACTCATCTTCTTCATCGTCAGTGAGCGCGAAGTAAAGAATCAATACTCGGTAATTGCCGGTGAACCCCAAATGATAGTGATCGTCAGTCGTCGGTGGCTACATATCAAAGAAAAAGTAAAAGCAAAGGCGTCATTGCCGGTCACTGGTTGCTGAAAATCTGGAAGAAAAAGAGAGAAGAAGTAAGGCGCAGAGAAAGAGGAGAAGAAAAATGAGCACAAGATTTTTAGATCTATCTAAAAATTTTTAAGATTAAATAGAACACACTTTTCAGAAAGGACATGCGGGTAAATTGTCCAAATTTTAATCTCAAACATGGGCTGTATCATGAACTTTGTCTAGTTAGGAGCAAAGACGTGCATAAACAAATCAGTTAATTTTGGTATATTATTAACTGAAGCATATTTTATATAAGCATTATAAAAGATGTATTTAATGAGAAGATTAAATAAATCTAACAATTTATTTTTTATTATTTTTTTTAAATTTTGAATTATTGAATTAAGTTTTAGTTTATAATTTATTGGAGGGTAAATTACATTTTGTTTCCTTTATGTTGTTATATGAATTTCAATGTAAAATAGATAATAATATTATTTTCCAATTATATGACTAACGAATTAAACTTGTGTAAATTATACTGACCTTCCCTGAAGTTTAATAAAATTATACAAACTTCTCCTGAGATTTCTAAAATGACAAAAATCTGTTTTGAATTTGAAGCTTAAATTACACCAACTTTCCTTGAAGTTTAATGAAATTTCAGAAACTTCCCTTGAGGTTTAATTTTTTATTACAAATTTCCTCTTATGTTACTTTATTATAAAAGAAAATAATAAAATTTGTTGACATCATCAAATAATTTAATTACATTATAATTTTATCGTTAAAATTGTGTCCAATTTCAATATATATATATATATATAATATACGATTTTTATTCTCTCTTTATTATGCTACCAGTTACATTGATTATGTGTGTCACATTTATCAGAAACCCACCTATTGCCAAGTATGTTGTAAATTGACTCTAAAAAATCTCACACAATACCGTCACAAATCCTATTTTATTTTATCATCCTTCTTTATTCCATGGCTTTGCGGCAATAACAACTTCATTCTCCTTTACTACACCTAATCTTTCAGCCAACCAAAACCCAGCCATCATCCAACCATAAAACCCACTTCTCCAGCCATTCACAACCTATCCTCTACCTAACCACTATGCGGCCACAACCCCCCTCCACATGGTGGTACGGTGGTGTTAGAAGAGAGAGGTAAGGCCCCGTTTGTTTTGGGTGAAAGAGAGGGTATTGGGATTGCTAATACCAAGGTATTAGTAAAGCCTTGTTTGTTTTGGGAGAAGGCTTTGGGACTATTAGTCCCTTGGTATTACTAATACCCTAGGAGAGGGGATTGGTAAGGAGGAGGTAGAGATGGTATTAGAAAAATAGTCAGGGGATTAGAAATTTTTTTTTATTTTTTTATTTTTATATATTAGAATCTTTTTTTTAAATATAGTTTTAAATTTTTTATATATGTTTATTTGTTTTATTATTTTATATAAAAATAATTTAACAATTCCTCACTATCAATCCCCTCACTATTAATCCTCTCACTATCAATCCCCTCCATTCTATCTCCCAAAACAAACGGGGCCTAAGTGACATGAGGGGGCTACGTGAAGTGGGGGCTATGACTGTGAGATTAAACAAATTAGTATTTTCTCTCATATTTAAACTTGAACTTGAGATAATTAAGGAGCTACTGAGACCCACCATGAGTCTCATTTCGACGATTTGAATTGTTTATTTTGTAGCACTATCCGTGTGTATTATTCATGAAACAAATTAAGTTGATCTGACAATCATAACATTTTTATTCTCTTTCTCTCTCCCTCAACTTTTAATATCTCCTCTTTCCTTTCAACTCTGGACTTAGGGATACTGTTGTACCTTCAAGGCACAACAACCTGTTGTGCCCCTTTGTGGGAGTTTGTCCCGAATGTTTTTCGATAATCTGAACTGTTCATATTATAAGGTTCGTCAAGAATATTATTTATATAAAAAATTAAGTTAATTGGATATCCATAATCCCATGATTCAGTCTTAATTATTTTTAAAAATTTATGAAAGTTTTGTTAACTGTTAATTTTTATAAAAACAATAGGGCTGTAGATATCCAATCAACTTGACTTTTTTGCATGGATGATCTACCTGGCGAACCCTACAATATGAACGGTTTAGATTATCGAAAGAGATTTGGGACAACACTCCACAAGAGAGCACAATAGCTTGCAGGCATAACAGGATCCCCAGATCCTTCAAGCCTTATGTCTCAGCTTCGTCCCTTCATCTCTCACTCTCTCTCTCTCTCTCTCTCTCTCTCACCCATTCGTTCCCTCGTCTTTCCATTTCAACCCTTCTCTCTGACTTTCTTGTCTCTCTCTATCTTAACCCTTTCATTTTTTTTTCTCCTCTCTCTTTTAACCATTTCAAGTTGAACACTCCTATTCTCAACCCCCTTGCCTCTTATTTCCTTCCCTCTCTTTTTAGCCAACCATAATGATCAAGGACAAGACGAGTACGAAGGGGATACCGAGGAGGTCGAGAAGCATTAACTAAGGGAAAAACATTACCTGAATCCGAAGACAAAGGGGAAATTGGAGGGGACGAACCATGTGGACGTCGAGAATAAGTTTGGAAGGGAGAAATGAGAGGGGTAGAAGACCCGACAGGTGACATGGCTAAAGGGGAACTCAAAGTGGCTAAGTCAAAAATAGAAATAGGATAGACAGAGGAAGACATTTCACCAACCAAATTAGAGGAAGGAGAGCTGTAGACACCCTATTTTTACCGACCATAAGACTCAGACGTCACTGATTGAGCGCTTGATGATGTTGTATATTGTGCTCGTTCTGAAGTTGCGGAGTCTCGACCGCGAGCCTTGCCTCCGAACTTTCAGACTCTTTTGTGGCTTGTCTCGGTTTGCGAACCAGGCCCTGTTTTCTTTGTTTTCTCTTCCCGAAGGGAGGGAGAGGTCTCATAAATCATCTCTCAGTGGCCGTACGCTACATTTCGTGGTCGTAGGCCATTTTTCCCGTTTGGAGCTCGGTTCCCGGTTTTCAAAGCTGTCGGCTGCGTGCCTCGGTTCGGGACAGCTTAACTACCTCTGATTGATCCGGTTTTTGGCATGTACCTTGTTTCCTCCCTTTCGAGGGACACTGTGGCCCGAGAGACCAACTTCATGGTCAAACGCCACCTCCAGTGCTTAATAGTCAGCTTTTGGGGCCCCGGGCCGCGCGTTTTGGTCCTCGAACCTTCGTTTTGCATCGGTTTGGGTTCATTTTTGGCGGAGACCTTATTTTCATTGTTAGGAAGGTTGTAGGAGGGTGGGAGGCCAGCAATTTTTCTGAAAAACCAGCTTTATTCCTTCATCGCTCTTCATCGCTCGTTTTCTTCACTAGAAAGCTGATTTTTCCCATTCCCGGGCCACTTTTTCTGACTTTCCACCACACCATTGTGTTGTACACACCTGGGAGGCCACCAATATGGGTAGACCGGCCAACAATTCTTCCTGAACCTTTTGAACCCCTCTAAAAAGTTGGTTTTTCTCTCTCCTAGGTTACATTTTCTAGTTTTTCTCCATATAGCTGTGTTACATTCACCTGGGAGGCCACCTTTTTGGGGTGGCCGGCCAATAATTTTGCTTGACCCCTTTGACCCTTGGTCGGCCGGCCATGGGAGATGGCCGGCCGGCCACTTGGACCTTTTGCACCTGGTCGGCCAGGTTTCTCTCCCTGAGTTCATTCCAGCTGTGCCAGCTGTTTTGCACCAGACTCACTGCCCGAGAGTCTGTCTTTTTGGGGGAAAATTTGAATTGGTTTTTCCCTCCTTTTTTTTGGCTCCTCTCCCTCTATATAACCAACACCCTACCTCATTTCTAAGGGTTAGAAAAAATCAATTGGAGCCTTTGCATACAAACCTCCATCTCTCTCTCATTCAAGCTTAAAACCACATTGTTCTTTCATCATTTATACACCAACTCATAGCCTATCACCTCCACACTCCATTCCAACATCTTGAGGCTGATTTTCAGAGGTTAGGAGCTCCTTTTCTTGGATCAAAAGCTGCTAGAAATCTGTGCTACAAGGGTGAGTCCCTATTTTCTCTTTTCTTGCTTTATTTTGCATGATATTTTTGCTCCTTTTGCTTACATTTTTGGGCTTTGGCCTGAACTGGAAATAGTCTTATTTTGAGATCATCTTCATTTTTGATCAAGGACTTTTCTCTATTTGAGGTCTTTTACTCACCCTTTGTGCTCTATCCCTCTTTTAGGGCTTATTTTGCATGATATATTAGCCCTTCTTTTGAGCATTTCTGAGCTTCGAGCCAAACTGTGAAGTGCCTTATTTTGAGGCCCTCTTCAACTTTGTTGAAAGGCTCTTTACTGTTTGAGGCCAGCTACTGCCCCTTGTCCTCTATCTCTCTTTTAGGGCTATTTTTGCACCATGTTTTAGCCTCACTTGTAAACCTTTTTGAGATTTGTTATAAACTGGAAAAAGTCTTGTGTTGAGGCCTTCTTGATGTTTGAATAAGGGCATTCCTTCGTTTGAGGTCATATGTTTCCTTGTATGCTTGATTGCCTCTTATTTTTGAGCCTTACAACTAAGCCCTTGTTGCATGCTTTGTTTGGCCTTCTAGCCACTGAAATCTAGTGGATTTTCAGTGGCTAACACACTATTTTGAGCCTCAAAATCAGAGGGGGGTGACCCCCTCTCACCTTGTTTTGCTTGATGGTCTTTTTGGCCTTCCAAAGAGGCCCCATCTTGCATGCTTTGTTGACTGATTTCAGGGCCAATTTGATGATTTTTAGGGCTATCATATTTGATTTCCAGAGTTAATTTTTCCATGCTAAGTGTCCTTGATGCATGTGCTTAATAACCCCTTGTATGCCCTTCCAAAGGAGCCCCTCATTTTTACATGCATTGGTTGCATTTCCATGTTTATTTGGGCATATTTTCACATGTTTGTTCACTGATTTTTGCTGGTTTGGTGAGATTTCATATGCTTCATATACATGCCATGTAAACCATGTTTGCTAGTCAAAGTTGCATGCTATTTTAGTCCATCTTGCTAGCATCTTTTGGCCATGCTTTGAACTAGAAATGTTCATGTTTTGGGACTGCCTTGGCTCTGTCTTTGTGCTTTATAGTCAAATAATGCATGCTTTGTATAGCTATAAGTCAATATATGTGCCTAGTTTTGAGTTTCGGGACCATTCCATGCATTGTATGACATATATCCATGATTCGGGATCATTTTGCATCATGATTCAGTGCTGGAATTTGCATGTTTGAATGTCATGTTTCATGCCTTGCCATGCCTTGTTAGAGTGGCATTTGGTGCCTTAGGTTCGGTCCTCGATTTGCGTGCATATATGCGCGCATTTCGATAGTCTCATTTTCATCTTATGGCCACTGATATGAGTGTGGCTGAGGTCCATTCATGTTAGTGTAAGTCCATCGTACATTGTGTATGTCATTTCAATTCATAGTATTGCGTATGCTAGGTTGTATGTTAGGATTGCATTCACGCATGTCATGCATGTTGCATTGTGTTTGGGATAGGAGTTAGCCTAAGCACGGGAAATGAGGGACGTTTCGTACTTCGAGTGACGGAACGTGTTTCAATTCCTGGTCGCTGACACTCCGAATTATCCATGATGGAGTTTAGGCCTTGTTGTGTTTTCATGTGCATTCATTCTATATTGAGTCATGTAAATCGACTCCTCAGCCATCATGCATCGAGATACGCGATTGGTGGCACGAGGATCGAAGACTATGCTCCCTGAAGAGTAGTCAAGCATATATATGTAAAAATACATTGCCATGCCCTTTCCTGCTCTCTGTTACAGCAAATCAGAAACTGGCAACCTTTTGGAGCTTTGCACAATATTCCGAGAACAATTGCAAACAGAGGCAAACCGGGGCATCGCAAAGGATTTCCACACAAGGCAACTCAAGCATGTATCATTCATCATTCGGAACAGAGCTGAGGCGGTCCATGGGCTTGCATGCTAGTTTACTGTTTTCCTAGTTCATCTGTTAATTAATTAGAGTTTTGTATTTATTCGGACTGTACTATTCATTTGGGACTGTATATTATTTATTCGGACCCTCCGAGCGAGGGCACAACTGTAATAAGTGTGCGTATGTGTGATGTATGTCTTCCAACCCTACGTCTTTCTCCCTTTTATTTACCAACTTATAATGGTTAGATTAGGGCATGTTTCAATTAGCATACAGTATGATAGCATGTGTGCATTCATTCATCTGTTTTGCATGCACCGGGCTCAGCGCATCATACACACTGCATTGTATTTCAATTCCGAGTTGAATACATATTAGCTGTAGCATTCCATATGCCATGTTTAGAATAGCCGAGCCTATCTTAGTTGCATTCCTGCATGTGTTGCATTAGGCATTTCTTTATAGTTAGGATCATGCATGGATTTCTAATTAGCTTCTGTTTTGGCTTGGAGTACTCGGTAAATTTTTACGCTTTAGCATCCTTGCATACGTGTGAGTGACTGCCATGATAGCATGCTTACCATGAGGCTATATGCTTATGTGATATAACTGCTTAAATGTCTGTGGGTGAAGGTTGGGTTATTTGGATTGGAACAAATCATCAACTGTGAGTTTTAAGCCCACTAGATAGTGGCAAAACCATCTTTTTTAAGCCCACATGAAGGTGGCAAATCCACATTTTAGCCTACTTGCGAGTAGCAAACTGTTTTCAAAACAAACATGAGATGTTTCGTTCCAATTTAGGCGATCCAGTCTATACTTGTATGCTGTGCGCATCACATAGTAAATCTAGGCTAATAACCGGAATAAGAACGCATAATGTTTTCAAAACTAGATATCATGGTTAGTAGAGGTCGTTCTTTGATCGGGCAAGCGGGGGTGCTCACGAAGTAACCTTCCCCAATCATACCCAAGTTCCCGAGCCGAGGCAACTTTGGTGATGACGGACACGTGGCCTTTGGCAAACGAGTCAGGGTTTCCTAAATTTCTCCAAAAAATAAAATATTTAGGTGGTGACTCTGTATCTGGCAAAGCACTCCATGTTTGGCACTTCTTTTCTAAAAATCTGTTTTCTCAAAACGATTTGCCGGATTTGGACTCTTTGGTTCAGATTACGAACCGTGACAATTTGAGTTTGAACTGTAGTGATCCCAAAATGAACAGAACGGGACTCATTCCTCCCGGGGCATTCGGGGACGTCTACAAGAGCCCTGCATAAGAGAGTTAGTGCCAAAAAAAAGGAAGAGTTTCACAAAAAATAACATCCACAGAATACTAAAAAGGGCGACCAACCAGGTCATTACATCGATAACCCTTGGAAAGGGCAGAGTACCCCACAAATATGCACCAAATAGCTTTATCATCTAACTTAGTACTGGAAGAGTTGTGATTTTGGACAAAGCAAGTGCAACCAAACACACAAGGCAAGATAGAAAATAAATTGCAATCGGGTTTAACCTATAAAGGAGCCAAACCCTCCAAAACTCAACTTGGAGTTCAATAAATGAGATACACAAAAATAAGAATAGTTGTGTGCCAATAAGATTTGGGAACATGCATGCCCTAATGGACAATAGACATGATATGACAAACTTTCTTTCAGCAACCCCATTTTGCTCAGGGGTGTAGGCATAGGTGAATTGTTGTAGAATACTAAGCTGATTAGTGTAGGAATAAAAAGCATCAGAAATGTATTCCCCACCATTACCAGAGCTAATAGTGTGGACAAATTTGTGAATTTGGATTTTAATCATTTGAAGAAATAGTGTAAATAAAACAAAAATATCGTATTTCTTTTTAAGTAAATAAACCCATGTACACAATGAATAATCATCAATAAATGTCAAATAGTAATGACGCCCAGAAAAAAATGAAGTAACAAGAGAAGGGCCCCGCATGTCATAATGGATCAAATCAAACATACTAGAAGAATGAGACATGCGAGGTCTATAACTAGAACGAGTATGCTTAGAGAATTCACAAACCACACAGTAAAAATTATGATGCTCTCAAGCTTTATTTAATGAGGGAAATAATAAACATAAGTATTGAAAATTGACATGTCTGAGGCGAGCATGCCACAACTCTAAAGTTTGAAAAGAAAAAAATATAAGATACTGACTTAGGGAAAACAAAGGCTAAACTTGAAATATATGGTGAAAACGGTGGTGACTCTCTGAAGTAGTAAAGTTCGTCATGCTTATAATCCCTGCAAAAAATCCTCTTTCAACTTAGGTCATGTAATAAACAATAAGTAGGTAAAAAAATGAAAGCACGATGAAGGGATTTGGCAATACGACTAGCTGACAATAAATTATAAGCAAAATTAGGAATATAAAGAACGTAATTAAGAGTGATAGTAGAACATAAAGACGCATCACCCTTATGATGAACTTGGTAAGTAGACCCATCGGCTAGACATACAGATTGGGTAACATTATGGACCGAACTAGAAAAAATCATAGTTATTAAATCAGGATTCAAATCAGGGAATCGAAATGGCCATGTACCGAATCATGAATCAAATCGAATCGTGAATTGTAAATATTCAGTCATTTTTCTAAATTACATAGAAAAACATATTTATACACTTAGATATTATAAACATGAAATATTTAGACTTAAATTAATGAAAATGTTATTTTACATGATGATCACGTGGTCTAAATAGGTAAGACGCTTCTATGGCAAGAGATGTGGGTCCAAACCCTACCGTGATCTATGATCCTATATTATATTTATGCATTTATGATATAATTTATGTAAATCCACATCACATCATATATGCATGGAAATCCACATTCATTATAATATGATTCTATGAATATATGATCATGAATAAGGTTCACAACTTCATAAGTTCTAAACTGTTCAAAACTCTAATATATACTTGTAACTTGTGTCAAAAAGAGACCATACAAAAACAAAAGTTAGATTAGACAAATTTAAAAATTCCAAAGAGCCTTCATTTCTTCATTAGTCAATCTTCATCATCTCCAAGGTCAATATCAGAGTCATCGTGTTCATCATCATCTACCATAGTTACTTCATCAAACTCTTCTTTCTCTTCCTCTTCTCCACATTCAATCAATTCAATTTCATCATCATCTTCAAATATTTTTCTTTTTGATATATCGGCATTTAAACTTCTTGGTCCTACATTAAAAATAAAAAAGGTTATGAATGAGCAACAAAAGGTGAAAACATAGAAACTAAATCTTTGAAATTAACTTATTTCAAATATAGAATTATACCTCTTTTTCTCTTTTTGCTACTTGTTGCTCCTTCATCATCTTCAAAGCACTCTTGGATGTCCATCCATGAATGATCTTCAGGTAGACATGGATCCTCTTTCTAGGTAATCCATTCATCATCGGATTCCATATCCGATAAATAAATAAGATCATAAGTCTCAGCCCTTTCTTGTCTCTTAATTTGCCTCAACTTAGGTTGAATGTTATACTTCACAAAAACCAAAGCATTCAACCGTTGTTGCTCCAACCAATTTCTTTTCTTGGAGTGCACATGATCAAAAGTGCTCCAATTTCTCTTACACTTGGTGGCACTACAAGTAAGGCTTAGCACTCTAATAGCTAGCTTTTAAAGCTTTTCACACTCTGCTTCATAGCTTTCCCACCATAGAGCTATAATAAAATGATAAAGAGATGTTAGAGAATAAATTGTTGCGAAATTGTGAATATACAATTTCATAATCAAAATTTACCAGGTTGCTTCTTTTCGCTTGTCAAGATGGCCATGCTCATATCAAACATACCCTTGGCTTTCTTGATCTTTTCTAATCGCTCATCAACGTTCACTCTATCCTCTATATCTAGATAAATCCTCTCAATGGTTTTAAATAAACCAATTTTCACCTCCATATCCGTAGTGAAGTTTTATTGATAATGAAACCTAGAAAGAAAGATAATTTCATAAATAAATTAAATTTCATTATAGATTTTGTATACAAGTCACACAAATAATTAGACAAAAAGAGTAAAAAACTTGCATGGGATTAAGGTAATATGCCGCCACATGAAATGGCCTATGGAGTTGTAAATCCTATCTAGTATCAATAATTTCCCAAATGCACTTATATTTACCCCTTACATGGTTCAAGTTTGAAGCGATTTCTTCATTCGCTCTATCTATAGCTTCATAAATGAATCCCATTGCTAGCTTTGCATCACCATCCACAAGCCTCAAAATTTTCACTAAAGGGAGCACACACTTCAAGCAATACTTGATTGCTTTCCAAAATCTAGCATCTCTCAAGATTGTTCCTTGTGCCTTTTTTTGCATTAACAGATGTAGAATAGGTGCTTCTAGCCCACTCTTCCGATGCAAACATAGCTCTAAGTTTGAGCTTTCTATCTTGGAAACTTTTAAAAGTAAGGAAGACAGTGGAAAATCTAGTAACTGTGGGCCTCGTCAACTCCTTATTCTTTGCAAATTTTTTGAACAAATCAAGCACCCAAGCATGCCTATGAATGTACACAGCAATTTCCTTGGCTTTAATTGTTGCATCTTTGAAAAGCATCAACTCACCTATGTCACTTAACATTAAGTCAAGGTAATGTGCTATACATGGAGGCCAAAACAATTTAGTCCTCTTCTCTTCCAAGAATCTACCGACACCCACATAGGCCGATGCACTATTAGTTACCACTTGAACCACATTTTCTTCCCAAATTTCATTCACAGTGTCATCAACCATCTCAAATAATTTCATAGAACTTTTAATTGCACCAGAGGTGCCTATTGATTTAATAAACACCGTTCCACTTGGACTATAAACAAGGAAATTAGTAAGAGAGTGAGACTTTTCATCGGTCTATCCATCGGACATTATAGTGCAACCCATCTTCTTCCATTCCTTCCTATACACTTCCAAACTTGCATTCACATGATCAACTTCTTTTTTTCAAAAAAGATACTCTCACTTCGGCAACTAGGTGGCTTTAATCCCGCACTATAATCGCCAACTGACTTCAACATCTTTTTAAAACAGAGGGCTTTTCACTAAATTAAAAGCCAATGCATGCCCATAAATGACTCTACAAATATTTCTAATCACGGGCTCCATTTGTTTTACTATTTGATTCAAAGTTTGTTGCTTTGCCCTCCCATTTGTGACACCCTTACTTTTCCCCTCAACATTTTTTTCTTCAAAACAATCAACATCTATAACATTGTCTTTGTTTTTCCACTTAACAGTCGTGAAAACATATTCATAATATCTTCAGAAACTTGACTACAATCACCAACATTATCATGAGTTTCAGCTAAATGATTTTTCAATCGAATAACCCCACCCCAATAATCTTTTCCACAATAATTACATCTCAAATGCAGATGCTATTGCCATATTTGACGCGGGTACAATGGTCGTATGTTAGATCTTGTGTCCCATGTTTCTTTTTTCTTTTCATATTTTTCTTATTCACCAAAGAAAGCAAAATATTGATTTATAAGACCAAAAACCCAACAAGCAGCAGATTCAATACTACAATACACAACAATTGTGCTGACCGGGTCTTTTCCTTTCTTTTTCTTTCTTTTCTCCACACCTTCTTTCGCTCCGTCCTCCTTTTTACCTTCGTTGGATCTAGCACTTTCGGTTATGGTTCTCTAAATGATAGTTATTGTTTTGTCTTGTTTGGGTATTCAAATATCTCTTGTTTCGAAGGGTGCGCGCCCGCATCCAGAATGCCCGGGAGTGAGGCGGGAAAATTATGGGTTGGAAACCAAGGGTCGCACGTGCGGGGGCCCAGGGCTGCACGTGCGGGAGGCCAAGCCACACGTGCGGAATTCAGGGGTTTTGATGGGCTTGAATATTGGAAAATATGCATGAGCGGGTGAGGTGTGGGAGAGAATCCCCGAACGTGTGGGGGGTGAATGCTGCACGTGCGGGAGGGGCACTTCGCACGTATGAGAATGGGCGCCGCATGTGCGGTCGGCCTAGGTCCGAAAATCTGCTTTTTGTATCATTTTGGCTGAGTTGTATCTCACTTTAGGGCTTTACTCTCTCACTCTAAAGATCATTTTCTCTTATCCTTCTCTCTAGAAACCCTAACCAAAACACTTAAACACCTTGATTTCCTTACAAATCCTTGGGTCTAAATCATTATCATCTTCCTCTAATCTTAAAGATCAAGCTTGGGCTTCTCTTGGTGAAGGAGAAATTGAAGATTTCTCCATCCTGAAGCTAGGGTTTCCATCTCTTTCATTATCAACACTTTGAGGTAGGGAATTCTAAAGTTATATAAACAAGTTTTGCTTTCTAAATGTTGATTTTAAAGCTTCCATAATGTTGTTGTGTGATTTCAAATCTTGCACTAAATGAAGGGAGAGAAAAGGGGGGTTTTTTCTTTGAAAAAGGGGTTTAAATCCCAATCTTCTTCTTATCCATGGGATTGTCTTTGTTAAAGTTAAGAAAAATACATGGTTTGATTTGGGTTTCACCATGAAATGGGAGGATGTTGGATTTTGATGAAAACCCTAGGAATTAGGGGTTTTTTTGGAAAACATGGAAATGTCCATGGAAATTTCTTACTTTCTTTGATAAAAAGATGAATGTGTAGAAATTTCATAGTGTGATTTTCAAAAGTGGGGAAACCGTATTAAACACTATTGATAAACGATTGATGATATGTATAATTGTGAAGTGAAAGCTTCTAGCTATGTATTAAATGTGTTATGGTTACCTTGTGAAACAATAACGAGGAATGGAAGTGGGGATTGTGATTGTTGATATTGTTGTAGAGTGGTTGAAATGGAGAAATGTTATCAGATGTTATATATATATATATATTGCATCATGATCTCAATTAAACCATTAGCATATTTGCACATCTTGAAATGAGTTTGAAAATGTTTAATTGGGAAAGATTCATGTTGGAATGAGAACTATGGTAATGTGAATGGGGTAAATACGTGGTAAGTCCGGATAGGGGGTGTAGTTGAGTTTGACAAGTTGGCTTGTGTGTTCATGGTGAAAGACCAGAAAACTGCGCAGATAGGTGTTGAGCCTTCCGGTTAGCACCGGTAAAAATGACAGTTTGGTAGTGCTTGTAGAGCCTACTTGCAGACACCAACCTAAGGATTACCAATGTCGTATTTACTGCCCCTATTGAATTAATAATGGAAGTTTGAAATTGATGAGAGCACATGATAACATTGAGAACATGGTGATCTGAAATAGTACATTGAAATGAATATTTTCCCTTATTTATTAACCTTGGCATGGCATTGCATTTACGTCTTTTTCTTTATGTTGAGGAAAGAGCATAACTGTATATACTTTGTGAGAATTTCTCTACTGGGCTTTATGCTCACTCCTATGGGATTTGGTGCAGGTAAAGATGTGGTGATCCCGCCGAGTTGAGGGCGTGGATGTGATCGTGAAGAGTGCTTGCTCTTATATTTTGTGTAAATTTTTGTAAAGCCAAGGGCTGATGTGTATGAGTCCGAGAGATCATTTTGTGTAGCCGGGCTATTGCTTTGGAACGTATGAGCCCTTGAGGGCCTTATTCGTTTTGATTTGATGATTTTACATGCTATAGATTCATGTACTAGTTTTACCAATGAATGTATAACCGCATGTGAGATTATTTTTGTAAAACATTGATCTTATGTAATGGGATTTGGTTAATA
Source organism: Camellia lanceoleosa (assembly GCA_025200525.1). Taxonomy (NCBI): domain Eukaryota; kingdom Viridiplantae; phylum Streptophyta; class Magnoliopsida; order Ericales; family Theaceae; genus Camellia; species Camellia lanceoleosa. Next base: position 32,705,622 of record CM045771.1, on the reverse strand, counting down.
TATTATTTGGAAGTGTGTAGTCCATGTCGGATTATTTTGGCGCGTTACAACAATAAAGTAATGGAAAAAGTTTAAAGTCAATATAGCATTTTATAATACCTATAAGGTTTGTCTGTTAGTAGCTCAAAGTTGAAGACCCAAGAGGACACACTTTAATAAAGTTCTGCAAGTTGAAGACCAAGAAGGACCACCGAAGCATATTTGGGCAGTAGATAGGCTACCAAATAGTGACAGAGCACTGCATCAGAATAGAGAGAAGGGGAAAATAATAGTTTTTTTAGGGTTTTGTCTTTTAGGAGTAAATAGAGACAATAGGTTAGGTTTGTTGGATTGTTGTTTGGTCTTATAAGACCAGTTGACTCGTCATCTAATGAGAAAAAGCCAAAAAGTGAAAAAAAAAAAAACACTTTGGGCCAAAAATTTATTTTTGCTCATTTGAGTCCGAGAAATTTGGGTTAATCCATGACGATCCTAAATCATGCGATTTACCAATTTGTATTGCGAATTGTGTGATTCGTATGTGATTCTGTGCCATTTGCAATTCCACTAACATGTTCGAATCGATTTCCATATGTATTGAACTAAATCGTACGATTAGAATCTCGAATCGTATGATTCTAACAACAAAGAAAAAAATAGACAGCTCACCATTCATATGATCATTGTCTCCAGAATCTAGAACCCAAGTTGGGGTTAACCGAACATGAAAGGTAGTAGAAGTACCTATGGCCTATGTAGTAATGGAAGTAGATAGGCCACATGAGTGAATCATGACTGAGCTAAGTTGATCTTGAAGTTGGCTAATCTAGGACTAAAGCTAAAGATAGTCCAGTGAGCTAAGTGGGACGGTTAGTCTATTAGCATCAGTAATAATGGTAGTATAAGAGGAATGATTATGAGTAAAACGTTGCTTCAATTATGGATGAAGCTTGAAAAAATGGGCTTCAATATTCTCAGCCTTGCCACAATGACGACAAATAACCTTTCCAATCTAGAGAATGGGAGGTAGAATGAGCAACGAGAGCCATCTAATTAGTGGAAGAGTCTGGGACTAAAGATGGGGATGATAGGACCAATTGGCAACGACGCTCCTTGCTATCAAGGATCGTGAATGCCTCATATAACGACGGCACATGAGACGTATTTAAAATTTAAATTTGAAGAGACTCGAATTCAAATTTTAAACTCATAAGAAAGTAGTATGTATGTAGAACACCCATCCATTTGGCAAAGTCAGAATGTAAAATGTACAGAATTAGGGTTAGGTTTAGAGAGGAAGAAATAGAGAAGAGGAAAAGATATATTGTAACTAAATGGTTTTAGAGTTATCGAATAACTTTACACCAATAAAACATATGTATAAAAAAACCTAATTACAATATGACCATAGTGCCTTTGACTTAACAAAATAATAACAGAAGAACATATAACTATTCTAACACTCCTCCTTAAGCTGAAGCATAGAGATCAAACATGCCCATCTTGAAAGATAAGCAGTGAAAAGAAGATCGAGCCAAAGGTTTAGTGAGAATATCACCCAATTAATCCTCAGAACGAACATAAGGAGTCACAAATTACTTTCGCAGTGAGAGATCTTGAATAAAATGACAATCAACTGCAATATGTTTGGTACGCTCATGAAACATGGGATTATTGCAATAAAGATAACAACCTGATTATCACAACACATACGTATAGGAATGGGAACAGAAATACCAAAATCCAGTGGAAGAGAGTGAACCTATAACATCTTAGAGGCGGGATAAGTCATGGCACGATACTTGGCCTCAACACTAGAACAACCAACAACGGTCTGTTTCTTACTACGCCAAGTAACAAGATTACGACCAACGAAGGGACAATAGCCCAATGTAGAACATCAATTAGTCCTACTGCCAACCCAATTAACATCACTGAAGCCACTGACAAACAACGAGAAAGACGAATGATAGAGCAAAGCCCGACCTGCGGCACTTTTCAAGTATTGCAAAATACGGCACACAACATCAAAATGAGGTTGGCGAGGAGCATGCATAAACTAACTGACCACATCTACAACATAGGTAATATCCAAACGAGTGACAATGAGATACATTAACTTCCTAACCAACTAATAATACTGACCAATATCAAAAAACAAGTCCTCAGTTTCACCATCAAGTTTAACACCCAGATCCATGGAAATATCACGAAGGTGAGTGCCTAAGAGACCAATTTCAATGAGAAGATCAAGAACAAACTTCCGTTGCAAGAGAAACAAGCCCTAAGATGTGCGAGCAACCTCAATCCCAAGAAAATACCGAAGATAACCCAAGTCCTTGGTGTGAAATTGCTGACCTAAATACCGCTTTAAATCAACAATACCAGTGGAATCACTGTCAAAAATGATAATGTCATCCACATAAACAATAAGGATGATAATCCTAGTAAATGAGTGGCGAACAAAGACAGAGTGATCAGAAGTCAAACGACGGAACCCATAAGCAAGCACAATAGCACTAAAATGATCAAACCATGCACAAGGGGACTACTTGAGACCATACAAGGCTTTCCACAATCGACAAACCAGATTCTCACAACTGAGAATAACATAGCCAAAAGGCTGATCCATATCGACCTCCTCTTGGAGATCGCCATAATTGAAGGCATTCTTGATATCAAGTTGATATAAAGGCCAAGACTGACTAATGTCAATCGAGAGAAGGAGCTGAACAGAGTTAAGGTGAGCCACAGGGGAGAAGATCTCTAGGTAATCAACACCATAGGTTTGGGTGTAGCATTTGGCTACTAGGCAAGCTTTAAGCCACTCAGCAATTCCATTAGAGAGATGCTTGATTGTATAAATCCAATAACAACCAACAGTAGGTTTCCCAGAAAGCAAAGGGGTAAGTTCCCAAGTTTGATTCTGATGAAGAGCACTCATTTCCTTATCCATAGCTTACTTTCAATTGGAGATGGGCATAGCCTGCTGGTAAGAACAAGCAATGGAAATACTAGAGAAACTACAAGCAAAGGAGTGAAATCCAAGAGAACGATGATCATAAGAAACAAAATGGGCAATAGGATGTTGGGTGCAAGTACGTTTACCTTTGCGGACAACAATGGGAAGATCATCAGAGGCCACATTAGCAGAAAGAACAGGAGATGTAGGAACCTCAGACAAAGGAGATGAACTGAAAGGGCCATAAGAAATCATGCGATGAGCTTGGACCGCTGGTAAATCTACAGATGAGACGGAGGTGACGGAGCAAGATCTAAATTGGCGGTAGGGTCGATACAAGTGGAAGGGGAGATATAGGAGAGGACACACAACACATGAAGAGTAGGTGTAGGAGATGTGGCTCTCCTTTACTACAAGATAGAAGATCAACAGACAACTGCTGTCCATACGAAGAAAAAAATACAGTGGACTCAAAAAAGGTAACATCAGCACTAACAAAGTACCTATGAGACTTAAGATGATAACATTGGTAACATTTCTGAGTACAAGAATAGCCTAAAAACACACACTTGCAAGCACGAGGGGATAACTTATCCAAGCCTAGGTCAAAGACATGAAAAAGAGCCACATAACCAAAAATATGAGAAGACATGGGAAACCGAGAACATTCGGGGTATAATTGAGAATAGAGAGATTGGTTTTGTAACACGACGAAGGGCATGCAGTTAATAAGAGAGCAAGCGGTGAGCATAACAGCACCCAAAACTATTTGGGAACATACATGTTAAACAACAGTGTGCAAGCAATATCTAATAAATGGTGATGCTTCCGCTCAACAACACCATTTTGGGGATGTATGAGCACAGCTAGTCTGATGAATAATACCATGATCATCACAAAAGACATTCACAACAAACTGCACATATTCTAAGACATTATTCGATCGAAATATTTTAATACGTTTCCCAAATAGAGTAAAGATTTCATTATAAAACTTAAAAATTGAAGGCAAATAAGTCCTTATGTTTCATTAAAAACAACCAAGTCATTCTAGAGTAATCATCCACAAAAATAACAAAATAAAGAAAGCCATTAACAGTGGGACTTCTAGAAGGATCCCAGATATCTGTATGGACTACATCAAATGACTCAGACGCAAGACTAACATTACAACTAAGAAATGAACTACAGTGATTTTTCCCAAATTGACATGCCTCACACTCAAATTAAGACACATGACTCAAACTAAGAACAACTAACTTGAGCTTGGCTAATGAGGCATGACCTAAGCAAAAATGCCACTGTAAAGGAGATAGTGTAACACTCAACATAGCAAATGGAGGATGAGAAGAGCTCTCAATCTCCAAAAAATATAAGTTTGTTGAGTTTGACACACTGGTGGATCTAGAAATACAACCTTCATTGAATAAAACTTTAGTACACAAAACACTTGTACACAATCACACACTAATACGCTTCACTTATCCACTCACACATACATTCAAGCACTCACAGTTTGTGTCTTCCTCACTCAAGACCTTAAGACACCTCACACTAGATCACTCTTGTAGTGCTTGACTACTCACCTTGGACTCACTCTTCTTTCACTCAATTCTCCAATTGTCAAATACCTAGTACATCCACTCATCTCATATTTGTACTAGTTAAAGAACTTTCTAGAATACACTCATACTTTCACTACACTCTAGAACAATCTAAATTACTATAGTACAGATTATAGCTTTCTATACATCTCTAAAATATTCTAGAACCTTCTGGAACTTTCTAGATTTCTCTAGATTTCTCCAAACTTTTCCAATATTTCGAAACCTTTTAGGATGTTCTAGAATCTTTCGAATTTCTCTAGGTCTTTTAGAATCTTCTAGATCTTTTTGGAGTATTCTAGATTCATGTAAAAACTTCTAGAATATTCTAGAGAGAAGATTTTAAAAAGTGAGAAGAGTTAGTAATGACTCTCAACACTCCCCTTAGCACTAACTCTCCTTTTTGGATTATGTAACCATGCCACGTCGTTTCAGAAACTCTTTGTGAAGATATTTACAACTGTGTCCTCTACCTTGAAGAACTTCATCTTTATCTTTACCAACAACAATATTTTTCTTAGGAAATGATGATGCACTACTACATATTTTATTCGTCCATGGAACACTAGGTCCTTGGATGAATATACAATCTTGATCCTTAGGCTTAGGTACCAAATACCACTTCTGACTTTGCTTTGATGTAATACTTTCTTTTTCTATCAACACCCTCCAATTGTTAAGTTTTGTTGTTTCCTAGAATGTTACGTACTTTTCTATCTTAGCAAAGGTTGCATCAACGTACCTTGGATTGGGTTGACATGCCTTACAGATATTGGTTGTTGCAGGTTTATCACTTCTTTAACTTATTCTTCTTCTGTTTGTTCCCCTAACTTCTCTATATATGAGCTTTTGGATCTGTAACTCTTGAAGATTAAGACTCAATTGCAAGAGTTGACTCATTTGTGATAGAGTATGCATCCACTTCCTTGATAATTGCGTTGCACTGCTCCTGTACGCCTTTATCAAAGTCTATCTCTTCTTCTGAATCTACTTCAGTAACCACGAGCATTGTAGAAGATGCTTAAAAATCCCATTCTTCTTCAAATTCTAGCTATTCTTCTAAGTACCCTGGTTCTACGGTCTCAAACATTGCACACGAAGCTGCGAAATCCCCGTTTTTCTTCAATCTCATCTTGGTAATCGTTAGATGTTACCATATTAGCTTCAATTGGTCTTCTTCTTAACCAACAATCTTTTGCGTAATGGCCAATCTTGCCACAGTTGAAGCACTCTATGTTGCATCGTCCAAATCTAGTAGCTCTTCGATCATTTTCGTCATGTCGAACTCTCCCTCGTTGATAACTTCGATCATCTTGTGATTGTTCATCTTCTTCTTTCTTTGATCTTTCATATTTTTGCCACTTTGGTCCATCTCTTCTCTTATTACTGAATAACGCCTCTTCTTCACTTTCATTCTTTAGTGTGACTCCAACTATTTGCTTTGCTAAAGTTTCTTGATTAACCAATAGACTTTCGAGCTCAACCAGTTATGGTTAAGTGAACCATCCCCTAACAGTGGCGATAAGCCCACTATACTCGGGGTCTTAAACCTTGAGTAATAATGCGTCTCATTCTTGACTCGCTAATTTTTTACTAGAGATCAAGTTGTGAAATTTTATTGCAAAGAGTCTTTACCTTGAGAACATATTGGTTGATAGTCATTAATCCTTGTGTCACCATTGCAAGCTCGTTCTCTAGATACCGAAGTCATGCATCATTTGTCTTTGAAAATAACACCGCAAATGTGTCCTAGATTGCTTTTGGAGTAGTAACCTTCCAAACATGCTCCAATAACTCTTTCTAAATGGTTGTCCTTAACACGAACATCATTTTTCCAGCCCCAATCTGCCACTCTCACAATGCCTCTGCATTTTCTTCTCTAGGTGACATAGTTTCCTTGTCGTCAACAATCTCCCATAGATCCTATCCTTGAAGATATGCCTCGATACGCATTCGCCAATAAGCATAATTATAATAATTTAATTTCTCCATACCTTCGATGAAGTTTCCTAAATCCACCATAACAACTGTTCTCACTGACTTCAATAATCTCTTATATCAATCTCAACCACTCTTCTTGTCAGTCCCTGAACGACCAAGCTTTGATACCAAATTGTTGAGTTTGACACACTAGTGGATCCAGAAATACAACATTTATTGATAACACTTTAGTACAGAAAACACTTGTACACAATCACACACTAATACACTTCACTTATCTACTCATACATGCATTCAAACACTCACATTTTGTGTTTTTCTCACTCAAGACCTTAAGACACCTCACACTAGATCACTCTTATAGTGCTTGACCACTCACTTTGGACTTAGTCTTCTTTCACTCAATTGTCCAATTGTCAAATACCTATTACATCCACTCATCTCATATTTATACTAGGTGAAGAACTTTCCAGAATACACTTATCCTTTCACTACACTCTAGAAGAATCTAGATTACTCTAAAAAATTCTAGAACCTTCTCAAACTTTCTAGATTTCTCTAAACTTCTCCAATGTTCCAGAACCTTCTAGGATGTTCTAAAATCTTCCGAATTTCTCTAGGTCTTTCCATAATCTTCTAGATCTTTCCAGAGTATTCTAGATTCATGTGAAAACTTCTAAAATATTCTAGCGAGAAGATTTTAAAAAGTGAGGAGAGTTAGTGATGACTTTCAACAAAAGTCATCATTTTCATGCCCCAAACTAATCATTCTTTTACTCTGAAAGTCCTGAAAAACACATGAAGTGGGAGAAAAGGTTATAGAATAGTGGAGAGCTTTAGTCAATTAACTAATAGAAAGCAAATTAAATGGAAAATTAGGAACTTAAAGACCAAAAGATAAGGAGAGAGATAGAGTAGGGTGAAGTGGACCTTGATCATTGATAGGGTGAGAAGACCCATCAACAAGTATAATATTATGGGTAACAGGCCTATGAGTATTGAAAAGAGAGGAATTACCAAAGATATGGGAACTAGCGCCAGAGTGTATGAGCCAAGGTTGGGTGGACTAAGCCACACATGCAATATTACCTGAACTAACCATAGTAGCTGTAGAGGATGGATGTAGACCAGTCTGGAGAGAAATGACAAGGGCGGTAAGCTTGCTAATCTGAGTAGTGAGTGACTCACAAGACTAAACTAGAGAAGCAATAAAGCCAACAGGAATTGAGGTCAACCATGAGGATGGAACATCCATTACCTGATGCACATTATCAAGTTTGCCATACTTTTGTCAACACCAAGGTTTAGTATGGCCTAGGGAACCATAATGACTACACTTCTGATCACCACATGACATAAAACCAATGCCACGACCACCACATGAAACACCACCGAGAGAACTACCTCTGTGAGAATCTCAAGAGCTAGAATTGGAGCTGCAGTGACCAAAGTGTCCATGAAAACTCCTCGACTAGGCCCACGATCACCACTACTAAAGACATCAATGCAAAGGAGGAACTAGAGGTGGGTTGGGCCTATTCCAATGAAGAACGCAACAATGGAGAATAGACATTAGTAGCAGAATGTAAAGCCTTACTGGCGAGACTCTGATTGTTGAAGCCCCATAAATCAAAATCTAAGCCCGAGAGTAAAGAAGCCATCATAAACTCTTTCCAATGTTGCTTTTATTTAGCCAAATCAGTAGTGTAGGGTCTATGCTGCAATAACTGATCGCACATGTTCTTAAGACCTCTATAATAATTGAGAAGGGATCGGCCAGATTGATGACTAGCAAAACTTTGCTCATATAACTCATAGACCATAGAGACATTACTTTGATTCGAAAAAGAACTCAGCAAGAGAGTCCCAAATTTGCTTAGCAATGTTACAAAATTCTATAGTAGTTGCAACACGAGAGTCTAAGCTATGTCATATCCACTCCATAAGACAAGAATCCTCACCATACCAATCATCATAATTAGGTTTATCAGAAGCAGGAGGTAATTCAATAAGAAAACTTAACTTCTTCTTGCCATGTAAAAAATTTATAATGGCATGAGCCCAAGCCATATAGTTTAAACTATTCAATTTCTTGGTAGTAATAGATTTAGGCATCTCATAATCCTTAATCACAGGCAAAGGTGGTTTGGCCTCAACCTCCGTATCAGCCATGACAATCTCGTAAGTTACACAATAAAGGAATACTGAACCAGCAAAATACTAACAAAATACCAGCACCTACAACAATCAACACCCACAACAACCAAGAAATGCAAGAAAAAATAATAATAACTCAAAACCAAGAGGCCATGAAAGAACCAGGGATGGGTCAGAGAAAAAGGTGTCGAACTGCAATAAGGCACAAATCGAACCAAAAAACCAATCCAACACCAACAAATCAACAAACTAAGATCAAATACCCCTTGCTAAGGTATTTTTGACACCTATATGATAGAGTCCAACAAGTATAAACAACAAAAACCAAGCTAAATCACATATTCACATATTAATAGCAAGAAATTCAAAAAATATTCAAAACTAGAAAACTCATATTAGGGGTGATCCAAAAATTTCACAAAAAATACCATCATACTCAGGAGAAAATTTTAAGCATGGGAGGAAATTCTCGTTCGTACAGTTGCTAATGTCACCTTGATGTCATTGTACGGATGATGACATTAGCACATCTTTGTCACCTCAAGTCAATCTCCAGAATCTGTTAAACCCTTGCTAGTGTAGACTAAATTGCTTTGATACCAAGTTATAATGTAAAATGTAGAGAATTACGATTAGGTTTAGAGAGGAAGAAAGAGAGAAGAGGAAAAGATACATTGTAACTAGATGGTTTTAAAGTTATCGAATTACTTTACACCTGCAAAACATATGTATATAAAACCTAATTACAGCATGACCATAGTGCCCTCGACTTAACTAAATAATAATAGAACATATAACTATTCTAACATGTAACAATAGATGCTACCTTTGTAGGAAAATCACTCAAAGGCTTATATTGAGCTAATTCTTCCCATTGGAATCGAAGCTAACCAATGAACACAGAAACAGAAAGAGAAAGACCCAAAGCCTCTTGTGATGCATAAGAAATATCTCGGTAAAGCTCAAAAATCTAAGAGTCATGTCGAGCATAAGCATACATCTAGCAAAAATGAGGGATTGTATCACAATATATGAACATATTATAGATATGTTTCTCCATAGAATTAAAAATTCATCCCAGGCGAGTGCAGTTGTCAATATCCCATTGAGCTTTTGACTTGCCAATTTTTGAAAATTACCCATGTAGATGTGTAAAAACTAGAACAAAATTATAAAATAACTTGAAGTGGGGTTGTCCTCCCTTGTTTTGTTACTTCTCTCTCTCAATGTGTGTGTGCATGTATGCGCTGTTAAATAGAATTCAATTTGGAGGAGGTCAGCAGTTTTAGCTTCTAAATTAAAAATAGAAACAAAAACAAAGATAACTAGGTTCAGTGGGGATATTGACAAGAATTTGCATAAAAATAAATAACAAACAGTTACTTGAAAGTTGAAGTTTCGTATTCCCTTGAAAAATGGTTAGTTTCACCACTATCAAAGTTTGAGACTCAAGTAATTACTTTAGTGTTATGTTTATAGTAACAAAGAAGTTTAAGAATAATGAGATTGCATAAAACATAATACAAAGCAAACAAATCCATGAAAATGAAAACAATATCATCATTACAATACAACCAAAAACAATATGAATATCCCCACGGGGATTTCAAATTGTCCATTTGCTATTTCTACACGAACACCAAAATGCTTAGGGCAAAATATTCAACCACAAGTAACAGTACTATGCCGTGACACTTCCGTGTGAAGCTACAAGACTACGAGAAACTTCTCATTTAATGAAAATGTGAAAATAATTAGGTTGAAGTTGATTGACATCTGGCTAAGTTGCAGATAGTTCCAACTCTAGTGAATAAGACAGGAATGTTAGCATGGTTGTACACATACAACCTTGCAAAACTTGGACATGAAAGCTAGACTCAGAGTAGGGTTCTACAATAGGATCTCTGATGTAGTCATAAAGATACAGAACAAGGCTTATCAATGACAAACAATTTATGTAGGCTCTCTGAAGGGGTTTAACACAAGTTTGCTACAATTTGTTGACAATGATTTAAGGAATCAAAAAGAAGTCTAGAACTTGGAAAATCAAAGAATCTCCCAATTTCACCACCCAAAATTGCAGCAAATAGGCATCTCTTTTTGTGTATGCATCCTTTATTAGGGGTAGCAATGTCCTATAAAAAATTAGGAAGAAACAGATGTTGATAATCAATGCAATTAGGAGAAGCTGCTTGTCATTGGGAATATGTCTCAACTTTGAAGTTCCACGTACTTCATTTAGAGAATCCAACACCTATTGAAATATAGAATTAGAATAAAGATCTCGTGATTGAGCAATCACTAGACATTAGGAAACTATAATGTAATCATAATTTCTTTCCTATCTTATAATTCTATATCAGTATATATACACAGGCTAGTCTCTATTTTAGACTAAGCCAATCAATTCATTACATTCTTCTTGCTATTAAAGCCACAACCCTAGCCTTTATTTCTCTTTCTCCATCACAGTCAAGCTGTCCTCACCCCCATCAAACTCTCTGACAGCCTCTCTCTCTCTCTCTCTCTCTCTCTCTCTCTCTCCGCAATTACCTAGCTCTCTCATCATCCCGTCAGGCCTTTCTTTCCCTCCAACCACACCATTTAAGGCTTAGGTTAAGGCTGACAACCCTCCCTAGGCTATTTGATAGTGTTTGTTCAAGCTGACAGCCCCTCTAGGGCAATTTAGCAGGTTCTATCCCTGTTTTGGGACTTGGTGTTGATTTGGTAAGCACCACTCTTGTTCTTTGGTGTGTTTTGGGATACTGATGTGATCGGTAGCATTTGGTGTTTTTGCTGTATTTCCAGCTATTGTGGTTCTTGTGTTTTTTTGGGCTTCATTTCTCTTGCTTTCACCATAACTAAACCTATTGTTAAGCTTCCTAGTAAACTAGTTACAGCTGGTTCTGATTTTCCTTTTTCTCAACAAGAACCTGCCCACTGTTTTACAAGTGTCTTGTTGAATGGAAAAAACGTTTCTACGTTAAGTCGTTTCTTTAAACTCTATTTAGAGGGCAAGGGAAAGGCTTTTTGGCATCTTAGTATAGAGACTTTGCCTACTGATATTGATCCCAAGCATACCAAATGGGATATTGATAATTGTACGATCTTGGATTGGATGTTGAACTCCATAGAGGATCGCATTTATCATATGTTCATGTATTGCGACACTATTCCCTGTTTGTGGAATGCCTTAACTCAAATATATACTCATGCCCACAACGATGTTTGTATTTTTTAGCTATACCAAGACTTCTTTCATGCTTTCTAGTTTACTGTAGGCTTTTTAGCGCCCAAATTTTTTAGGTATTTACAGGCCCATTAGGAGGAGTTGGCTTGATATGAGCCCTTAATTGATTGTCCAGTTGAGGTTGCATCTGTTGTCAAACGTCTAGCTTGCCAACATATCTACCAGTTCTTGATGGTTTGACATATGAATTTAAGTCCCTTCAAATTCGGATCTTGAACACATCACTTATACCTTCTCTATATGAAGCCTTTGCCATTATTGGCAATGACGAGCGCTACCACAGATTGGTTCAGCTCATCTCTGTTCTTGTTCCAGAACCTCCAGCTTTCTCTGATCAGATGGCACTTGCTCCGAATTCTGATTCTCCGCCTTTTGTCAAGAAAGTTATTTGTCATCATTGTGGTGAACTTGGCCATGTTAAGGCTTGTTGTTTCAAATTTCATCCTAAGTTGAAATAGTTTTTTTGCATAGAATCGGCCGTCTGGCTTTTCCTATGAGCTCGAGTACTCCTAATTTGCATCTTCTTGCATCTTAGATTGATCAGCTCCATGAACAGCTTGGTCCTCTCACTTAGAGCTCTCTTGGACCTTCTTCTTCGACTACCACATTTACACTTACTGCTTTCCATGTTCGCTTTGCACGTCCTATCTAGGTTCTGGATTCTGGGACTAATGATCATATGACGGGTCTACTATCGTATCTTCTATCTCTTGTCCTTACTACTACTCAAACTGTGTATCTTGCCATGGTTCTACTTCCTTGGTCCGTCATCAAGATGTTGTTACATTATCTCCTACTATCACTATTTCATCTGTTCTTCATGTTCCTAAGTTTTCTTATAATCTTTTATTTATGAGTCAATTGCCAAGGCCTTTCATTTTGCAGTAATTGTCTTACCTACTTCTTGCTTTTTACAAAACTTGTGTTTGAAGAGGATTTTTTTCCAAGAGATATGAGTATAACGGTTTATACTACTTCGTAGATCCACCAAACCCACCACCCCAGATACTCTTTCTAGTCTTCGTCTAATGTTTTTTTCTTTTCAAACTTTAGCATTGTGGCATGCTTATTTGGGTCATGCACATTTTCAAAATTTATGTTTACTTTTTCCATCTTTTATGCTGTGTTTGGTCGAGGGATTTAAGGAGGGATTTGGAAAGGGAAATGGAAAAGGTAGGTGAAATGTGAAAAAAATATACATACATTTCACATAGTTTCACACACCTTTTCCCTTTCCCTTTCCAAATCCCTCCTCAAATCCCCTAACCAAACACAGCGTTAATGAAGCTTGTAAGACTCATAAATTTCACCATGTGGTTTGCAAATTGTCTAAACATTCTCATGCAAGATTTCTGAATGACTTCTGTATATTCAATTTAATAATCTTTACAAAGCGTACATCTGTTTTTATAGCCCTAAAACTAAGACTAAAAAGGGACAATCGAATATCTACACAATAAAAGAAATATCTATGCAATCAATATGAATATACAATCAATACATGTCTAATGTAGAAGATATATGGAATATATGCTAATATATTCTCACAACTCATACCTGTCATTGCTTTTTCTGAGCATAGAGATTATGTAACTTTTATTGATGACCACACTAAATGTATTAGGATTTATCTCATTAAGCTTAAATCTGATATACTTCCCATATTTGTTCAATTTCTCCAAATGGTTAAAATCCAGTTTCGCACTGTTATTCATAATATCAAGTCTAATAATGGTGGGGAGTACATCTCGAATGCCTTTCATTCTTATCTTAATTAGATTGGTATTCTTCAACAGTTCACTTGTCCTTGCACTCATGAACAAAATAGCATTGCAGATCGAAAAACCTGTCATACGACGTTTGTTGCTAGGTTTCTCCTTCTCGATGTGAGTGCTCCCAAGTCTTATTGGCACAAAATGGTCCTTACTGTGGTTTACCTCATTAACCGCACTCCTAGCCATGTCTTGCATGTCTAGCACCGCTCCATCCAGGTCCTTCAACCTGATAGTACTATATTTTCTCTCTTGACACTGGTGTTTAGTTGTACTTGTTTTGTCCATGACCACAATCCTACTCAAATTAAATTGGATAATAAGTCTGTTAGGTGTGTCTTTTGGGGGTATTCTAATGGGTATGGATCACAACTTCTTGATTTCAACTTTTTAATACTAAATTGATATTATGAGTAACTACCCAACTGTGAATATATGTGAACTTTGTCGAAGTAAAACTTCTCACTTCACCCCACGTTTCTCTCTTTGTTAAATTGAAGGTTTGAGGGTGTACCAAAGAACAAGAGATACCTGCTCATCTTGCTATAGTTCAGGATGATGATTGCGATAAGAATTGACACTAATTGTCACGTCTAAGAACTCATCATTCCAGTTCCAAGATGGCAAAATTGTATTTCCCAACAAACAAAGCAAGTGTTCCCCTCCATTATCTTTAGTTTCTACATAAACTCCTTCAAAGACAATTTTGAGGGCAGAAATACCAGGTTCCCATATGGAACATTGAGTCTAAATCAGAGAAATATGTGCTATTTCTACTTATAACAATATACACGACCCCAATGGGCTAACCAATTTTAAGGGAGAGACGAGAGAGGAACTGTCCCATGGCATATCACTGTCATCAAATGGCATCAAAGGCACTCCACCGGCATTCTTAAGCCTATAACCCCATACTATCATCAGGTTTCAACTCAAAAGCCAAGGACAAAAAAAGGTTGCAATGGTTTTCAATCTCAGTGAACCTACGGTAGGTGTAGACTACCGAAGGGTGATAAGGGAATACATAGTCATCAAAAGAAGAGCATAAACCAAACAACTCTAATAGGGTCCAGAGACCAAGAACCAAAGATTGGATCTTCCACTACAAGAAATTAAGGTTTTAAAAACAAATTTTTAGAGACAAAAATAATTTATCCATAAAAATTATACTTTTAGAGACAAAAAAAAAAATTTTAAAAAAATAAAAAATAATCATATTATTATATTTTTAAGACAAAATTATTTAGGGTTGGTTTGGGATGTCCTAAAAAAGTGCACTTTTTGACTTATTGGTGGATTTAGGTTGAGTTTGATGTGATGTGTTAGAGAGGTGATGTGATTTAAATAAGATGATGTGACTTAAATAAAATAGTGACTTTTTGACTTTTTTACTTATTTAGTACATGCCAAACTAACCCTTAGTTGCAAAAGAGTTAATGACTTTTTCCCTACAATTTTGATTCGTCCCCAGTAAACTCAACTCATACATTATTTTATTTTATTTTCATTCTTTCAATTTCAATAGTCGGGACTTCATTTCCTTCTCCGGACCAGTCTCTCTCTCTCTCACTCTCACTCTCACTCTCTCTCTCTATCGAAGCCCTAATTTCATTGCTCTCGGTGGTTTTTTGATTTCAATTCCTCTCTCTCGCGATCGAATCCCTGATGGCTGTGAGCACAAACTGATCGTAGTGTTCTTCTAATCTCGTTGATTTCAACAATTAAGGGATAACATAGCATCTCTCTCCACTGTGATTTCAGCATCTAGGTTCGATCGATTAATCGATTTCAGTCTCATTGATTTGGTTTTTGATTTCAGCATCTAGTGTGATTAATCGATTTATCGGTGCAGTGTTTGTGTTGATGATGTATTATCATAATATAATTCGTTTTTAATTCGTATTTGTGAGTGTTAGATTCGGTAATTGTGGATATGAAATAGCCGTAATTGTGGAGAGAGAGACAAATGAAAAATTTATATTTTTGAGTGTTTGATTCAAAATTACTTCATTTTGAAATTAATATTGAATTCCTGATTTGTCTTTTAGTCTTGATCATAATAATTCAACGGCTCTGTTTGGTTGAGCAGTTTTCAAAATCTGTTTAGTTTGGTGAAAACAAAAATTATCTTATAATAGCATGTATTATCTTATTTGCCATAATTTTCTCAGCTGAAGTTTAAATGACTATACTGAGTCATTGATCCTGTTTGTGTGACGGTTGTCTGTCTTTCCACAGGAAGGATGACAAACTGAAACTTGTGGTACCTTGTTGTGTTGTTGTCAGGACTACACCAATGACATCAGGTAGACTCCAAGAAGGAGGGTCGGGTTTGTCTATCAATTGGGGGGTAGTTTTTTTTGTCAAATAAACACTGTTGAGTAGATTAGGAATTTAAATTGGTTTGCTTCAAAACTTGTTTCCTAGTCTGGCAGTGGGAATTTATAAATGTGTTAATCAAGAAGACGAATGTTGCCCCTATTAACTCTACCAATTCCTCTTTGCATATATTTATACAAAGGCAAAAGTTAGTGTTGATGTCTCACTTTTTAGATTTTTTTTAATCAAGAAGACGAATGTTGCTCTCTCTGTCTGTTAGTTCACTTCTGCTCATGTTGCAGGAAACTTCCATTGGACTTTGGAAGATGTTTCCAAATCAATTGTTTGCATAATGTCTAGCCCATGCCAAGCTGGCTCTACACAGGTACATTTCTCATGAATGGAAATTAGTGTGTGTTCTTGATAGAATGACTAAATTTGTGTCCTCTCCACCGTTCTAGATGCTCAATGATTGGTATGATAGAGAGATTGATGCTATTAATGAACCTTATCGTCCTATTCCTTCAGTGGCAATATCTGAGAATGAGGTATGGAATGTGATTAATTATTTTTTTTATACGCGAATGAGCACCAGAATTCATGTATTTTCGGAATTTTTTTTTTTTTTTTGGGAAAAAAGAAACAAGTCTTTTAACATTCTTTCCCTCGGGTGATTACCCAAATCTGGGTACTGCTTTTGGGAGGCCTTGGGTTGGCTGGTTTATTGGATGTGTGGGTAAGTCTTATTTATTAATAGGTGGCCAGTGATCTATTTTTCTTCTCATAAAGTATTTAAAATGAATGTCAGTCCCTGAATGCTTGTCATGTATAGGCCTGAGCGAGGCGAGGCGGGGCATTGCTTTAGGCAGATCCTTTCCATCTTACATTTACTCAGCTCAACCTTTGAAGGTAATACCCAATATCCCTTTCATTTTAATGCATTCTCGTACTATGTTATTCATTATAATCTTCAATTGGCAATGGGCTGTGAATATTCCCAGAAAATAATTAGTCAAATATCAGCTATGTCATGTCTTCTTTTCCCTAATATCCTCATTCATCTATCAGACCTCCTTTGGGGATTTTTCTTGGTTCTAATTTGTAATTTCAGGCTAGTACCTAACCATTTCTTATACTATGCCTTTTGGTGACTGCTCTAGCAACTAGCCATTGGATGAACAACTGCTGCCTAATAGTTCTAGATTTTACCAAAGCTTTATCCATTTCATGTTTTGTTTTTTTTATTTTTAAAATCCATTTCATGTTGCCTAGCACAAGTTCAGGCTACAATCTTGTTTTTTGTTTTTCTTTTCTTAAATGTTTATCTAGAGAACAACAAGGGTTAGACGTGGTCTTAGGCTCTATTTTTAGATCATGAATTTAGATTGAGAGAAAGTCAGAAAGCCCTTGCAAGAAAGATACATTAAACTTGAAAGTGATTTTCTCTTCAGAATGGGTTGATTGGCTATAATAGAAACAATTACCAACTTCAATGAATATTTATGCACATCATCATTAAAAGTGATTTTCTCTTCAGAATTAGATTACTGTTTTTGAAATAAATTTATACCCATAAACATCTCGGGTTTTAAGAAACTGTGCATTTCTGCATTGTCCTCTGATAATTGAATGAACATGTTTATGAAAGTGTATAGGACCCTACAGATCTGCATTTCTTATTGATAGCATTTTTGTGGTAAAAATTGTAGTCTCTGTTTTGACCGTGGATTGAATGAACATGTTTATGTTGTTGGTCGATTCTAGGTAACTCCACTAACAAGACCGGGCATGCAAGTCTAGTGAGCATCAGGTAGCACAGCAGGTGACTGCTTGTGCGCATTCTACCACATTAACAGCACACCTACAATAGTGGATTGATACGTATATTGAAATTTTCAAGAACCCTCTACCCTTAGAGCAGTGTGAGTTCCAATGCTAACGCTTGTTAACTCTGTACAGTGAGTTTAATTTTTTGACCATAGATTGTTATATTATAATTTGATTGGTATATGATTTGCCTATGGTTTGTGTTTATTGCTTTTCAGTTATCAGCAGTTTGATCTTGTGATATTTAAGGAGTGATGGGGTTTTTTGTTTTTTTGGTAAGAAGAGGGGTTAAATGTTTAATTGTTAGTAATTGCTTTTTTGTGCCTATTGGATTTTAGTTTAATCTTTGTTAACTTTTGAATATTGAGAGTGAATTTTGGATGACTTTGTGTACTAAGATTTATGTGTGATTGTTGCAGATACTACAATTGGCACATTAAATTGCAATCTATTAAATTAATCTTGTCATTGGATAATTTTTAATTAGTAATCTATTTGAGAGTTTGGCCTATTCTATGCAGGTTCTGCAAGCTTGTGTCAATTTGAAACTTGCGAGCTCTCTGCTAGATTTTGAATGCCATTTCAATGAGTCCTTGAGAAGAAGATGCGATGAGTTTAGTTGTTTTGTTATGTAGATAGATATAACTCCAATTACAATTTGTTCATTGAATAGTTGAATGTTACAAACAATGCTTATGACACTAGCTTTATAAATTGGAAATGATACTTTTGAAATCTCTGTCAGTTTATGGTATACAATCAAGATATTACATACTAATGAATCAGAGCATGATATTTTTTTGTTATTGAAATATCTTTTTGATTAAGCCTCTTTGAATGTGATGAGCATTTTTTTTTTTTTCCGTGTAGTTGAATTTTAATTTGGAGATGAACAGATAGTCTGGTGATATGTTTGATATTTTCTATTTGGTTGTTGAGAAATCAAGAAAGGAATATAACTTCATGTTCATACTAGTATTTTTAGTAGTATTTTTAGAGTAATTGTTACAATAAATAAATAAAATAAAAATATCAAACTTTTAGAGACCAATTTTAGTTGTTTCAAAAATATTATAACCTTTACACACCACTTTCATTTGTTCCAAAAACTAAAACTTTTGGAGACCACTTTCATTTGTTCCAAAAACTAAACTTTTAGAGACCAGTTTCTATTGTCTCAAAAATTAATTTTTGTCTCGATTATAATTAGACTTTTAGAGACAAATTTTGGTGGTCTCAAAATCAAAACTTTCTGCAACCACATATTTTTTTCTCTAAAAGTCTATTTATAGTGACAAATGCAAAATTTTGTCTCTAAAAGTCATTTTTTAACTTTTCCGGACGGGCCATTTGAGACAAACTTTGCAACGGAGAAAATTGGTTGGCAAAAGTTTTTCCCAACAAATATTATACTTTTAGGGACGGAATAAATTTGTCCCTAAAAAGCTGATTTCTAGTAGTGTTCATTACAGTGATACTAAATCATTAATACTCAACAATCCAAAATAAAATCAGAAAATCAAACAAACCCAAAAAATCTGAGTCTTAACCCAGATATACAAAATGCAAACTTAAGAGACAATGCACTAAAAATGACACAAATCAATAAGGTTGAATGATAATAATGGAAATATCCGAGGACTTAGTTCTGAAAGACTAACCTGAAGAAGGGTTGTTGTCGCTGTCTTCAGTTTTCCTGCCCCCACTGCTAAATTTGTTCTGAGATTGTGATGTTAACTCCTAGCAAGAGAACAAAGAAAATAGCATATGAAGCTCTTCCAAACAAGCATTGACCTGAGAAAAAAATTGGGACATTATAGGCACATTTCACAATGGCAAGAATACCCCTCCTAGTGACAAACGTCATACTTTGGGACGCAAGTTATAAACTTCCCACAGCTTCCTTGAAGTTTCCAAAGTTCTGTGCAAGTTATAGAACACCGGGAGTATCATGTACAAGACATATGGTGATTAAGTACTAAATCTCTCTCCTTGAGAGTGAAACCTGAAGCTGAAACTATTTATTTTATTATTATTATTTTTTTGATAAATAAAGGACAGGGAAACTTTTATCTGCTAGAACAACTTTAATTATTTTGATCTTACTCCCAAAAGCAAATTAGCATGCAAGTAGAGCATAGAAAGATGGGAAAAACAACAACGAATCAAGAAAAATTGAAAGAGACCAATGCTGACTGACCTTAAAGTATTAGTATAGTAACAAAGGGAGACCATGCATGAATGGATCAGATCCCTTTGGAAAGTCAAATTTAGGAAATGATTTTAAGAACTTGTATCACATGGCTAAGTGTTTACCTTTGCATTGTTATTTACAAACCCCAATGCACCAACTCTACATATCTTTCTTGGAAAGCATTGGGTACTTGTTCCCATTAAAACATATAAACTTTGTTTAATATAGTAATTAGTTCTGTTCCAACTTGGTTGTTCGGTGATGAGGGAGGGGTACACCACATGCTGGAGTAAATTTCAGATAGTTGGTCATCTCCAAGAATTATATAATGAATATTAAGAATCTGGTGACTTTCAAAGAAAATTTGATAAATTTGTGACTTATTTTCTGATCGGCAACAAAAGACATTTTATTAAGAAAAAAGAAAATATGTACAAGAAGAGGACAAGGACCCCAGCCAAAAAAAAAAAAACAAACAAACAAACACACAAGCAAGGGAGCAAATCAAATTTGTGATCTGTTGCTGCACTGAATATGAATTGAGAAAAAGTAAAAATGGAAAATCATCCTCGAGTTCTCATTTAAGTATTGAACTCGTCCACGCCATAGAATCAAATGTTTCGAATATGGGAATGTTCATCTCTTTCTGTCTGTATGTAGCTCTCCTAGCAGCTGGAAATGAACTTTAAGATTCCTAAGGGATATTACAAATGTAATTGCAAAAATGCAGAAACTGAAGTTCATGAGGAATGTCCCATTACTGCATTATTGAAGTTTCCAAATACCCATTCAAAAAATCAGAAATCAATTAGGCAATTTTTGTTTTCCTATTTGGAACAAACTCAAGAGATTATACAGTTTTCAAATATTAACCACAGAAGAGTATAAAACCAACTGAACTCAACATTCCTTATTCCCAACTGAAGGGGCTAAATGTGAAATGGGTCAAGTCTAAGCCTTGGGCCGACCCAATCTGACAGAGCCCAAACCCAAGTGGGTCAGGTGAGTATATGCGCAGATAAGTTCAACCCAACTTCATGATCAATAGCCTACCCAAGTCCTCCAGCACTTGGGCCCAACCCGCAATGAAAGGCTACCACCAGAAGGCCTGGTCAGGCCGCCATGAACGGAATTTGTGGGTCGAACAGATAATAGCCCAGCCCATCTCTATGAACAAGCCTGGACAAGGCCGAGCCAAGGCACGTCGGAACCGAACTGAAGTACATGAGTACCGAGCTGAAGAAACCTCACAAGGAAACGTGGGATCTGTGAGTGCAAGCATGTGCAGGTTGCCACCTCAGTTGGTCCCCCACACCTAGAATCACGGAAGTTGTTGAACCAAAGGAATGTGGTTAGTTATCAGCATGCCTACCATGAGAATATGCAATCAATGACAACTACCAAGTGGTCCCCCACCTGGAGCAATGCTGAAAGGACACCTGGCAGCATCCACACTCCATGAACTCACCTTGAGAAGCAAGTAAGGAACACTATATATACAACATGAACTTCACATTGAAGGTAACTGAACTATTCCAATAGAAACCACACTTACATACAAAACTCAACTCTTCACCGATTGCTAATTCCCACACCAGAGGGGTTATCTGGCCAACCCCGGCCGGGCAGCTCTAATGGTTCTTCTTGTGGCAGGAGCCCTGGTCCCTGGATAGTCCAGCTGAGAGTGGAGCCCCGATCCACTTTCATCTAGTGCGGAATCCGGTACGCACAATTGGTGCGGTGAGCGTGGATCATTTTCATCTCTGAGCTCTGCATTCCGTTCCGGCAATGGGGATTGAGGACGTTCCGCCTTCATCACATACTCCGCAGACGGAAAAGACAAAGGACAAAGGTTTGGCACTCCCGACAATTCTGGAAGAGCAAACTGGAAACAATAATCGAACCCCCGAATCTGTCGAGCATCGATTGCCATTCGCCGAAGGTTCTTCTCATCATTTCCTTCTGGAAAAGGATTATAGAGATCAAATTATAGATTCCATGGAAATGGAGATACAGGAATTGAAAGCTCAACTTAAGAAGGTGTTGGGTGATCCGACGGAGAAGAGGACGGAAGCAGAGCCTTCTCGTTTGCAACGTAGGAGCTCATCTAGAGAATTACCAGTAAAGAAATTCCCCAGGAATGACTCCGGGCAACGAAGCCAACCAATCCCAACACAGAGCGAAGCGGCGAGTAGCCACACCCGTGGGTCACGCCGGAGGAGGGCTAAGAGGCAGAAGACGGATAGTCAACAAACTGAGTGCCCTCCTCAGGACCTTCGCACCTGGCTGATCGGCAATAGGCAGAATGAGCAACATCGAGATCATCTAGACCGTACTGTACACCAGAGAGAACATCGAGCACTGGACAGACTTGTCTCTTCACCATTCTCTCCGGAGATTGAGACCATGAGACCCCCAAAGAAGTTTATTCCACCAAAGTTCACTTCCTACAATGGGAAGTCGGACCCTCTGACTCATATCAGTCATTTCAGACAGATGATGTCCCTCTGGAGCCGAGATGAGGCACTGATGTGCAAAGTCTTCCCATCCAGCTTGGGAGAAACCGGACTCCGATGGTTTGATCGACTCCCCGTTGGATCAATTCATGGCTGGAAACAACTCTCCGAAGAGTTCCTGGCCAGGTTTGTCTCCAACACTAAGATCTCGAAGGAGCCGGATACACTGTTCAGCCTCAGGAAGGAGCAAGAGGAAACGTTGCGCGGTTATGCTAAGAGATATTGGGAAGAGTATAACGATCTGGAAGAAAATGTGTGCAGCGAGCAAATAGACGTCATGTCCTTCAAGCATGGTCTGCGCCCGGAAAGTAAGTTGAGACAATCACTTACCAAGCGCCCGGCCACAGCTTTGAAAGACTTGCGCGCCAGGATTGAGCAGTATGCTTGTCTGGAGGACGATCAAATCCCCATTGAGGTAGTATCAGTAGAACAAGCAGCCCGGCAGAAGAAGAAAACGGATCGAGGAGAACACCGAGGGATTGCAGTGAATGAGGTGGATAAATCCAAATCCCACGAAGCCGTTGTGACCGTGTTCAAGGAGCCAATCTATCGAATCCTGGAGAAGATCAAGAGAGAGCCCTTCTTTGTTTGGCCGCCAAAAATGTTGGGAGATCCAGCTCGGCGCAATCAGAAGCTCAGGTGCACCTACCACCAAGACAGGGGACATATGACTCAGAACTGTAGAGCACTGAAGCAACACTTGGAGGACCTGGTGGCAGCTGGGCACCTAAGGGAATACATTGATCAGGGTAAGGAGGTGGCCGAGCTGGGAAACCCACTTCCAGAAGCAAACATTGAGCATCCGCCCCGACTGATAATAAATGTGATCCATGGGACAGCGGCTCAGGAATCTGAGGAGGCACTGAAAGAAGAGATCGCTAAGGCTGCTCAAATTCAGTGAATCATGTCAGTGGAGCCGGCATCGAAAAAGGTACGTACCGTACCGAAACCCCCCCTGTGCACTGTTTCATTTACTAGCAAAGATTTAGAAGGCATACAGCATCTACATACTGACGCATTGATCATAACTGTTGGGATTGGGAAACGATTTGATGTGAAACGAGTCCTAGTAGATCAGGGCAGTGCAGCAGACATACTGTATTATGATTTGTTCAGAAAGCTTGGCCTCTCCGAGCAGCATCTCACCCCAGCGGCAGCCCCGTTGGTCGGTTTCAATTCACAGCCGGAGTGGCCGCTCGACCGAATAGTATTGCCAGTCGTAGCGGGGACAAAAACCCTCTAGATAGAGTTCTTAGTTATTAATACACCATCCCCTTATAACGCCATACTCGGCCGCCCGTGGATCCATCGAATGGAAGCAGTCCCTTCAACCTATCACCAGCTCATCCGTTTTCCAACGGAACATGGAGTAGAGCAGATTTCGGGAGACCAAGTTGCTTCCAAACATTGCTTCATGGCAGCGTTAAAGGCAAAGCAACTCTGCAACCGGGTACAGATAGTGGAAGTGGCCGAACAGCCAGTCTTGGAAGATGTGGGAGGAACTCCAGAGGAAAAGATGGTGGAGGATTTGGAGAAACTCTTGATAAAAGAGGACGACCCGGATAAGTGCTTCCTTATCGGTACCTTGCTAGGCGTTGATGAGAAACTTCAACTGCTGGAACTGCTGAGGGAAAATATGGAGGTATTCGCGTGGTCAGCATACGATACTCCAGGGTTGGACCTAGAATTTGCTTGCCACAAGCTCAACATCAATCCTTTAGCTCAGCCCATCGTACAGAAAAGTCAGAGATCCTCAGTTGAGCACACCGAAGCAGTGATTGCCGAAGTCAAAAAACTCCTGGCTTCAGGAGCAATCAGAGAAGTACAGTACCTGCAATGGTTATCCAACACAGTTGTAGTCAAGAAGAAGAATGGAAAATGGAGAGTTTGTGTCGATTTCACTTGCTTGAACAAAGCCTACCCTAAAGATAGTTTCCCACTGCCTCGCATTGATCAACTAGTAGACTCAACAGTAGGGCATGAGCGCATGAGTTTTCTGGATGCCTACAGCGGTTATCATCAAATACCATTGTTCGGTCCGGATCAAGAAAAGACAGCGTTCATCACTCCAAGAGGGACTTACTGCTATAGAGTAATGCCGTTCGACCTTAAGAATGCCGGAGCGACCTACCAAAGAATGATCACTCGGATGTTCAGAGACCAACTGGGGAAAACCATGGAAGCCTATATAGACAATATGGTAGTAAAAAGCAAGTTTGCTACAAACCACCTCACAGACTCGAGAGAAGTTTTTAGCATCCTGAAAAACCACCAGCTTCGCCTCAATGCCTCGAAATGCGCCTTCGGGGTAGGACCAGGGAAGTTCTCGGGATACATGGTCACTCATAGAGGAATTGAAGCGAATCCGGATTAGATCAGAGCGATACAAGACCTCGAGGTGCCAACAAAGTCTAAGGAACTGCAGAAACTAGCCGGGATGGCAGCCGCACTGAATCGGTTTATTAGCAAATCCTCAGATCGGATGAAGCCCTTCTTCCAGCTCTTGAGGAAAAAGGCAGCATTTGAATGGAATAGCGAATGTATCGAAGCACTGCAGAATCTCAAAATATACTTCAATGCACCCCCTCTACTATCCACTCCAGAACCGGGAGAGGAGCTGTATCTCTATCTAGCAGTCTCAAATCATGCCGTGAGCGCAGTATTAATTCGAGAAGTTGATAAGGAGCAGAGACCAATATATTACGTTAGCAAGACTCTACTAGATGCCGAGACATGGTATCTACCACTGGAAAAGTTAGCTTACGCACTACTTATCGCCTCAAGAAAGGGGCAACATTACTTCCAGGGGCATACCATTAATGTCCTCACTGAATTCCCCCTCAGATCTGTGTTTAGCCGAGCCGATTTCTCTGGCCAAACAGCAAAGTGGGCAGTAGAACTTGGTGAGTTTGACATTCGGTATTGTAACAACGCCTGCGGGGGACCTCGCTACAGTTCGGACTCGATTTTTGTTGCGGTTCCAAATCTTGAACCAAAGAGTCCAAATCCGGCAAATCGTTTTGAAGGAAAACAGATTTTTTTGAAAGAAGTGCCAAGCATGGACTGCTTTGCCAGATAACAGAGTCGCCACCTAAATATTTTAAAATGGGAAATTTAGGAAACCCTGACTCGGTGCCAAAAGGCCACGTGTCTGTCATCACCAAAGTTGGCTCGGGAACTTGGGTACGATTAGGGAAGGTCACATCGTGAGCACCCCCTCTCGCCCGGTCAAAGACCGGCCTCTACTAACCATGATATCTATTTTTGAAAACATTGTGAGTTCTTATTCTGTTTATTAGCCTAGGTTACTATGTGATGCTCGCAGCAAACAAGTATAGACTGGGCCGTCTGAATTGGAACAAAACACTTCATGTCTGTTTGTTTGAAAATGGTTTGATGGTGCTACCCACAGGTAGGCTAAAATGCGGATTTGCCACCCTCAGGTGGGCTTAGAAAACATGATTTTGCCACTATCTAGTGGGCTTAAAACAAACATTTGATGAATTGTCCCAATCCAAATAACTCAACCTCCACCCACAGGCATTCAAGGCAGTTATATCACATAAGCACATAGCCTCATGGCAAGCATGCTATCATGGCAACACTCACACACATGCAAGGATGCTAAAGCATAAAACTCACCTAGTACTCCAAGCCAAAACAAAAGCTGATTAGAAATCATGCATGATCCTAAGTATACTGTAATGCCTAATGCAACACATGCAAAAATGCAACTATAGCAGGCTCGGCTATTCTAAACATGGTATATGAAATGCTAGAACTAACAAGTATTCAACTTTGGAATTGAAATACAATGCAGTTTGTATGATGTGCCGAGCCCGGTGCATGCAAAACAGATGAATGATGCAAACATGCTGTCATACTGTATGCTAATTGAAATATGCCCTATATCTAACCATCCAAAGCGGGTAAATAAAAGGGAGAAAGAAATGGGGGTTGGAAGACATACATCACACTCACACACCCTTATTACAACATTGCCCTCGGCCAGGGTCGAATAAATAATCTGATCCCAAATGAAAGAATATTACAAATAATAAACAGATTCTAACTAATTAACAAATTAATTATAAAAGAAGTAAGCGGCATGCAAGCGAGGGGCCTTACTCTGATGAATGGTATATCTTTGGTCGCTTTGCGAAAAATCCTTTGGGATACCTGATTAGCCTCTGTTTGCAATTTTCTCGAAATCGTGCGACCTCGAAAAGTTGTTGATTGTTGATTTTGCTAACAGAGAGAGCGGAAAAGGGCATAGCAATGTATTTCACAAATATATGCATGCCACGATCCTCGTGCCACCAATCGCTCACAGCGATGCATGATGGCCGAGGAATCGAATTGCACAACTCAATATGGGATGAATGCATATGAATGCTACAGCAAAAAAACCTAACTCCATCATGGGTAATCCGAGTTATCGGTGACTTGGGAATTGAGACACATTCAGTTACTCGAAAGCGATACCTCGTTTCCCGTGCAATATGCATGACATGTATAAAATGCAACTAATATACAACCTAGCATGCTCAATGCTATGAAAATGAGATGAAAATGAGAAGCCTCGAAAAGCGTGCACACGGGCACGCAAATCGAGGCGATGATATGAAATGCAAAGCGGATAAAACAGAGTGCCTCGAAATGCGTGCACACGGGCACGCAAACCGAGGTGATGATGTTTAATGCAAATCGGATAAAACCGAAGTGCCTCGAAATGCGTGCACACAGGCACGCAAACCGAGGCGGTGATGTGAAATGCAAAATCGGATACAACCGAAGTGCCTCGAAACGCGCGCCCACAGGCACGCAAACCGAGGCGATGATGAAATGAGAAAATCGGATAAAACCGAAGTGCCTCGAAACGCGTGCCCACAGGCGCGCAAATCGAGGCGATGATGAAATGAGAAAATCGGATAAAACCGAAGTGCCTCGAAACGCGTGCCCACAGGCGCGCAAATCGAGGCGATGATGAAATGAGAAAATCGGATAAAACCGAAGTGCCTCGAAACGCGTGCCCACAGGCGCGCAAATCGAGGCGATGATGAAATGAGAAAATCGGATAAAACCGAAGTGCCTCGAAACGCGTGCCCACAGGCGCGCAAATCGAGGCGATGATGAAATGAGAAAATTGGATAAAACCGAAGTGCCTCGAAGCAGCGTGCCGCAAAGCGCCGTCAGCGATGATGAAATGAGAAAATCGGATAAAACCAAGTGCCTCAAAGCAGCGTGCCTGAGCGCGCAAATCGAGGCGATGATGAAATGAGACGAGATGGCATACGGAATGCAACGATGGGCTTACACCAATATGGGAGAGCCTCAGCTCACTCGCATAGGAGGCCGTCGGATAAAAAACAAAGCTGCCTCGAAACGCGTGCCCGCGGACACGCAAATCGAGGCAATGATGTAGAAGCATGAAAATGCAAATTGGGCTTACCCCAACATGAGAGGGCCTCAACCACACTCACATAGGCTGCCGTCGGATAAAACAGGGGCGCCTCGAAAGGCGTGCACACTGGCACGCAAACCGAGGCAATGCAAAAATGATGCAAATGGCATAGGGAATGATATGTAAGCATGGCAATGGAATTTCAGCACCTAAATAAAGGGGAAAACAGCCCCGAAACAATTCGAAATAACACTCGAAGCATGCATTCATCCCGAAAATGTGAAATTAAGCCCCGAAATGGCCTATAGCCATGCTATACATGCAAAATATGATCATGGAAGCAAGAACAGTAGCAAGGCAGTCCCAAATATGGTATTTTTTCAGTAACAAACTTGGCCAAAATGCAAGTAGGGATAGATCAACAATAGCATGCAAAATTAGTGGCCAAAAGAGGGGTATTGAGACAAGTGATATATGAAAACCCCAAATGGACAAACTTTCTTCTACAACATTGAATATGAGATAAAAATAAGCACACTTTCAGATGATGACATCCTCAAAATCAGAATACAAACATGCTATAAAATCCATGCAAAGTAGGCTTCCAAATAGGCTATATCATGAGACATGCAATGCACACACCAAATGACAAAACTTTCTTCATAAAATATGTAAAGGGGGTGAAAATAAGACCAAAACCAGTAGGGGTAGAAGTCCCAAAAACAAATACAAATAGGTCAAAAATTGCATGCAAAAATGGCACACTTGATGAAATTTGAAGGAGGTGGTATATACAATGACCAAATGAGGTTGAGCCCTTCTACAATGTTGTAGAGAGGCTCAAAATGAGCACAAAACCAGCAGGTGTCGGACCCCTGAAAACAAAAGGAAATAGGCCTAAACTAGCATGCAAGATAATGGCATAAAAGCTAGGTATTGAAACAAGTATATCATAGGAGCATCAAATGAAGTTGAGCCCTTCTACAAAGTTGTAGAGGGGCTCAAAAAAAGCACAAAAGCAGTAGGGGTCGGAGCCCCAATTCTCAACCAATTGGAGTATAGAAATGAATCAAGAAAAAGCCCTAAAAGTTGGTTTTGAAGACTTACCCTTGAAGACTTGTCTTTCTTTGATTCTTGGCTTTGATTTGTAGCTTCTCAACCTCTGAAATTCACTTCCTAGCTGCTGGAATGGTAGTAGGGATGGTGAGGCTAGGTGTTGATGAAGAGAAGACCTAGGGACTTAGAAGCTTTTGAGGTTTTGAGCTATGAAAATGGAGGAATTTGAAGATGATCTCTTGAGACAATTTTTCCAACCTTGAAGAAGGAGAGGAGGGCCCTTTAAATAAACAAGAAATAGGGTGTAAAGGGAGGAAAGCACCCAATCTTTCCCTCGAAATATCCGGATGCCGGGATATGTTGGAAAATATCAGGACGGTGGGACAATTTGGAAGCAGAGGTGGCGGCCAGTAAATTTGTGGGAGGTGGCGGCCACCACCCACCTGTCGACCGGCTACCCCTCTGGCCGGCCATGGCACAAAATTGAAGTGAAGATTTTGGCCGACCACCATGCAGTGTCCTCCCAAGTGTGTAGAATAAGGTCCCAAGGTCGAATCTGGCAGCAGGCGAAGTCACAACATAGAGCTTGAAGGAGGCCCAAAATGAAACCAATAATCTCGGCCGACCACCATACCAAAGTGTCCTCCTAGATGTGTGCAACAAGGTTCCAAGGTCGAAATTGGCAACAGGCAGAGTCACAACATAGAGCTTGAAGGAGAGGCCCAAAAATGAAACCAATAATCTCGGCCGACCACCATACCAAAGTGTCCTCCCATGTCCTCACGATCACGGATATGTAACTTTGGTTGGAAGAAAATACCCCAAGGTGTTCAACATTGGCGGAAGTGAGAAAACAGGGCTCGGGAGGAAGCAGCTATCTGGGATAATTGCTGGCCTCCCACCCCCGGTGATCTTCTGGTGTTGAAGCAGAGGTACTGCCAAGTTTGAACAAAACCAATGAGAAATGAGCGTTCGGGCCAAAACCGAGCAATTCGGGATCCCGAAAATGAAGGGCTGCGGTTGGGAAGTGGTATTGGCGCGAAGTGGGTATCTGCGACCCAGTGTCCCTCGGGATGACAAAAGCAGAGGTCCTGCCAAAAATCGAGAAAACCGATGCAAAATGAATGCTCCGGACCAAAACCAGGCAGTTTGGGGTCAGCCGATTCTGAGCACCGAAAATGGTATACGGCCACGAAGTGGGCATCGGGGGCCCCAGGGTTCCTCGAAATGTTAAAACAGAGGTTCCTGCCAGAAACCGGAGAAAGCGGATGCGAAATGAATGCTCGGGGCCCAAATCACGCAGTTCGGGGTCCCGAAAATGGGTCGCCGGGCACCGGAAGTGGTGTTCGGCTGCGAAGTGGGCATCAGGGGCCCCAGTGTTCCTCGGAACATTAAAACAGAGGTCTCCGTCAAAAACCGGAGAAGTCGGAGATGGTTGGGCGGTCCCGAGCCGAGGCACACAGCCTGACGGCTCCGAAAACCGGGGCTCGAAATGGGCAAAATGGCCTCTGACCCACGAAAAAGTAGCTCACGGCCACCGGGAGATAATCTCTGGATCACTCCCTTCCTCGGGGAAAAGCAGAGAAAACCGAACTGGTTATGGCAAGAGACAAGGTAGAAGATGGTTCGGAAGTCGGGAGGCGGCGGCGCGCGACTATGAGACTTCGAACGAGCCTGTATGCAACATCAAGGCGCTCAACCGGTGGCGTCTGAGTCTTAAGGGCGGACAAAAATGGGGTGTCTCTGATTGCCCCTCTTTGTGAACTTCGAAAGTCAAGAAGTGGCGGAGTGAATGTCAAAGCCAGAGGCGACCCATTTTTGACAAGGCGAAGACTTAGACAATCATACAAGATAAGCAGAGATATGTGCCCTTGCAGCAAAATGGGGCAAAATGCAAATGATAGGCACGAGCCGGTGATCATGCAAATCTGACAAGGCGTAATAAAGCAAGTATTCGCAAATAGATGCTGCAGTTTTAAGCAAGAATGCAAAGTAGCAAAATAGACTACATTTCATGCGGTTAGGAATGCGGAGAATCATTCAATTCTCGTCGCGTCTCACACGGAAGATCACGATACTGCTTGCGATTAAATGCAGTACTTTGACCTCAAATGAACCGTACATACAATATCGTGCACGCAAAGGGAGAAATCTAACAAGAACAATATGCTAACAACATATATTCAATGCGATTCCCATGACTCGAAGAGTTTGACACATCTGATGTCGATGAATGAATGCAACATAGCGAGAAAAGATAATCTTGGCGACAACGCATGTTTAAGCATAAGTATGGCACATCAAGAAAGCATGCATGACAATGCAAAACATTCATGAGAATGCAAATTATAAGCCAAATAACGCAAAGCGAGCACAAATCGGGATGCCCGGTTGTTGCACAATAACGAAATTTGGAAAAGCAGCATTCGGCGGCAACTCGATCATGACCTCGATTTACATTCGGAGAGGTCACAACATGTTTAAAAAGGATACACTCCGATTTTGATGAATAATGATGAGACACATGTCGAAGTGCAGTTAAAGTTTATTGAACAATTCGGCGCCAGAAAGTGTACTTTTCTTCAACTTTTTCAGGTCCTGGGAGCTCCGATTTTCCTCAAAATTTGCAGAGAGGTAGGGGAGGGAGGGGGGAAGATGGTCGGCCAGCCCATTGCCCTAGGAGAGGCCATCGGCCAGGGCCAAAAAGTAGAGGGGCAGCCGGCCGGGTTAGGTGGTAGGCCACCCGCCTATAGCGAGGGCAAAATGGTCATTTGGCATTTTCTATATATACACACCTCCATTGCCTCCGAAATCACACCCAAAGTTGCAAAACTTCTTCCTCTTGCTCTCTAAGCCACTTTCTCTTTCAGATCTGCATTTTATACGCGTCCCTCGGCCTCCCATAAGTTGTTTTTTGAAATCTTTGATTTAAGCACTTTGAAGCGACTAAATTTCGACTTTGGGACTTCTCTTCTCATTTTCACCACTTGAGGTAATTTTGTCTCAATACTTGGAAAATTTTCCCGGGAGTTGACTTTTGGTTGACTTTTCATTTCGAGAGTTGACTTTTGTTGACTTTTTCCAATTTTGGCTCATTTTGCTCATTTTGCTCCTCTTTGCAGATTTCTCGATATGGCGAGCCATTTCCCTCACGGCGGAGGTTTTCTGGTGGGAGATGATTATGATCTTATGACACTACCCCAGGGTCCGCCCTTTCCTTCCGTCGTTATGCTCGGTGGTGCATATGCTTCCGCGAGCCACTTTTCGTCATTTTACCGCATTCAACGATCGAGCACCCGTGGATCTTCTTCTACGAGAGCCGGAGCAGCACCTCTCCTACGATGCAGAGGTATTTCACTTTATTCTCTGTATTTCTCGTGCATTTCATACTCCTGTCATGCTTAGACACACAGTTTAACTTACGACATGAAACTTGCACCCTGAGCATGTAACTTAAACATTTTCATGAACACCTGGCATATTTGAATAATTGTGAGCGCACAGTGCACATTAGTTAGAAATTGAACACACAGCTCAAACATTGCTTCATCGAAGACACAATCCGAAGTCGAAAATGAGCACACAGCACATACTGACTAAGAGTAGAACACATAGTCCCAAAACTCAGATTTTCTGAACACGCAGCCCAGATTCGAAGCGAACACACAGCCCATTGATTGAGTAGAGCACACATTGATTGGATTGAGTAGAACACCTGACCCTAAACTTTGAAGCGAACACACGGCCTTGATTTGAAGTAGAACACCTGACCCTAAACTTAGGCGAACACGACCCTGATTTGAGTAGAACACACAGTCCCAAACTTTGAAGCGAACACACAGCCCACTGATTGAGTAGAACACACAGTCCCAAACTTTGAAGCGAACACACAGCCCACTGATTTGAGTAGAACACACAGTCCCAAACTTTGAAGCGAACACACAGCCCACTGATTTGAAGTAGAACACACAGTCCCAAACTTGAAGCGAACACACAGCCCACTGATTTGAGTAGAACACACAGTCCCAAACTTTGAAGCGAACACATTGCTTGATTTGAAGTAGAACACACAGGTCCCAAACTTTGAAGCGAACACCTGACCCCTTGATTTGAGTAGAACACACAGGTCCCAAACTTTGAAGCGAACACTGACCCATTTGATTTGAGTAGAACACAGATCCCAAACTTGAAGCGAACACACATTGATTTGAGTAGAACACACAGTCCCAAACTTTGAAGCGAACACACAGCCCACTTTGATTTGAGTAGAACACCAGTCCCAAACTTAGGCGAACACCTGACCCTTGATTTGAGTAGAACACCACAGTCCCAAACTTTGAAGGCGAACACCTGACCCATTGATTGAGTAGAACACACAGTCCCAAACTTTGAAGCGAACACACAGCTTGATTGAGTAGAACACACATCCCAAACTTTGGGCGAACACACATTGATTGGAGTAGAACACAGTCCCAAACTTGAAGCGAACACACAGCCCATTGATTGAGTAGAACACACAGTCCCAAACTTGAAGCGTACACACAGCCGACTGATTGAGTAGAACACACAGTTCCAAACTTGAACGAACACCACATTGCTGATTGAAGTAGAACACACAGTCCCAAACTTAGAAGCGAACACACATTGATTGAGTAGAACACCACAGTCCCAACTTGAGGCGAACACACACTTTGATTGAGAAACACACCCCAAACTTGACACATTGAGGTAGAACACAGGTCCCAAACTTGGCGAACTTTGACCCAAATGCCAAACTTCTTGAACACGCATGACCCATTTTCACTTTACTTGCACTCATTTCATTTTCACTTTCTTTGATTTTATGCATTTATTAAAATCTTGAGTTCACTCTCTGAAGTCGAGGATATAGCTCCGTCGGCTGCGAGGAGTGGTATTCGAGCCGGAAGCTGTCAGGATTGGTGGACTTTCGGGTGTTTTGGGGCCATTCTAGAGGATTATCTCATTGCCTCATTAGTAGGACTTTGCTTTCATTGCTTTGGCGGAGATGGTGGTACACCACCAATTCCTTCCATTTTTCTGCCACTGGGGATATGACCATGACCATTTGGACTTTCTTTGCTTCTTGGCCTAGGCGTGGCGGTGTTTCCATTCCCTGACGAGGATATGGGTGGTGGGAGGCTGCTGGATGCACCTCTTGGGGACACACCGCTGTGAACGAGAGGTTGAGGGTCCGATACTCTGGTTTCTTTGCCCATTTCCGGTGACCCTGAGATGGAACTGAGACTCCTGAGGAGGAGCAGTATGCCCGCGGTTTCCTCATGTACCTCCTCGGCACCACCTTGTTCGCTGATAGAGGGAACATGGTAGGCTTGTACCTACTGAGCGCTCTGGTGGACTTATCACAGGTTGGTCAGTATGATTGGGCGTGGCACTTTGGCTACCTGTCTTTGTTATATGGCGCGGTCTCTACTTACGAGGGACTTACTCGGTGGCTCTTGGAGGCTGGGAGGTACATTCCGTCCTCTTGATTTAAATTTTGCTCCTCATTACTTGTTCTTGCACACACGGCGCACTTTGCGTTACGTATTACGCCTTTAGCACTTTGTACTCATAATGCATTGCTTTTCTCATTTGTGGGTGTATGTGTACTTTCCCATTGGCTCCGGGAGATGGAGGTGGCGGGGCCTCCGGCGACTCCGTATTCCTTGATGTTTGATGGTGAGCATCTCGAGGCCTCGAGACTCTCTCTTCTCTGCGGCGGTACTTTGATCTTGTTCGGCGACAGTACTTGAACTCTCGGTTCTTTTCATTTTCATCTTTGATCGGCATTTCTAATTGATTTATACCGGTTGTCCAGAATCCTTGGCGGCCTTAGGCGATCTTTGGCGGCGACCTCGAGCATCAATACCGGAGGTTGACTAGTTCTCGGTCTGATTCTGCTTTCGAGGACCCGGTCGGCGGGCTTGGTTCTGAGAGCGTTTTGCGTCGAATATGGGGGCAATTCTCGGGAGCCTCTTTGTGCCTCGAGACACCATGCGAATGGCTTGATAGATTATCCCCGAGGAGGTCGATAGTGCTATGCGAGGCGGTGATGCTTTATTACATCTTCTTGATGGAACTCGCCACCTACCGCCGCATATACGATGCCCCCGGCGGAGTGCAGGCTCCTACGGAGGTCACGGCGCACCATCTTGAGTCGCGCCCGTGCTCTGAATATCCCTTCTTCTAGCGGTGGCACATCGAGAGGTGGGGCGATTCGATTCCTCCGATCCCTCCGACTCTTGATCATCGGGGTGGCAGACATGCCGGCGAGTTGAATTGGCGATTTGGGGCGCCTTACGGTCCGTTAGAGCCTCCTCTCTGATCACAGATATGTTAGAGACCACGACTCGCCCGGTATGTTTTGACTTTGATTTATCGATCGATATTTGGACATTGATTCCTTCTTGATAGTTTTGCATGTACATTTGCGACCTCTGTTGGGTATCTGACAATGCTTTCGGGATCTTGCCACATTCGAGCATGATCTTACGGAGGAGACGCAGATGAGCATCGTGGGTGTGGAGGTATTGTTCATTTTCCTGTACTAGCATGTTTGATGATACTCGGTTTTGAACCTTCTTTGTATTAGAGCACATCGACACACACCCTATTCACATTACGCATTTACTGCTTTTTATGTTTGAACTAAGGCATTGCACCTTGCATTTTCGGATGCCTCGATATATGCTTCGGCGAGGTGGGCCACAGGCCTTCTCGGAGAGGTCGAGTCTTGGGCCATCGAGCCTTCTCGGGCTGGGCCATCTAGGCCTTCTCGAGGAGTTCGAGGCGAGGTCGTCTCATGAGCCTTGAGGCACCCATCGTCGAGGATGACGAGGAGGAGATTGCAGATCATGTGTCAGAGGCATCCCCTGGAGAGGGAGGTCCTGGTCTTGGTTCCAAGAGCGGAGACGAGCCTGAGGAGGATCCGGAGGATGGCAGCTCCGATCCAGATGGTGATGAAGATCTGAGATTATCCCTTGAAGAGGATGAGAGGGCCTCCCATTCCCGTTCGAGGACAACGATGTTATTTCTGCTTTATTCTACTTTTTAGCTAGTAGTTTGTAGCACTTTGCACATTGTTAAGCGGTTTATTTTCTGTAAAACTTGTACCCTTATTTCGTTGTAAGACATGATGAAATGAAACAGCTTTTGAAAAGATGTTGTACTTGAAATTCTCAGCATCGCATCGCATTAGTTTGCATAAAATGGAATTGAATGGAAATGTGCCTTATGTATTTACCAGGTCAGGTAGTGAACCGACGCAACAAATAAAAACAAATCGACTCACTAAGAGATAACTGATTCTTAGCAAGTTTACAACTCGATAAACAAAGTACAACAATGTTAACGACTCAATCGACAAGACTTAACAAAATTGTGTAATCAAAAGGTAATAATTCAAAACACAAAATGCGACAGCTCGACACAACTTACAACTCGATAAGCAAAACAACAACTCGATAAGCAAAATACAACACAATATACTTCGGATGGACAATCTGGATGATGGAATGCAGTCGAAAACGAGAGAAATGGAGGCCTTCGACATTCCCGATGCATGAAAATGCTTCAAACTTTCTTCCGGCGGGCAAAATAGGACCGATGCGAGGCCGAAAACATTTCGTAGTTGAAGACCAAGAAGGTGGCCGGCCTACTAGGATAGGTGGCTGGCCGGCCACTCCTCCCACAACCACCGAAATAAATTTGCAGGGAGTCCACTACTGCTACAGGTAATGTTTCCCACTCAAGCTCACATGTGTATTCACTCACATCACTCGGCCCTCGGGCTCGATTTTTCTCACAAAACCCCTATCTCACTTTTCTCTCACCGCACATCTCTATTCTTTAATCTCTCATTTTTCATCCCATCCCAGATATGGTTGATGGATAAGTTGCAAGTTGTGGACTCTTGCCCTGCTTATTCAGCCCGCGGCTACTTCTTTCGGCAACGCCTAGTCAATGCTCCTGATGGGAGCTGGTGGTTTGAATGGATGTGCAATTTATCAGCAGATCGCATTGCATGGCGCTGCCCCTGGCTCAATCTCCCGGCAATGAGCTACAAAGATGTTCCAGATCTGGGATCCGTCGACGGCTTGACTCCTGTGTGTATTTTACTTCCCATTCAGATTCTCGCGCTGGCCGCCATGATCGATTTGCCCACCAGAGGATAGAGTATCCGCTACATTCGATCCGAGGTGCACATCTTGCCCTATTATGACTTGGAGGACGAGAGCTCTGCCCTACCCTTTCGATCGCACTTTATCGGACGAGTCTGGATTGGCTCAACGAAGAAGCACAAGATGGGCTTATGTTGGCATCGAGACTTCAACCAGCTCGAAAGGGCGCAGGACACTGACTTGACTATGCCCGATTTATTGCTTTATTAGTACTTTCAAGTTTTCTAGCGTGAGTGTAATAAAAAGCAACTTCAATTGTATGCAAGAGCAAAAGAACTCTGTTTTGAAATTAATGAAATTGAAGGTTGTGGTACTGAAAATCCTCCGCTTTTGGTCCAAAAATGGTCTTAGTTGTGAAAAGATTAATTTGAACAAAGTCGACTTTTATGAAAACTTTTCAAAACTATTTTCGATATGGATCAGAACTGGACACGCCTGAGATCTGTCACTGAGATGCACAACCCCGAATCCTAGCAACTGGAAAGTTGCCCCTAGTCTGAAAAAGGGCCTCAGCCATTCAATAGCAACGGAAAGTTGCCCCTAGTTTGCATAGCACTGTACCGGAGATCACAATAGATGCTGATGAATAAAGATGACTGAGATGATCAAAAATGGACAAAGTTGATCGGGGAAAAGATTATGACTGAACTTCAAGATGAAGCTGCCTACGTATCCCAAAGATGGGAATCAAGTCTTACGTAGTTCAGGCTCAGGTTCGCTCGAGTGTTTTTGCTCTCCTTTTGCGCTCTAACTTTTGCCAAGGCCGCCCTTTGCGGGTTTTCACTATGAGCTCGGGCTTTTATAATTTTCAAATTTTCTATGCTCGAAGTTTGCCTAGGTCGCCCTTTCGGGTTTTCGCCTAGCGAGCCTCTCGTGATAATATTTCTTCAACTTGTCCATATTGATCGGTTGGGAAAACTCCAAGCCATCTAGATCCATCGAACCACGCTCCACTGTCCGATTGACTTGATGATGGGACCACCAATTGGGTGCGAACTTGCCCTTGGGTCGTGGATGGGAGCTCGGTTGTCTTTGAGTACCAAATCTCCTTCTTTCAAGTTCCTGGACTTAACCTTTCTTGTTAAAAGCCCGGCGATTTCGTTGATAACCTGAACGGGTACGATTGCTTTCAATCTCCTTTCATCAAAGAGCATGAGTTCTTCAAATCTATTCTGCTAACTGCTTGGCTATCGGCACTCGCCAATACTCTCAATGACGGAACCTCAATCTCGATAGGTAGAACGGCCTCCATCCCGTAGACTAATGAGTACGGAGTCGCCCAGAGAGTTACGATTGAAGTCCTAGCCCCACAGAGCAAATGGCGGCTTATCGGCGATCCGATAGGTTTCCACCATCTTCGTAGTATGCGCTTGATGTTCTTGTTGGCGGCCTCAAGCGCTCCGTTGGTTTGCGGTAAGTAGACGACTTATGAAAAGCCACGTTGTATTTCTCCAACAAGTCAATCACCTCCTTCTTGAAGTGGGAACCATTGTCGAAACTATTTCATTTGGGACTCAGAGCGACGGATAATGTTGTTTCGATGAATTTTGCAACGTGAAGCTTTCAACCTTTGCGTAAGATTGGGCCTCAACCCACTTCGTGAAATAATCTATCGCTACGAGGATGAACTCATGCCCGTTCGACCCCTTCGGGCGAATGCTCGATCACATCAATTCCCCGCATGTAAAAAGGCCATGGCGAAGTCATGTTGTACAATTTTGGCGGAATGTTCATGCGATTTGCATGAATCTGACATTTGTGGCATCGCCGAACCAAACCGTTACAATCCTCCTCCATGGTGGACCAATAATAACCTTCTCTAAGGCTCTTCCGCGCCCACATCACCCCCTTCACATGTGGATCACAATCACCCCGTGGATGGCTTCCATCGACGCTTGGACTCTTCAAAGATCAACACACGCTTTATGCATTCCCAGATGACCTCTTCTATCGCTTTACCCCGCAGATGATGAATCGGATGACATTCTTCTCGATTGCCCTCTTGTCTTTGGCATTTACCCCTGGCGGGTATACTTCTTTCTCCAAAAAGTTCCAGATGTCGTAGTACCAGGGGTGTTCGTCCTGAACTTCATCTATGGCCGCAATTGACTCATAAGCAGGTGCAAATTTCTGGTCAATAATGACCGGACGCATCCGGACTCCACACGGGATGTCTATCATTGATGATAGAGTTGCTAAGGCGTCTGCGAACTTGTTGTTCTCTCTTAGTAGATGAGCGAAATTCAGCTTCTCAAACCGAGGAATCAGCAAATCCAAGGTTTGGTGATACATCATCATATTTTCTTCTTTTACTTTCCAGTCTCCTTTAGCTTGAGACACAACAAGATTCGAATCTCCGATGACGTCCAAATTGCCTTGCCCCTAATTCCGTGGTCGCTTCCATACCAAAGAATGCACGCCAGATTCCGCCGTTATTTGAGACTTTGAAACGGAGTTTGAAGGCTAGAGGATACGGAATTGTCGGTGCTATCGAACACTCCTATCCCATACCCATGTTGATTTGACGCACCGTCAAAGTACATTGTCCAACTTTCCTCGACGATATGCAGAATTGCTTCAACTGGGAATAGGTACTCAGCTGCTTCATCCTCCTCAACCGGATGGTCGGCAAGGAACTCGCTCTCGCTCGCCTTTATCGACTTATGGCGTCACATATGTAAGATCAAATTCGGAGAGCAACAGCAACCAACGAGCTAGCCTACCCGTAAGCGCTGGTTTCTCGAAAAGATATTTGATGGGATCAAGTCGTGAAACCAACATTACAGAGTGAGCTAACAAGTAGTGCCGCAACTTCCTGGTAGCCCATACCAGAGCTAAGCAAGCCTTTTCCAGCGGCGTATACCGGGTTTCATACTCTAGCATTTTCTTGCTCAAATAATAGATGGCCTTCTCCACCCTATCTTCTGATTCTTGTGCAAGCATGCAGCCCATCGTGGTCTCAGTCACTGACAGGTACAAAATCAACGGTTTCCCTGATTCTGGTGGTGATAAAACGGGTGGGTTCTCAGAGATATTCTTTAATCTGCTCAAATGCCTTTGGCATCGCGTCCCATTGAACTTCTTTCCTTTCTTCAGAGGCCAAAAGTGGTTCACAAGTCAAGGTTAGTTTTGAAATAAACCGCCTTATGAATTGCACTTTACCCAAAAGCCTCGCACCTCCTTTTTCACTTGGTGGTGGCATTTCTAAGATGGCCTTGATTTTGGAAGGGTCGACCTCGATGCCCCTTTGTGTAATCGAAACCCCAAAGATTTTTCCCGCCGTAACACCAAACGACATTTCGAGGGTTTAACCGCAACTGAATTCCACGATCCTTTGGAAAAACTTAATGCAAAGTGTAGTGGCCCTCTTTCTTTGGACTTGACAATCATGTCGCCCACGACACCTCAACCTCTTTGTGGATCATATCATGTAGTATTGTGGTCGCGCCCGCTGATAAGTAGCCCCAAAGATTCTTCAACCCAAACGGCATGACCGGTAGCGATGTTCCCACGGGTAATGAATGCGCTTTTTCTCGTTCTCCGCGCCATCACTATCCGGTTATAACCCGAGAAGCCATCCATGAACGAGAGCAGTGCATGCCCTGCTGTAAAGTCCACCGGCTCATCAGTGTGTGGCAAGGGAAAGGCGACCTTCGGACTGGCTCTGCTTAAATCCCTGGAGTCTACGCACACTCGGATCTTGCCATCTTTCTAAGACGCAAGCACTATGTTGGCCAACCAAGTGGGATATTCGATACTAGCAGAAGCTGCGTCAATTTGCTTGGTGACCTCTTCTTTGATCTTGAGAGCCCAATCCGGCGGATCCTTCCGAAGCTTCGCTGATAGGTCGGGCCTCGGGGTCAAGGGGGATCCGATCTCGCATACAATCTCAGATCGATTCTGCATGTCTTCGTGAGGACCACGCAAAACATCTTTGAAATCTTTTAATAAAGCGACTAAGCGCCAGATTCCTCCGAAGACAACGTGGACCCGATCTCGACCACCGGGTCCTCCTCGCACTAATATTCACGTAAATGATTTCATCCGTTAAGGGTTTAACAAACCTCTTGCTCTTGCTCAATTAGTCATTGCAAAACCGAGGAACTTCGGCCTCGCTGTTTTGATCAAAATTTTGAAAGTCCGAATTAATGCAATAAATTAGGGGACGTAAAAGTACTCGGAAACCACATTCACCTCATTCTCATTAAGTTCATCCAAATCGCCCGATTCATGGTCCGCTACAACAGACTCAAATGAAAAGGAAAAGACGACCGACAAGATCGCATCCTGTTAACATCCTCAGAGTACCAGACTCTTCCGAAGCTGAACCCGATTCGACTCGAAGACTCGGTGGAATGATTCGCTCACTACCCGACC
This sequence comes from Camellia lanceoleosa, assembly GCA_025200525.1. Classification (NCBI taxonomy): domain Eukaryota; kingdom Viridiplantae; phylum Streptophyta; class Magnoliopsida; order Ericales; family Theaceae; genus Camellia; species Camellia lanceoleosa. The sequence goes on along the minus strand of CM045771.1, from coordinate 32,664,063 downwards.
CGAATCGCCGGATAAGAATCCTCCTCGCATCGCCAAATGAGAGAGGTGCGATCGATGCGTCCAAGATAGTCACTGGTTGGCCGCAAATTGCTTTCATCTCCAATCATGGAAACCGCGACGTTATTCCCCAAGCAATCCCGGTCGACGGAGGATCGAGAGAGGAGACATGCTGCTACCCCATTTCCAATTCAAGGCCCTCAGGATCCTCTGACAGATTCTCGCTCAATCTCGCTTATTGGGTGCATCGCTCCGCAACGTCATCCCCGAACAGTTGCAGGTCGAAGAAGATTTCGAAACCTGGTACGCGCTCAACCATGGTTCTGGGAAGCCGCAAAATGGAAAATCTTCCCCCTCCCGGACGAAGCGTCCGTTCAGGGTACCCCAGATGGGCCTATGCATTAGATCAAAAGGCTTCCCAGCCTGCTTCGCTCTGGCCCTGCCGGCCATTTCCTTTCCTTTTCTTGCCCAGTCTTCTTTGGTGGGCAGATAACCCAATCCAAAGGTATGTGGATTATGTGGCACTTCGGCCAACGCAGCGACTCCTTTCCTGCCGCTTCTTCCCAATCCCATCCCCGGGATATGTTGTAGCTTATTCATGAGGTATACGGCTTGAGCGCTGACATACAAACCCTCATTCACAGCCATAATGTTTTGTACCACCCGGGCCTCAGCCAAAGTAAATCCCGATATAAACATGTCCTCCATGCCGTGTTCAATCTCCAGGACTGGCGTAGATACCTCCGGAGGGGGATGGATTGATGAGTTCCCAAAAACAATGGCTACTCCCTTTCCATAGGGGTATTTCACCATTTGATGCAGAGTAGATGAAACGGCCTTCACCTGATGCAACTGTGGTCGCCTAAAAGCATGTTGAAAGATGCAGGGACCTCTAAGACATGAAAATCTATTTCGGTTGTCCGTGCCCAATCTTGGTTTGATTTTCACCGTCCCCGTGACATCCTCGCTTGTATTATCATATGCTCGACATTTGAGTAGTCGGTGTGAAGTCCGCAGTTTTAACCCAATTGCATACGCCGCTCGCCGACAGACATTGATAGCGGACCCAGGTCAACAAGCACCACCGAATCCATTTGTCCTTGCATTCTACGGAGATGTAGAGAGGTTCATATGATCCACGCCTCGTGGCAATTCTTGTCCGTAAGGTCAATGCCGGGAACCTCCTCCCTGAAGACCAAACCAACTAGTTGTTCCGGCAGAGTTTCGATGGAAAGTTTCATCGTCCCATGGCAGATAAGACAGCCGGTGCACCTCGGCCATAAGGCAATTCCCTGATGGAGATGTTCTCAGATTTTTTTTAGCCGCTTCAAGACCTCTTCTTCCACTTGCTTCTTTCGCTTTCTCGCCTCCTTATCTTCCCCGATGCCTCGGTTGATCAAGGTGGGGGCTTGAAATACCGCCCACTTCTAGTCATATGGTCCACCTCCTCGAGGTACTGTGTGTTCGCTGGCCACACCGCCCAATCTTCGCTCAGGTGGGCAAGATACAAGTCGCCATCTTCCCACCACATTCCATTAGCATCTAGCGTGCATCCGTTCGTTCGTAAGTTTACGCCTCGCTTTCATTCCAAGATGCCCACAAAGATGCGCCTTGTGCCCGCAAAGACTCTCAACTTCCTCATGATTCTTTGCTTTTTCGCCTCTCGTAATCCCATCTTTTTCCTTGTTCCTCCAACAATAATCGGCGGTTTTCAAAATGTTTTGTTCCCGAGCGAAATTCTTCAGACCGCCTCCCAAGAATGTATTCGATCCTCGGCCCTTCCGCCACAAATGGTACAATATCAGCCGATCATCCAACCACCCGACGACTGGCCGACTCTTCATCTTCGAACCGCTTAATCGATGCATCCCCGATTCTCGCCAGAGAATTGAAGGTTGGCGAAGTCCTCTTCCACCGCAGCCAATCATCCCCACCGATTCAAGCTTGTCCCCTGATCATACACAACTCAGCCTCTTCCCAAGAACCCCATACTCAAATTTTAGACCTGCTCATTGACAAGATATATCCACTCGGATCATAAGCTCGCCAGCCTAAATTCTCGATAGCTCCACCCCAGATTCAACTGCTTTGCTCTCCTCGGCTCCCCGCCTGCTCCATCCTCGGTGGTCACCACCTTTGGCTCAGTTGGGTGTAGAGGTGTCCATCATGCACAAGTCCGTGCTATCGTGAGGATCACCTGCTTGGGTAGGTGGGAGGGAGTGATATAGATATCGGGATCATATGAAGCGACCCCAAGATGGATGAGGTTGACTCTTTTGGTGGATCTTGGTTGTGTTTGGGGAGTGGGTTGTTTGTGACGTTGGGTCCTGGGGAGGTAGAATGATGTTTTTGTCAATGAGATCTTGAATCTCATGACGCACTCTGAGCATTGGTCGGTGTCATGACCATGTCATGGTGGTATTGGCAATATTTGGTCAAGTTATGGGAAGGGGGAGTGGATTCGGAGGCCTTGCCCAAGGGTTTCAGTGCCCTTTCTCGACTAGAACCCCGAGGACTTTAGACAAAGGCATATAGAGTGGGAGAAGGTTCGCTGACCCCGGGTTGGTATCTTGGGCTTGATTATGCCTCCCAGAGGCATCGAAAAAAGGTGTGGGCCATGACCTTGGTTGGGGAGGGGATTGGTGGTGACCATTCCGACCTCCGGTTCTTGTATTGAAGAGCCACCGGGCCCGCATTGTTGTTTCGTTAAATGTTCTTCGGTTGATCCCGATCTTGGTCAAACAGACCTTGCTTCATTATCCTCTATTTGCATCCCCATATCATGTAACCGCGAAAGTGGGAAAGGGGACTACAATCATCTTCTTCATTAACGCTACCGAGATTGCGCACAATCATCCCGGACCGATCTCTATCTGCTGGCCTTAAGGTCATCATCGATGCCTTCGCCTCCACCGGTTACAAAGTCGAAAAAGATTCTTTGGGCTCGCTTGTCTCGAGATCCCGAGTGGTGATCTCGACCGCGTGTTATATGAGTATTGCGCGATGAAGGCCTCGCCATCTCATCCCAGCTTTGTTTTCACATCATCATCGAAGTTTTGAGTACCAAGTGGATGCCACACCGACAGGTTCGACCGAACAAAGAAAGCTTTTGGCGGTCGGTTAGGCCCATTGGTCTTAAGATGTCCGAGAATAGCCGAGGTGGACCATAGGATCCTCGCATCCATCAAAGCGATCGACCGGGGCATTTTAAATCTCGCAGAGTCACGCCACATCAAGATAGCCGCTTCAATATCTCGATGGCCTTCACCCCTTGAGACTTCTTAAAGAGCTTCTCCAACTTGCTCAATTTCGAGTCGTTCGTCTACCTCGAACTCAAATGGAGAGTCCGGTGGTTAGGTAATGTTTTTGGACAATGTAGAAGCATGAGCCAGCTGGAAGACCCGTGTCCTCTTGAATGTTTGGGGGGTTGGGTAGAGCATTTTGTGGATTTGAGAGGGTAGCTTGGGTATTCGGCAGATTTGGAGGGGCATTCTGGGGATTTGGGGGAGGATTCTGCCCAGTAGATGTTTGTTCGGGCAATGGAGCCCCTGGAGGGACTCGTGAAGCAGATGCGCGTCATTGTTGTAATCCGTGATCAACTCATCAAGGGGCCATGACAGGGCCTGTTGTTTGAAAATTCCGCTGGCGGATAGCATCATCTTGCATTTGCTTCATGCTTTACCATCCGCGCATCATCGCCTATTGTTGGGTTCTGTTGTTCCATCTCAAAACTGCAAGTGTCTCTATAGCGTAAATAGGAATCTCAACCCGACTATCTCGACACTATAGTAGACCGCTGCTCGGTGATTGCGTTTCGATATATCGTGCCTTCTCGGCCTCCTTCGATAATGGGGTAGTGAGTGAACATCGATGTCCGGCTAACCAGATCCTGATCGCTGAGTTTACGACCTCGTGTCCAGCATTGCTTGGGGTATCGACGGTTCTAAGCAATTGTGCTACAAACCGCCCTAGCAAAAGGATAAATAAAGCGAAAAGAAATAAATAACCGTAAATAAACGGCAAAGATAACGGCTTAAATTGAATACACCACACACAATGGGTATACAACAACACACGCTTGGTAAGTCGCTATACATCGCCCTCAACATCGTCAATATTCTCAGATCATCGTTTCGATAAATCAATCGATATCCGCGACAACCGATTCCCAACATCGATAATGCCCGCAGTTCGATTCCCAAATTCAAAAAATCGATGCCCGCAGTTCGATGCCGAAACTCATACTGATACATGCATTCCCTGTAGAGCCACACTCCAACAAGCACATAGCGGATAAGTGACAGCCAAAACACCCCTATGTCAGGGTAGGGTTTCCGCCCTATTTTGTCAAGAGCTAGGGTTTCACTACGCACGCAAAAGCTTCAAACAACCTATAAACGGGTAAGCAACCTCGGCCCTAGTTTGGAATGGTCACTATGGATCCGAATATGCACTAGGTCTAATGGTCAAAGGGTGCCCTAGAAACCGGGTTTGTGTTCCCATCGGCAGAGCTCAGAATCGATCAAATTTTATGGACATGCCTTGACAAGACAAGCCTCCCAAGAAACCGCCAGAATAGCAGATGGCAAACACGGTCCTAGGCGCACCAATGCAAATGCAATGCAAAGAAACACACAAGTGTAGTCAAAACCAGATATCATGAGTTCGAGTCAAGTTCTCTAAATCTCAAATAGAGTCGCCAGAATCAGAATAACGCCTGGGGACCTCGCCATGCTCGACTCGATTTTTGTTATGTTCTCAATCTTGAACCAAAGAGTCCAACCGCAAATCGCTTTTGAAGGAAAACAGATTTTTTGAAAGAAGTGCCAAACATGGATCGCTTTGCGATAATGTAGTCGCCACCTAAATATTTTAAAATGGGAAATTTAGGAAACCCGACTGGTGCAAAAGGCCACGTGGTCCGCCATCACCAAAGTTGGCTCGAACTTGGGTACGATTAGGGAAGGTCACATCGTGAGCATTCTCTCGGCCAAAGACCGCCTCTACTAACCATGATATCTGCTTTTGAAAACTTTGTGAGTTCTTATTCCGATTATTAGCCTAGGTTACTATGTGATGCTCGCAAAGAAACAAGTATAGATCGGGTCGCCTCAATTGGAACAAAACATTTCATGTTTGTTTGTTTGAAAGATGGTTTGCTACCCGCAGTAGGCTTAAAATGCGATTTTGCCACAATCTAGTGGGCTTAAACAAACAATTGATGAATTGCTCCAATTCAGATAACTCAACCTCCACCCACAGTGCATTCAAGGCGCTTATATCACATAAGCATTTAGCCTCATGGTAAGCATGCTATCATGGCAACACTCACACGCATGCAAGGATGCTAAAGCATAAAACTTACCTAGTACTCCAAGCCAAAACAAAAGTCGATTAGAAATCATGCATGAATCCTAAATATACAGAATGCCTAATGCAACACATGCAAAGATGCAACTATAGCAGGCTCGGCTATTCTAAACATGGCATATGAAATGCAACAACTATCAAGTATTCAACTTGGAATTGAAATACAGATGCAGTTTGTATGATGCGCCGAGCCCGGTACATGCAAAACAGATGAATGATGCAAACATGTCATTACATCAGATGCTAATTGAAATATGCCCTATATCTAACCATCCAAAGCGGTAAATAAAAGGGAGAAAGAAATGGGGTTGGAAGACATACATCACACTCACACACCCTTATTACAATTATGCCCTCGCCAGAGGGTCCTAATAAATAATACAAATTCAATAAAAGAATATACAAATCAATAAATATTTCTAATTAATTAACAAATTAATTAATAAAGAAGTAAATCGCATGCAAGCCGTGGACCGCTTCGCTTCGATAGATGAATGGTATCGCATGGCGAAATCCACCGATGCCCCGATTAGCCTCGCTTGCAATTTTCTAAATGCGCCACCGATTCAAAAGCTGTTGATTCCTGATTTTGCTGCAACAGAGAGCAGGAAAAGGGCACAGCAATGTATTTCACAAATATATGCATGCCACGACCCTCGTGCCACCAATCACGCATATCGATGCATGATGGCCGAGGAATCGAATTGCACAACTCAATATAGGGATGAATGCGGATGAATGCTATAACAAAACCTAACTCCATCATGGGTAATCCGGAGTGTCGGTGACTTGGGAATTGAGACCCGCTCATCCTGAGTACGAAACGCGCCTCGCTTCGCGTGCAAAATCCATGATATGTATGAAACGCAACTAATATCCAACCTAGCATGCACAATGCTATGAAAATGAGATGCTCAAATGCGTGCACACGGCACGCAAACCGAGGCAATGCGAATGACATGCTAAATGTAATGATGGACTTATACCAACATGAGGGGGCCTCACCACACTCACATAGGATGCCTAATGATAAGACGAGGTGCCAAATGCGCCCACCGCACGCAAAACCGAGGCAATGATGAAATGCAAATCGGATAAACAGAGTGCAAATGCGGCACACGCGCACGCAAACCGAGGCGAGGCATACGAAATGCAAATCGGATAAAATGGCAGCCAAATGCGGCACACGCGCACGCAAACCGAGGCGAGGCATACGCAATGCCAAGCGGATAAAACAGTGCTCAAATGCGTGCACACGCGCACGCAAACCGAGGCGATGATGAAGATGAAAATCGATAAAACCGGCAGCCAAATGCGTGCACACGCACGCAAAACCGAGGCGATGATGAAATGAGATGAAAATACGGAATGCAACGATGGGCCAAATGCGGCACACGCGCACGCAAACCGAGGCGATGATGAAAATGAAAATCGGATAAACCGGCCAAATGCGTGCACACGACACGCAAAACCGAGGCGATGATAAATGAGATGAAATGGCATACGGAATGCAACGATGGGCTTACACCAACATGGGAGAGCCTCACCACACTCACATAGGAGGCCGCTTGGATAAAACAAAGTCGTTAAACGCGTGTCCGCGACACGCAAATCGAGGCAATGACGTAGAAGCATGAAAATGCAAATTGGGCTTATGCCAACATGAGATAGCCTCAACCACGCTCACATAGGCCGGAATGATAAGAATGAGGTGCCAAGTGCGTGCCCATTGGCACGCAAACCGAGGCAATGCAAAAATGGTACAAATGGCATGGGAAATGATATGCAAGCATGGCAATGGAATTTCAGCACCTAAATAAAGGGGAAAACAGCCCCGAAACAATTCCAAATGACACTCCGAGCATGCATTCATCCCGAAGTGTGAAATTAAGCCCCGTAATGGCCTATAGCCATGCCATACATGCAAAATATGATCATGGCAGCAAGAACAGTAGCAAGGCAGTCCCAAATATGGCATTTTTCAGTAACAAACATGGCCAAAATGCAAGCATAGATAGATCAACAATAGCATGCAAAGTTAGTGGCCAAAAGAGGAGTATTGAGACAAGTGACATATGCAAACCCCAAATGGACAAACTTTCTTCTACAACATTGAAGATGAGCTAAAAATAAGCACAATTTCAGAAGATGACATCCTCAAAATCAGAATAAAATCATGCTAACAATTCCATGCAAAAATGGAGCTCAAAAGAGGCTATAACAAGAGTCATGCAAAGCAAGCACCAAATGACAAAATTTTCTTCATGAAATGTGTAAAGGGGGTCAAAATAAGACCAAAGTCAGTAGGGGTCGAAGTCCCAAAAACAAATAGAAATAGGTCAAAAGTTGCATACAAAAATGGGCACACTTGATGGAATTTGAAGGAAGTGGTGGATACAATGGCAAAATGAAGTTGAGCCCTTCTACAATGTTGTAGAGGGGCTCAAAATGAGCATTAAAACCAGTAGGGGTCGGACCCCTAAAAACAAAAGGAAATAGGCCTAAACTAGCATGCAAGATAATGGCATAAAAGCTAGGTATTGAAACAAGTATATCATAGAAGCTCAATGAAGTTGAGCCCTTCTACAAAGTTGTAGAGGGGCTCAATATGAGCACAAAACCAGTAGGGGTCGGAGCCCCAATTCTCAACCAAATAGAGTATAGAAATGAATCAAGAAAAAGCCCTAAAAGTTGGTTTTGAAGATTTACCCTTGAAGACTTGTCTTTCTTTGGTTCTTGGCTCTGATTTGTAGCTTCAACCTCTCAAGAACACCTCCTTGCTGCTGAAATGGTAGTAGGGATGGTGAGGCTAGGTGTTGATGAAGAGAAGACCTAGGGACTTAGAAGCTTTTTGAGGTTTTGAGCTATGAAAATGGAGGAATTTGGAGAAGTGTTCTTGAAGACAAATTTTCCAACCTTCAAGAAGGAGAGGGAGGGCCCTTTAAATAGACAAGAAATAGGGTGTAAAAGGGGAGGGAAAGCACCCAATCTTTCCCTCCCGAAATATCCCCCGGATGCCCCGGGATATGTTGGAAAATATCCTGACACGGATGGACAGCCGAAAGCAAGAAGTCGGCCCTGGCCAGTTTCAAGGTGGCCTGGCCAGCCACCATGGCCACCATGGCCGGGCCACCAGTGAAAAAATGAAGTTTTGACTTAGTGCCCGCCCACCATCTTTTAGGGTCCCCCAAGGTGTGTAGAACAAGGATCCAAGGTTGGAATTTGGCAACACTGAAGCAGGAGCCACAACATAGAGCTTGAAGGAGAGGCTCAAAAATGAAACTCAAATTTTCTGGCCGACCACCAACTTTTAGGGTCCTCCCATGTCCCCTGATCACAGATATGTAACTTTGGTTGGAAGAAAATACCCCTAGGTGTTCAACATTGGCCCTAAGTGAGAAAACGGGCTCGGAGGAGCGAAACCGCTATCTCGATAATTGCTGGCCTCCCACCCCCAAAGGATCTTCCCGATGTTGAAACAGAGGTACCGCCAAGTTTGAACAAAAACTAATGAGAAATGAACGCCGAGCTAAACCGAGCACCGGATCCCGAAAATGAGCATCCGATGCCTAAGTGGTGTTCAGCAAAGGTGGGTATTCATGACCCCAAAGGTCCCTGAATGACAAAACAGAGGTTCTCGCCAAAAATCGAGAAAACCGATGCAAAATGAATGCTCGACCAAAACCGCGCTTCGAGGTCCCGAAAACCTACATGCACCAAAGTGGCATACGGCCACGGCGGGCATCGGGGCCCTGTGGTTCTCGAAATGATAAAACAGAGGTCTCCGCCAAAAACCGGAGAAAGCGGATGCGAATGAATGCTCGGGCCCAAATCACGCAGCCGGGGCATCAGGCCCCTGTTCTCGAACTATAAAACAGGTGCATGCCAAAAACCGGAGAAATCGGAGATGGTTGGGTGTCCCGAGCCGAGGCACACGGCTGACGGCCCGAAAACCGAACCGGCCCGAATGGCAAAATGGCCTACGGCCACAAAAAGTAGCTCACGGCCACCGGAGATAGTCTACGGACCACCCTTCCTCAGAAAGAAAACAGAGAAAACGGAGTCTGGTGCGCAAACCGAGACAAGGTAGAGAAGAGGGTGCGGAAGTCCGGAGGCAGGCGACGGCCGCAACTCGAGACTTCGAACGAGCACAAGATGCAACATCACCGAAGCGCCAATCGGTGACGCTCGAAGTCTTAAGGTCGGTCAAAAATGGGGTGTCTACAGCTGTTCTCTTGATGTAACTCTAAGTCAAGAAGTGACGGAGTGAATGTCAAAGCCCAGAGACGCACCCATTTTTGACAAGGTCAAGACTTAGACAATCATACAAGATAAACAGAGATATGTGCTCACAGCAGTGGGGCAAGAATGCAAATGATAGGCAAGAGCCAAGTGATCATGCAAGTGCAACGAAGTCAGAATGAAGCAAGTATTGACAAATAGATGCAACAGCTTATAAGCAAGAATGCAAAGCAAACAACTACATTTCATGCGGTTAGGAATGCGGAGAATCATTCAATTTCGCCGCTGCCTCACACGGAGAAGATACGATACCGCGCGATTCGTCCGGCCGAATGATACAAAGGCACAAAATAGTGCGATACGCTAAACAGCGATTGATTTGAAATGCACAAGACAAAGGCGATACGCAAAACAAATACGATTGATTTGAAATGCACAAGATAAAGGCGATACGCAAAACAAATAAGCGACGATTTGAAATGCACAAGACAAAGGCGATGCGCAAAACAAAGCGATCGATTTGAAATGCACAAGATAAAGGCGACACGCAAAACAACAAGGACGATTTGAAATGCACAAGACAAGGCGATTGAGGTGCGCAAAATAGCGCGATTGATAAACCGCGACAAAATAAAGGCGATACGCAAAACAAATATGACGATTTGAAATGCACAAGACAAAGGCGATACGCAAAACAATGACGATTTGAAATGCACAAGATTGAGGTGCGCAAAATAGCGCGATTGATAAACCGCACAAAATAAAGGCGATGCGCGCAAAATAGCGCGAATGATTTGAAATGCACAAGACAAGGCGATTGAGGTGCGCAAAATAGCGCGATTGATTAACCGCACAAAATAAAGGCGATGCGCAAAATAGCGAATGATTTGAAATGCACAAGACAAGGCGATTGAGGTGCGCAAAATAGCGCGATTGATTAACCGCACAAAATAAAGGCGATGCGCAAAATAGCGCTAATGATTTGAAATGCACAAGACAAGTGCAGTGAAGTGTGCATGACAATGCGAGTAATGAGCATGGTGTGATTGATACACAAATGAGCAGAGTATGATAGACATACTAAAGGTGAACACAAAATGTGATAGATGCACTAAGTGAACGAGTATGATGGATATACTAAAGGTGCGTGATGGATACACAAAATGTGATATAGAAAATGAAAATGTGTGTGATAGATACACAAAAGTGAAAATGTGTGTGATAGATACACGTAATGAATGAAGTGTGATTGATACACTAATGAATGATCTCAAATGGAACTTCTTGAATGAACCGTACATACAATATCGCATGACTAAGAAAGAAACTTGATAGGACAATGCATTACAAGGCATGATGCTTAAGGAAAGCAAATAATGGACAAAGCGGCGCTTTTAGAAAGCACCTCATGAGGTGAGTGGCGGTGAACCGCCTTCTCGACGGGATCTCCCTCGTGCTCTTCAACACTTACCTTCAACTCACAAGACAAAGGCTCGAATGTCGACAAGGGACATCATCAGCATGTAAGAGCTACTACCGCTACTTGTTTTCCTCGATCATATTCACAACTTTCCCTATTCTCCAACGGGTGACAGACTAGGTTGGTTCAAGATCCGTACTGAGGTGCATACACATGCTATCTCAACCTATGGGGCTTCCATACAGATTTCAAGCCGAGGGCATGCCTCGGGTATTTAAACCAGACTTTAGTCTCGAAATCCTTAACCTTATGCTTCTAGGCCACGGCCATTCAACTCTAATTTCCACCGTCCGCAGCTTGGTCTCCTAGGAACTCATCGCAAACACGCCAAGATGCCTCCGTAGGGAATGGTACTCGTGGAGAGCACTTCGACGCCATTCTCGCTTGAAGTAGACTTGATCTTGAGCTTGAGGTAGAGGCACACTCATACTTCGGAACATTGGCAAGACCTGAAGAGGTACACACGGAGTATAGTCTCGAAACTTACTGAAGTTGGAACAAACTCAGATGCTCGACATTTTCCTCTTTTGCTTTTGCTTTGCAGCCCGAAACTCATAGCTTCAGATAGGTCCTGGTTTACTGTTTTATATGACCTGGGTTGAACCTTGCGGTTTTATGAAAGAACAAATTCTGTTTTGCACAAATGTGGAGAACGGCACTAAGACTCGGAGCACAAAACGATTTTTTTGAAATTGAGAGTGAACATAAGTTCTCAACTGGGTATTGAGCCTACGACTGAATACAGCACACTACGACTCAACAAGAAAACAAAAGGCACATAACCTAGACACATCGAGTAACACTCGAGACGACTCAAAACAAGGATCAAGATAAAACAAAAAAACACGACACTCAGACGTGCACAGGGAGCCTGTTTCACCGTATGTTTCCCATCCTTTCTTATTTGTGATTCTCACATCACTCGCCCTCAAGCTCGCTTTTTCGAAAAAGCCCTTTTCTCACTTTTTCTCTCATCGCACATCTCTCTATACTTCAATCTCTCATTTTTCAATCCCTCCCCGGTGGTTGATGGATAAACAAGTTGTGGGCTCAGGCCCCTAGCATTCTGCTAGATTTTCTTTCTTCCGCTCACAGCTAGTGAAGTCCTCCCACAGAGGGGTTGTGCTACAAATGGGTATGTAGCAAATCTGCAGCTGACATCGGTCGATGATGCCCTGCTGGGGAGTTTGGACGTGAGCAGATCTGTCCAGATGAGGGAGTGTAATGTCTGGCCCCATTCCAGTTCGTGCTTCGCACTTGGCTTGATACCTCATTGCTTGGAGGATGTGAGAGCTTTCTGCCCTTTTGCTGTCGCCTTCAACAGCCCTCTTCCGGCAAGTAAAGTGCCCTTTCCGCAAGTATGTTGATAAAGGGGAAAAGATGTAACTCCCGACTCAACTGTGCCCCTAGTTCATCATTTTGACCATTTTTATTTTTGGCTTTCTAAAAAATTTGACCAAAATGAGAGTTAGATTAACATGTTTGTTCGATTTTTGATTTGAAATCATGCAAGTCAAAGCTATGAGCATCGAAAAATTTTCCTTTTTGGGTCCAAGAAATGGTCCAGTTTTGGAAAATGAAACAATTTTCGAGAAAATTAGTCAACTTCAGTAAAAATTCTCAAAAACTATTTTTGCAAACGGCCAATGCTCAACAAGCGCGGAACCTACTCTCGAGATGCGCAACCTCGGATCCGAAGGAAAACTGCCCCTTGCTTGAGGAGGGTTGCATGGCAACGGAAAGTTGCCCCTTGTTTGAACGGCACCACAGCGCATTGAATGGCAACGGAAAGTTGCCCCTTGTTTGAATGGCACCGCAGCGCGTTGAATGGCAACGGAAAGTTGCCCCTTGTTTGATGGCACCGCAAAGACATTGTAGTCACCTCGAGTGATGAACACAACCGAACTCGGATACAGAGAAGGCAAAGATGATCAAGACCATTACATGGACACAATCGAATTTGAATTGTTTTACGGCTGGACTTCAGAATGAAGTTGCCTACGTATCCCAAATATGGGAATCAAGCCTTACGTAGTTCGGGGTTAAGGTACACTCGGTATTTAACCTCTCCTTTTTATGCTCTAACTTTTGCCAAGGCGCTATTGTGTTTTCGACCTTAAGTAGCTTTGTTTTTCTTTTCTTTTCATTTCTTTTCTTCTTTTTTCTTTTCTTTTTTTTTTTTTTTGCATTTCTTCTTTTTTTTTTCTTCTTTTTTTGCATTTTCTTTTTGCTCTAACTTTTGCCCGGTCGCCTTTTCGGTTTTCGCCCAAATGAGCCTCTCAAAGGGTAAAAGTGTAACAAGTCCATGCCAAATGGTTTTGAGATTGAAGCCCTCTATATCCGTGAGAGTGGTCATGTATTGATTTGCGTAAGATCCACCTTTGGCTCTTCGAGCACATCGGATATTTTTTGCCCCTAGTTCGAGGGGTGCTTCCGATCTAGCTTTGCAAGCTTCTTCTGATGAGGTCTAACCTTCTTGATCTGACTTTGGTGCCTCTTGTTCGAGGGTTGCTTCAACCGCCACACAGTGCCTCACATTGTGGTTGACCGTTGAACATTCTGAATCCAAGTTCAAGGTTTGAAAGCAAAGGGGGTCGAGTCTCGAGGCTGAGAGCGATCCTATGCTGCACAATCTCAAGAGCGATTCCACACAGGTCTTCGCAGGACCGCGCAAAACACATTTTTTTGAAATCTTTTAAGAAAGCGACTAATCGTCATACCAAGACAAGTAGGATCAATGGATCAAAGCCGTGGTCCTTCTCAAGACTACACTAACAAGCATGATTTCATTCATTAAGGGCTTAGCACGCTCTCTTTCTCTCAATTTGATCAAAGTTTTGCAAATCCCGAGGAATTCCTCCTCTTTGTTTTCACCGCAGTTGTTCAAAAAGTTTTGAAAAACTTAGGTCATTACAATGACTTCAAGGCACAAGAGAGCAGTGGAATGCAATCGCCATTTCATTCAAATCCCAAGATAACTAGCACACGGCGTAAACAAATGCGAGAGTATGGAAATCATCATTGCTTTCATTCAAGATCATGGCATAACTGCTCCTCGCGTAAACAGACTCAAAACAAAGCAAAAGGACAAAAACAAAACAAAATGGTGTCCGAGGTAACACCGGAATCACTCGACTTATACAACAGATCGACTCGACACAACAAGATGCACTCCAAAATAAAAGAGACCGACTCAAAACAAAAAGGACAGACTCAAAACAAAGTAGCAAAATCGACCCAATACCCAAGTCGAAAAGCACAAAACCGGTATTTGCACATTGCTCGTAACAAAGGCGTGCCATTCCCACGCCTCGAGTTGATCGAGCACGCCGCAGTGGTTCATCCCCGCTCATATAACATTATCCCCAAGTTCATCGACCCAAAGGCCGATAGACTTTGCCGAGCTCGGGCGAGGATGACCCCGTTGTCAAATAGATCTCAGATTCATGGCGTAGACGGAAGCAATTATTGGTAGCATGGCCGCTTTGTCGATGGAAGGCAAGAGTCGGGTAGCATCATGTGTGCCTAAGAGGGTTCTTGGAGAGACCGAGGCTCAAGGAGTTTGAGATGGCCTTGTCCGACAAGGATTTGGAAAGCTTTGGATAAAGGCATGTGGAGGGCATGGAAGACCCTCTGACCTCGGGGTTGGTACTTCTGGGTTTGTAGATTTTTGCTGGGCGCACCCGCAAAGGGATTGGCAGGTGCTGGCCTGGTTTGCTGATCTCTTCTAAGTGCAGGATTAGAGCTAACAGGATCATTTCTGGTACAACGGCCCTTTTCCCGGCTTGCCCCTTGATTCAAACTGCCCCCCAACTTGAGTAGCGAAAGTGTCATTCACAGCTTTTTGCAATAACGATGAGCACTTGTTCTTTGTTCACCTCGACTTTCAAAGCCTCAACACCAACGTAAGATGCTCATGGGGATCCATGCCCGCCTTACCTTATTCTTTCCACTCGCTTCCACTTTGCCACGGGATTGGCCTTCCTCAGATGTAGCCCGCCCCAAGCTTGGGGAGCCTTTTGACATGAACTCCCTGGTAGGCGATGTGGTCGATGTTGGAGCCAAACTCCAAAGGTTAACCGCCACGCTTCGAAGATCTTCAATCATCCTCATCACTCTAAGTAGTGGGTTCATGGGTTTGAGATGATTGGGATTCAGTGCATCCATCATGCATATGTCCATGCTTTCTGGGATAAACACCTCAGGCTTGGGTAGGTGCGCCGGGGTGATGTATATGCTGGGGTCATAAGTGGGTGGCAGTATATGGATGAGATTGAGGTAGGCAGGAGATGTTTGGTCATCGGGGTCTGAAGGTGGAGCTATCGTCCTGCTATCGGCGAGATTTTGGACCTCATGACGGCATGTAGCAACGGTCGGTGCTATGATCATACGGCCGATGGTACATACAAGATTTGAGGGGTTATGTCTGGCTGGGAGTGGGTTGGGAAGAGGTTGAGGATTGAGGGGTTTGAGATGCCCTTTTTCCATCAAGCCTTTTAGTGCGCTTAGTCAAGCTCATATAGAGGGGTGAAAGTTCCGCCTCGAGCTCTGGCCGGGTCGGCTATTTGCAAGCTTGAATTGGCAAAAGGGTTGGTCAGGTGATCAGATTGATTTCAAGTATGCTCGAATAGTGCTACTTCGACATTGGTACTCCTTGAAATCACCCTCCTTGTTGGTTCACTTGTTCGGGAATGATCCCGCCGTTGAACGATTCTCGACCCGAACCCCGCTCATGCAAACTTTTGAAAGTGAATACCGAGCGACTATCAATTTCGCAACATATCATGCTCGAGGTTCCGCGACCATCATCTCGCAGACTTGATCCTCTCGTAAGGGCGGCGATCGTCATCTCAGGCCGCTTTTGCTCTCCATCTCGCAACAAATTTCACAAAAGACTCATGGGTTCTCGCGGGTTGCTTCAAGCTCTTGGATGGTCATTTCAACCTGGGTATTGTAGGAATATTGATCGACAAAGGCCTCAGCTAATTCTTCCCAGTTTTGCTTCACTTTGTCCTCCAACCTAGTGTACCAAGTGGCTGCTACACCCGACAGGGTTCTTCCATACAGAGAGAGTTTTTGTGGCTTAGTCAGACCCATCGGCTTTAGGACATCCAAGAAAAGTCGGATATGTATCATTGGATCCCCTGCATCTGCCGAAACGGTCAATATATGGCATTTTGAACTGGCTCGGGAGCCAGACAAACAGACTCGGTGTGCCCATCCTCAATGTCGGAATGGAGTTAAGGCCATGTGCCCTTTTTGAATTGCTTCTCAAGGTTCGCAATTTTCACCGCGTCGATCGAGGTCATTAGCATCAAGGGATAACGCCTCTTATTAGGTCGCACCGAGGGTCTCGAAAACTTGGGCTTGAGTCAACCCTTCTCGAGGACTTGGACACCGCAAATTTTCGGCCATGAATTGGGTCAAAGTTCGGTTGGGGTCCCAAAGTCGATGCGAGGCAGACGCCCAGATGGGCGCCAGGCTTCAATGCCGGGTCTCAACTCGCATGGCGCTTCCTCGATTCAACGCTGTTACCACGGCCACAAATTCTTCCGAACCATGTGCCATCACGGTCTGTTGAGTCCGAATAAAGGTGATGTGATCGGTGATCGACGGATCGATGAACCGAGAGCCCCGACCGCCTTTTGCTTTGCCTCGAAAGAACACCGGTTTCCTTGAATTGAATTTCGACCTAATCCAAATTTATCAAAGACTAGTCCAATGTACCTGGGGGATAGTGGAGCCTTCTGAAGCTATGGTTCCAGGACTACCTAGCAAAAGAGAAAACATGTAGCATCTCACCGATTTCACCGTAATGTATACGTAACAAAGCCGAATGAGTGTGTTCTCATCAATTTCGCCCAAAATTTCGCTCAGAACCGATACCCTCAGGTAAAACTGATTCCACCAAATACTGATGCCCGCAGGCCTGATACCCAAAATACTGAATTGGTGCCCGCAGGCCTGATGCTCAAACTCATAAACTGATACATGCATTCCCTGTAGAGGCACACTCTAACAAGCACATAACAGATAAGTGAGAGCCAAAAACACCCCTATGTTGGGGTAAGGTTTCGCCCTATTTTGTCGTGAACTAGGGTTTCACTACGCACGCAATGCTTCAAACAACCTATAAACGGGTAAGCAACCCGTCCTAGTTTGGAATGGTCACTATGGATCCGAATATGCACTAGGTCGAATGGTCAGGGTGCCCCAGAAACCGGGTTTGTGTTCCCATGTCGCTCAGAGCCGATCAACAAATTTTATGGACATGACTTGACAAGACAAGCCTCCCAAGAAATCGCCAGGAATGGCATATGGCAAACACGGTGTCCTAGGCGCACCAATGCAAATGCAATGCAAAGAAACACACAAGTGTAGTCTAAAGCAGTTATCTAGAGTTCGTGTCAAGTTCTCTAAATCCTCAACAGAGTCGCCAGAATCAGAATAACGCCATGGGGACCTCGCATACTGGACTCGATTTTTGTTATGTTCTCAATCTTGAACCAAAGAGTCCAAATCCGCAAATCGCTTTTGAAGGAAAACAGATTTTTGAAAGAAGTGCCAAACATGGATCTTTGCCAGATAATAGTAGTCGCCACCTAAATATTTTAAAATGGGAAATTTAGGAAACCCCGACTCAAGGCCAAAGGCCACGCGGTCCGCTATCACCAAAGTTGGCTCGAACTTGGGTACGATTAGGGAAGGTCACATCGTGAGCATTTCTCGCCGGCCAAAGACCGCCTCTACTAACCATGATATCTGATTTTGAAAACTTTGTGAGTTCTTATTGCGGTTGTTAGCCAAGGTTACTGTGTGATGTGCACAGCAAACAAGTATAGACTGGGGCGCCTGAATTGGAGCAAAACACTTCATCTTTGTTTTTGAGAGATGGTTTGCTACCCGCAGGTAGGCTTAAAATGCAGATTTTGCCACAATCTAGTGGGCTTAACAAACAATTGATGAATTGTCCCAATTCAAATAACTCAACCTCCACCCACAGCATTCAAGGCGCTTATATCACGTAAGCATTTAGCCTCATGGTAAGCATGCTATCATGGCAACACTCACACGCATGCAAGAATGCTAAAGCATAAAACTTACCGAGTACTCCCAGCCAAAACAGAAAACTGATTAGAAATCATGCATGATCCTAAGTATACAGAAATGCCTAATGCAACACATGCAAAATGCAACTGTAGCAGGCTCGGCTATTCTAAATATGGCATATGAGATGCAACAGCTATCAAGTACTCAACTTGGAATTGAAATACAGATGCAGTTTGTATGATGCGCCGAGTCTATATGCAAAAACAGATGAATGATGCAAACATGTCATCACATCAGATGCTAATTGAAATATGCCCTATATCTAACCATCCAAAGCGGTAAATAAAAGGGAGAAAGAAATGGGGTTGGAAGACATACATCACACTCACACACCCTTATTACAATTATGCCCTCGCAGAGGGTCCGAATAAATAATACAAATCAATAAAAGAATATACAAATCAATAAATGATTCTAATTAATTAACAAATTAATTAATAAAAGAAGTAAAATCGCATGCAAGCCGTGGACCGCTCGCTTCGATAGATGATGTATGGTCGCTGGCGCGGAAATCCACCGATGCCCCGATTAGCCTCGCTTGCAATTTTTAAATGCGCCGGATTCCGAAAAGTTGCTGATCCTGGATTTTGCTGCAACAGAGAGCAGGAAAAGGGCACAGCAATGTATTTCACAAATATATGCATGCCTCGATTCTCGTGCCACCAATCACGCATATCGATGCATGATGGCCGAGGAATCGAATTGCACAACTCAATATAGGGATGAATGCGGATGAATGCTACAACAAAAACCTAACTCCATCATGGGTAATCCGGAGTGTCGGTGACTTGGGAATTGAGACCCGTTCCGTCACTCGGAGTACGAAACGCGCTCGCTTCCCGTGCCATATGCATGATATGCATGATATGCAACTAATATACAACCTAGCATGCACAATGCTATGAAAATGAGATGCCTCAAATGCGTGCACACGGCACGCAAACCGAGAAATGCGAATGACATGCGAAAATGTAATGATGGACTTATACCAACATGAAGGGGCCTCACCACACTCACATAGGATGCCGAATGATAAGACGAGGTGCAAATGCGTGCCACCGCACGCAAACCGAGGCAATGATGAAATGCAAATCGGATAAAATGAGTGCCAAATGCGCGGCACACGCACGCAAACCGAGGCGAGGCATACGCAATGCAAATCGGATAAAACAGAATGTTTCAAATGCGTGCACACGGGCACGCAAAACCGAGGCGAGGCATACGCAATGCCAAGCGGATAAACAGAGTGCTCAAATGCGTGCACACGCACGCAAACCGAGGCGGCGATGAAAAATCGGATAAAACCGGCAGCCAAATGCGTGCACGCGCACGCAAAACCGAGGCGATGATGAAATGAGATGAAATGGCATACGGAATGCAACGATGGGCTTACACCAATCGGATAAACCAAATGCGTGCACACGCGCACGCAAACCGAGGCGATGATGAAAATGCAAAAAATGCGCGCACACCGGCACGCAAACCGAGGCGATGATAAAATGAGATGAGATGGAATATTAATGCAACGATGGGCTTACACCAACATGGGAGAGCCTCACCACACTCACATAGGAGGCCGCCGGATAAAAACAAAGTCGTTAAACGCGTGTCCGCGACACGCAAATCGAGGCAATGATGTAGAAGCATGAAAATGCAAATTGGGCTTACGCCAACATGAGATAGCCTCAACCACACTCACATAGGTCCGGAATGATAAGAATGAGGTGCTAGAAAGGGCGTGCCCATTGGCAAACAAACCGAGGCAAAGCAAAAATGATACAAATGGCATGGGAAATGATATGCAAGCATGGCAATGGAATTTCAGCACCTAAATAAAGGGGAAAACAGCCCTGAAACAATTCGAAATGACACTCAAAGCATGCATTCATCCCGAAAGTGTGAAAATAAGACCCGAAATGGCCTATAGCCATGCTATACATGCAAAATATGATCATGGCAGCAAGAACAGTAGCAAGGCAGTCCCAAATATGGCATTTTTCAGTAACAAACATGGCCAAAATGCAAGCATAGATAGATCAACAATAGCATGCAAAGTTAGTGGCCAAAAGAGGAGTATTGAGACAAGTGATATATGCAAACCCCAAATGGACAAACTTTCTTCTACAACATTGAAGATGAGCTAAAAATAAGCACAATTTCAGAAGATGACATCCTCAAAATCAGAATAAAATCATGCTAACAATTCCATGCAAAAATGGAGCTCAAAAGAGGCTATAACAAGAGTCATGCAAAGCAAGCACCAAATGACAAAATTTTCTTCATGAAATGTGTAAAGGGGGTCAAAATAAGACCAAAGTCAGTAGGGGTCGAAGTCCCAAAAACAAATAGAAATAGGTCAAAAGTTGCATACAAAAATGGGCACACTTGATGGAATTTGAAGGAAGTGGTGGATACAATGGTTAAATGAAGTTGAGCCCTTCTACAATGTTGTAGAGGGGCTCAAAATGAGCATTAAAACCAGTAGGGGTCGGACCCCTAAAAACAAAAGGAAATAGGCCTAAACTAGCATGCAAGATAATGGCATAAAAGCTAGGTATTGAAACAAGTATATCATAGAAGCCTCAATGAAGTTGAGCCCTTCTACAAAGTTGTAGAGGGGCTCAATATGAGCACAAAAACCAGTAGGGGTCGGAGCCCCAATTCTCAACCAAATAGAGTATAGAAATGAATCAAGAAAAAGCCCTAAAAGTTGGTTTTGAAGACTTACCCTTGAAGACTTGTCTTTCTTTGATTCTTGGCTCGATTTGTAGCTTCAACCTCTCAAGAACACCTCCTGCTGCTGAAATGGTAGTAGGGATGGTGAGGCTAGGTGTTGATGAAGAGAAGACCTAGGGACTTAGAAGCTTTTTGAGGTTTTGAGCTATGAAAATGGAGGAATTTGGAGAAGTGTTCTTGAAGACAAATTTTCCAACCTTGAAGAAGGAGAGGGAGGGCCCTTCAAATAGACAAGAAATAGGGTGTAAAAGGGGAGGGAAAGCACCCAATCTTTCCCTCCCGAAATATCCCCCGGATGCCCCGGGATATGTTGGAAAATATCCTGACACCGGGACAGCCGAAAGGTGAAGTCTGGCCAGTAATTTCAAGGTGGCCGGCCACCCACCCCCCATGGCCGGCCAGCCACTCTACATGGCCGGCCAGCCAGGTGAAAAAAATGAAGTTTTGAATTAGTGGCCGACCACCAACTTTAGGGTCCTCCAAGGTGTGTAGAACAAGGATCCAAGGTTGGAATTTGGCAACATCAAAGTGAGCCACAACATAGAGCTTGAAGGAGAGGCTCAAAATGAAACTCAAATTTTCTGGCCGACCACCAACTTTTAGGGTCCTCCCATGTCCCCCGATCACAGATATGTAGCTTTGGTTGGAAGAAAATACCCCAAGGTGTTCAACATTGGCCCTATGAGAAAAACGGGCTCGGAGGAGCGAAACCGCTATCTGGGATAATTGCTGGCCTCCCACCCCCAAAGGATCTTCCCGATGTTGAAACAGAGGTACCGCCAAGTTTGAACAAAAACTAATGAGAAATGAACGCCGAGCCAAAACCGAGCAATTCGATCCCGAAAATGAGCATCGATGCCTAAGTGGTGTTCAAGAATCAAGTGGATATCTGCAACCCAAGGTGTCCCTGAATGACAAAACAGAGGTTCTCGCCAAAAATCGAGAAAATCGATGCAAAATGAATGCTCGACCAAACCGCGGTTCGAGGTCCCGAAACCTATGAGCACCGAAGTGGCATACGGCCACGGCGGGCATCGGGGCCCCAGGTTCTCGAAATGATAAAACAGAGGTCTCCGCCAAAACCGGAGAAAGCGGATGCGAAATGAATGCTCGGGCCCAAATCACGCAGTCCGCTGGCGGGCACCAGGGGCCCCAGTGTTCCTCGGAACATTAAAACAGAAGTCTCCGCCAAAAACCGAAGAAGTCGGAGATGGTTGGGCGGTCCCGAGCCGAGGCACACAGCCTGACGGCTCCAAAAACCGGGAACCGGGCTCCGAAAAGGGCAAAATGGCCTACGGCCACAAAAAGTAGCTCACGGCCACCGGGAGATAGCCTACAGGACCACTCCCTTCCCTCAGGAAAGAAAACAGAGAAAACCAAGTCTAGTTCGCAAACCGAGACAAGGCAGAGAAGAGGGTTCGGAAGTCCGGAGGCAGGGCGCGCGACCGCGACTCTGAGACTTCTGAACGAGTACAGTATGCAACATCACCGAGCGCTCAATCGGTGACGTCTGAGTCTTAAGGTCGGTCAAAAATGGGGTGTCTACAGCTGTCATACTGTATGCTAATTGAAATATGCCCTATATCTAACCATCCAAAGCGGGTAAATAAAAGGGAGAAAGAAATGGGGGTTGGAAGACATACATCACACTCACACACGCTTATTACAACATTGCCCTCGCACAGAGGGTCGGAATAAATAATACAGTCCCAAATGAAAGAATATTACAGTCCGAATAAACAGATTCTAATTAATTAACAAATTAATTATAAAAGAAGTAAAACTGGCATGCAAGCCAGGGACTGCCTTGCTCCTGATGAATGGTATATGCTGGGCTGCTTGGCGCAGAAATCCACTGGGATGCCCTGATTAGCCTCTGTTTGCAATTTTCTCGAAATGCGTGCCAGCCTCCGAAAAGTTGTTGATTGTTGATTTTGCTGCAACAGAGAGCAGGAAAAGGGCATAGCAATGTATTTCACAAATATATGCATGCCTCGATCCTCGTGCCACCAATCGCGCACATCGATGCATGATGGCCGAGGAATCGAATTGCACAACTCAATATGGGATGAATGCATATGAATGCTACAGCAAAAAAACCTAACTCCATCATGGGTAATCCAGAGTGTCGGTGACTTGGGAATTGAGACACATTCCAAGACTTTCGAGTGTGAAACGCACTGCTTTCGTGCAATATGCATGACATGTATGAAATGCAACTAATATACAACCTAGCATGCTCAATGCTATGAAAATGAGATGAAAATGAGACGCCTCAAAAAGCGTGCACACGGGCACGCAAATCGAGGCGATGATATGAAATGCAAAGCGGATAAAACAGAGTGCCTCGAAATGCGTGCACACGGGCACGCAAACCGAGGGGATGATGTTTAATGCAAATCGGATAAAACCGAAGTGCCTCGAAATGCGTGTACACAGGCACGCAAACCGAGGCGGTGATGTGAAATGCAAAATCGGATACAACCGAAGTGCCTTGAAACGCGCGCCCACAGGCACGCAAATCGAGGCGATGATGAAATGAGAAAATCGGATAAAACCGAAGTGCCTCGAAACGCTTGCCCACAGACGCGCAAATCGAGGCGATGATGAAATGAGAAAATCGGATAAAACCGGCCTCAAACGCGCGTGCCACAGCGCCGCAAATCGAGGCGATGATGAAATGAGAAAATCGGATAAAACCGAAGTGCCTCGAAACGCGTGCCCACAGGCGCGCAAATCGAGGTGATGATGAAATGAGAAAATCGGATAAAACCAAAGTGCCTCGAAACGCGTGCCCACAGACGCGCAAATCGAGGCGATGATGAAATGAGACGAGATGGCACGGAATGCAACGATGGGCTTACACCAATATGGGAGAGCCTCAGCTCACTCGCATAGGAGGCCGTCGGATAAAAACAAAGCTGCCTCGAAACGCGTGCCCGTGGACACGCAAATCGAGGCAATGATGTAGAAGCACGAAAATGCAAATTGGGCTTACGCCGACATGAGAGGGCCCCAACCACACTCACATAGGCTGCCGTCGGATAAAAGCAGGCGCCGAAGGCGTGCACACTGGCACGCAAACCGAGGCAATGCAAAAATGATGCAAATGGCATAGTGAAAGATATGTAAGCATGGCAATGGAATTTCAGCACCTAAATAAAGTGGAAAACAGCCCCGAAACAATTCGAAATAACACTCGAAGCATGCATTCATCCCGAAAATGTGAAATTAAGCCCCGAAATGGCCTATAGCCATGCTATACATGCAAAATATGATCATGGCAGCAAGAACAGTAGCAAGGCAGTCCCAAATATGGTATTTTTTCAGTAACAAACTTGGCCAAAATGCAAGTAGGGATAGATCAACAATAGCATGCAAAATTAGTGGCCAAAAGAGGGGTATTGAGACAAGTGATATATGAAAACCCCAAATGGACAAACTTTCTTGTACAACATTGAAGATGAGATAAAAATAAGCACACTTGCAGAAGATGACATCCTCAAAATCAGAATACAAACATGCTATAAAATCCATGCAAAGTAGGCTTCCAAATAGGCTATATCATGAGACATGCAATGCACACACCAAATGACAAAAATTTCTTCATAAAATATGTAAAGGGGTGAAAATAAGACCAAAACCAGTAGGGGTCGAAGTCCCAAAAACAAACACAAATAGGTCAAAAATTGCATGCAAAAATGGCACACTTGATGAAATTTGAAGGAGGTGGTATATACAATGACCAAATGAGGTTGAGCCCTTCTACAATGTTGTAGAGGGGCACAAAATGAGCACAAAACCAGTAGGGGTCGGACCCCTGAAAACAAAAGGAAATAGGCCTAAACTAGCATGCAAGATAATGGCATAAAAGCTAGGTATTGAAACAAGTATATCATAGGAGCATCAAATGAAGTTGAGCCCTTCTACAAAGTTGTAGAGGGGCTCAAAACAAGCACAAAACCAGTAGGGGTCGGAGCCCCAATTCTCAACCAATTGGAGTATAGAAATGAATCAAGAAAAAGCCTTAAAAGTTGGTTTTGAAGACTTACCCTTGAAGACTTGTCTTTCTTTGATTCTTGGCTTTGATTTGTAGCTTCTCAACCTCTGAAATTCACTTCCTAGCTGCTGGAATGGTAGTAGGGATGGTGAGGCTAGGTGTTGATGAAGAGAAGACCTAGGGACTTAGAAGCTTTTTGAGGTTTTGAGCTATGAAAATGGAGGAATTTGAAGATAATCTCTTGAGACAATTTTTTCCAACCTTGAAGAAGGAGAGGGAGGGCCCTTTAAATAAACAAGAAATAGGGTGTAAAAGGGGAGGGAAAGCACCCAATCTTTCCCTCCCGAAATATCCCCCGGATGCACCGGGATATGTTAGAAAATATCCGGACAGCTGGGACAGGAAAGGAAGTCGGCGGCCAGTAAATTGTGGGAGGTGGCCGGGCCGCCACCCCCCCTGGTCGGCCACCTACCCCTCCTCCGGCCGGGCCATGGCACAAAATTGAAGTGAAGATTTTCCGCCGACCACCATGCAGAGTGTCCTCCCAAGTGTGTAGAATAAGGTCCTGTGGTCGGAATCGCAACGCCAAGGTAAGTCACAACATAGAGCTTGAAGGAGAGGCCCAAAATGAAACCAATAATCTCGGCCGACCACCATACCAAAGAGTCCTCCTAGATGTGTGCAACAAGGTTCCAAGGTCGAAAATTGGCAACACTGGAGCAGGAGTCACAACATAGAGCTTGAAGGAGAGGCCCAAAAATGAAACCAATAATCTCTGGCCGACCACCATACCAAAGTGTCCTCCCATGTCCTCTGATCACAGATATGTAACTTTGGTTGGAAGAAAATACCTCCAAGCTGTTCAACAATGGCCCTAAGTGAGAAAACGGGCACGGAGGAGCGAAACTGGCTATCTGGGATAATTGCTGGCCTCCCACCCCCCAGTGATCTTCCTGGTGTTGAAACAGAGGTACCTGCCAAGTTTGAACAAAAACCAATGAGAAATGAACGTTCGGGGCCAAAACCGAGCAATTCGGGATCCCGAAAATGAGCTGCGGGTGCCGGAAGTGGTATTCAGCAGCGAAGTGGGTATCTGCGACCCCAGTGTCCCTCGGGATGACAAAACAGAGGTCCCTGCCAAAAATCAGAGAAAACCGATGCAAAATGAATGCTCGGGACCAAAACCGGGCAGTTTGGGGTCCCGAAAACCGGTTACAGGCACCGAAAGTGGCATACGGCCACGAAGTGGGCATCGGGGGCCCCAGGGTTCCTCGAAATGTTAAAACAGAGGTTCCTGCCAGAAACCGGAGAAAGCGGATGCGAAATGAATGCTCGGGGCCCAAATCACGCAGTTCGGGGTCCCGAAAATGGGTCGCCGGGCACCGGAAGTGGTGTTCGGCTGCGAAGTGGGCATCAGGGGCCCCAGTGTTCCTCGGAACATTAAAACAGAGGTCTCCGTCAAAAACCGGAGAAGTCGGAGATGGTTGGGCGGTCCCGAGCCGAGGCACACAGCCTGACGGCTCCGAAAACCGGGAACCGGGCTCCGAAATGGGCAAAATGGCCTACGGCCACGAAAAGTAGCTCACGGCCACCGGGAGATAATCTACGGGATCACTCTTCCTCGAAGAAAACAGAGAAAACCGAACCTGGTTCGCAAACCGAGACAAGGCAGAGAAGATGGTTCGGAAGTCCGGAGGCAGGGCACGCGGCCGCGACTATGAGACTTCTGAACGAGCACAGTATGCAACATCACCGAGCGCTCAACCGGTGACGTCTGAGTCTTAAGGTCGGTCAAAAATGGGGTGTCTACAGGTATCAACCCAGAACAGCAATCAAGGCCCAGGTCTTGGCGGATTTTGTCGCAGAATTCACTCCCACCCAGAGTACCGAACCGGGGAATCTGAGTTCGGCACAGGCGCCATGTGCCACCGAACAAGAAAAACCCAGCGCTTCGGGGACATGGAAACTCTTTATTGGAAACATCTGGCAACTCTACGTCGATGGTTCGTCCAATAACCGAGGCTCGGGGGCAGGAGTAGTTCTTATTTCTCCAGAAGGATTTATCTGGGAACAAGCTCTCAGGCTAGGCTGGAAAGCTTCAAACAACAAGGCCGAGTACGAAGCGCTATTAGCTGGCTTACGAAGTGCCGAACACTTCAGTGCAGAGCAACTTCTATTTTCAGCGACTCACAACTAGTGGTAAATCAGCTTTCCGAGGTCTATGAAACTCGAGACGAAAGAATGGCTATGTACGCAGGCAAGGCCAGAGACTTACTCAGAAAATTTCAATCCATACGAGTGGAACAAATCAGTCGGGACAAAAATAGCCACGCAGATGCTCTGGCATGCCTAGGCTCATCAGTGGACACAAAGGATGCTAGAAGAGTTTGGGTTGAGTTCATACCAGAACCAAGTATTGCATCTCCGGTCCTCTGCAACAACTTAGAGCCGAGCTGGATGGATCCAATATTGGTCTTTTTAAAAACTGGTGAACTCCCTGAAGACAGAAAGGAAGCCAACAAGATCAGGCATAAGTCAGCTTGATTTTGGATCTCACCATCTGGGAAGCTTTACAGACGTTCCTACCTTGGCCCCTACCTCCTATGTGTGCACCCGAATCTCGTCGAGAATGTTCTCTACGAAATTCACGATGGAATTTGTGGAAGCCACGTTGGCGGGAGGTCACTGGCACATGGAGCCCTAACTCACGGGTACTGGTGGCCACGAATGCAGCAAGATGCACAGCAGTACGTGCAAAGGTGCGATAAATGTCAAAGGTTTGCTCCATTCATTCATCAGCCAGCCAAAACTCTAACTCCACTCACCAGCCCATGGCCCTTTGCGCATTGGGGCCTAGATATTGTTGGACCATTGGCGTGAGGCACTGGGAATAGGCGATTCTTCGTTGCTGCAACCGACTATTTAACCAAGTGGGTTGAGGTTGAGGCACTGGCAAACATCAAGGAGGCTGACACAAAGCGGTTTGTTTTGAGGAATGTGGTAGTCCGTTTTGGCATTCCGCGGGTACTGATCGCGGACAACAGAACACAATTCGATGGTAAGATCTTCAGGAAATTTTGTGCCAACCTCAGAATCGAGTATAGAAACTTTTCTCCAAGGTACCCACAGAGCAACAGTCAGGCAGAAGCGTCAAACAAGACCATCATCAACGGAGTGAAAAAGCGGCTTGAGCATGCCAAAGGCAAATGAGTTGAAGAGTTACTACACGTATTATGGGCCTACCGAACTACAACATAGCGCCCCACAGGAGAAACACCCTACTCTCTAACCTATGGAATGAAGGCCATCATCCCACTCGAAGTAGGTCTCCCAACCTTTCGGTCTGAATTATTTGAAAGCTCTAGTAATGAGGAAGCCATCGCGCAGGCATTGGATATGGCAGAGGGCCGAAGAGAGGCAGCACTGATCAGGCTCGAAGCATATCAGCAGCAGCCCATCAGAAGCTTCAACCAAAAAGTTTTCCCAAGACAATTTATACCAGGAGAATTGGTTTTGAGGAAAGTCATGGATCACAAACGGGTGCTTGGTGAGGGCAAACTTGGGCCTAACTGGGAGGGTCCTGTAACAAGCCCGCGAGGGACCTCGCTACAGTTCGGACTCGATTTTGTCGCGGTTCCAAATCTTGAACCAAAGAGTCCAAATCCGGAAAATCGTTTTTGAGAAAAACAGATTTTTTTGAAAGAAGTGCCAAACATGGACTGCTTTGCCAGATAACAGAGTCGCCACCTAAATATTTTAAAATGAGAAATTTAGGAAACCCTGACTCGGTGCCAAAAGGCCACATATCCGTCATCACCAAAGTTGGCTCGGGAACTTGGGTACAATTAGGGAAGGTCACATCGTGAGCACCCCCTCTCGCCCGGTCAAAGACCGGCCTCTACTAACCATGATATCTGTTTTTGAAGACATTGCGAGTTCTTATTCTGGTTATTAGCCTAGGTTACTATGTGATGCGCACAACATACAAGTATAGACTGGGTCGCCTGAATTGGAACAAAACACTTCATGTTTGTTTGTTTGAAAATGGTTTGATGGTGCTACTTGCAAGTAGGCTAAGACGCGGATTTGCCACCCTCGGGTGGGCTTAGAAAACATGATTTTGCCACTATCTAGTGGGCTTAAAACAAACATTTGACGAATTGTCCCAATTCAAATAACTCAACCTCCACCCACAGACATTCAAGGCAGTTATATCACATAAGCAAATAGCCTCATAGTAAGCATGCTATTCATGGCAACACTCACACGCATGCAAGGATGCTAAAGCATAAAACTTACCTAGTACTCCAAGCCAAAACAGAAGCTCGATTAGAAATCAATGCGTGATCCTAAGTATACAGAAATGCCTAATGCAACACATGCAAAAATGCAAACTAATGGCAGGCTCGGCTGTCCTAAACATGGCATATGGAATGCTACAACTATCATGTACTCAATTTGGAATTGAAAGACAAATGTAGTTTGTATGATGCGCCGAGCCCGGTGCATGCAAAACAGATGAATGAATGCAAACATGCTATCATACTATATGCTAATTGAAATATGCCCTATATCTAACCATCGTAAGCGGGTAAATAAAAGGGAGAAAGAAGTGGGGGTTGGAAGACATACATCACACTCACACACCCTTATTACAATTATGCCCTCGCGCAGAGGGTCCGAATAAATAATACAGTCCGAATAAAAGAATAATACAGTCCGAAACATTACAGTCCGAATAAATATACAAATTCCTAATTAATTATCAAATTAACTAAGAAAGCTGTAAACTGGCGTGCAGGCCAGGGGGCTGCCTCGATTCTGATGAATGATGCATGTTGGGGCTGTCTTGGCGCTGAAATCCACTGGGATGCCCCAATTAGCCTCTGTTTGCACTTTTTCTCGAAACGCGTGCCAAGTCCCGAAAAGTTGCTGATTCCTCATTTTGCTGCAACAGAGAGCAGGAGAAGGGCATAGCAATGTATTTCACAAATATATGCATGCCTCGATCCTCGTGCCACCAATCACGCATATCGATGCATGATGGCCGAGGAGTCGGATTGCACAACTCAATATAGGATGAATGCATATGAATGCTACAATAAAACCTAACTCCATCATGGGTAATCCGGAATGTCGGTGACTTGGGAATTGAGACCCGTTCCGTCACTCGGAGTACGAAACGTGCCTCGTTTCCCGTGCCCGGGCTAACTCCTACCTCGAACACGATGCGATATGCATGGTATGCATGAAATGTAGCTAACATGTGATATAGCATGTACAATGCTATGAAAGTGAGATGTCTCGAAATGCGTGCCCGCAGGCACGCAAACCGAGAAAATTTATGAATGCAATCTAAGATACAACCTGGTATGCACTATACTGGGAAAATGAGATGAAAATGAGATGCCTCGAAAAGCGTGCACGCGAGCACGCAAACCGAGGCCATGATGTGAAATGCAAATCGGATAAAACCGAAGTGCCTCGAAATGCGTGCACACGGGCACGTAAACTGAGGCGATGATATGAAATGCAAATCGGATAAAACCGAAGTGCCTCAAAATACATGCACACGAGCACGTAAACCGAGGCGATGATGTGAAATGCAAATCGGATAAAACTGAAGTGCCTCGAAATGCGTGCACACGGGCACGTAAACTGAGGCGATGATGTGAAATGCAAATCGGATAAAACCGAAGTGCCTCGAAATGCGTGCACACGGGCACGTAAACCGAGGCGATGATGTGAAATGCAAATCGGATAAAACCGAAGTGCCTCGAAATGCGTGCACACGGGCACGTAAGTCGAGGCGATGATAAAATGAGATGGAAATGCAAATTGGGCTTATACTAACATGAGTGGACCTCAGCCACACTCACATCAGATGCCGTGAGATGAAAATGGGGTGCTTCGAAATGCGTGCACACGGGCACGCAAACCGAGGCAATGGCATACGGAATGCAAATGACATGGAAAATGCAAATTGGGCTTACACTAACATGAGAGAGCCTCAGCCGCACTCACATAAGCTGCCGAGAGATGAAAATGGGGTGCCTCGAAATGCGTGCACACGGGCACGCAAACCGAGGCAATGGCATACGGAATGCAAATGGCATGCAAATTGGGCTTACACTAACATGAGAGAGCCTCAGCCGCACTCACATAAGCTGCCGAGAGACAAAAATGAAGTGCCTCGAAATGCGTGCACACGGGCACGCAAACCGAGGCATGGCCCTAAGGCACAGAAATGACATGCGAATGAGATGTGACATATGGCATATGGAAAATGCAAATTTCAGCAGCTAAAATGATGCACAAATAGCCCCCGAATTATGACAAAATTACACCCGATGCCCGAAATGCGATGTAATGCACCCGAAAAGGCCTACAGCTATGCTAAACATGCACAAT
The DNA here is from genome assembly GCA_025200525.1 of Camellia lanceoleosa. Classification (NCBI taxonomy): domain Eukaryota; kingdom Viridiplantae; phylum Streptophyta; class Magnoliopsida; order Ericales; family Theaceae; genus Camellia; species Camellia lanceoleosa. The sequence goes on along the minus strand of CM045771.1, from coordinate 32,632,717 downwards.
ATGGACACGACATGTAAAACAGTAGCAAGAAAGCCCCTAAACTAGCATTTTCTTAGCACAAAGCAAGGCTAAATAACAACCACAAGTATGGTAAAACTAGCTTGCAAAAATGGGAAAAAGAGGGGAATTACAAAGCAAGTAGTATATACAATGCTCAAACCAAAAAAAACAGTCCTACAACATTAAAGAGGGACAAAAAATATGCACATTTATAAGAGATGACATCCCCCAATTCAGTAGGTAGATAGGCTAAACATAGCATGCAAAATAATGAGCCAACAAAGGCTACAACATGAGGTATCAAAAGCATGCACCAAACAACTTTGGACCCTTAACAAAACATGAAGAATGGGTCATTTTAAGACACTTTCTAAGCCTGATGAAGGCTGAAAACAAAAGCTAAGAAAGCCTAACAAAGCATGCAAAATAATGAATCAAATAGTGGGTATAACATGAGGTACCAAAAGAAATTATCAAAATGCTTAAGACCCTTAACAAAACATGAAGAATGGGCCAAAATAAGACATTTTCTAAGCCTGATTAAGGCTGAAATCAACAGCTAAGAAAGCCTAACAAAGCATGCAAAATAATGAATCAAATAGTGGGTATAACATGAGGTACCAAAAGAAATTATCAAAAGGCTTAAGACCCTTAACAAAACATGATGAGAAGGCCAAAAAAAGGCTCTTTTCAGGCCTGATGGAGACTCAAATCAGAAGCCAAATAAGCCTAACAAAGCATGTAAAACATGGCCAAAGAGAGGTACAAAGAGAGGCCATTCATGGAGGCACCAAACAAGATTGGTCCCTTCTACAATGTTGTAGAGGGACACAAAATAAGCTCAAAATCAGTTTATAGCATGCTCCAAAAATAAATGCATATAAGCTAAAAATAGCATGCAAGTTTACAGTAAATTGGAGGATTTGTGAAGCAAGTGGTATGTAAAAGCACTAAACATGGTTGATCCCTTCTACAATGTTGTAGAGGGGCTCAAAATGAGCCTAAAACCAGTTAGGGTCGGAGCCCAAAAACTCAAGCAAAGGGGGTAGAAAAATGATACAAAATAGAGCTAGAAAAGGGAAAATAGCAACTTACCCTTGAAGAACACTTCTTGGCTGCCTCTTGGACCGAATTTGTTGCCTTTTTAGCAGCTGGAAATCAGCTCCAAGTGGTGGAAATGGAGTGGTGATGGTAGTGCTTGGTGTTGATGTAGAAATGGTGCCAAGACTTGGATGTTTGAAGCTTTTTGGAAGAGAGGAATGGAGGAGATGTATATGCAAGGCTCAAAGGATTTTTCTAACCCTTAAACCAGCTGGTGGCCCCTGGTTTTTATGGCCAAGAAAGGGGTCAAAAAGGAGGGCAAAAGGGAGTGGAAAATACACCCAAGCATTCCCTCTAAAGATATTTTCCAAATCTAGATATTTTGCTCTAAATATCTTTCCCCAAATCTAGATATTTTGAGGGCAACTAATGCATATCTGGAATACACTCAAAGAGAGGAATAGGGCCGGCCAACTCATAGGGGCAAAATCGTCATTTCACAAAAGGGGTGGCTGGCCAGCTAGATAAAAAAAACTGCCGAGAAGACCACTGGCTGTTGGGTTCTAGGTAAGTCCAAAAACGTCCATTCAAGTGTCCAAATTGAAGCCCCGGAAGTTATCTTTCCAATGCCGCAAACCTTGCATCAAAATTCCTCATGTAGAAAAAGTTATGCCAGTTTCCGTAAAGCCGCGCAGATTCAGTCCAACCGGACTTCAACCAACCATATCGCCTCCCCCCGGATTTGGACTTAGGAGATTCTTGAGTGAAAAATGAAGCCCCGGAAGTAAGCTTTCCAATGGTGGTGGCCTCATATTTTAATTCCTCTTGTGCAAAGAGTTACGCTTGTTTCGGTGAAGCCGCGCAGACTTTTCTCCTTCCCAGATTCATGCTGAACCACTTTTGACCAAGCAGATAACGGGTTGCTGAGACAATTGCTGGCCTACGACTCTCCAGTGATCTTCCTGGTGCTAAAACAGAGGTACTTGCCAAAATTGAACAAAAACTAATGCAAAACGAAAGCTCGGGGACCAAAACCGCGCGGGGTCCCGAAAATGGGCTGCGAGCACCGAAAGTGGCGTTCGGCCACGAAGTGGGCATCAGAGGCCCCAGTGTCCCTCAGAATGATAAAACAGAGACACTTGCCAAAATTGAACAAAAACCGATGCAAAATGAATGCTCGGGGACCAAAACCGCGCGGTTCAGGGTCCCGAAAATAGGTCAGAAGCACCGAAAGTGGTGTTCGCCACGGCGGGCATCAGAGGCCCAGTGTTCCTCATAATGATAAAACAGAGGCACTTGCCAAAAATCGAAGAAATCGGAGATGGTTGGGCGGTCCCGAACCGAGGCACACGGCCTGACGGTCCCGAAAACCGGGAACCGGGCTCCGAAATGGGCAAAATGGCCTACGGCCACGAAAAGTAGCCCACGACCACTGAGAGATAGTCTACAGGACCACTCCCTCCCCTCAGGAAAGAAAACAGAGAAAACCGAGTCTGGTTCGCAAACCGAGACAAGGCACAGAAGAAGGTTCGGAAGCCCGGAGGCAGGGCGCACGGCCGCGACTCTGAGACTTCTGAACGAGCACAATATCCAACATCACCGAGCGCTCAATCAGTGACATCTGAGTCTTAAGGTCGGTCAAAAATGGGGTGTCTACAGGTCCTTACAAGATCATAGCCGTAGTTGGAAATGGAGCTTACTACTTAGAAGATCTGAATGGCAAAGCAATACCTCGGCCCTGGAACATAGCAAACCTCAAGAAATACTACCAGTAGAGTCATTCCCCAACCTCTTTATCAGGATGTAAAAGCACTTATTTGTTGACCAATACAAATGTTTTCCCACTCCTCTTAGATTTATCCAATTTTTGTAATTAGTTTTGATGTTTATCAAACGGAATTAGCTTTGGTTCTTACCAAACGGAATTAGCTTTGATGTTTATCAAACGGAATTAACTTTGGTTTTAACCCAAATGGCCCAGTTTCAAAATGACTGAACGGAATTTAAATTTGGTTAGCACTCAAACATGCTAAGTGGTATACCTTGGTGGAAAATGTTTGGCAACTGAATTGGAATTTAGCCAAGTGGAATTGCTTGGTGGAAACCGCACTAACGTATCTTAAGTAAACATCTCTACTTAGCCAAGTGGAATTGCTTGGTGGAAACCGTATCAATGTATCTTAAGTAAACACCTCTATTTAGCTAAGTGGCATTGCTTAGTGGAAATTACACTGATATATCCTAAGCACACATCTGTGCACCTACAGAACTTCTTAAGTATCAATGCAACAACACTTCAGTATTGATTCGAGCAAGCAGAGTTGGAACAAACTCAACTGAGCTACACCAAGAGCAACCTTCTAGCATCAGCCTCACTCAGCTCCAACTCGGGGCAAACAGTTGTTTTTCTTTCTTTCATTCAGACACACTTGTGCTATCAAAGTTGAAACAGACTCACAGTTCTAGACAAGGAATAACTCTTCAGTATCGATCTTACTTAGCTCCAGGTGGGGGCAAACAATTGTTTTTTTTTCAAACCAACCTGGACCTAAATAAGATCCACTTATGAACTCAAAGCACAGTCATACTACATATTCATTAGCCGCGCTGACCACTAGTTCGGCCCCGAGGTCCCAACAGTGCTCGGCCGGGGGCAGATGAGTGCAATGTCACACAGAACATTAGTTCGGCCCAGAGGCCCCAACAGCGCTCGGCCGTGAGCAAGCAGTACAAAATCAGACAGAACATCTATTAAAAGGCAGTACAAAACCAGATCGAGCATCTATTCAGCCCCGAGGTCCCAACAATGCTCGGCCGAGGGCAAGCAGTATAGGAAATGTTCAAACATAGAAGCTAAACAACATCAAATTGCGAAGTTCAAAGAGAAAATCATATCATCCAAGCAAATGGCACACAAGGCCCCACAACCAACAAAAAAAAAAAAAAAAACAACAACAACAAAAAGGGAAAGGAAAAAATTGTCTTCATCAGAACAGGAAAGCAAAAAGTTCAAAACATTTCAACAATCAACTTTCATCAACAGTGGGCAATTCAGGAGCAGCATCAGTAATTTTGTCAAGGCCATCCGCGGGAGGAGCAGTAGAGGAAGCTCCAACTTCCTGAGAAGTAGGAGCCACCTTAACCGCATCCTCCGTGGCTTCGGTCTCTAGGGTTTCAACCCCTTCAATGTCCATCGTTTCAGTGGCAACATTCATGCTTTGGGTCTCATTTATAGGATCATCTTCTGGGGAAACATTGTCTGGCAGAACAGCAGGGATAGGAGTAGTCTTTAAACCTGAGGATTTCGAAGGAACAGGGACATCACGATACAGAGAAGAGCCTTCAGGAACCATCGCAGCAGCTAAGGCACTCGTCCAACCCTTCACAAAGAGTTTGTCTCGCAACACTAGAACCTCTTCCTTGTATGCCGCCCCAGCTTCATCCCAGCCCTGTTGCCAGCGCTTGGCCTCCAGCGCAGTACGCTCGGCAGCTATCACAGCAATAACGGCCTCCAGCTCGGCCACCTTCTTCTCAAGTTGAGCCTGGGTCTCAATGGCAGCCTCCTTCGATTGTTCAGCGAAAGCGACAATTTTGTTCAAACGAAAGGCTTCCCTCTCAGCGGTTCGGCATCCTTCCTTCTCCGACTCCAAGCTTACTGTCAGTCTTTCCGCATTCATCGCAGCCTCCAGCACGGCCCTTTCCAGCTCCTCAGCACGGGTAATGGACAGGTGCATTCTCTGGATACACTGCAAAGGACGACAAAGAACTTAGAAAAAAGGACGATAGCAATGCAACAGTGAAGTTGAGAAAAGCGAAGAAAAAACCTACAACAGTCAACATTTGAAGGGTCCCCTTCAGGATAGGAATGTCACGAAGCCCATTATGGCCAGCCATATCAACCGGCATCAACAAAAACTTGGTCAAACTAAAGGCAAAATCCTATGAAACAACAGCTGAATCAGAGGTGGAGATGGGCCTGCCCTCATACGATATCGGCGGCTCCCATCTCTCAAAAGTGTCATCCTCTGCGGGATCCTGAGAAGCTTCCCCCACCACAGCTTTGCCAGTTTCCCTTCTCCTCTTTTTGCTTTCGGGCGGCCAAGCGGAGGCTCGGCGGCGATTCTGGGGTCCCAGAAGCCCCAACCTCCATCTTCACCTCCATAAGGCTCTTTGCCTCGGTCTTCTCCAGGGGGAATTGCAAAGCGCTAGAGGCTCCGAAGGCCTCGGCCTCTAAGTCTACCAGCACCCTCCTCTTTGCCACTAACCCGCTCCCTGCAAACTGGGGGCAGGGAGGGCGCTCTCTCAGGTGCATCTTGACCAGTGTGGCGTCTCGGAATCAGCGGGGTGAGAGACATCTCGGTCTCGGTATCAGAGTCCAGAAGGGCAGCAGCGAGTCTTGCCTTCTTCGGAATAACAGAACGGTAACTTGACTGATAGTCCAACAACTCAGGTGCAGATCTTTTCTTATACCTCAAGGCAGTCTTGATGGCTTCAGCATTCTCTCGATTCGGCCTTCGCTGGAAACAGGAAGGTTCTGCAAAAAGAAAGCAACCCATCAGAACAATATTCAGAATGAAGTAAGAAACACAGAAGGCATTAAAAAGGGAGGCCTGACACTGGTAGCCGTCTTTACGTGGCATCCGCCGCATCAAACTTCGGTTCCAAAGAGAAACTCCCAATTTCCACCAATTTGCAGGAAATCGCCATTATGTTTATCCGAATCAGGCAGTCCAGTGACTAAGTGACAATCAGCGGAACGAACACGCAGGTAGTATGTACTATGGTCTTTGTTGTGAGAAAGGGTGTAACATCCCAAAATATCCCATATATCAAGGTTCAGACCTAGTCGTCTATTGAGGGCAGATACGCCACAGACAACACGGAAAAGATTCATAGACACCTGCATTGGGGTCAACTGGACCTGATGCAAAAAACGGCGCACTAACGGGTCAAGAGGAAACCGAACCCCTCCCTCGACAATCGCAGCGATGGGAAAGGCAATGGTGTTCCTCGTACCCATGCGTTTGGCGTCTACCTTCGCCAGTGACAAGGTAACATCATGAAGAATATTGTAATCTAGACGGAACATGGCCATGGCTTCTAGGGTATCAACCAAGGAACGGAACTTCCCCATTTGATTAAACTAGTGGGACAGAAATGAGATTCAAATAGCGGAATACGAGACACAGATGGCAAACGCACCAGACCAGATGATTAAAACAGAAAGAGAGGAAGAATCATAAGAAAACTTACAGAAATCACAGCGGCGACAGCAAAGCAAGATCAGCGGTGAAGAAGCCTAAGCGGAGCACCAGCAAGATCGGTCCAGAGGAATGGGAAGAGGCTCTCTCTCTCTTTCTCTTTCTTTGGAACTCACTAGAGGAATGAGAAGATCAAATCGAGTGGTTTGAATTGATAGCCTGAGCATTTATTACATCAGTCGGCGCGTAGGCATACAAATCATGACCTTTGGTATGCAATCGACGCATAATCTCTGCACGCCTATCACACGTCGCCACGTGTCACACGAAAGGACGTATGCAGGAACCGTGTGTCAGGATTGAACCGTCACCAAGGCCGAACTGGGGAGGAGCCAAAACGACGCGATGCTTGGAAGGCAGAACAATAGCTCCCCCCAAGGGAACCTTAGCGCGAGCTAGGGGGCAAATGAAGGGGCTAAATGCGAAATGGGTCAAGTCTAAGCCTTGCGCCGGCCCAATCTGACAGAGCCCAAACCCAAGTGGGTCAGATGAGTATATGCGCAGATAAGTTCAGCCCAACTTCATGATCAATAGCCTACCCAAGTCCTCCAGCACTTGGGCCCAACCCGCAGTAGAAAGGCCAGCCCAGCCATAGCGCTAATCTGGGCTGAGCTACGGAACAGAATTTATGGGCCGAACAGATAATAGCCCAGCCCATCTCTATGAACAAGCCTGGACAAGGCCGAGCCGAGGCACGTCGTAACCGAACTAAAGTACATGAGTACCGAGCTGGAGAAACCTCACAAGGAAACGTGGGATCTGTGAGTGCAAGCATGTGCAGGTTGCCACCTCAGTTGGTCCCCCACACCTAGAATCACGGAAGTTGTTGAACCAAAGGAATGTGGTTAGTTATCAGCATGCCTACCATGAGAATATGCAATCAATGACAACTACCAAGTGGTCCCCCACCTGGAGCAATGCTGAAAGGACACCTGGCAGCATCCACACTCCATGAACTCACCTTGAGAAGCAAGTAAGGAACACTATATATACAACATGAACTTCACATTGAAGGTAACTGAACTATTCCAATAGAAACCACACTTACATACAAAACTCAACTCTTCACCGATTGCTAATTCCCACACCGGAGTGGTTATCCGGCCAACCTCGGCCGGGCAGCTCTAACGGTTCTTCTTGTGGCAAGAGCCCTAGTCCCTGGATAGTTCAGCTGAGAGCGGAGCCCCGATCCACTTTCATCTAGTGCGGAATCCGGTACGCACACCAACTACACTTAAAAAGGCTATTTAAACAAAATGAACATCATGAAAAAGATGAAAAAGTAAAATCAAAACTAAAGTTGATCTGGTTTTTCCTCTTATGCATGATTCATTAAATTTTTGGAGATATATTGAGTTTTCTCCTGCATGTATTTTATAATTCTTCATTGAATTTTTTAAAACCTTATGATAGAACCCATCCAACAGTTAAGAGAATTGCCTCCTGAGCAATACACGAGTTTTTTTGCCTTCTGGAAAATTCAATTTGCACATTTTAATTTTCATAAACCGATATTAGTGGGTTCACCAAATTCCCTTGGAAGCTGGAAATCTTCAGCTGTATGAAACGGAAAAAATAAATAAATAAATAAATGCTAAACTTGTTCATGATCTAAAATACCTGAACAAAGGCTTGATTGCAACTCATAGTAATGTGTGAACATGAAATGGTTTATCAGAGAACCAACCTTCAAATGCATTTATTATGAGATAAAAAACTGTTTATCATAAGACCAAAGATGCCTACTACAAACAGACTACAAAACTGCAACATCACAACAAAATGACCAAAAGTGCTAAAATTATGAAATTATTAATCATTAGAGAAATCAAATTCATGATAGTGCATTCAGCCTTCAAATGATCTAATCACTCGGAGAATAGCCTCTCATACAAGTCAGACTTGGTGGCCAGCTCCTTCACCTCTGGTTTCACTTTCTGGCTATCTGCCTAGTAGTTACATTTCTGCTGAATATACACTATCACTGTGAGTATCAACACAATAGCTCCCAATATAACGTTGCCAATCTTAGTGTATGAACCTATATCTAAGTGCTGCAATTCATTGTCATCAAGTTCAGGACTTGGAACAGGATCTCTTGCATATTCATAACCATGCAGTAAGAATCTGAGCAATGTGAAGCCTATGTAGTATGATTTTCTCAGGGGCTTGCCTTGAACGTACCACAAACAGTTGCCAGCAATTTGTGGAAGCAAGAAAAGATCTGGGATTAGGCCAGTATAACCCTCCAACTCTCCCAACCATTTTAGCAGCTTCATATTACCTCTTGGGTAATAATTTCCTAACTGGACCATTATTTGACTTGTATATAGTTCATGGATGACATGAAAAAGGAAAAACCCACTTATATGAATGGCCAGTGTAATAGGAAAAACTATTTTATCAGTTGGGATTTTGGCTTTCAGTATATGACAATCACCAAATTGTCTGCCACGAGATTCGCAAACATTCTGAAAAAGTTTTACATTTAACAATAATGCAGCAAGCAGAAGAATATTGGTAGCAGAGTCGAGTACCTGAAACAATTGAAGCTTTTCAAAATCATATTTTTCTGTTCTGTATGGTTTGAATTCCTTCCATTTCAAGAGAACTTCATTACCAGTGATCAATGGAATGCTGTAAGCAAATGTGTGGACACCAAGCATGACCAAAGATATATAGGCAGTGGGGTGTCCCTCATTTTTGGTGTAAACTGATTGGCTCCGTGTGCAGATGATTGCCATTGTGAGCATTAGAATTCGAAGCACACCCTCGAAACCTTTTCGATATATTACATAAACCAACTGCTTTGAATAATTAACCATAGATGTATTGAGGCTGACGGGACTAAGATAGAGGGGGTCCTCCTTACTCCTTTTGCTGTTAATGAAGATTTTTATCTTTGGGTTAAGTAGCCACTACAAATTACTGGGAGGATACTTTATTTTGACTTCAATCAGACAGTCCATTCCTCCTTCAAGGTTTGTGCCATTGTAGACGAACTTCTGAGAACTTCAAACATCCCTGCAACCAACTCGATACATCCCCTGCAGTTTATCACTCGACCATTAGACTTAACAAGACCATCAATAACTATATTGTGAGTTATGGTGTTAGGCTTACATCCCCTGCTGAGCATCTCTTCATAGAGTTCAAAAATTTCGTCGACCCTCCCAGACTTCCCAAGATCATCAAGCAACAAGTTATAGGTGAAAACATCAGGAGCACAACCAACAGTTTTTATCTCCTTAAAAAGACCCCAAGCCATTTCAGTGAGATGAACATCAAGAAACCCCTCAATCAGAACATAATATGCTTCTAGTGTAGGTTGAATTCCAAAACTGCTAGTAAACTTCACAAAACGTTCGTGAGCGTCGAGGGCTTTCTTATGCTTGCACATAACCTTAATTAGAGGAATTAATACTGAGTCATTTCTGCAAAGCCCATCAACTATCAATCTTTCAACTAATGAAGTAGACTGATCAATTTTAGCATCACACAGAATTCCTTCAATTAAATCTCTCCAAAAAGAGTTGTCTGTCTGATTCCTAACCTGGTGAACAAAGCTCTTCGCAATCTTAAATGCATCCTCAATATGCCTGTCCTTCACAACACCTGGTAAAAGGGTGCACAAAGTTATATTATCAGGATAGAGCATCTTTCTCATTTGATGCAAGAACAAGAATGCATCATTAACCATGTTCTCTCAAACTAAACCGTAAATGACAGTGTTGTAAGTAAAAACATTGGGAAAGCAATTTCTTTTTGTCATCTCAAAGAGCAACTTCAACGCCATATCAATCTCATCATTCTTACAAAGTCAATCGAGAAGTGTATTGAAGGTAATTGTGTTTGGATAGCACCCTTGTGCAGTTATGCTCTCATGTAATTCCATGGCCTCCTGAACCTTCCCTTCTCTCCCTAAACCAGCCAATAATGTGTTGAAGGTCACAACAGTAAGAGGAAGCTTCATCTCCTTCATTCTGCAAAACATTGCCCATGCCTCATCTACCGGATCAGCCTTGTAAAGAGTGTCAATCAAAGAATTGATATTAACCACGTCAGGATCACATCCCCTTTCTATCATCTCAGAGAATAATTGGATGGCTTCATCTATTTTCCCTTCCTTACTGTAGCATTTCATCATCATGTTGTAGGTTATAGAATCTGGAGCTAGTCCACTCTTTTTAAGTCCATAGAATATACCTTTTGCTTCCCCAAGCCTACCCATTTCCACTAGACTATACAAAGATGCATTACAAGCAACAATATTAGGAACAATTCCATAGAGTTTCATCTTCTCAAAAGTTTCAACAACTTTGTCAGGTTCACCTAACTTGCCGCAATAGTCAATGAAAAGGATATATGTGTAAGCAGTAGGTTTCATGCCAAATGATTCCATACCATCAAAAAGTTCTAACGCTTCATTCAATCTATTAACTCTCAAAAGTCCACCTATTAATGTATTATAAGTACGAAGATTTGGCAAGATCCCTGTCTTTCTCATGTTATCAAGGGTACCAAATGCTTCATCAAGCTTCCCTGCTTTGCATAAAGCATCAACAACTACTGTGAAAGTCACAACATCTGGAACATAACCATTTGCTTCCATCTCACTCCAAAATTCTCTTACAGTGTCCAAATCTCCACGGTCACTGAACTTATCCAACAAGGTGATGTAAGTTACTCGATCAGGTTTATGGCTGCTAGATTTCATCTTTAGAAACACTTCTTTTGCCTTGTCAAGTTTCCTCGCATGACAAAGAGCATCAATGAGAACTATATAACTAATTACATCAGATCCACAGCCCTCGTCATCCATTCTCTTCAGAAGACCATAAGCCTCATCAATTTTTCCTGCCCTCCCAAGAACCCTAATGCATATGGTGAAAGTATACACATTCAGCCTCAACCCCAAACTCTCCATCTCTTCAAGTAAGCCCAAGACAATTTCAATATCCCTTCTCTTCCCAGATGCTACCATAAGCGCGGAGTAGGTCTTGAGACTAGGCTTAATCCCTTCTGAAACGACTCTTCTATGAACCTCCAGAGCCTGTTTACAACATCCATACTGAAGAAGCAAATGGATTAGCCCATTGTACGAATACCCATTCAAAACGAACCCCTCTTTTCTCATCCGCTCGAGTGCAAATGGGGTTGCCGAATCCCTCTTTTTACATGAAGAGCCTTAAATATGATCAAATAAGTATTCAAATTCCTATAGATAATTTTCTTTTGCATCAAATCAAACACAACAGCCATATCACCAACCCTCCTATGAACCATCAAGAGCTCAAGCATGTAATTACATGTTTCAGTAGTGTGAACAACATTAGGAAGCTGAGCAACAGACTTAATTAATGAAAAAGCTTCCTCTGGGTCTGAAGAAATTGACTTCAAAACCCCAATTGCTTCCTCAGAAGACATACCACCATTTGGCTTCCCACTCATTGCCATTAACCCATGTGAGCTGTTCATCACAGACCCACCATTTTTCTCCAATGTTTCTTCCAATTCACCATAGACCCATTGCACTTCGAGTGGTATTGTCTATTATTATCAGGTAGGGCAGTGTAATTGACATTACTACAGCAAATACTTAAGTTGCAAAGTACCAAAAACATCCATTGATGAATATTATCAGAAAGAATTCAATTCGGGAAGAGCATAAATTAGAAGTGTGATGTGTTTTGCATGATGGGTATTCGTTGAATTGTCTATGACAAAGGAAATTGCAGAGATATCAAGATAGGGGTTCACTTACCAAAGAAAATTGGATGATGGATTATCAATTGAATGAGAACTTCGTTTGGCGTAGGCACAGTGAGGAGCAATGAGAGTGTTCGAAACTATCTCAACTATCATTCATTCAAAACCATGGCCCTGTTTGGTATAGTTTTTTCGAAGCTAAAAACTGATAATCAAAAAATAAAAGATAAAAGTATTGTTCTCAGATTTTAAATAATTAATTTTTTTTAACTTATTTAAGTTATTTTTACCTTAAAAGTTATAAGTAGAAGTTAGACCAAACAACTTGGTATAAACTCCCAAATTAAAATAAGTTATAATCAGCTTATAGAAACTGCAACAAACAGCCCACATATCTTGTGTGCAATCCAAATAATGTTTAAATGGACAATGCAATCCAAATAAAATATTTATATAAAATTATGAATAAAGTTTCAGACCTCTAATTAGAGGTACTACACGTGATGTGACAATGGATCTCACCCACTGTCATAATATTTTTATTTATTTATTTATTTTTTCATTTCCGCCTCACTAGTGATGGATTTAGAGCTCTATATTTAGAACTCTAAATCATTACTGTAAAATTATTTTAGAAATGTTTCTATTAAACCTTTTTTTTTTTTTACAATCCATATATGGTTTTGTGGGTAATGAAATTTGAAAGAGCCTCTGTATACACTATCAAATGTATCAATAAATATACTAATTAGATATTATATTATGTTAGTTTCAAGTCAAGAGATTAAACTCATAAATATTTGTTTTATACGGTACATCTATTAGTAGGGGTGGTGGCAGTACCAGTGAAATTCATCCAGAGAAATTTCTTTCTGTTAACCAACATAAAAAAAATGCAACATACATTTCTCTAACATCCTCAAATTAAACCAATCACATCACATCCAAAACAAAAATGTATTATTCAATTAATATAATGTAATTAAACAATTAAAACGGATGGATATCCTCAACTATTTACTAAAGGTTCATTGCATGTCCTCTTATTATCATGACCAATACTTCCACATCGACTACACTTTATCACTCTTATAAACTCTCTAATAAAAGCAATTATGTTCTTCAGCCTCCTAGCTAGTCTCTTACTTAATGGAGGTAAAATCATAGCATCATGAATGATACAAACAGGTTTTTCAACAGTTGGAACTGGACTAATCAAAAATGGATATGCCTGATGATACATATCAGCATGAAAAAATGGTTCAACAAATGAATTCAAATTCTTTCCACTCCTAAGAATCGCAACATGTTGACATGGATACCATTTATTTCCCACTTATGACATGAACAAATTTGCAAACCAACATCAACCATAACCGAAGCAAAACAATGCACTTCAAACACATTTTCGGATGATGAACTCACATTCTATGTCCTCCCATCCATGAAAGCCTTCTCTAACACACTATCCATATGAGAACAAAGAAAATTTTTCCATTTACTAGAAAGCAACCTCCTATTAGACCTCATATTCATGATTTGCAACCGTATCATGTCCACCAAATTTGTTGTTGGCAAGTGCCAACCTTCTCGTATCCATGAATTGAACGACTCAACAACATTTGAATACATTTTCCTATAACGTTTCCCCTTAAAATATGCATCACTCCAATTTTCATATGGTAAATCTCTCAAGAAAACACTTACAATATCTCCTCCCTCACATTTTAATTCATTCAACTTTAAATGGAACAATACCTTTGTTGGAGCATATGCACATTCTAAAAACTTTGACATAATCGTCTCCCTAACTAGATTTGTGTTTCCACTTGGTAACCTACCTCTCAAATTTCTCTTTAGATGTTCAAGAAAAAATGCATGATAACAATTAGGGAAAAACCTTGCAATTCCTTCAACAATACCACAATGTCAATCTAATATGAAACTTATCACCCTCTCCGGTGTCAATTTCTAGCACAAATGTTCTGTCACATCCTAAACTTGCCCCTAAAAGTTTGGGCATGACTGGCCTGAATTTAGGTCTCGAAGTTAAATTTCCATAATTATATTCCATATGGGGCCTGAATGGAAGCAAATATAATATTAAAATATAACAACATTGAGCTGTGTCTACATGCCAGGATCATGATGCATACATCATACAGGAATATATAATACATTATATACCATTCATACCCATTGAGTCCATATGTGTACGTTTATATACAAAGGGTAATAACCCAATGGTGAAGTGTTAATAATACAACCTAGAAAAGTCATCCAAGGCTAGCTAAACATACCAATATATATGGGACTTCCCAAAATAAACAAAAGGTCCCAATCATAAAGCAAGAGTCCATTCAGGTTACTTGACGTAATAGGTCCAACAAAAAGGCTTCTAAAGCCGACCTAGGGTTGTCCTCTACGTTGATCACCTACACATACATACATAAACACGTAGTGAGCAAGGCTCAATGAATAATAGCAATGTAGAAAATATAAGTGAATAAGCATAAGAATTAGAGACTATGTATAAACTAGGTACAGGTCTCATTCATAAGCATACTTCAGAATGGCCTCGGGCCCATACGTTAATACAGAACGGCCTCAGGCCCACATAAGATACGAAACGGCCTTAGGACCAACACAGTATGGGATGGTTTTGAGCCCAACATATCAACAGCTATCTAGAATAATATTAGGCAAATAGAACATCGACATGTCTCCATCTCCCTTGGCTTTAGCGCCATTAGTCACATGAGATCCATATTATCATACAGTAGATGAAACATCGACATGTCTCTATCTATCTCGGTCTTAGAGCCATATGTCATAAATCATAAACAATTCACATCATAACGGCCCTGGGCCCACCTTTATTATGAGATTCTCAACGACCTTGAGTTTGTGATAGTAACATTGTTCAATTACCTCAACTACTTCCAATCACATTGTCGTATCAATAACATATGTTATTCACAAGTAAAAGCAAGATCATAGAAATAAGCAAACATAACACTACACTATGATTACTCACAGTGGTGTGGTTGCACACTAGCCTCTTCCGGTGTGTGACCTACACATAGCACATACTTGTAAGTATTCCCTTTTATCTTAGTCTTTTCCTCTTTACTTATTGTTTGATTCGTTAAGTTCCGTTCAATTATAAACATTATAGAAGAATCAAATGAACATTTTAACACATTCAGAGGGTCGAGAAGAGTAAAAGAAACCAACAGAATTTTCCCTCTTTAGCCGCACGTGAGGAAGTCCCTCACCGCACGTGCGGGAAGGTGTGTCACACGTGCCTTTATTTCAGTATGCAATCTTTTGCCTCCCCTATTTTCCACACATGCAGCTGTGAGGCCCACACATGCGGTTGTGTCCCGCACGTGCAGTCGTAGGCTCTGTTTTGAGCTGTTCGAAGTTCAACAAAAATTCATCTTCTCAAGGGCATCTCAAGGCTCAATTGTAAGCAAAATTCCTTCACTATTACAACGTGTGAACATACTAAGCATGAATTTCATAAGTAATAGATCATAACTCATGTAAAAATAATTAATACAACTTGATGATCACATTTCTTTTATCTTTTCATGGTAAACTACAAGAGCTACAACTACATAGAAAAAGAGATACAACATATAGAGATCGAAACATGCAAAACTTGAAGATTAGAAGGTGAATCTTCTTAAGCTAGTTCAAAGCAACCTTTACCTTAAAATTTAACCCTCAAGTTAAGGAAACACAATGAAACTTAATAATTCCCATGGGTATTCCTCAATCAAACTTCCTAATCCAAAACCCTAATTTATATGAGTGAAAAACTTCTTTCAAATACCTAATGACAACCAATCAAGGGTAGTTTTAGAGAAATTGAGTTGCTTTACAGTTACTTTGAGCTCTAATCCTTGAACCCTCTCTAATCCTCCTAGCTCTTGGTTGATTTGCCCTTTTTCTCTCTCTTTCTCTAGGAGATATTTTTATTTTTGATTCTAAGTCCTCAAAGTCCCTTATAACTATCAACTTCTTAAGTTATGAGTCTAAATAAGCTTAATTGAGAATTGGACCCAATTGAATCAATATAATTCGTTACGAATCAAATTTTACAAAAATACATAATATGGTCTAAAAATCACGTTGATCAAAACTGTAAAGTCAATTTCGGATTATCACGCCTCTAAAGCCTTCAATTTCTAATCTAAATGTTTTAATTTCAACAGGTTTTCTCATAACGACAGATATATTGTCATGAACATATATAATTCACACAATTAAACACAAATTCACATGAAATTTCATGGCAACATATAATTACGTCTTAATTAAAAGTTTAAAGCATAAAAGAGGGTCAGATTACAACACTCTCCCCCCCTTAAATAAGTTTGGTCCCTCAAACTTGTTTCACCTTAAGTTGGAAATAACTCCGGATACCATTGTTTCATTACTTCTTCTCTTTCCCATGTGGCTTCTTTCCCGTAATGTTCTTGCCATTCCGCTTTCACCATCGGAATTACTTTGTTCCGTAGTTGCTTCACTTGTCAATCCAATATTTGGATTGGTTTTTCTTCATAGGTCAAATTGTCATCCAAAGTAGATAATTTATGACATGGGACGGATCTGGGAGGTAACTTCGTAACATAGATACATGAAATACATTATGCACTTGGCTCATACTTGGCGGAAGAGCAACTCGATAGGCTATAGGACCCACTTTTTCCAGAATTTGAAACGGACCAACATATCGGGGTGCTAACTTACCATTTTTACCAAATCTTAGGTGTCCCTTCATCGGAGTGACTTTCACAAAAACATGATTACTTACGTCGAATTCCAAATCCCTTCACCGGTGATTTGCATAACTCTTTTGCCTGCTTTGTGCGGTTCTCAACCTTTCTCGAATAATTTTAATATTCTTTGTCGTCAACTGCACAATTTCAAGCCCATACAATGACCTATCCTCAACTTCGGCCCAACACACGGGAGAGTGACATTTTCTTCCATACAAGGCTTCGTAGGGTGCCATTCCTATGCTTGAGTGGTAACTATTATTGTACGCGAACTCCGCCAATGGTAGATGAGTTTCCCAACTTCCTTGGAAGTCCAATACACACATTCGTAGCATATCTTCTAATGTTTGTATTGTTCTCTCAGATTGGTCGTCTGTTTGAGGGTGAAATGTCATACTAAATTTCAATTCTGTTCCCATAGCATCCTGTAAACTTTGCTAAAATCTTGATATAAACTTTGGATCCCTATCTGACACAATCGAAACTGGAACACCATGTAGCCTTACAATTTCATTCACATACATCATAGCAAGTTTATCTGCATTGTATTGAGTTTTCACAGGTAGAAAATAAGTGGATTTAGTTAATCTATACAATGACCCATATTGAATTCATGCCTCGAGGAGTTTGCGGTACTCCCATAATGAAATCCATAGTTAGGTGTTCCCACTTCCACTCTGGGATTGAAATGGTTTGAAGTAAACCTGCCGGTCTTTGGTGCTCTACCTTTACTTGTTGACATTGCAAACATTTCGAAACAAGCTCTACAATTTTCTTCTTCATACCCGACTACCAAAAGTGTTGCTTTAAATCTTGATACATTTTAGTATTACCGGGATGTATTGAGAATTTCAAGGCGTGTGCTTCTGTTAACAGCTTCTTTTTAATCTCCGGTATATTTAGAACACAGAGTCTATCTCGAAATTTTAACACCGAATTTTCAATTATGAATCCAGGTCTTGGCTTTATTCCCATTTCATCGTAAAGCTTCCTTAAAAATGCATCTTCCATTTGTCACTGTTTGATTTCTTCAATTAGTGCCGATTAGGCTAACATTGCCGCCAAGATTGCATCTCGACCATGTACTACAATTTCCATATTCATTCTTGCTAGGTCATGTAGTAATTCCTTCCGTCCTGTTAGCAAACTTGCCAAATTTCCCATGCCCTTTTGGCTAAGGGATTCTACAACAGTATTGGCCTTCCCAGGGTGGTAATGGATTTACAGATCATAATCTTTGATAAGTTCAAACCATCGCCTTTGTCGCATATTTAACTCCTTTTGAGTAAAGAAGTATTTAAGGCTCTTGTGATCGGTATAGACTTCACAGGTAGTACCATACAAATAATGTCGCCATATCTTCAAAGTAAAGACTACTCCAACTAGCTCAAGATCGTGTGTGGGATAATTCTTTTCATGAGGCTTGAGTTGGCAAGAGGCGTATGCTATAACTCTTCCATTTTGCATGAGTACACAGCCTAATCCTTTGTAAGAGGCATCACTATAAATCATGAATCCCTCAATACTAGATGGTAAGGCAAGAACTGGTGTTGTAGTTAGCCTTGTCTTTAACTCCTGAAAGGCAGATTCTCGTTGTTCTGACCATTCAAATGAAACACCCTTCTAAGTCAATTGGGTAAGCGGCATAGCAATTTTTGAAAAGTCTTTGACAAACCACCGGTAGTATCTTGCTAATCCCAAGAAGATGTGCACCTCTGTCATATTAGTAGGAGTTGGCCAATTCACAATAGCTTCAATCTTGTGTGGGTCAATAGAAACACCCTCCTTAGTTAATACATGTCCCAAGAATCCCACTTCATTAGCCAAATCTCGCATTTCTTCATTTTTGCATACAATTTCTTCTCCCAAAGTGTCTGAAGAATTAACTGTAAATGGTTCTCATGTGCTTTCATACTTTGGGAATAAATAAGGATATCGTCAATAAACACAACTACAAAATGATCTAAATAAGGCTTAAAAGCACGATTCATTAAATCCGTGAAAGCTGCTGGTGCATTGGTAACCCCAAATGGCATAACCAAGAATTCGTAATGTCCATAACGGGTTTGGGAAGTAGTTTTCTCAATGTCTTCGGCTTTAACCTTCAATTGGTGGTACCCAGATCTCAAATCTATTTTTGAAAAGATTTGCGCACCTTGTAATTGATCAAATAAATCATTAATCCTAGGCAAGGGATACTTATTCTTTATGGTTACTTTATTAAGTTCCCTATAATCCACACACAACCAAAGGGTTCCGTCTTTTTTCTTCACAAAAGGACTGGTGCACCCCAAGGAGAAGTGCTCGAACGAATGAACCCCTTGTCGAGTAATTCTTGTAACTGAACCTTCAACTCTTTCATCTTAGCCGCTGACTTTTTATACGGCATTTTGGAAATGGGTTGAGTTCCCGACACTACTTCAATAGTAAACTCAATTTCACGATCTATTAACTCTCCCGGTAGTTCTTCCGAAAAAAATTCGGAAAGTCACGAACGATTGGGATTGCATCAATGCCCCCATCCGTTGGTTGTCCATTCAAGATGCTGTATAAATACCCTTGGCAACCTTTTTTAGTAATATGCACGCCTTCATGGAGGAAATCAAATAAGGTGGTTACCCCCTGCCCTTTAACAATAAACTCAGGCTATCCCAAAGGTTGAAAAGTAACTTGCTTGGACATACAATCAATAATCGCATGATATTCACTTAACCAATCCATCCCCAAGATTATGTCAAAGGAAGTCATATCAACAGGCAACAAGTTGGCATTTACCCGGACATCCCCAATTAAGATTCACACACAAGATAGATAGACGCACATACCATAGACTCTCCCGATAATGAAGACACAAGCAAAGTATAAGGTAGTGATTCCATAGGCCTATTTAAATGCCTAGCAAATGCTTTGGACACATATGAGTGGGTAGAGCCCGAATCAAATAACACATATGCAGAGTGACCATTAACAGAAAATGTACCTGATACCACAGCCTTGGTATTCTGCACATCACCTGGAAGTAATGCAAATACTCTTCCCTACCTGGCTGTATCTTTGGCATTGGTAGGTTTTGTAGCGGCCTTTGGGGTTGGGGTTAGCGTTGAACTAGTTGAACTCCTGGTAGTTCTGTTTCCATTTTGTCGATCCCTTTGTGGGCAATCCTTCCCCAAATGACCCATTTTACCACACTTGAAACATGCCCCCGTCACCGGGTAGCAAGTCTCATGGTGCCTCTTCCCACAATCCGGACATATGGGTGCTGAGTCGCGAATGGAGGTAGAAGTGCTAGTAGTCCCCGAATTCAGTTTCTTGCTCGGTGGTACTGTGGATCCCCTTGGTGCTTGAGTATTCTGTCTCTTCTCTTTCCATTCAAAAATCCAAGTTTGAGTAGCAATATTTCCCTCAACCATAACTGCCCTTTCTAACACATCAACATATGTAGGCAATTTCAATACATTGATCCAGTTGAGAATGGTATTTCGTAGTCCTTCCTCAAATTTTCTCACCTTTTTATAGTCCGTATCCACCATATATGGTGCAAAACGGGCTAATTTTGTAAATTGAGCTTCATACTCAACAACAGTCTTGTTCTTTTGTCTCAAGGTCTCAAATTCGGTCACCTTCTTATCTCGCATACACTGTGGAAAATATTTGTCATAGAAAAGCTCCAGAAATCGAGTCCAAGTCAACCCTTGATGTTCGATCCTCGTAAGCATCCACTATCTACGTGCTTCGTCTTCAAGAGTGAAGGTAGTAAGCTATACCTGCTGAGCTTCAGTACATGGGAAAACCTCGAACAACTTCTCCACACCTAACACCCATGCCTCTGCTTTCATTGGATCAATCCCTTCTTTGAACAAGGGTGGCTTCATCTTCTTGAATTCTTTTGTAAGTGTAATTGTCCGATCTTCAACTTGATGATCTTGCACCACTAGCGGAGGTACCGGTGGCAGTGGTGGTTGTTGCTGCTGTTGCTGTTGTTGCCACAGAGTTTCTGCCATTTCCATAATCATCCTTTCCATTCTGTCTAGCTGTGCGGAGGTAAAATCCTTCGGATTGTCCATCCTTGTCCTCACCATGATCTACATAACAATTAATTATAATACTCACACAAGAGATACACAATAGACATGAATAATAACCTTTTCAAAATACTTGTCAGTAAGCGTTACATATACAAATCTTGTTGCTATCTATCACTTAGTACGCATCAAAAGTATTATGTATGGAACCTAAGTCTTTTCTAGATGCCCAAAAGCTCAATGGATTCGTGTGTGAGATAGCAACTTGTGCTCTGATGCCAACTGTCACATCCCAAACTTGCCCCTAAAAGTTTGGGCATGACTAGCCTAAATTTAGGTCTCAAAGTTAAATTTCCATAATTATATTCCATATGGGGCCTGAACGGAAGCAAATATAATATTAAAATATAACAACCATTGAGCTGTGTCTACATGCCAGGATCATGATGCATATATCATACAGGAATATATAATGCGTTATATACCATTCATACCCATTGAGTCCATACGTGTACGTTTATATACAAAGGGTAATAACCCAATGGTGAAGTGTTAATAATACAACCTAGAAAAGTCATCCAAGGCTAGCTAAACATGCCAATATATATGGGATTTCCCAAAATAAACAAAAGGTCCCGATCATAAAGCGAGAGTCCATTCGGGTAACTCGACGTAATAGGTCCAACAAAAAGGCTTCTGAAGCCGACCTAGGGTTGTCCTCCATGTTGATCACCTACACATACATACATAAACACGGAGTGAGCAAGGCTCAGTGAATAATAACAATGTAGAAAAGATAAGTGAATAAGCATAAGAATTAGAGACTATGTATAAACTAGGTTCAGGTCTCATCCATAAGCATACTTCAGAATGGCCTTGGGCCCATACGTTAATACAGAACGGCCTCAGGCCCACATAAGATACGAAACGGCCTTAGGCCTAACACAGTACGGAATGGTTTTGAGCTCAACATATCAACAACTGTCCAGAACAATATTGGGTAGATGAAAAATTGGCATGTCTCTATCTCCCTTGGTTATAGTGCCATTAGTCACATGAGATCCATATCATCATACAGTAGATGAAACATCGACATGTCTCCGTCTATCTCAGTCTTAGAGCCATACGTCATAAATCATGAACAATTCACATCATAATGGCCTTGGGCCCACCTTTATTATGAGATTCTCAACGACCTTGAGTTCGTGATAGTAACATTGTTCAATTACCTCAACTACTTCCAATCACATTGTCGTATCAATAACATATGTTATTCACAAGTAAAAGCATGATCATAGAAATAAGCAAACATAACACTACATTACTATTACTCGCAGTGGTGTGGTTGCATGCTAGCCTCTTCTGGTATGTGACCTACACATAGCACACACTTGTAAGTATTCCCTTTTCTCTTAGTCTTTTCCTCTTTAGTTATTGTTTGATTCGTTAAGTTCTGTTCAATTATAAACATTATAGAAGAATCAAATGGACATTTTAACACATTTAGAGGGTTGAGAAGAGTAAAAGAAACCAACAAAATTTTCCCTCTTTAGCCGCATGTGCGGAAGTCCCTCACCGTACGTGCGGCCTGCGTGTGCCTTTATTTTAGTATGCAATCTTTTGCCTCTCCTATTTTCTGCACGTGCGGCTGTGAGCCCTGCACGTGCGGCCATGGGCCTCGCATGTGCGGTCATAGGCTCTATTTTGAGCTGTCCGAAGTTCAACAAAAATTCATCTTTTCAAGGGCATCTCAAGGTTCAATTGTAAGTAAAATTCCTTCACTATTACAACATGTGAACATACTAAGCATGAATTTCATAAGTAATGGATCATAACTCATGTAAAAATAATTTATACAACTTGATGATCACATTTCTTTTATCTTTTCATGGTAAACTACAAGAGCTACAACTACATAGAAAAAGAGATACAACATATAGAGATCAAAACACGTAAAACTTGAAGATTAGAAGGTGAATCTTCTTAAGCTAGTTCAAAGCAACCTTTAGCTTAAAATTTAACCCTCAAGTTAAGGAAACACATTGAAACTTAATAATTCCCATGGGTATTTCCTCAATCAAACTTCGTAATCCAAAACCCTAATTTATGTAAGTGAAAAACTTCTTTCAAATGCTTGATGACAACCAATCAAGGGTAGTTTTAGAGTAATTGAGTTGCTTTACACTTACTTTGAGCTCTAATCCTTGAACCCTCTCTCAAATCCTTTTAGCTCTTAGTTGATTTGCCCATTCTCTCTCTCTCTCTCGCTCTCCTCTTCTTTCTTTTTCTCTAGGAGATATTTCTATTTTTTATTCTAAGTCCTCTAAGTCCCTTATAACTATCAACTTCTTAAGTTATGAGTCAAAATAAGCTTAAGAATTGGACCCAATTAAATCAATTTAATTCATTACGAATCAAATTTTTACAAAAATACATATTATGGTCTAAAAATCATGTTGATCAAAACTATAAAGTCAATTTCGGATTATCGCGCCTCTAAGGCCTTCAATTTCCAATCTAAATGTTTCAATTTCAACAGGTTTTCTCATAACCGACAGATATATTGTCATGAACATATATAATTCACACAATTAAACACAAATTCACATGAAATTTCATGGCAACATATAATTACGTCTTAATTAAAAGTTTAAAGCATAGAAGAGGGTCGGGTTATTACATGTTCAAGGAACCAACACCAATTGTCCTTATTCTTAAAGTCAACAATAGCAAAAGTTAGTGGAAAAAAATACCTATAAACAGAAATAGGAATAAGCATATCAAATATATGCACACCCAGAGAAAATTCACATAATGACCATAGCCAGAGAAAATTTAGACACTTGACCACAACTAGAGAAAATTCACAAATTTAAAATAGTTACCACAAATAGAGAAAATTCACACAGTTCCCACATCTAAAGAAAATTCACATAATTAGAGAAAATCTACTACATTACATACAGTGGTAACAAACTCAGAAAACTTAGATATATTTCTAATTACCTTCAATCCCACATTTCCTTGTCGCAACAAGCATAACCCCTTTGTATTGTCCTTTCAAAAAAGTTTCATCAAGGAACAACAATGGCCGACAATAATTGAAACCAACAATGCTTGCATAAAAAGCCACAAACACTCTTTTGAAACATTTGTTATCTTCAAAATCTAATTCAAAACGAGTAACTGGACTATTTTTACATGCCTTATCAAAATACCATCGTAATTGGTCAAATAACAAACAAGAATCCCCATATGTACTACCTTTTGCTATCCCAACCTCCAACCAACCACAATTATAACTAATTGAGACCTCATACTTATCTTTCATTTCTTTGACAACATCCACTGGATGAGTTAAAAGCTTCACACTTACCTTTTCAAGTATCAACCCAAAAACTAAGCTGGAAGTCATCCTATAATGTTTACTAGTACGAACTGCCACACCACATGCATGTTCATTGTTCAAAATTCTTATGTAAAAGAACCCGTTAGTTTTTTCAACTGAAGCATGTACACGACACATACATGCCCTTGATTCCTTAATGCACATTATGTAGTAACCTTTAGCTTTAACATACGTAAATTGAAAACCAACCGCAATAGCATACTTGCACAAAACAATACATAACTCAACCATGCCACCCCCAAACTTTTGTCCCACACTTCTAATATTATTTTGCCAACCAACTAACAATAACACCTTTTCTTAGTATGAGCAAAACTTAGAGAGATAATTTCTTTCAATATCCACAACCCTATCACATTCACCATGCGCAACATTTACCCAATTAGACTTCACTTCATCCTCTTGATCAGAAGTACTACACCTAACAATTGAAACATCAACTATATTAGTACCACGTGTACATATAACCTTTAACATGTTCACAAAATCAATATTATTTCGAACCCTACAATTTGGATGGCCCACAATACTATATGAAATAGAGATCATTTTAGGTTTCAAAGTCTCTCATATTTTATACAAAATGCCAACCAATTCATCAAAACTCAATTCGCATGAAACATTAATGACTATCATTCTCATATTTGCACAAAAACAACACTGCCCTATCCATTCAAAATGCAAAAAAATAATAATAAAAAAAATAAAAAATAACACAAAATATAACTTGTTCAATATACATAAATTTACAAACTTATAATAACATGTAAATATAAAATTCTAATTTTCTCTAGATTACAATAACAAACTTATAATTTTCTCGAGACTACAAATAAAAGTTCAGAGAAATTTCCAAACTTAAATTCACTTTAAAGTTCACAAAAACAAAAACATATTCACATCAAATCACAAAATGCTAACTAAATCACAAAGCAAATCTGATTTGCTTACTAAACATTCAATTAATTTCCAAACCCATATATCTAATCCAAAGAAAATTAAAAAACAAAAATAATAAACTTATAATAACATATAAATATAAAAAAACTAATTTTCTCTAAAATACAATAATAAACTTACAATTTTCTTTGAACTACAAATAAAAGTCTAGAAAAATTTACAAACTTAAATTCACTTTGCACATCACAAAAACAAAAACACATTCACATCAAAAACACAAAATGCTAACTATTCTACAAAAACACAGAGAAAATCACAAAGCAAATCTAATTTGCTCACAACTGAATTAATTTCCCAATCTATATATATAATCCAGAGAAAATTAAAAATAACAAACTTAAAATAACATGTCCATATAAAATTCTAATTTTCTCTGGACCACAAATAAAAGACTAGAGAAATTTACAGGCTTATAATTGATAAGTGTGTTGAACTCGCCACTAAAAGCAATAATAAAGAACATACCATGCAATACCTGATTCATTAACAACAACGAACGAACAATCAAAAACAACAGTTAAGTGATTGAAAAAACATACTTGACTCAACTCCAATAGAAGTCAAAAGCAATTAAATCAAAACAATGCAACACCTTTACGATAAAAAATCAACTCCACTACAACACCTCCATGAACAAAAATCAACTCCATTGCAAGACCGAACAACGAACACCTCAAAATGAACTCCACTAGAACAACAAACAAAATCAAAACAAAAACCTAATTCAAAATACACTCAAAAACCAACGCAATACCTCGACGATCAAAGCAATCTCCATTGAATTAAGAATCCCTATGCAATCTCCTACAATATAGAAATAAGATATACAGTTTTCTAAAATATAACTCAACGTATCTTATAAAGGATGGTAGATTAGGTATTTTACAAACATAAAATACGGTTAAGGGACCTTAGCTAACATAAAATATTATTGTGGACCTCTCCTACTACTTAAAGGTAGAAAAGGATGTTAGACCAATTTTCCTGAAAATAAAATCTTAAAATTTTATTTATTTATTTATTAAAATACTATAAATGTAGAACAAAACTTGGGAGAGATAATTAAAAATAATAAAAAAATGAATTAGGTCGCATACAGGAACTTGTAAAATTCAACGCATTACTTACTCTTGCATTTTTTCAAAGTAACAAGACACAATCGAGCCTATTGGAGCTGTTTTTGTTGCTTGATACTCTCTAATTTATACTTTTAGGTTATGTTTGATTGTCAGATTAGGTTAGGTAGAATTATGAGTATGAGGGAATCGCTAGTATAGATGTAAGCTAATCAAGAGGCGCTAGTCTGGTTGGCTAATCCATTGACCACTGAGTCTCCCTTAAGGGGAAGGTCTTGGATCTCGCTCTTATGTTGTGTTTGGTTGGGGGATTTGAGAATGAATTCTGTAGCGATCCTGGTTTTGACTCGTCTCTGTGTGGTGTTCCGGGCTTGGGTTGGTATGGTTTTGAATAGTGTTACGTATCTTAGTTTCCCTGTATTCCCCTTACTTTGGTTATCGGGTTGTAACGATGTGTTTGGAACAAGTAATGTCTCCAAACCTTTAGATGCAAATCCAACCCGAATTATGCCTTGCAGAGTTGTATCAGAAGTTAATTCTTTTATGATTTACCACTTCACTGAGTAGGTCGGGGATTGAGTTGCCCGGTCAGCTCATGAGGTCCAGGGTAGCTCCTTGGCGTGGTCTGGGCAACACCCGAGGGACGGCGGCGCCAAGTAAAAATGCAAAATGCATTCGAAGTTGCTTATCCGCTCAAGCAGCCGTTTATGCGCTCGAGCGAAGAATGTTTGGTTCCAGAAGTTTGACCTGTTTGCAAAAGTACTGAGAAAGTGTATTCGACACTTGAGCGGAGCTTTCCGCGCTTAAGTGGGAGGCTGTGTCTAACACTCAAGTGGGGTTTTCCATGCTTGAGCGAACCATGTTACATCAGTTTGTGAATTTGATATTTCATATCACTTTTTCAGTTCTCTCTCTCTTTCTAAAACTCTCCAGAATTTCAGATCTAGAGCTTCTCTCTCTAGAAGTTATCTTCTCTCCTTGATTTCTCCAAATCCATTGGGATTTAGACCTAAGTTTTTCATCAAAGTTGGTTATCATCTCGAGGGCTTCGTTGTGTGCGGTGGAGATCAAGTTTAGGCATCGTTGATTTTGGGGTTTCATCTCAATTCTTCTTCAATACTTGAGGTAGGGATTTTCTTAGAGTTATATATATATATATTTGCAAGATCTAGATGATTTTCGAAATTATCCTTCGATAACTTTGAAAATTGATTGTTGATTCAAGATGTTGAGCGATTTTGAAAGTGGGTTTGTCTCTTGTTCTTTTAAAATAATCTTATGGGTTTTGATCTTTGTTGATTGAAGAAAAGATGATTTTGAAAGTTTTCTTTCAAAAGATTTGAGTTGTATAGTTTTTATGAGAAAACCTAGAAATTCATAATTTTTAAAAGAAATTGAAAATACATGAATGATATTGTTATATTTATTTTGTGTGTCAAAATAAATGGATGTTTGAAAATTTTCTTATTTATATTTATATAAATGATGAATTTCATAGAATATGATAATTGTTGTTCATTTTGGAAATTATTGTTCAAAACGTTGAAATAGTCTTGAAATGACTAATTGTTGAGGATACTTGAGAAGAAGGAATTGTGTTATTCCTTGGATGATGAATCAGAATAAAATTATTTATATTCATCTTGTGAAATTGGCATATTAATTCATTTGATTACATTAAACTTTGAAAATTGATTTGAAAACTTGCATTGAGAAAATAATGTTGAGAAACACGTTTTTATGGAATGATTTTGGGGTAAATACGTTAGTAAGTCTTGATAGGTGATGTAGATAATATTGAATAAGTTGGCCTAAGAGTCTGTGGTGAAATACCGAAAACCCGCGCGGATAGGTGTCACGCCTTCCGGTCATGACATGTGCATTTCATCTCTTGAGGCTTGTATAAAATGTATATACTTTGTTAAGGATTTCCTACTAGGCTTTATGCTCACCCTACGGGATTTTTGTGCAGGAAAAGATATGGTGATCCTGCCTAACTAAAGGCAAGGAAATATGTGTTGAGAGTACAAGGCTCTTATTTTGCTGTAACTCTGTTTGTAAGCCAAAGGTTGTATTTGTGTGGGTTTGAATAACCATTTTGTGTAACCAGTCCTAAGCCTTGGAAACTTGTAAACCCTTGGGCGTATCTATTTGTTTATGTTATTTTGATTTGAAATGAATATATTATCGCCTGAAGACTATTTGTATCATGTAATGCAAGTGTGGGGATTTATTTTCAGTTTTAGTTTAAAGAACCGTGGTTATCGTATTATCATTGGGATATAAAAATTGGGGTGTTACAACTTGCTATCATAGTTACCAGGTTCGAATACTTAGAGCTCGTGGAAAGTGGTTATTTTACCACCATGGATTCATGCTGCACGATAGGTTGTATGATAGGAAGATGTTATACATTTTGTGACTATGTGATAACATGCTTCTGTAGCTATATGGGTTTGGGATTGGATTTTTGGGATGTTGTTTGTGCCTGTTAAATTCCTTGAGGTCTTCTTAGAAGGATACTCGATCAATACTCATTCTACTAAGAATTCTCGATTTTTCGTGGGACGAATTTCATCATAAAAGGATAATCCTTATGTTTTTACATGACTAAGTACATATGTGGAGTGAAATTAAATTGTCTATATGGTAGAGAAGTATATAGAAATTTTTTTGTGATTGAATATGTAAGACAAATTACGGGCACATATGGGTTAGTCCGCTAAATTATTTCTATTATCCTGTATAGGATTTCAAGAAGAGGTCAAACCCGTGGTAGTAGAGGCAGGAGACATGGTAGGGCTCGTCGGGGTGTGCATGAGGTACCAGTCCATGGGATTCCGGTACAAGAGGAAGAGTCAAGCCAAGCTAATGTGGCCGAACAAGTGAAACAAGCGGGTCAAACCGCAATGAGGACCCTAGCTCGAGAAATAGCGGGGGCTATGAACTTGTTGAGGGCTAAGAACCAAGCTCAAGAGAACACCGTTGAGGCAAAGTCTAGTTTCCTTACTAGAGAATTTCTGCGGGCCAAGCCGGATGAGTTCCTTGGTAGCCCCGAGCCCAAAAGAGCGGATGAGTGGCTCGCACAAATAGTGAAGACATTTGAGATGCTTCACATTGAAGATAGTGAACTAAGGGTGACCTTAGTTAGTTACTACCTAATAGGAGATGCAGGTCAATGGTAGAAGTACGCCAAAGGTAGTGTGGAACTGACATGGGAAGCATTTGTGATTGCTTTCCAAGATAAGTACTTATCTCCCACTGCTAGGGAGAGATTGAGGCAAGAGTTTCTGGACCTCAAACAAAATTACATGTTTGTGGCTGAGTTTGAGGTGGCTTTTTCTAGTCTATCCCGGTTTGCACCGAAGTTGGTGGTAACGGAAGAGCGTCGTTGTATCGAGTTTGAGAAGAAGTTAAGAACCAAGATCTTGTACAAAGTTGCTGGAAACATGATTTAAAACTATGCCTGTCTTGTGGAGGCGGTGGCACATGTAGAGACGACAGTGTAGGTTAAGGAAGAGAGACTTCGGGGTTCGGCGTCTATGGGCCAGGAACCATAGGGGGACTATAGGCAGAATAAGAGGAGCAGAGGCAACTCCTCATCCCAGTCCCAACCTCAACAGTCTAGGTCTACCTTTCCTTTGCCTAGTTCAGACCCGGGAAAGAGTACACAGAGTGGCTTTTCTTGTTTCAAGTGTGGCCAACTAGGTCACAAAGCCTTTGCATGCCCACATAAGGGAGGAGGGCAATTGATGTTACCACTACCGTCACCTAATCGATCTCAAGGTCAATCTTAGTCCCAGAATAGAGGTCAGGGGTTTAATTGTTTTCAGTGTGGTCAACCGAAGCACATGAAGAGGACTTGCCCACAGTTGGAAGGCGCATCTGGCGCATCAGGGTTGAGGCAGACTTAGAGCCACCAGCAAGCTCACTCAGTTCAGACCTCACTAGTTAACCAGGGAGCCGCTTCGGCTCAGTCGGTGCACAGGCCTATCTCCGAGAGAGGACCAAGTTCATCAAGGGCCACAAGGGCGTGTGTATGCTGTTACTACGCTAGAGCAGCTACTAGGATCCTCAGTTGTGAGAGGTATTTTTGTTGTGTGCAATACTTTGGCTAATGTGTTGATAGACACGAGTGCGTCTCATTCATTTATATCTGCTGTATTTGTTTCTGCATTGAGGTTAGAGGTGGCACAGTTAGCATCTCCACTCAGAGTAGAGTCACTTGTTGGGGGTATGATTGATTTAGGCCGGGGGTGTCATGATTGTGAGATAGATGTCGCTAGGCATCGACTTCCATTTACTTTTGTGTTGCTAGACATGTCGAGTTTTGATGTCATTCTAGGCATGGACTTGTTATGTTCGTACCGAGCTGTGATAGATTGTTACCGTCAAAGAGTTACAGTTTGCACCTCAGGTGGTGATTGTTTTTACTTTCTGGGGAACTGAGTTGATAGGGTTTTGTCACTAGTCTTTGACCCTCGTAGTAAGAGCAGGCTTAGTGGCCTTCTTGCAACTCTCTTGAATAATGAGAGTGAGGGGGCCCGTGTTAAATTGCCAAGGGTAGTTTGTGAATACTTGGATGTCTCGCCCCAGGATTTTACTAGTTTGCCACCCCACCAGGAGATCGAGTTCTCCATTGAATTGGTGCTTGGCTCGACACCGATTTCCATAGCACCATATAGATTTGCACCAGCCGAATTGCATGAGTTGAAGATTCAACTCCAAGAACTTTTAGACAAGGGCTTTATTCGCCCTAGTACATCGCCTTGGGGAGCGCAGGCTCTCTTTGCAAAGAAGAATGATGGGTCATTGCGATTGTGTATTGATTACCGCAAGTTGAATCGGGTTACCATTAAGAACAAGAATCCTTTACCTAGAATAAATGATCTGTTTGACCAACTTAGAGGGTCTCGCTGCTTCCCAAAGATAGATTTGAGGTCCGGGTATCATCAATTGAGAGTCTGGGAGGAGGACATCCCAAAAATGGCCTTTCGTATGCGTTATGGCCACTATGAATTCCTTGTAATGCCTTTTGGGTTGACTAATGCACCGACTTCCTTTATGGATTTGATAAACCGAGTCTTCCGAGAATACTTGGACCTTTTTGTGGTCGTCTTTGTACACGACATCTTCATTTATTCAACCTCCGAGGAGGAACATAAGGCTCACTTACGAGTAGTGCTTGAATTGCTTAAGGAGCACCGTTTGTATGCCAAGTTTGATAAGTGCGAGTTTTAGCTCACCGAGATAAAATTTTTGGGGCACGTAGTGTCGAGTGAATGAGTGATTGTAGACTCCTCAAAGATAGACGCGGTACAGGATTGGGAACAACTCAAGAATATTTTTCTGATCTGAAGTTTCTTGGGGTTAACAGGGTACTATCAACGCTTCGTAAGGGACTTCTCTAGACTACCCGTACCTTTGACAAGGTTGACTAGAAAGGGTATCAAATTTGTGTGGAGTGAGGCTTGTGAAAAGTCATTCCAAGAACTTAAGACTAGATTGACTACCGCACCGGTTTTGATAATTCCAGAAAAGGGTTTGAATTACACTGTCTATTGTGATGTGTTCGGGGATGGACTTGGTTGTGTCTTGATGCAAGAGGGAAAAGTTGTAGCCTACGGTTCACGACAATTGAAGACTCATGAGAAAAATTACCCCACCCATGATTTAGAATTGGCGGCGGTGATTTTTGCCTTAAAAGTTTGGAGGCATTATTTGTATGGTGAGAAGTTTGAAGTTTTCTCTGATCATAAGAGTCTAAAATATTTGTTTTCTCAAAAGGACTTGAATTTACGCCAACAAAGGTGGATGAAATTTATGGAGGATTATGACTTTGAGTTACACTATCATCTGGGGAAGGCCAATGTGGTGGCCAATTCTTTGAGTCAGAAATTTGTGAGTAGTTTGGCAAGTGTGGCCATTCGGGAATGGGTTATGCTAAGTGAAATTGGCAAGTTTGATTTGCACTTGGGTGAGTCCAGCGAGAGTGCTACATTGTTTACTTTGACTGCTCAACCTACCTTGGTTAGTAAGGCCATAGAGGCACAACGAGGAGACCGTGATGTGGAATCAATCCGTGTTAAGATTTTCAATGGGAAGGAAGAGAAATGTTTGAACGTTCACTCGGATCTGAGTGTACGTTACCTACACCGTTTGTTTATACCAGAATCTTGTAGAGAAGAAGTACTTCGGGAGTTCCATCACTCACGCCTTACGGTACACCTGGGAGGCACTAAAATGTATCATGATCTTAGTCGTCAGTTTTGGTGGAGGGGTATGAAGCGAGATGTCGCTTTATTTGTATCAAAGTGCCTTACTTGTCAACAAGTGAAAGTCGAACACCAAAGACCAGCGGGTTTGTTACAACCCTTACCGATAACCGAATAGAAATAGGAGTGTGCTACCATGTATTTTGTAGTAGGGCTTCCTAGAACACAACGAGGCAATGACGCCGTTTGGGTGATTGTTGATAGGTTGACTAAGTCTACACATTTTATTTTGATGTGCACCAGCGACTCAATTGAACGCTTGGCAGAGTTGTACATTAGAGAGGTAGTTCGACTTCATGGAGTCCCTATGACTATTGTGTCGAATAGGGTTCCCCGTTTTACTACCCAGTTATGGCAAAGCCTTCAAGAGGCATTGGGAACTAAGTTGACTCTTAGCACCGCTTATCATCCTCAAACCGATGGACAGTCGAAACGTACCATTTAGATTTTGAAGGACATGCTTAGAGCTTGTGTCCTTGATTTTAAGGGGCCTTGGGAAAAGCATTTACCATTGATTGAGTTTTCTTACAACAATAGTTATCAAGCTAGTATTGGGATGGCACCATTTGAGGCCTTGTATAGCCAACCTTGTACATCACCTGTTTGTTGGGCTGAAGTGGGTGATGCACCGTTACTAGGGTCGAAAATTGTTAGACAGATAACCAAGAAAGTTATTTTTATTCAGAAGAGGTTAGCTACGGTCCAAAGTCAACAAAAGAGTTATGCCGATAAGAGGAGACGACCTTTATCTTTCGAAGTTAGTGACCATGTGTTTCTTAAAATCTTACCAAGGCGGAGTTTGATGAGATTTGGTAAGAGTGGTAAATTATGTCCAAGGTTCATTGGGCCTTTTGAGATCTTAGAGCGAATTGGGGAAGTGACATACCAGTTAGCTTTATCGCCACAACTTTTGGGAGTTCACAACGTATTTCATGTAGCTATGCTTAGGAAGTATGAACCTGACCCTTCTCATGTGCTTGATTGGGCTGACTTGGAGGTAGATGAGGATGCCGCTTACGAAGAACGACCGGTTCAAATATTAGATACCCGGGAGCAAGTGCTATGGGGCAAAACTATACTGTTGGTAAAGGTGTTGTGGAGACACCATGGGGTTAAAGAAGTGACGTGGGAACGGGAGGCGGAAGTCCGCTCCAAATATCAGGATTTGTTTGAAAATGCTTAAGTTGCTTTTCTTTGTAATATTTCTTAGTGTTGAGGGAAACGTATTTAAAGTTGTTAGCCACATGTTGATATGTGCGTTATTGCTTTAAGCATAAGGTTGTTGAGAGTTGCCATTACTTTTTGAAAAATTTCATGTTTATGTGTATTTGGGAGGTTGTTGTTAATGAGATAACCAAGTGGAAATGAGGGAATTTGGTTGAGAGTTAGTATTGCAATTTCAAAATGAAATAGCGTGGTTTTGATTGCTAGAAACCCCTTTTTTTGGGTAGTTTGATTTGAAATTTCGAAGACGAAATTCTTTAAGGGGAGAAGGTTGTAGCAATCCCGGTTTTGACCCGTCTCTGTGTGGTGTTTCAAGCTTGGGTTGGTATGGTTTTGAATGGTGTTATGTATCTTAGTTTCCTGTATTTCCCTTACTGTGGTTATCGGGTCGTAATGGTGTGTTTGGAACAAGTAATGTCTCCAAACCTTTAGATGTGAATCCAACCTGAATTGTCCCTTGCAGAGTTGTATCAAAAGTTAATTCTTTCATGTTTGCCACTTCGCTATATAGGTCGGGGATCGAGCTGCCTAGTCAGCTCGTGGGGGTCCAGCGGGCAGCGCTCCTTGGCGGGTCTGGGGCAGCGCCCAGGCGGGGATAAGGGATAGCACCCCTAAAGCAAAAATGCAAAATACATTCAAAGTTGCTTGTCCGCTCGAGCGGTCGTTTATGCACTCAAGTGGAGAATGTTTAGTTCCAGAAGTTTGACCTATCTGCAAAAGTACTGGAAAAGTGTATTCGACGCTCAAGCGAAGCTTTTCGCGCTCGAGCAGAAGGCTGTGTCTGACGCTCGAGCAAGGCTTTCCATGCTCGAGCGGACCATGTTATATCAGTTCATGAATCTGATATTTTAGATCACTTTTTCAGTTCTCTCTCTCTCTAAAAGTCATATTCTGTCTTTGATTTCTCCAAATCCATTGAAATTTAGACCTAAGTTTTTCATCAAAGTTGGTTATTATCTCGAGGGCTTCGTTGTATGCAGTGGAGATCGAGTTAAGGCATCGCTGATTTTGGGGTTTCATCTCAATTTTTTTCAATACTTGAGGTAAGGATTTTCTTGGAGTCATATATATATTTTTGCAAGATCTAGATGATTTTCGAAATAATCCTTCGATAGCTTTGAGAATTGATTGTTGATTCAAGAAGTTGAGCGATTTTGAAAGTGGGTTTGTATCTTGTTCTTTTAAAATGATCTTGTGGGTTTAATCTTCGTTGATTTAAGAAAAGATGATTTTTGAAAGTTTTCTTTCAAAACATTTAAGTTGCATAGTTTTGGTGAGAAAACCTAGAAATTGGGGATTTTTAATAGAAATTGAAAATCTATGAATGATATTGTTATATTTATTTTGTGTGTCAAAATAAATAGATGTTTGGAAAATTTCTTATTTATATTTATATAAATGAGGAATTTCATGGAATATGAGAATTGTTGTTCATTTTGGAAATTATTGTTTAAAACATTGAAATAGTCTTGAAATGACTAATTGTTGAGGATACTTGAGAAGAGAGAATTGTGTTATTCCTTGGATGATGAATCGGAATAAAAGTATTTATATTCATCTTGTGAAATTAGCATATCAATTCATTTGATTACATTAAGTTTTGAAAGTTGATTTGAAAACTTGCATTGAGAAAAGAATGTTGAGAAACAAGTTTTCATGGAATGGCTTTGGGGTAAATACGTTGGTAAGTCTTGATAGGTGGTGTAGATGATATTGAATAAGTTGGCCTGAGAGTCCGGGGTGAAAGACCGAAAACCCATGTGGATAAGTGTTGTGCCTTCCAGTTAATACCGGTAAAAATGACAATTCGGTAGTACTTGTATAGTCTACTTGCAGACATCGACCTAGGGATTACCAGAGTTGTATTTACTGTCCTTGAAATAAATTGTTAAGTTTTGAACAATTGAAATTGCATGATATCATTGAACATGATGGTTTTCAAAAGATGAAAATGTGATTTACTTTAAAAAAAGGGCATAGCATGACATGTGCATTTCATCTCTTGAGACTTGTATAAAATGTATATACTTTGTTAAGGATTTCCTACTGGGTTTTATGCTCACCCTACGGAATTTTTGTACAAGAAAAGATGTGGTGATCGCGCCTAACTAAAGGCGAGAAAATATGTGTTAAGAGTATAAGGCTCTCATTTTGTTGTAATTCTGTTTGTAAGCCAAGGACTGTATTTGTGTAGGTTTGAATAAACATTTTGTGTAACCAGGCCTAAGCCTTGGAAACTTGTAAACCCTTGGAGGTATCTATTTGCTTATGTTATTTTGATTTGAAGTGAATGTATTATTGCCTAAAGACTATTTGTATCATGTAAAGCAAGTGTGGAGATTTGTTTTCAGTTTTACTTTAAAGAACCATGGTTATCGTATTATCATTTGGGTATAAAAATTGAAGCATTACAAATTTGGAAAGGGAAAGAGAAAATGTATTTGAAATATGAATAAAATATATTTACATTTCACATAATTTCAAACACCTTTTCTTTTTCTTTTTCTTTTTCCAAATCCCGCAACCAAACACAGGCTTAGAAGTACAATGGGAGTTAAGATTTTCTTACAAGGTGTATAGGTGTGAGTTTCAATTCTCTCAAGATGCTAATTTAATAATTAACCACTGACTTTTGCAGATTAAAAAAAATATATTGGAGATGTAAAATAAAGTACGTTTATTTATTTAAATCTACAAAATTATGTAAAAGCTCTTATCACAAGGTAACTTTATTATTTTTGTTAAATAAAAATTAAAATTGTCTTTCAACCATCAATGCATGCGATTGAGTTAGTAAATCCCAAACCCCAAGAATATTAATCCCACCATTAAGGGAATTCATAGTCTCATGAGATTGATAATCCTATGCCATTTTTCCACAGAAAAATACTAGAGGTCCCAAATGTTCTACCAAATGTCTCACAGGGATGTGAGATGTGTGAGTCCTACATCCATGTGAGACATTTGGTAAAACATTTGGGGCCCCTAGCATTACTTTTTTTCACAAGCATATACATGATATAGGTGGGTGGGGCCAATGAATTACTAATCTAATCCCTTTCTATAAACCTCCAATGAACAAGATTAATATTGAATATATCAAATTGTATAAAAAAATGCTTTTTTTATTTTTATTTTTGATAAATTACAATACATCCTCTGAGATTTGCTTAAAATATAATTTTCCTCTCTTATTTTGCAATTTATATTTCGCCCCTTCAAGTTTCTAATCGCATATCAAATGACCATTTTTATTAACAAAGTATCAAATCAATTAACAATTTTTAATGCTATTCTAAATATATTTCAAATAACAATTTAGGAATTTTATTGTTATATAAGAGAGTAATTAAGAATTTCATTTTTCTATTAATTTTGTTAAATAAAATTTTTTGATATGGGAATATTTGTAATTTTCAAAATTATAAGGGACAATTCATATTTTAAACAAAACTCATAAGTATATTTGTAATTTGCCCCTCCCCTATTTTTTTGTTGTGAAAAGGTTGTTTGATTATTTTTAGTTTGAAATTTTAAAATGTTATTATTTTCATTACATATATCCTTTTTTTATATATATAAAATTTATATTTTGTAAAACTTATTTGTACGAGCACGAAATAACCTTCACTCGTATAATCCTGTTGATTAAGCTTGCACTTCTCCAAATATCGTCGTAACACTTGAAATCACAAACATGAGCTAGCTGGCGGGTGTCTGCCAGAAACCCCTCCGATGCCTAAGTAAGCAAATAGACTAAAGAGGGGAAAGCTCTGTCAATTCAGGAGTATGAATTGTCATACTTGGATAAGAGTTTGGCTTGAGCTTTTGTAGACTTCGCATGGCACAATCCTAGTAGGACTTTAACTCTACTTAGTAAAGTCCTTCTAGGAATCCCATTTCTAAGGATAATGTTTATCCTTTGATACCCTATCCACTGTAAACCAAGTGAGATGGTTAACTTTTAGCTCGGTCAATGCACCTGACTGTGCTACTGTTACTCCGCATGCCACTGACAACACCGAACAACCCGCATTGTCATCCTAGCCCTACGCAAATGTGGCCCGTATCTCAATCAGGACCTTATTTCTAGTTTCATTCGACTATCGTTCTGCTATATCTCGGCTAATGTTGGACTTTCCTTAATCCTGGCAATTGTCTTTGACCGGCCCACCATCTACTCGGCCCATTGCCAAGTTAATTCTTTCACTTGGCTCGGCCCAAACCATATGGCCTCTTCTACTTAGCTCGGCCCAGTTTGGTTACACAAATTACCCTCTCAATTGCCCATTAATTCCATCTACCTCGTATGATTGGGATTATCGCGTCAAGCCAAGCTGTGCTGCTTCAGTTCGATCATCACTATTTCGGTCCAACGTGGTATAGTCAGCCGTACATCACGTTCTCTCACTACGCCGACACGATGTCCTCTTTGGGACACGTGGCCAGCTACCATTGCATTTGTGCACTGAAACAACCGTCACACACTTGGCCAAAAATTTGAAACGTCCCGACGTTTAGCCTTATACGCACACACACACACACATATATATATATACACTACAAATGCCATTTCAACCTCCACTGTTCATCTTCTACTATTTGTTGTTCTAAAAACGAAAGCCCCAATCTCTAAGCTCCCTTCATTTTTGCCCCTAATCGAAGCAACTTCAGTTTAGTAGTGAGCTCGCAATCAGTCGAAGATAGAGCACTACCTGTTGGAACTTGACTCGTCCCTCGAATCCGTAAGTTCTCGAGCTCCTCAGTGTTTTTGGAATTTTTTTAATCAATGACACCACTATTCACGTCTATGACTAGCATTTTAGTATATAAACCCATTCTTAGCAGTTAGAAGTTTAGACAAAAATGAATTCTAGAACTATGATTCTATCTGCCAAGATGAACACCGAACGCCTAGGACTAAAACCAATCAGGAATTGTAATTTTGATCCAAAACCACATTAGAACCGAGCAAACATCCTATTTGCAATGCCCTTAGTGAAACCCACTGAACTAAAATTTATCCCGACATCATAGCCGAGCTAAAACCATGCCCCCTGGCTAGGACCGAGCTAAAACCTTTGCTCGTTTCCCCAGCTAAGTTAAAACCTTGCACACACCTTGAACTAAGTTATCTCTTTGCATACGGGTGAGGTCGAAATAAAACCTCTAGCTTAGTGACCAAGCTAGAACACTTATACTTTGTTCCTCCCAAGTCACCTGCTTAAAACTTTTAATCATTCCAGTCTTCACTGCTATCTTAACTTGGTCAATGACTTGAGCATAACATAATTCTTTTTTGACCATGCAGACTCAATTAAGCTTTGTCAGGCATACCATCTCACAATTACCCCTTGGCGATGCCGTTCAGCCGAACAAACACACGCCAGTTTGCCGCCGTGTAGTGAAGCTGAGCAAAACTACTAAGTTGTAAACTTAACACTCAACGCCCATAGGCAAATATCGTTTCTTAGTTAGCTCTCCTGTTTCCATAGCTGAATTTCGCTGAGAGTACAACATCTCCAATGACATACATCTCTCTTTAGCCGAACAAGATACAATCCCTTAAGGCAAAACCCAATTTTGCCCCTTTTACTGTGATATCCATTGTTAAGAGAGGCCTGTGCTTCCTAGTCCAGCCATTAATTTGCGAGTTCCTTAGGCGGACTAGGTTTTGCCTAACCTAACTTTCTACCAACTCTTACCGAATCATCAATAGTATAGCTGAACTAAATCATCGCCTAAGTCTCAATCTAGGACTGGTCGAGCTATTCCACTAATATTCTCTCTATTAGTACAACGACAGCTGGTGATACTACCTGAACGTAAAAAGGGGCTGAGAGAAAATCGTCAAGAGAACACTTGATAAATACTTGCACGACGATGACTTTCTTTGGGTCTTTGGCAATTATGAGGACCAAGAGGCCCTGGTACCGGGCTATGACATTAACCACAAAAAAGGATGGCTGGTATAAGTAGCACAATTTTACTTCTTTAATTTTAGTGAATTTGATGCCCAACGCCGAGCTAACTGTTCTCTTATTTTGCATATCTGAACCTTCTAAAGGAGATGTATACATATACAAACCAAGATGCTCTTCGCGCTGCGCTGAGATACCGTTAAAGAGATCGGACTGATCTGCTCAATTTTGAACCGACCTATCGTTACAGCAACAAACGAAAGAGCAAAATAACAGACTTTCTCTTAGAGTCGTTGCCTAAACTAGATCCCGCCTACCCAAGATCAATTTAATTTCCCTGACTGAGGAGCAAGGCATGCCAAAAATGAGAGTAGTGTGAGCCCTCATCACTGAGCAGACCTTTATGGTGCTTGTTGACGCTCCAACCAAATAGCCCCTTACCGAACAGAGGAGGTCTGCCGTGGTTGCCCTGTCCATAACTAGGGCTTCCTTATCTTAGCCCTGCAAAAGGGCCCAAACCACATCCATCGAGCAACATTTGGTGGATAAAAAAGACTCTAAGCAGCATACCACCAACCTGCCTGACCGCAAAATGCCTTTGGACAGAAGGTGGAACGAGCGGGACACCCGTCTCTTCCTCAGCATGGGCACCAGCTTTGACCTACAAGGGTCGAGCTGTGACTACTGCGGACTCGGACTGTGCTGATAAGGACCATAGTTTGGCCTTCAACCTAGCTAAGAGCCTCTGCCTTCCTGTTGATATGAAAAGCCATGAGCAACTGACCAAGTCGAAGGCAATCCGGTCGACAACAATGTCCCTTGTTTTGGTGAATGCCTATATTTACCTTTTTTTCTCACAATATTTTTGTTTGGTCTTTCTAACCTCCAATATACTTTGTAGGCCATACAAAAGAATCAAGTAGCATGCCAATGTGTGCTTGACTTGAGGAGGGCTACCAAAGTAGCCATTACGGACAATGCTGCCAAAGATGTTGAGCTAACCGAGCTAAAGGCAAAATTGGTCGAGGTAGGCACCGAGCGGGACCCGTTGGCCGAGCAAGTACGTAAGGCTGAGGAGGATAAATAGAAGGCTTTAGTTGACAAAAAGAACAGCTTTTTGCGTGAGTTGAAGAAACTCAAGGATGCTAAAGAAGCCAAAATCAAAGTATTAGAGAAGAAGATAGAGGATGCAAAGGACCGAGGCTACACCAAAGGTGAGCAAGCTTATGTCTAACAATGCGAGGGCACCAAGGATATCTTCTTCAAGTGCAGTTGGAAGGCTACGACAGAGAAACTAGGTCAGGAACCTGGCTTGGAGGTCTTTTTTAATCCACTTTTTCACTTCATCCCAAGCTATATGGCGGCGTATGCCAATGCTGTGGAACAAAAAATGCTGGAGGTGGATGAGGAAGACATGACCACCGACGTGCCTGCCTTGGATGCTGCTGACCCAACCTGCTAGCCAACTCCTCCAGTTCAACCAGAAATGCCCAACTAGACTTAGCCAAGCATTATCGTAGAAGAAGAAGCCACCGATCTACCCATTGAAGATAGTGCTAACATCGTGCTGGATCTAGATGGAATCGGCACCTTGACTGAATTGGATGATCTTATGATGTGAGTTTCTAGTTTGCTTTTGCTTTTCTTTCTTTTTCTTCTTTACTTTTTCTATGTAGCCGGGCTACGTGCCCCACTTTTGTAATTGACTTTCGCATTAATGAAAATTATAACTTTTTGCATGCTTGGTGTATTTTGGTATTTCAATCACATTTGAATTCCTGCTCTGTCGTGGTAACTAGCTCGGTCAACGAATTGAAAAAGTTGGTCAATCTTGCCAACCCACTTTGCCTAGCTAACCAGCCGGACAAAGATTTCAAAAAAGAGTTAGTCAATCGTACCAATCCACTTTGCCAAGCTAACCAACTGAGCAAAGATTCCAAAATAGTTGGTCAATCCTGCCAATCCACTTTGCCAAGCTAAATTAGTCAGTCAAAGACTTTGGATTTCAGACTGAAGCAATACAAGCATAGTAAAACTACAACAAGATAAAAGTCTGAAGGTAAAACTATATTTATTTTATTAATACCAACCAAAAAGAAAAAAAAAATTACAATAGTTGAAACTAAAAATAAAATAACTTCAAATTGGCTGTATTCCATGGTCTTGGGATATCTTTGTTATCCATATCTTTCAAGTGGTAAGCTCTTTTCCTTGCTAACCCCACCACCCTGTATGGTCCCTCTCAGTTGGGTCCTAAATTGTCTTCACCAGATACCAAAGTGTTTCTCATGACTTTGCGCAGAACCCAATCTCTGACTTTGAATTGCCTTGGATACATTGTCTTGTTATATTTCCTAGACTATTCTTGTTGCTATGAGGTGATGTAAATTAGCGTTCTCTCTCTCCGTTCTTCCATGAGGTTTAGTTCCAAGGTTATTGCCTCCCCGTTCAAGTCTGGGTCAAAATTCTCACTTCTGAAAGTAAAAAGGCCAACTTCTAAGCAAATGACTGCCTCCATGCCATAAGCAAGAGCGAATGGTGTTTCCCTAGTTGATTGTCTTAGGGTAGTTCAGTAGGTCCATAAGACGTGAGGGAGTTCTTCAACCCACTTTCCTTTTGTATTTTCTAACCTCTTCTTAAAGCCATCTGAGATCATCTTGTTTAACGCTTTCGCTAGACCATTAGCTTGAGGATATGCTGGTGTGGAGTTGTAGAATTCTATCTTATGCTCTTCACAAAAGCCTCTGAAGATTTTTCTGTCGAACTGAGTGTCGTTGTCTAATATCAAAGCCTTGGGTATTCCAAACCAGGTCTACTATGTCCAAACCCCATATTGCAAAGGGTCAAGGGCTGGTCAATGGTAGAAGTTCTCTAGCGAGCTGGTGGATTTGATGGGCAAACTTCTAACACTTTTTACATTTCTTGACATACTTTTCAGCGTCTGCCTGCCTACATGGCCACCAATATCCCCGTGAGATAGATTGATGGGCCAACGATTTTCCCCCTTGGTGACTTCTGCAAATTCCCTCATGTATTTCAAAAAAAAAAAAAAAAGGCCACAACCTTACTAGGATGCACACATTTCAAGTACGGCTCGGTGAAAGACTTTTTATATAATGCCAGAGATGGGAAAAGCCAAAACCACTGTGACTTCACCCAGATCTTATTTGTCTCATTCTCGTTGTTTGGCAAAATTTAATCTTTTAGGAAAACAATGATGGGGTCCATCTATGAAGGTCCTAGTTCGACACATAATACTTCTGCCACTTTAGGTTTTACAATACTTGTTCGTGGAAAGAAGTCAATTAGTGAAGGGTTTGGAATAGAAATGTCTAACATTGATGCGAATCCAGCCAACTCGTCCGCCCTGTTGTTTTCATCCCGGCCAATCTATTCTATTTTGACGGATTTAAAATTCATGATTTCTGCTCTGACCAGCTCCTGATATTTGCCCATTCTATCACCTTTTGCTTCATACTCGCCAGATATTTG
Source organism: Camellia lanceoleosa (assembly GCA_025200525.1). Classification (NCBI taxonomy): domain Eukaryota; kingdom Viridiplantae; phylum Streptophyta; class Magnoliopsida; order Ericales; family Theaceae; genus Camellia; species Camellia lanceoleosa. The sequence continues at coordinate 32,589,537 of CM045771.1, read as the reverse complement.
GTAAACCACTAATTGGGAGTCGCTGTACACCATCAGTTTGGTAGCCTTCATCCGAAAGGCAGATTTCAGGCCGATCAAAAGTGTTTCGGATTCTACTTCATTGTTGGATGTTGGGAACTCGAGCTTGATCGCTTGTTCAACGATTAAGCCATCTGGTGAGATGATGACTATTCTGAGTCCAACTCCATGTCTATTAGAAACTCTATCTACAAAAAAACTTTCATATCTCTCCCATGAACAACTTCCAGTAAGTAGATGGTTCTGAAGATGTCTTGAGGTCTAGAACTTTAGTTATTTATTCGAAGTCTTTGTCCACTGTTTGGGCTACTATTTCTCTTTCAGGTTATATCACCGTCAATTATGCTCATAGTTACTTCTTCTCCTCCCGATAGTGTGTTAGTAAGTGGTGCACCTACTGCTGGGCTTACTAATGTGTTGCCTAACTTTTTCAATTGAGGTGGTAGTTCTACTTCTTGTTGGGTCATGGAGGGTTGCTCTATTCCCACGGCACTTCCCCCTCTTTGTTCAGTTTCCTCGGTCAAGTCAACCTGGCAAACTAAATGGCTGTTAGGGGTGAACTCTGCTACAAAGCCTGCTAATGCTTGTGCCTTTATTGCCGTTCTAGGTTGAAACTTGATGTCAAATTCTCCCAACTCTACTACCTATTTCAGAATCCTTCCAGAAAAAGTCTGCCTGATCGAATAGGGCCTTCAAAGGAAACGCGGACAATATTACCATAGTATGCACATAGAAGTAATGCGGTAGCTTCCTTGATGCCACCATTAAGGCTAGGGCAATGTTTTCTAAGGGCAGGTATCTCATTTCGGCATCCAACATTGTCTTGCTCACATGAAAGATGGAGAATTGTTGTATTCCATCTGTGCGAACTAGCACCATGTTGACCGTGTACTGGGAAACTACAAGGTATAAGTAAAGTTCCTCTCTAGGCACTAGAGTTGCTAAAAGTGGCAAAGAAGATAGGTATTCTTTCAAGCTTTCCAGAGCCCAGTCATATTCTTCGTCTCACTTGAATTTTTCTTTGAGTGCCTAGAAGAATGGTCGACACCGATCTAATGACCGACTTATGAATCTATTTCAGGCGGTAGCTAGGCTGGTATGATGTTGTAGTTCTTTAATTGTGTTTGGCCTTTCAAGATCTTGAATGGCTGTGACTTGGGTTGTATTTGCTTCTATTTTGCGGTTGGTTACTAAGAAGCCCAAGAACTTACCAGATCCTACACCAAATGCACACTTGGACGCGTTTAGCCGTAGCTTATGAGTCTTCAAGATTGAAAACATCTCAGCTAGGTCACTAAGATAGTCTGACTCATTTTTGTTCTTGATCACCATGTCATCGATGTAAGCTTCCATTGTTCTGCCTAACAATGGTGCAAACATCTTGGTGACCATTCGTTGAAATGTTGCCTTAGCGTTCTTGAGGCCAAAGGGTATGACCTTGTAGCAATATAACCCTCTTGGCATTGTAAAGGATGTGATCTCCTAGTCCGGTTCATACATAGCGATATGATGATATCCATGATATGCATCGAGAAAGCTAAATCGGTTGTGACCTATAGTTAGGTTCACAAGTTGATCAATTCCTGGCAGAGGAAAACTATCCTCTGAGCACGTTTTGTTGACCGTTTTGTAGTCCACACAAACACACCATTTTCCATTCTTCTTTGGTACCACCACTGTGTTCGAAATTCACTTTGGGTAATGGACCTCTCTGATTGCCACTGCATCTAGTAGGTTCTCTACCTCTTCAAATATTATTTCGGCATGGTGTAAAGCTAATCTATGAGTTCTCTATATAATCAATTTGGTGGTGGGGTTGACGTTGAGCTAGTGACAGATGAAGTTTGGATTAATGCTAGGCATATCATATAGCGTCCAGGCAAATACTTTGAGATTGGAAACCAAAAAATCCATGATCTCCTTCCTCTCAATGCTTAACAAAGATGAACCGAGCAAAAAAACTTCTCTAGGTCGTTCTTATCAATCCTCACTTCCACCAGATCTTCCATAGCCTTCTGTTCGGCTGTCTTCCCAATGTCTGCAAACATCTCATTGCTTTTTGGTTCCTTTGCCATCTACACGAATCCTTTGGTAGCACAACTACCATTTACCATCACAAAGCGCTGTTTGGACATGATTTGGTCACCCAAGACCTTCTCAATTGCCTCGACTTCATTTGGGAACCGAATTACTTGATGGTAGGTTGAGGTTACTACTAGCATGGTGTATAGCCATGCTCTCCCCAAAATGATGTTGTAAGTGGATGGGACTTTCAAAACCTAAAACTCCACTTGCTTGACCATCAAGCCAACTTTGACTGGCAAAATAATCTTGCCCACCGATCACTCGGGCATAGAGTTAAACCCTACCAAGGGCGAAGTGGTTGGCACCAAGTCTTTATCTTCCAACTTCAATTGTTTAAAGATCTCGTAGTACATTATCTCGCATGAACTCATTTAATCAATGAAGATCCTCTTGATGTTAAAATTCTTAACATGCAACGTCACCACTAGTGCTTTGTTATGGGGGTTCTACAATCTTGCGAGGTCTATGTCAAAGAAAGAGATTATATTTTTGCTTATGTCTTTCCTTTCTTTATGGTCGGTTGAACACTTGGCACTTCCCTCATGTGCTCTGCCTTTTTTATCATCCCTTTGAGCTCACAAACTCACTCCAGTTCAATGATCCCATGGATCACATGAATCATGCCTTGAGGCGGGCCATCTACTGGCATTCCATCTAGCATATCGTGGTCTTGGGAGGGCTGGTCGTGCTCTCCCTTTAATGTATCGATCCAAGAGGCCTGTCGTTACCAATTCTTCCAAGTGTTTCTTCAATTACGTGCAATCTTTAGTCTGGTGCCCAACTTTATCATGGAAGGTGCACCAATATCTCTCGTCATAGCCCCTCTGCACTTTCCTCAGTTTGGCAGGCTGCCGAACAAAAGGTTCATCTCATATTTCACTCAATATTCAATAGAAGAGCTTCTTAACTACTGTTATGATGGCAGTGTGAACCTTCAACCTCTTTGTTTTGGCATCCTCATCGTTCGGTGGGCTGCCACGATTGTTTTTATTCGGTCAACTTTTCTTTCCCACTATGTTAACCTTGGCTGACGTCTTTTTGTCCAGCATCGCGGTCATGCTGGACTTTGCCTTGGCGCGAACGCCATCCTCTTCCACCCTTACATGTTGGTGGACTCTCTCTATTAAGGCCTCCATGGTAAGGGGTGGGGTCATTGTCATGGAGTCTCTCAGTCTATGGCCCACGGGCAATCCTCGCTTGTATTGTACGATAGCTAATCCAATCTAATTAAAGGTCTCCCAATACCTATTATTATAGGACTTTGGTGTTTCCTTCTCACCTATATCAATGGCAAGCAATTGGTCAATCTCCACAGGCGTTTTAGTGTTTGTTTTGAACCTCGTAACAAATGCCTCAATGAGTAGCACCTAGGAGGCGATGCTGCCCTCAAGCAATTTCTCAAACCAAGTCAAGCCCAATTCCCCAAGACTTGAAGGAAACATGATTCACATCAAGGCCTTATTTCGCTTGTATAGCCATTACTTGTTGAAAGTGGCTAAGGTACATGTACGGATCTAACTTTTCGTCGTAGATTGTAAACTTAGACTAGTTAAAGCCTAAAGGTAGTTGTTCGTTCTCTATTGCCGGAACGAACGGCGAGCTTTGTAATCTTACCAGCGCTTTGTCTGTTGGCTCATAGGCAAGGTGTGGCATTAGCATTGCAACCTCGACACTTCCATGTGTCCTAGAAGCCAATCGTTGTAATGTAGATATCTATTAAGGGTCATGGTCCTGGGAGATTTCTCTCCTCCGTGCCCTTTCATCCAAAATAGTCCATAGATCTACTGACTTGGGCAACTCAATATGTCATGAAGATGTTTGATGAGTATGTGAGGGTCGAAAATTACTCCCATCTATGTACGACCTTTCAGTCCTCGCCCTCTCAGACCTGGAGTAACGAGTCCTGGAGGTTTTTGAATGAGTATCGCCTGTCCATAGGCTTCTACTCTCGGAATGGATGGGCGTGGCATGCCTACCTTGGTCCCTAGAATGGTGAGACTGTGTTCGTCCTTCGTGGATCTCTACCCTAACTACGCTTTTGCCCCTTACTTGTCACTTTAAAGTCCCCATGTCTGCCACCGTCCTTCTTATCGACTCATCTTGCTCCCTTACTCGATCCTCTAGAACTTGGGTATCAGTTCATCACCATTGTCCATCCAGGCTTCAAGAGTGGCGAGGGCTTAGGTCTTTCTTTTCCGGCGCACCACTGTGAGGGTTTCGTCACTGCGGGTCCAAATCTACTATAGGCGGAGCAGGAGGCTAGTCATTACGCCTCATGTTTCCTTCTGGTGTCTGGCCATCAATGGAAGACTACGCTAGATCCTTGTTATGTGTCATTGAAACTTGTTAAAGAAAAACTCGATCAAGAGCTAATTTCTCTAATGTTTCCCACAGACGGCGCCAATTGTACGAACACAAAATAACCTTCACTCGTATAATCCTATTGATCAAGCTTGCGCTCCTCCAAACGTTGTCGTAACACTTGAAATTACAAACGTGAGCTAGCCGGTGGGTGTCTGCCGGAAATCCCTCTGATGGCTAAGTCAGCAAATAGATTAAAAAGGAAAAAGCTCTCTATGAATTTGGAAGTATGAATTGTCATCCCTGGATAAGAGTTTGGCTTGAGGTTTTGTAGACTCCGCATGGCACAATCTTAGTAGGACTTTAACTTTACTTAGTAAAGTCCTCCTATGAATCCTATTCCTAAGGATAATGTTTATCCTTTGACACTGTTCCCATTGCAAACCAAGTGAGATGGTTCAACTCTTAACTCGGTCAATGCACCTGACCGAGCTACTATTACTCCGCACACCACTGACAACACCGAACAACCCACACTGTCATCCTAGGCCTACGCAGTGCACTACGACATCCATACAGCATGGCCCATATCTCGATCAGGAACTTATTTCTAGTTTTGTTCGACTACCCTTCTGCTATAGCTCGACAAATGCTGAGCTTTCCTTAATCCAGGCAACTGTCATTGATCGGCCCACTATTTAATCGGCCCATTACCGAGTTAATTCTTCCACTTGGCTCGGCCCAAACCAAGTGGAAGTGTTTTTTGGATCTTGTGAAAGTGTGAAAATTTTCCCAATTTCTCCTAATTTCAATAAATTAAGAAATTCTCACTTTTGTGATTTTTCTTAATTTTATTTTTGAGTTTCAAATTTTAAAATTTTATTACTTTTGATATAAACATTCATTTGTTTTATTAAAATTGATATTTTTAAAACTTATTTATCAATCTATATATTGAAGAAGATGATATTAGCTATAAAAATTATGTTCAAAACGTTGAGAAATTTCTAAATTATGTTTAAAAGGTTTTTAAATTATGGCACTTACTGTATCAGTGAAATGTTTCTTGCTTCAGTTTTTTAAATTTCATTATTGCATGACACATTAATTAATAAGAACATGAGAGGCTCTTCTCCAGTTGTGTATCCCAACTAGAGGGTGCTGTTGGGTCTCCATAGCCCACCACAGAACCCACATCGATAATCTGAACCGTTCATGTCTGGCTTGTCGAGTATTTCATCATTGTAAAAAATTATGTTGATCGAATATCGATAGCCACTTGATCCGATCACATTTGTGTCAACAGTAAGTTTGATTTTTTTAAATAAAGGTTTAGGATTTAGTGTTTGTGTTCTAATCAAGTGGCTATCAATATTCGACCAATGTAATTTTTTACAGGGATAAAATATTCGATGAGTCCTACACATTGAACAATTTAGATCATCGATTTAGGTTCTGTGGTGAGCCCATGGAGGGCCAACAATACACTCTAGTTTGATTTGGACTATAGAGAAACTGTGGCCAATAATTTGTTAGTTTGTATATCATTTTACTAAAAACATAAGTGTTTCTAAACTTAGAGTGGGGCCATTAGAGAAGTAGATTCCTTCAATTTATATATATAAACAATTATAGTTTTGGATTGTGTGAGGGGAGGAGACAATTATATGAATAAGAGTAATACTACAATTACCATATGTGTGAGCCAACTAAAAAAATTGCACATTGGCAAATAGAGCATTCCTAGGCCCATCATTGATGGGCCCAAGTCCAACCACACCCATTGCCAACCAAGTCCACTAGATTATAGAGGTTTGATGACGAGTAACCCCTTTACCGACTAGATCACATGTCGAGTAGGTTGTGCCGACAAAATCAAAAACATTCATGCCGAGCTCTAAAGGAAATTCAGCAGACTATCCCAATCAAAGTGGGTCAAAGACGTCCCTTTCCAGAGGTATTACAACGTGGGCCCTAACATTGTGATGATTATGTGATAAATATCTACACAAAATCTCTATATAAAGAAGGTAACTAGAAGGAAAAAATAGAGGATAATCACCCAAATTTTCTCTACTCTTTGTATATCTAACCCATTTTCTCTCTCTCACAATCAATATCTAACTTGTCCGTCGGAGTGCTAATTCTGGCACTCATGACCGAAATGTTACCTATTTCAAACACTAGAGCGAGGATCCATTAAAAGTCTGGAACAAAGGAGTATCAAAAACCACCTCTCACACCATATCATCATACCATATTAATTTCAATTAAAATAGGGTAAATTACACTGACACCCTCTAAGGTTTCTGTTTAATACAGATCCCTCCCTCACATTTAAAAAATTACATTTACCCCATTGTCAGATTAAAATGGCATATTTGTCACTTTTACATATAAAATAATAAAATAATGCAGATATTTTATTCATGTCATTTTAAGAGAAATAACAATCATCTTCTTTGGTTTAACTCACACAAAAAATTGAGTTTTTAAAATTATTTTTACTGAAATTTTTTAATATTTTAAGCAATTTTTTTTTATTTTTTAGATACACCTAATGTAGATATACTTAAGAAGTATAATATTTTGTGATTTTTTTGTTTTAAATTCACCAAATACAAAAAAAAAAAATTAAAAAAAATAATTAATAATATAAAAATTCAATATATTGTCTTATTTTGTTGTATTTAATAGATTTTTTTAAAGTTTTTTTTGCAAATTTTATAATTTTTAAATATATCTAGATTAAATTGATCTAATCACTACAAGAAAATACACTTTTGGCGACTAAATTTTTAGTCGCCAAAAGTCATTTTTTAGTCGCCAAATGTCGATTTTCCACTTTTCCCGACTAAAAATTTTAGTCGCCGCTGTAGTCGCCAATATCTGGTCGCGAATGGCTTTGGCGACTAACATTTTTTTCGTCGCCAATAGAAAGGTATTCAGCGACTAAAAAATTTGTCGCCATAAGTCAAATTCATTTTTGGAAAGTATACCTTTGGCGACTAAAGTGTTAGTCGCCAATAGTTAATTTTTTTTTATTATTAATACATTTCCCGACTAAACCTGTTCGTCGCCAATAGCAGTTTTTTATTATTTAATTTTTGGAGGTTATACCTTTGGCGACTAATAACTTTAGTCGCTGAAAGCCTTTTCAGACAAGAAATAATATTATGCTCCGCTGCTACCAAGTGTTGAACCTGTGACCACTTACTTCCCAACAGTCACAACTTTTACCAACACTCTTTGCCCACTACGCCACTATACCCTCACGCGAATATTAATGCAACATATATTATTTATATACTATATTCGCCGGTATTAACACAAAACTATATATGTATAAATAATTAATTTTTATTTAATATATGTTATGCAAAAAATAAATTATTTAATAAAAAAAAATGGATAGCATTTTTGGCGACTAAATTTTAATTTTAGTCGCCAATTATACATTTTTTGGCTGCTACTTGCTTTTCTGTCGCTAAAACATATATAATTCGGCCTAAGGACAGCACATTTGGCGACTAAACCGAATTTTAGTCGCCAAAACTTCTCCTTTGGGCGACTAAAGTACATTTTAGTCGGCAATGCTTGACCTTTAGCTACTAATTTTGTTTTTGTAGCCAAAAACCTTCATCTTTCAGCGACAAAATTGGGTTTTGTCGGCAACACAGCTATAATCGGCGACTAAACATGTTTTTGGTCGCCAAAAGCATCACTTTTGGCTACTAAATCATATTTAGTCGCCAAAAACAGTGACTTTTGGCTACTAAACAACATTTAGTCGGTAAAAGGCCTACATTCGGCGACCAAAGTTCCTTTTAGTCGCTAAAACCCACACCTTTGGCGACTAAACTGTTTTAGTCGGCAATTCTGATCAGTTTTGGCGACTAATTCGATTTTAGTCGCCAAAAGCCCTACTTTCAGCGACGAAAATTCTAATTTTAGTCGCTAAAAGTGTTTTTTTTTTTTTGTAGTGAATCTAGATATAATTTTGGAAATAAAAATGAAAAATTATATTAATATTTGAAAATTTTATACAAAAAAATATTATAAAAATGTTATAATAGTGATATTATTGTAAATATAAATCATATTTATGGATGTTTTATTTTAAAGTAAAAAGTCATCATTAAACTATATCATTATGTTTGAAAATTTTATGTAAAATTTATATTGTATGTCATCACTCAATAAGAATATGTTCAAGTAAAATTTAATGATAAAAAATTATAAAATGTAGCCATGATGATAGGAAGAAGAAATAGCAGAAAAATAACAAGATGGTAATTTAGAAAATTTTAGAACATGACATCAGCAATCGAAGGGATAATTTGTAATGAGATTACAAACCTCATGGAGGGAAATATAACTTTTCAAATACGAGAGGGAATCTGTATTAAAAAAAAAAATCTCAGAGAGTGTCAGTGTAATTTGGCCAATAAAATATTATGGGATACAATAACAACTATTGAATATTTATGTAATCAATATGGAACCATAGTATTAATTGTTAATTGTGCCACGTGAAATGATATTTAAATGATATTTAAAATGTGATATAAATATATGATGAGTGTCGTATTATTATATATAAATATTAAAAGAAAATATATAAATAAATAGTGAGTATAACAATGATCTCATGTAATAATATCATCATTAGCTATGATACAAATATTGCCTTAGTAAAATTATATGATTGAATTAGTAGGAGAAAAAATTTATCCATCAAATCAATTTATAGTATTTTATTAACTAATGATACTATGGAAAATAATGTCCCCATATGTGATTGAAAAAAATAAAAATTGACAATATTTAATTCAAATATAAAATCTCATTTTGTTTGGTTTGGAATTTCAAAATTAATTTTTAAAATTTTTAATTCGTGTTTTTATATTTTTTGTGATTTTTTAAAATATTTTAATAAATTTCTTTTACTTTTTAGATTCAATTAATCTTGATTTATTTAAAAAGTACAAAATATGTACAAAAATTTTAAAAAAATAATAATTCATTGAATATAACAAAATATTAAAACATACTGAATTTTTATTTTGTTTTTGTATTTGGTGAATTTTTTAAAGTTTTTTTTTAGAAATATTATACTTTTTTTAAGTGTATCTTAATTAGATGTATTTAAAATAAAAAAAAAATGCATAAAATATTAAAATATTTACTAAAAATAAAAAAATATGAAAAATAAAAAATTTAATTTAAAAAAAAAAAGTTAAATCAAATAATAGTATGGGTTTCAACAGAAGATAATTGACCTTTACATAATTTGCCAAATATGCATCACCATGCACGATTTCACATATCTAATCACCGAACGAAATCTTAAAAGCATACTTAAGGGGAATTTTTTTAAGATCATTGACATTAAGATTTTATAAGATAAAAGACATAAAATATTTTCATAATAGTTGAAGTCGCTCAATATTTTTTCAAAAAAATTTCGATTCAGAGAAATTTTGATCTAGAGAAATTTTAGACAAATTTCTCTATATTTTGAAATTTCTCTAATTTGCTCAATTTCTTTGATTTTCTTTGTGTTTTGAAATTTTCTCTGTATTTTGAATTTTCTTTGAGCTTAAATTTGTTCGATTTGCTCACAAATTTTTCTGTATTTTGACCAATTTTCTCTGGTTTGTTTTAGTTGATTGCATAGCTACTGTTGGCTGGCTCATAGCCCTGCTTAAAACACACACTTTTTGTAAAGATTTGAATGTCAAGATAACATATAGGACATCAAAGATTATGATCAATGATATTCAGAGTTTTGTTTTTCTTCAAAGTACCCGGCAACAATTTCTCTGTGTAGTCTGAATTGATCTAAAGTGGTTCAGGTTAGTAATTTAACAATTTCTCTTTGTAGTCTGATAAAGATCTGAGACTGACTACGGCAACGAGATCTGAAGCCTTCAATGGTCGGCAAGATCGTCGTCAGTGCCATTTTTGTCGTTGTGAAAAGCATTGTTACTCCAAGAATCCCAATCGGAACCCAAGCCAAGCCCTAGAACCAAAGCAAGAGTAAAAGAAAAAACAACAATAGTGATGGATGAAGAAAGAGAAGAGGGAAGAGAGAGAGAGAGAGAGAGAGAGAGAGATAGATAGAGAACGAGTACGAGCGTAAGCATGATTATGATTGGGTTAGAGAGAAGGGTATCCCGTGATGCTGGATGATTGTAGAGAGCGAAGCTCCATTGCTATAGAGTTTGGAGGGAGAAGAGAGAGAGAGAGAGATGAGAGAGAATGAGTGGATGTGATATATGGAGGTGGGTGAGGGATCTTAAATTATAAAAAATATTGTACATCTCTTCCATTATTAAAAGTTAGAAATTGATGTTAGACTAAATATCTTATTTTTAAATCTATTTTTTTAAATTTAATGATATATAAATACGATGATTGATTGACAATTAGAAAAAACATAAGAGAAATTTTTTTAAATATTAGTTTTAAAAGTAAATACAATTTTTAGGCCTAAGTAGTATCCTCATTTTTCTATTTCACGACTCAATTATCAATCCCTTCGTGGATTCAATCTTTGCTAGATTTTCATCAACTCAAATATAATAGTCAGTGTACATTAGCACAATTAAAATGGAAAAATATTTGAGACCCCTAACAAAATCTTCATAATTTACTTATAATGATACAAAATGATAAATGTCAATTTTTAATTTATAGTGTTATACTTCCTTACTACATCCTTAGGAATGTATTTGGAGGTCTCAAATATGAATCTCTAACATTACTTATTAAAAAGATGAGTATTTTCGGAATATGCATATCAACAAGACTTGTGCTATTAAAAAAATATTAGTGAGGATTAAGCTCGAACAAATCTCTAAAATGGGACCTCTAGGTAAATCTGTCTTTAATAACTCATGGATTAAATTGAAAAAAAAAAAAAAAAAAACTCATGATTTATTTTTATATTTTAATTTTTTTTTAATGTGTGCTATTTTTATTCATTTATTTTCTATTGTCTTGTTAATAGACCACGAGTATGTCAACGAGATCCATCTTGAGGTATTGTGCCTTTTAGGGCTGTTTTGATTCAAGTGATGGGTTCTTGGGTTGGGCCTTGTTAAAACATGAGTCCAATCTTAAGCAACCTAGTTAATGGGCTTGATCTCTTCACTATCCATTGTTTGTTTCTTTGTTTTTATACTTCATTTATGTTCTTGTTAAATTACTAGGTTATTTAAGGCTAGGTAAGCATCCATCCGACTCATCAAAATTGAATGGCTCAAACTAATTCGTTACAAAATGAATGATTTCAATGGTTCGAGTGAACGAATACGGATGCATTTTATCTGATTTGCCTAAGTTCTGACAGATGTCGGATGAGAGGTCACCTAACCTAACCAAATCTACTAACACTCTTAAGAAAAATGATGTCATGTTGCTATGCTTTGTTATTTTATTTTTTTTTTAAAAAGACTTTTTGTTTAGTAAATATATTTGTTATATTTATGAAATATGAAAATTGGGCCTTTATATTTTATTATAAAAAATGAAGAATAAAAAAATTAAGCCCAAAAAAGTAAAGAATTATTGAAAAAATAGTTCAAAAATGCCCAAAAGAGTAAAGTCTAACAGCCAAATTAATTCGCATCTACCCGTCAATTTGCACATCTCGCTAAATCAGCATCCACTAATTAAGTAGACGAATACGGATTGATTTTTTTCAATCCGCCTAAATTCGGGTGAATGGTAGATGAGAGACCACTCAATCCAATTTGATCCGCAAGCACCCCTAAAGTTGTTAACACGTGAAAATTGAAAGAAAAAAAAATGCCAAAAATTAATAAGATGGTTTGCTTTAAAGTACAACAAATACTAAAATTTGCAAATTTTCTTTACTAATTGATGTGATATCTATTATATTAGAGTAATTGATTTAATTTTAAATTTCAAAATTTCATTAATACAAGTCACATCAACGAGTAAGAATAAGTTGAAATCGGGGATATATGTCTCTATATATTTTATGTTAGATTTTTAGATCACCAAAAATTTGCTTGTTAGTTAAAATTTATAAGATTTGAAATTTTAGAAGAATAAGAAAACATGATCCAAAGTGACCTAATAAACTTAAAACCTTAGAACTCTCCATATTTTCTATCGCTAGATGTCTCTATATATTTATGTTAGAGTTTTCGAATACCCAAAGTTTGCTTGTTTGTTAAAATTCAAGATTTCAAATTTTAGAAGACTAAGGAAAAAGTTAAGACAATTGATCCAAAATGACCTTATAACCCTATAAACTTAGAACTCTCCATATTCTCTCTCTCTCTCTCTCTCTCTCTCTCTCTCTCTCTCTCCTTGCTTTTTATATCTTCTCTCTCTACTTCTCTCTTACTCTCTTGTCTGTTTCCTCTATTTCCGAAGAAAAATGTTTCAGATCACTAATTCAACACCATTAATACACCACTAATGATGTGGAACTATGTGAACTCCACCACTGATGTGATAGTTTGACCCTTTTTTTTTTTTTTTGCACTGCCAGCTTATTAGAGCTGGCATTAGTGCTTCCATTTTAGAGCACTGAATCATTTCTCATTTCTGGGGTTGTTTGTATCGTGTTTATAGGAGCTTGAGGTATTACGATTTCACATCGAAGTTAGTGTATCACGATTTTTGCATCGGACATAATGTATCACAACACCGAAAGTTGCTATCACCTTAATCTCATTAACTGATTTCACATTTCTTCACACATTCACCATGGCTTTGCACTTCACAAGCTTAGATTTGAATTAGGGCTGTTCAAAAATCCGTTCAAACCGGTAATCCGAATCGAACCAGACTAAATCATACGGTTTGGTTCGGTTCTATTAAGAATTGGTTCGATTTCGGATTAAAAAATATGAGAACCGTAAAAACGGTTCGGTTAATGGATTTTATGAAAAAATTACGGTTCGAACCGAACCGAACCGAATTTTAAAAGATATATATATAATATCAAGTTTTATTTTTATTAATTGATTTTTTATAATTTTAATGATGTTAGGATGGTATATATATGTAATATTAAGTAATACCTTAATATTATTAGTTTTTATCATGAGTTAAATGTAATTAGATTGAGTAATTATTTTGTTAATATTAATAATTTATTCTTGTAAATAGAAATTTTTGGAACCGTAAACCAAACCGAAACCGAACCGTTTTTTCGGTTTGGTTCTGGTCCGGTTTTACAAGGGTAACAGTCTGGTCTTGTTCTCAAAATCACAAAACCGTTAGGATCGTTTCGGTTCTTGAATTTTTTCAAAACCGAACCAATCCGGACCGTGTACACCCCTAATTTGAATCGTCATTTATTACTCATAATGCGTCATTCATCATTCATCTACATCGTTGATATACATTATGTAAGCATAGAAATATATGTAACTATGTGCAATTTTACTAACTTTTGATCAGTGAAATTTGCATGACTCAATTTCATTGGCTTCAACTAGTGAAATTTTACTAACTTTTAGTCTAAATTAGAAATTTCTCTAACAATTTAACTTTGGCTAGTGAAACTGTGCTAATACACTGAAAATTCAATTTGATAGAAAGTCATGGGGAATTGCCGGCGATCGTCGGAGGTGAATTTTTTACTATATTAAATCAAAGAAAAATTCGAGTGTAGCACATTAGAGAAATTTCTCTAAGTTTCTAATTTATGTTACTTAGGTTATATTTTATTTTTTATTTGTGTGTGTGTGTGTGTTTACTTACTTAGCAGAGTGAAATTTTGATAATCTCCAAAAATGGTTGTTGGAGAATTTCATTGTGTTAAATTAATGAAATTTCACTTTGCCGAATACTCGTCGGAAAGTGATCACCAACAGTCAAAAGTGGCGACTGGTATGCCACTGGTAGAAGGTGATAGCTGAGAGTGGAAGTGGTTGTTAGAGGAGGTGTAGTATTGAAACTAGATTACGGCAGTTTTGTTCACAAAAAAGTTATTTTCCTTAAACTAACAAGTATATTTTAGTTGTCTTTAAATTAATACAAAATATTTTCTAAGGAATTAGATTAAAAAAAAAACCCTTAAAATAACTGATAAATTTGTTATTTTATATATCTTATTCCTTTACCTTTGACATTGAATACCACATAAAATGAGCATACCAAGTGTAATTTTTATTTTCTTTTGATCATATTAGCCAAGAAGTGATAAATTCATAATATAAAGGGCTTGTAGAGTTGTGTAATTGTATATTTCATAATGTCCACATGTATTGATGGTAAAGTTTTATGGGAAAATAGCAGATTAGTGTAAGACTGTAAGTTTCAAAAATAAATTATAAATTTGTAAAAACCTTTATCAATATTAATAATAAAAGTCTCAAATTTTTCCACGTGGTTATAATTTTTTTTTATATTACCACTGGATGCTAATTCCCCACGTTTTATTTGTCAAAATGCATGTATGCAAATATCAAGGAATATAATGGACCACTAAAATTGTAGCTTAGAACCTTGAATGTGAAAGATGTTTATTTATGGGAGAGGCTCCTCTCTATCTGGGTATCCCAACTGGAAGGTGTTGTGGGGCTTCCATGACCTTATCACGGAACTTGTATCGATATTCCGAACCATTTAATATGTAGGACTATTTGACTACTTTATTCTTGTAAAAAATTAAGTTGATCGGATATCAATAGCCACTTAATTAGATCATATTTGTATAAATAATTTATTTTAAAAATCATATTTGCCATTGATTTAAATGTAATCTAATCAACTGCCTGTGATATCTGATCAACGTGATTTTTTGTAGAGATGAAATACACGAAGAGTTATACGCATTCAACGGTTTAGATTATCAATTCGGGCTCCATAGTGGACCCACGGAGGTCCAACAGTATCCTCCAACCCGATTTGGACTGGAGAGATGCTATGACCTTTATTTATTGAATAATGTTGTGCACAAACAAATTTTTTATTTAATTTTATTATCACTAGTCACAAAAATAATCTAATTTGCATTAATAAATATAAATAGGACTTGCGTGTTTGTGTCTAGTAGTAAAAATCAAATAACAAATCCATTTATTTATTATTTATTTATAGTATTTTATTTATTTATAGTTTGGGATTTGAATTTGGGGTTTGGTCCATAGAAAATGTTGTTTATTATTATTTTTTGGCTTGATCATAATTATGCATATTAGGGTATCCTCCCAAAACTCTAAAACTCACTTTCTTTTCTCTCTAGATTTTCTTTAAGGGAGAGGGAGATAGTGGTAGTTCCCCTACTTCTCCGATCTCCCTCTCTTCTCCCTTTGTCTGATCATCCTCTAGATCTGATATGATATTTGTTTCACCAGCTCTGCCATCACTGTTTTACCTTCTTCACTCTTGAGTTTAAAACTTTAAAATTTGGTTTCAGATCTTCTCACAATCTGAAGGTTGATGCTAGATAACGCATTTCTTTTATGCTAGGAGATCACCTTAACCTCAATGTTCTATCTTGACTAACAGGGGTAGAGTTTTCAGATTCCAAGTTGAAGGTTGCGAATCAGTGAAGTTTTGGATGAGTACGCTAATGACTTGGATATGATTTTTCTGTTTGACTTTCTTAATTTTTAATTTATTGATATAATAATCATTCTTGTGTGGATGTTTATTTTCCTCCTTTGTGGGAATCTTTTCTCCTCCTCCACGAAGGTCTAGATCCTTCATTTTATGGAGATTTTTATCTCTTTTTGAGATATTATGATATTGTTGTACCAGGTTGATCCGATATATATTGAATCGGTTTTGTAATGAAAATTGATAAAAAATAATAATTATTATTATTATGCATATTAAACCATGGACAATTGAACTAGGGAAGAGATAGGTTCTATAATTGACACTGAACTTTTTAGTTGACACAAATCATAGGTCAACACAGTTCAAAAAAAAAAATCATAGGTCAACAATGCATAAAACATAGCAAATATATTTTTATTTATTTATTGTGTAAATTCCTGTCTTCAATAACACTCTAAATGCATCTTTTGCTAAGAGGCCGACCAAAGTGATTCTAAATTCTAATTCCATTCCCACTCTCTCATGCTATATGGATGCCATATTCTTTTCATGCTCCTCCTTGGTCAAAATTCTAGTGATATTAAAATATAAAATAATGATGATTCCCTGCAATAGTACCCATAGAAAATAACATAGAAGTGATAAAACCCACCATTGAGTTCCTTAATTTATTGGTTTTTCACTTTGTGTCACCAATTTACATATGTTTTTCTTTTTCTTTTTTCTTTTTACCAAAGGTTCCATGGAAGAAAATGTCGTGCTCTTTGAGATTTTATGTCAAAACCTAACAAATTATTGGTTATGATTAGCCTTAGATTGGCTGGCGCCAAGAGAGGATCAATGATGATTGACTAAACGTGTTGGTCTTAGTCTGCTTTTTTATTTTTTTTTGTTATTCATTAGATATTATACTACTCTGATTTGATTTATTTTTATCACTCGTTAGAAATTATACTATCCTAATTTGAGAGGAAAGGAAAAGAAGATGACCCCATTTACCCATTACGGGGCTTGAACCTGTATCTTTCTGGAGAGCATATACCATTGTGGTATAAGGCCATGGGTGCTAAAAAAATGAAAAATACATAAATAAACAAGAAAAAAAATGAAAAATACATAAATAAACTGAAACAAAACCAAACAAGGTTTCTTTTGGTATATTTTTCCCTTCTTCTTCTTCTTCTTCTTCTTATTATTATTATTATTATTATTATTTTTCCATTCCACAAATTCAATATGCAGTTCTCCCAAAAAAAAAAAAAAAAAAAAAAAAAAAAAAAAAAAAAAAAACCTTTTCCCTTAGGATAAGCATCAAAAGAATTCAATCCTAAATAAACAAGGAAATTTAGTAGCACAATCAGTTTCCCATCATAAAAATACTGCCAGTTAATGATTCTTATAGAAAAGCAAACCTTACAGTTCCTAAATGTACCTGTCACTACCTTTCCACAAAACCTAAGAGAATATTTCATATAATGCAAATCACAAAGGCCATCCCTTTTTTTTCTCTTTTTTTTTTTTTTTTTTTGGGTGAATATTTTTTTTCTCTCTTTCTTTACTTTGATATTTGAATTGTGCTACATAGAATTTGAATTTTGAAAATTTTCCAGCCTACTTGACAAAGTTTTAGAGGTTGGGTTGGATAATGAAGAATAGAATCTCAAATTTCTTATCCTTTGTTTGGAACTTTATTATTATTCAAAGTATTGATCTAAGCTTTAGCAAAGCACAATTATTCTTACATTATTGGTCCCTTTTTTTTGTTTTCCTACATTCATTGTTTGTTTAATGTGGGCGATGCTAAAATATACTTCGGTGGGTACCTAGATGCCGCCTTGCTGGTATTGTCATGTTTTATTCCACTATTTTTATGTTTAATTTGTATTAAAACTGTCAACTAAAGCTACAAGTTCTGGGAAGCACTACCATTAATGATTCTATCGACTCTTTGGCTTGCAAGGAACGATAGGTGTTCTCTGAAAAGGATCCCAACTGGGCGGATTTAACGGAATTGGTGAAAGTAAGAACGAGCATTCGGGTAAAGTATTCGACAAATATTACTGAATACTGAGTGAACGACTTCATATTTTAAATTCTTTGGAACATGTTAAGATAATGTGAATCAAATCCCGTCAATGATAATGTTTTTATTTGTCTATTGTTGGGATCTTAACAGCTCTGCTTTTGTCTTAGTATGCACATGATTGGACTTATTGATAGATGTCAACATAATTGGGATGTGTCAAGCAAGCTATGTTGCAATCTTTACTGAACGTTTCTGTGGGGATATATTTTCTGAGTATCAACACGTGGCAAGGTGACGCCGACGTGTCAGCCGAGGTGCCACGTGTCGTGGTAGTTACGCCGAGGTGATCTCGGAGTTGCCGAGGTGATCTCGGAAGATACCGGAAATAAGTGGATAAAGGACAAGAGTCCTAGATTGAGAGAAGACTTCAGTTTGGGTAAAGATGAAACTCTAAAGAGGGTTTATCCTAATCCCGCTGGGAGTTCCAGATTAGCAGTAATCCTGAGTTCATTGGAGTTAGGCTCCTATTGGTACTAGGATTGTATGCCATGGGTGTAAGGTATACTTTTTATGCTCAAGCTAGTAAGTTTAGCACTATTAATTATCTTTGAGAGATATTGAGTATTGACTTGATCGTCGGAGTACTCCCAGGTGGCGAACCACCACTGGAGTCTTCTCTTTCTGTTGCAGGTTAGCTAAAAGTCATCTATTCTGCCGGTGCTCTCCAGTTAATTACTAAGCGGGCAGTGTGATCAGAAAATCACTCACATAGTTTCTATTGTATTATGCAATTGATTATCAATAAAATAAAAAATAAAAAAAATATAAATAAAAATTGCTAATAAAAAAAAAAATACAAGTTCACTCTCTTTTTCTTTCTTTCTTTCTTTCTTTCTTTTTTTTTTTTTTTTTTTTTTTTTTTTTTGATTGATGGGACTCGAACTCTGGCATGTTTTTTTTATAGTAAGAAGAAGCAAATTAAGGTGCATAGAGGAACTAATTTTGGTTTAAAAAAAAAAAATTTGAGATTCGTTATGTAGGGAAATATTCACACCCTATTTGGACTTTTATACTCGATTTGTAACTTTTTATGGGTGTATTTTTTTTCAATTAATATTCAATTTCTTACTTCTTTTAATGTAGAATCACTACAAAAAAAAACACCTTTGGCGACTAAATTTTTAGTCGCCAAAGGTCCCATTTTAGTCGCCAAATGTCACAAATTCGCTTTCCCCGACTAAAAATTTTAGTCGCCCATTTTGTCGCCAAAACCTAGTCGCGGATGCTTTTGGCGACTAAAAATCTGGTAGTCGCCAATAGACAGGTCTTCAGCGACTAAAGATTTAGTCGCCAATAGTCAATTTCATTTTTTGGCATTTTACCTTTGGCGACTAAACCGTTTGTCGCCAATAGTTAATTGTTTATTTTATTATTTTTACCTTTGGCGACTAATAACTTTAGTCGCTGAAAGTCTTTTAAAAAAAAATTTTTTTTTCCTGCGTCTACCAAGATTCGAACTGTGACCATTGACTTCACAGGTGTGTCAACCTTCAGCAACACTCTTTTCCCCACTATGCCACTACACTCTCACGCGAATATTAATGCAACATATATTATTTATATACTAAATTTTTCGATTTTAGTACAAACTATATATATAAATAATTATTTTATTTAATGTATTTAATGTAAAAAATAAAGTATTTACTAAAAAAAATATGAGAATACTTTTGGCGACTAAATATGAATTTTAGTCGCCAATTTGATGCTTTTTGGCTACTAAATTGCTTTTGTCACTAAAAAATTGAATTTCCGCCCAAAAATACTACAATCGGCGACTAAACTCTTTTTGTCGCCAAAGCTCGAGTTTTGCCGACTAAAATCAGTTTTAGTCGCCATTTGTCCGTGTTTTAGCTACCAAAAGTTTGTTTGCTAATAAAAAAAAATACAAGTTCACTCTCTTTTTCTTTCTTTCTTTCTTTCTTTCTTTTTTAAATGCTTTTTTTTTTTTGATTGAAACTCGAACTCTGGCATTTAGCTACTAAATTTATAGTAAGAAGAAGCAAATTAAGGTGCATAGAGGAACTAATTTTGGTTAAAAAAAAAAAATTTGAGATTCGTTATGTAGGGAAATATTCAGACCCTATTTGGACTTTTATACTCGATTGGTAACTTTTTATGGGTGTATTTTTTTTCAATTAATATTCAATTTCTTACTTCTTTTAATGTAGAATTATTATTATTATTTATTTAGAACTGAAACTCAAAACAAAAATACAATAAAAGAAACAAATTCTGAATAAAAAAGTGAGTAAAAAACTTATCCAAACAATACCTAATTTTTTGATGCCATAAATTTGCCTTTCTACAAATGTGCATGGAATAATAATTCTCTATAACAGAACCCACATGATGGGCTTGTTTAAAAGTATCAGAGAACCACACATTCTTGGTCCAAACTTGGGCTTTTGGAGGCCCAAGTTATACCTCATATTTGAGTGATTCTATTTGTACACTATACTTTGTTTTCATACATACCATTTGTATTGTTTAAAATATCAATTTTCGAATAAAACACAAAAGTTCGGATATTTATTTTTGAACAAAATACAAATGCTCACATATCAACTATCAAACAAGATTTTTATTTGAAGAGTTGGTTTTTGTTCTATTTTTGTTAAAAAGTTGATATCGAAACAATACAAATAGTGTGTATTGAGATAAAATATGTTGTGCAAATAGAATTACTCCTCATATTGTGGATTTTTGGATTAATTAAACTTAGGGTAAATTATAAATACATTTCTTGAAATTTGTGTAAAGAGGATTGCTATTTGCCCCTACTTTTCTACTTTGGCCCCTCATTTCTTTGAATCTCCACCCAGCAAAATAAAACCCCTCCATTTTCTCTTTGAACCCCCACCTTAATACTAATTATACTCTTAACCCCAAAACCAAACCCAAACCCCAACCCTAACACTAACCCCAACCTCAACACCAACCCCACATCCATTTCGACCGGCAGCCATCCCAGTGCTTCCCCACCGGCGACCACCCTCCTATCACCTCTCACCACCGTGACCCCCTTCCACTTCTCTCTCTCTCTCTCTCTCTCTCTCTCTCTGTATGTGTGTGTTTTCTTATATTTCAATCAATTATGAGTAAGAAACAGAGCAAAAGGATAGACCATCAACAATGGTCACCATTAAAGCCACTATTATAGGCTATGGCGAGTGATTTCATGGTTGTATGTCTTGTCATCTTCCTTCTCTCTCTTCTTCTTTATCTTCTTTTGAAAACACTAGGCTCTCATCAGTCTCTCTCTTGCAATGGATGAGGCACCACAGTGCTGAACGAATCTTAAATGTTCGACAACACGATGCTGAACAAATCATTTTGGTTCAGTAACACAGTGTTGAATGGGTCAACGTCACAATCGTGATCTCTACCCTTGCTACTGTTGCAATCACAGTGCGTCGATGGAAATCGATCTCACACACACACATACACACTCTCTCTCTCTCTCTCTCGCGCGCGCGCGCGTACGCACTCGATCTCTCTTTTCTAATTCAGATCTGCAGTAGGGGTTGGAGGTATTTGTCGGTGGAAGTGGTGGTGTAACAAGTTCGCGGGGGACCTCGCTACAGTTCGGACCCGATTTGTGTCACAGTTCTCCATCTGAACCAAAGAGTCCAAATCCGGCAAATTGTTTTGAGAAAACAGATTTTTGAAAAAAGTGCCAAACATGGACTGCTTTGCCAGATACAGAGTCACCACCTAAATATTTTATTTTGAAAAATTTAGGAAACCCTGACTCGTGCCTAAGGCCACGTGTCCGTCATCACCAAAGTTGTCTCGGCTCGGGAACTTGGGTACGATTGGAGAAGGTCACTGAGCATTCTCGCCCGATCAAAGATCGGCCTCTACTAACCATGATATCTAGTTTTGAAAACATTATGCATTCTTATTCCGGTTATTAGCCTAGATTTACTATGTGATGCGCACAGCATACAAGTATAGACCGAGTCGCCTGAATTAGAACAAAACATTTCAAGTTTGTTTTTGAAAGATGGTTTGCTAACCGCAGGTAGGCTTAAAAATACAGATTTTGCCACCCTCAGGTGGACTTAGAAAAGATGGTTTTGCCACTAACTAGTGGGTTTAAAACTCGCAGTCGATGATTTGTTCCAATCCAAATAACCCAACATTCACCCACAGGCATTCAAGCAGTTATATCACATAAGCAGTTAGCCTCATGGTAAGCATGCTATTCATGGCAGTCACTCACACGCATGCAAGGATGCTAAAGCATAAAAACTCACCAAGTACTCCAAGCCAAAACAGAAACTGATTAGAAATCCATGCATGATCCTAAGTACACAGAAATGCCTAATGCAACACATGCAAAAATGCAACTATAGCAGGCTCGGCTATTCCAAACATGGCATATGAGATGCAACAGTTATCAAGTATTCAACTTGGAATTGAAATACGAATGCAGTTAGTATGATGCGTCGAGCCCGGTGCATGCAAGACAGATGAATGAGTGCAAACATGCTATCATACCGTATGCTAATTGAAACATTCCCTAATCTAACCATCATAAGCAGGTAAATAAAAGGGAGAAAGACATAAGGTTGGAAGACATACATCACACGCACGCACACTTATTACAGTTGTGCCCTCAGTCGGAGGGTCCGAAAGAATAATATACAGTCCCGAATAAATACAGTCCGAACAAGTACAAAAATCCTAATTAATTTACAAATTAATCTAGGAAAGCTATAAATTGGCATGCAAGCCAGGGACTGTCTCAACTCTGATGAATGATGTATGTTTGGGCTGCCTTACGCAGAAATCCACTGGGATGCCCCAATTAGCCTCTGTTTTGCAATTATCCTTGGAAAGCGCGCCAAACTCCGAAAGGTTACTGATTCTTGATTTGCTGCAACAGAGAGCAAGAAAGGGGCATAGCAATGTATTTTCACATATGTATGCATGCCTCGATCCTCGTGCCACCAATCACGCATATCGATGCGTGATGGCCGAGGAGTCGAATTGCACAACTCAATATGAAATGAATACACATATAAACATAACAATACCTAAACTCCATCATGGATAATCCGGAGTGTCGGTGACTGGGAATTGAGACACGTTCCGTCACTCGGAGTACGAAACGTCCCTCGTTTCCCATGCTCGGGCTAACTCCAATCTCAAACACAATGCAATATGCATGACATGCATGAATGCAACTAAGATACAACCTAACATGCACAATGCTATGGAATGGCATACACGATGCACAGGGTAACATGGCATACACAATGCTCTAACATACAACCTAGCATACGCAATACTATGAAATGGCATACACAATGCATAATGGACTTACACCAACACAAGTGGACCTCAGGCACACTCACATAGGAGGCCATAAGATGAAAATGAGACTCTCGAGATGCGTCCACGCATGCACGCAAACCGAGGACCGAACCTAAGGCATGAATGCCACTCTAACAAGACATGGCAAGGCATGGAATATGGCATACTCGCATGCAAATTTCAGTAGCAAAATATGATGTAAAACAGTCCCAAAACATGGAAACGTGGCACCCGATACATGGAATGAGACTCGAAACATGAAATTAGGTACATGAGATGACCTATGGCTATGCAAAGCATGCGTTATTTGAACATGAAGTGTGTAGAAAGAATCAAGACAGTCCCGAAACAAGCATATTTACAGTTTTAAGCAAGGCCAAATAGTGAACACAAATAGGACTAAGCTAGCATGCAAAAACGGCCCCGAAAGAGAGATAATGAAGCAAGTAGCAGGTTCTGGCCCTAAATGGCCAAGAGCCCTTCAACAAAGTTGAATAGGGGCTCAAAATGAAGCACTTTAAAGTTTACAACAAGCCACGAAAACAAACACAAGTATGGCTAAACTATTATGCAAGAAATGGGCCAAAAGGGAGACAAAGAAGCAAGTGATGGTTTATGGCCTCAAACACAGGAGGGCCCTTCAACAAAGTTGAAGAGGGGCCCAAAACATGATATTTTACAGTTAGTGACCAAACTCAAAACAGTGCACATGCAAGCTTAAAATACTATGCAAAATAAGGCATAAAAGAGAGCTATAACACAAAGAGCAAAAAGGGAGCTTCAAACAGAAAAATTACCTTGATCAAACATGAAGAGGGGGTAAAAATAAGACTATTTACAGTTCGGATCAGAACCCAAAAATACAAGCACAAGGGGCTAACAAAACATGCAAAAATAAGGCCAAAAGAGGGATAAAGAGGCAAGTGACAAAAGGAAGCCTAAACCAGTAAAGATCCCTTCAACAATGTTGAAGAAGAGCTCAAAATAAGCCACTTTGAAGTTTATAACCAAGCTCAAAACAATTTAAAAATGAGCCTAAAATACTATGCAAGAAAGAGGCATACAAGAGAGGTAAAGAAGCAAGTGTAAAAAGGAAGCCTCAAACAGGGAGAGGCCCTTAAACAAACATGAAAAGGAGCTCAAAATAATGCTATTTTCAGTTAAGAAAGTATGGCTAATATATTGAGCAAAATAAGGCAAGAAAGAGGGAGGAAAACACTTACCCTTGAAGACCAAGTCTTTGACAGCCTTTGGACCAAGAAATGTTGCTCCTCAGCTCTGGAAAACAGTCCCAAAGTGTTGGAAAGGATGGTGGTGGTGTGGTGCTATGAGGTGGTGTAGAAATGGTCCAAGAACAATGGATTTTAAAGCTTTGAAAGAGAGAGATGGAGGATGTATGTATGCAAGGCTCCAAGAGGATTTTCTAACCCTTAAAACTGAAGGGGAGGGGCTGGCTATTTAGGCCAAGGAGTGGGGGAAAAGAGGGGGAAAAATAGGGGGGAAAACCAATTCAAGTTTCCCCCCAAAAGGCCAAACCCTCGAGCATAGGACCTGGGGGAAAACAAAATACACATCTAGAACACACTTGGGGAGGAGGTCATGGCCGGCCAGCTCGAAAGGGAAAAAAAGGTCATCCAACTAGGTAAGTGGCCGGCTTGCTACATTCACTGGCCTGCTACTTTTCTGGCCTTTTCTGGCCGGCCTGCTACTTTTCAGGACAAAAAATGGGTCTTCCGGAAAGAAATGTGGCTGGCCAGTGCTAGGGAAGTCCAATGGTGGCCATTCAAGTGTCCAAATTGAAGCCCCAGAAGTTATCTTTCCAATGGCGCAAACCTTGTATTAAAATTTCTCCTGTGGAAAACGTTATGCCATTTTTGGTGAAGCCGCACAGATTCGGTCCAACCGAAGTGATGCCCTACTTCAATCAACCATATCTCCCCCGTCCGGAATTGGATTTAGGAGATTCTTGAGTGAAAAATGAAGCCCCGGAAGTCTAATTTCCAACAGTGGTGGCCTCATAGCTTGATTCCAAGTATGCAAATGAATAGGCCCGATTTGGCGAGGGCTGTTCGACTCTTTCTTAACGGTTCATGCCCATTTTCTCCCCTAACTGGATTTCTTCCCTCTTCTCCTCTTTTCTTCAACTCCAAACCCCTAAGTAAGGTATTTTGAAAGATTTTTCAAAGATTTCATCTCTCTTTCATTCATTTCCACTTTGTCCTTGCTCGGTTTACCGAAAAGCGCAACATTTGACAAAATGCGAGCCTCGGAACATCGTAAAAGCTTTATTTCAAAAACGTTTTGAAAGAGAGGGTTTTAAGACTAAAATCTTTTGAACAAGATTGTTTTGGTCCAAAAAAAAGGGTATGAAGTTGAAATTTGACTCTCTCACCTTGCTGAAGAAATTGAACCTATGCACTGCACAACTTCCAAAACCATCAGTCGCGTCCAAGTCTTAAAGGTGGTAAAAAATGGGGTGTCTACAGTTGCCCCTCTTTGACAGAACTCGGAAGTCAAGAAGTGACGGGAGTGAATGTCAAAGCCCAGAGACGACCCATTTTTGACAAGGCCGAAGACTTGGACAAACAATCAAAGTACAGATAAATAAATGGTTGCGCCCGCAGGCTGCCTACGTATCCCTTTGTAAGGAATCAAACCAGCGTAGTTCAGGGGCAGGATGCAAAATGATATGCAGAAATATTTTGATAATTGGACTTATACGCTATGCGGAGCCGGTTTGAAAATTGGACTTATACGCTACGCGAAGCCGGTCTGAAAATTGGACTTATACGCTACGCGAAGTCGGTTTGATAATTGGACTTATACGCTACGCGAATCCGGTTTGAAAATTGGACTTATACGCTACGCAAAGCCGGTTTGAAAATTGAGGATTTATGCAATGCACTGTAATGTAGTGGCTAAAATGCAATGTAATAGCTAAGAGGAAAAGGTACCTTACAGGGGCAATTGGCAATGACTTACCTCGACAATGTCCTACCTCATGCTGATGTGGGGAATCTTCCTCTTCTTCTCAGTTGAACCACAGGTACTACTTTTCTCCCTGACTATGGGTACAGCTTTCCCTATTCTCCAACAGGGTGACAGACTAGGTTGGATCAGTATCTAGAATTGAGGCGCATACAGATGCTATCTCAATCTATGGGGCTGCCATACAGATTTCAAGCCGAGGATATACCCCTGGGTATTTAAACCAGACTTTAGTCTCGAAAATCCCGAACCTTTGCATTCTAGGCATGAGCCATTCGAACTCTAGTTTCCACCGTCTCAGTTGGTCTCCTAGGAACTCACCGCTAACACAGGTAGGTGGCTATATCAAACCGCTGGAAGTCATTCGGGCCCGACAAACACCAAAGGAATTGCACCTTTAGAGGATTTAAGGTCTCCTAGACCGGAAAGTGCACAAGATGGTGCGAATAAATGCAAGTGCGATGCAGAGAATAGCGTGATAAAATGCATGCACAAAGCAAGTAGGGTGCACAAAATAGCGCGGTAAAATGTATGCACCATGCAAGACCTGGCACACAGTTTACAACATAGCATTCCATTCATTTGGCATACAGCTCACTTCACAATATTCTGTTCATTTGGCACGCAGCTCGAAACACACACACTCTGTTTAATCTGGGCACACAACTCTTTTGGGCAGACAGTAGATCTAGGGCACACAGCGCATTCTTCGGGCACGCAGCTCGTTTTTGGGCACACAGCTATTTTTGGGCACACAACTTATTTTCGGGCACACAGCTCATTTCTGGGCACACAGCTCGTTTTTGGGCACACAGCTTGTTTTCGGGCACACAGCTCATTTTCCGGGCACACAGCTCGTTTCCAGGCACACAGCTCATTTCCTGGCACACAGCTCGTTTTTTCAGGTACACACTTGCGTTCTTGCACACAAATTTCGCTTCCAGCACACATTGCTGCTTTTTCGAGCACAAATTTCGCTTCGAGCACACATTACCACTTCCGAGCACACACTTGCTTTTTTCGCCACACTGCTTCGTTTGCACACAGCTCACTTTCTGGGCACACGGCTTGTTTTCGGCACAATTTTGTTTTTTCAGCACACAAATTTCACTTTTCGGGCACACACTTGTTTTTTTTTCTAGCACACTGCTTCGTTTGCACATGGCTCACCTTCCAGGCACACAGCTCCTTTTTGGGCACACACTGCTTTCAGCACACAGCTCATTTCGGGCACACACTGCTTTTTTTTCGCACAACTCATTTCGCACACTCTTTTTGGGCACACATACCACTTTCTCTGCACACAAATGCTTTTTTTGGGCACACACTGCGTTTGCACACACTCACTTTCCGCACACACTGCTTTTCGGATACATAGCTCCTTTTTGGGCACACTGCTTTCGAGCACAACTGCTTTTCGAGCACACACTGCTTCGTTCGCACATACTGCTTTTTTTTGAACTGCAGCTCATTTCCCGCACAAGCTCATTTTTTAAGCACAATTTCATTTCGGACACGTACTGCTTTTTGGGCACACAGCTTGTTCTTTGTTTTGAACATGTAGCTCATAAATTTTCATTTCTGAACACACAGCTCAAACTTTTTCTTGTGAACACGCAGCACACACTGATTAAAATTTGAACACACAGCTCAAACTTTTTGTCGTGAACACGCAGCACACACTGATTAAAAGTTGAACACGCAACCCAAACTTTTGAATACGTAGCCCATTTTGATTGTGAACACGCAGCACACACTTGTTGAAAAAAGTTGAACACGCAGCCCAAAATTTTGAATTTCTGAATACGCAGCCCAAATTTTGAAGGTGAACATGTAGCACACACTTGTTGAGAGTTGAACACGCAGCCCAAACTGTTGAATTTCTGAACACGCAGCCCAAATTTTGAAGGTGAACACGCAGCACACACTTGTTGAAAGAAGTTGAACACGCAGCCCAAAATTTTGAATTTCTGAACATGCAGCCCAAATTTTGAAGGTGAACACGCAGCACACACTTGTTGAGAGTTGAACACGCAGCCCAAATTTTGAAGGTGAACATGCAGCACACACTTGTTGAGAGTTGAACACGCAGCCCAAACTGTTGAATTTCTGAACGCGCAGTCCAAATTTCGAAGGTGAACACGCAGCACACACTTGTTGAGAGTTGAACACGCAGCCCAAACTATTGGATTTCTGAACACGCAGCCCAAATTTTGAAGGTGAACACGCAGCACACACTAAGATTCTGAACACGCAGATCATTCTTAATTCTGAATACGCATATCATTCTTAATTCTGAACACGCAGCTCATTCTTAATTCTGAACACGCAGCTCATAAATTTTCATTTCTGAACACACAGCTCATTCACTTCGTTTTGAACATGCAGCTCACACATTTGGATCTGAACAAGCAGCTCACACATTTGAATTTAAACATGCATGTAGACACTCCATTTTTGACTGTCCTCAAGACTTGGACGTCACCGTTTGAACACCCGGTGATTATCCATGTTTGTGTTCGTTTGGAGTTCCCGGAGGTCTCGGCTACGCGCCTTGCCTCAGGATCTCCGAACTTGACCGTTTTGTGTCTGGTTTCACACCAAACACTTGTGTTTTGCCTTGGAAGGGCAGGGGATGCCTTGTGAGGTCTCCCCACACATCACCGGCCGTGGCTTGAGGCCACCGGCTGCTGTTTGTGCACATCGGCCATATATTTGGCCGATCGGCCATCAATTTTGTCAAAATGGCAATTTTGAGCAGCCGACTACTGTTCATCTGCTTTTGCAGATATTTTAGGACAGCTGTGTGGCATTTTGTTCCCGTCCATACACGTGTATGGAAGGATGCTCCTCTTGTAAGCTTATTGAACAAGCTTTACAAGATTGTTTGCCTATAAGAGGAGGGCTCTTCTCTTGGCTTTAGGGTTAGAAAAATTTTGGTTAGAAAAGTGTGGAAGAAGCTCTGGTTTTAGGGTTTGAGTTCCATACATAACCTATCTGTATATCTCTCTTGTGTGTATTCTAGGTGTAGTTGTCCTTACTATTGCACACAAACACATAGTCTTTCACCTTCTCTTGGTTCTTGAGGGACCTGAGGCTTGTTCTTGCTGTTCTTGGCTGGATTGAAGCTCAAGGAGGCAACAAGATCATCTTTTGTGAAGAGGTCTACAAGGGTGAGACACTAGTCCCTTTTATCCCCATTTTTGCATAGCTTGTTAGCCTATCTTAGAACTATTTTTGTGCTTAGTGTATAATACAAAAAAGTTCTATTTTTGGGCCCTCTAAATTGTTTGTTTAGAGTGTTTTCTGGTTTGGAGGTGTTTGACCACCCTTAGGCCTTGAGAGGCCCCATTTTGTGCCATTTTTGGTGAGCTCCGAGACTTTGGTGCTTGGGCCTCCTCACCACTGAAATCTTGAGGGATTTCAGTGGTAAGGATGGTGCCTTAAAGTCTCAAGAAGGAGAGGGCCACCCCCTCTCCTTGTTGTCCTTGAAAAGGGCACTTTTTGGCCTCTTGAGGGAGCATCATGTTTGAGTGTTTGTTGATCATGCCATGGCTGTGTTTTATGCTTATTATGTCATGATATAACATTTTTGTGTGTTGGTTTTGGTACACCATGTTAGCTTAACATACATGCCATGTAATGCCTTGTTGTTGCCTTAATATGCCTTAGGTTGTAAGCCCTTGTTTTAGCATGTTTTAGGCTTAACTTTGTGAAGCTTCAATGCATGTTTTTGTATGCTTTAGCTCTGTTTTAAGTTGTTTTAGTCATACTTGTCATGTATTGCATAGCCCCTTTGCATTTTTGGCTTGTTGGCCTTAAGTGTGTGAATGTATAGCATGTATCCTCGCTTCATTTCAGTGGGTTGGGATCATTTTTCATGCTATGTCAGTCCCTCTAACATGCTTGTATGCTTGCCTTAAATACCTCTTTGATGCCTTATGAGCTTGTGTTGTATGCTCCTTGAAAGTGCATTTGTGCATGCCTTCATATTTGAGCCACTTAGATGCCATCTAAGTAGTCTTTTGGCCTTGTTTTAACATGCTAAAAATCTATTTTTAGTTGTTTAATGCATCCCATGTTGGTCTTGCTAAGTGTGGTCCAATACCCCTTTAGCTTGTCTTGATACTTGGACCATTTGCATGCTAATGTTTGCTTTATTTGAGTTGGTTTGGCACCATATTCTAACATGATTTTCAGAGCTTGTGTTGCATGCTAATTATCCATGTTATGCCTCTTTTAAGTGTGCTTGAGAGTGACCCCTTTTGATGCTTAAGTGTTGGACCATAACATGTGCATGTGTGTATGTGTGTTTGGCCTCACTTCCTTAGCATTATGGCTACTGTTTTGGGCCTAATTAGAGCTTCCTAATTCATGTTTAAGTCCACCCTCTATTTGGTTTGCATGCTTACTTTGCATGTTTGCTTGCATGCTTGCATAAGTGTCTTGTATTGCCATGTTGCATCCTTAGCTTGTATGCCTAGGTTGCATTGCATCTTGCATGCGTGTCTTGTCCCTTGATTTAGTGATAGGGATTGGGCCTTTGATTGTTTGTGTGCATTGCATTACATTTGAAATCGAAGTTGCACACTTGATTCTTTGGGCCATCACGCATGGAAATGCGTGACTGGTGGTCCAAGAATCGAGGTACATCCTCCTTTGAGTCCGTAACATGATAAGGGGCTTGTTTGGTGCATATATTGTTTGAGTTGCATTGCCATGCAAGTTCTGTCCTCTGCTGCTGTAAGTTGCAGGTTCTGCAAGCATTTTTGGCCGACCGGCATAATATAGTGTCGACCGGCCATCCATTGGTAGCCGATGGATGCATCTTGTGCCGATGGCCATATCTAGCAGCCGGTGGTAATTCTACTCAGCCGGTGGTATTCCCCAATGTCCAGGGAAGCAATTCAGAGACTTTGGCAGTCCTCAAAGGAGCAGAGCAGGGAAAACAGAGGCAGTCTATGCATGGCAGTGCACTTCCGAGCAAGACCGAGCATGCATCGCATTGGACCTGCTTCCCGAGGTGGTTTACTGTTTTTTTCTAGCTTAGTTGGTTTGTTAACTAATTAGGTAATTTGTAATAATTAATTAGCTCGTAGTTAATTAATTTGTATTATTCTTTTGGTCCCTCCGAGCGAGGGCAAATCTGTAACAAGTGTGGGTGCGTGTGTGTGCATGTCTTCCAATCCCCACTTTTTTCTTCCCTTTTATTTACCTGCTTTTGATGGTTAGTATTAGGGCATGTTTATTTTAGCATACCTCATGCAATGCATGCGTGCATTCATGCATTTGTCTTACATGCACCGAGCTCGGTACATCATGCTAACTGCATTGTATTTCAATTCCAAATTGAATACGTGTTATTTGTAGTATTTCACATGCCACTTTAGGGTTTGCCGAGCCCATCCTAATCACATTCTATATGCGATGCATTAGCCACTTAACATGAACTAGGGACATGCATGTTTGCTAACTAGTTTATTGTTTTAGCATAGAGTACAATGTAAGTATTTATGCTTTAGCATCTTGCATGCGTGTGAATGTTAACATGACAGTATGCTTACCACGTGGCTAAGTGCTAATATGAGATAAACTGCCTGATTGTCTGTGGGTGAAGGTTGGATTGTTTGAGTTGGAAAAACTTGTTGAAATCCGTGTTTTAGCCTACTTGCGAGTAGCAAATTCCAAAGCATTTTCAAAACAAACTGATATGCAATGCTTGTTTCCAAATTAGGCAATCTAGTCTATACTTGTTTACTGTGCGCATAACATAGTAATTCTAGGCTAATAACCGGAATAAGAACATGTAATGTTTTCAAAATCGGATATCATGGTTAGTAGAGGCCGGTCTTCGGACCGGGCGAGAGGGGGTGCTCATAGCTGACCTTCCCTAATCGTACCCAAGCTCCCGAGCCGAGGCAACTTTGGTGATGACGGACACGTGGCCTTTGGCACAGAGTCAGGGTTTCCTAAATTTCCCAAAATAAAATATTTAGGTGGCGACTCTGTATCTGGCAAAGCAGTCCATGTTTGACATTTCTTTCAAAATCTGTTTTTCTCAAAACGATTTGCCGGATTTGGACTCTTTGGTTCAGATTTAGAACCGTAACAAAATCGAGTCCGAACTGTAGTGGGGTCCCCCGCGGGCGTTGTTACAACGCAGCTCACTCATTTGAATTTGAACACGCAGCTCACACATTTGGATCTGAACACGCAGCTCAAACATTTGAATTCGAACACGCAGCTCGCCGATTTGAATTTGAACACGCAGCTCGTACATTTGAATCTGAACACACAGCTCATACATTGGAATTTGAACACGCAGCTCGCGGATTTGAATTTGAACACACAGCTCATACATTTGAATTTGAACACACCGCTCATTCTGAACATACAGGATGCGGCGACGGAACTTATACAAGTTGAAACAAACTCAGATGCCCAACATTTTCCCTCTCTTCTTTTGCTTTGTAGCCCGGAACTTTCATAGCTTCAAATGGGTCCTGGTTTTACTGTTTTCACATGACTTGGGTTGAACCCTGCGGTTTTATGAAAGAACAAATTCTATTTTGCACAAATGTGGAGAATGGCACGGCACTTGGAGCACAAAACGATTTTATTTTTGAAATTGAGAGATGAGTTTTCGACCAAGTATTGAGCCTACGACTGAACACAACAAAACGACTCAACAAGGAAGTAAAAGGCACACAACCTAGACATATCAAACAACACTCGAAACGACTCAAAACAAGAATCGAGATAAAACAAAAAGACACGACACTCAGACGTGCACAGGGAGCCTGTTTCACCGGGTAGTGTTTCCCACCCTTTCTCATTTGTGATTCTCACATCACTCTGGCACTCAATCTCTTGTTTTCTGAAAAAGCCCTTTTCTCACTTTTTCTCTCATCGCACATCTCTCTATTCTTCAATCTCTCATTTTTCAATCCCTTCCCTGGGTGGTTGATGGATAAACAGGAAGTTACGGGCTCTTGCCCCTAGCATTCTGCTAGATCCTTCTTCTTCTGCGCGTAGCTAGTGAGTTTCTCCCACAGAGGGGCTGTACTACAATTGGGTGTGTAGCAAATCTGCAGCTGACATCAGTTAACGATGTTCTGCTGGGGAGTTTGGACGTGATCAGATCTGTCCAGATGAGGGAGTGGAATATCTTGATCCATTCCAGTTCGTGCTTTGCACTTGGCTTGACATCTCGTTGCTCAGAGGGTGTGAGAGCTTTTCAGCCCTTTTGCTGTTAGCTTCAGTTGTGCCCTAGAGTGTCCTTCTTGGCAAGTATGGTGCCCTTTCTGGCAAGTATGTTGACAACGGGGAAAAGACAGAACATCTGACTCAACTGTGCCCCTAGTTTATCATTTCGACCATTTTTTATTTTTGGCTTTCTACTAAAACAGTTTTGACCAAAATGAGAGTTAGATTAACATGCTTGTTCAATTTTCTGATTTAAAATCATGCAAGTCAGGCTATGAGCATTGAAAATTTTCCTTTTTTGGGTCCAAGAAATGGTCCAGTTTTGGAAAAATTGAAATAATTTTCGAGAGAATTAGTCAACCTCAGTAAAAATTCTCAAAAACTATTTTTGCAAACGGCCATTGCTCAACGAGCATGAAACCTACTCTTGAGATGCACAACCTCGGATCCAAAGGAAAACTGCCCCGTGCTCGAAGAGAGCTGTATGGCAACGGAAAGTTGCCTCTTGTTTGAACGGCACCGCGGCGCATTGAATGGCAACGGAAAGTTGCCCCTTGTTTGGATGGCACCGCAGCGCATTGTAGTCAGTCCTCAGAGTGACGAACACAAACAAATCCTCAGATACAGAGAAGACAAAGATGACCAAAATTACATGGACACAGTCGAATTTTGAAGTGTTTTACGGCTGGACTTCAGAATGAAGTTGCCTACGTATCCCAAAGATGGGAATCAAGCCTTACGTAGTTCGGGGTTAAGGTACACTCGGGTATTAACATCTCCTTTTTAGGCTCTAGCTTTTGCCAAGGCGCGCTATGGGTTTTCTTCTTGAGCTTTTTTTCTTTTCTTTTCAATTCTTTTCTTCTCTTTTTTCCTTTTTTTTTTTTTGCTTTTCTTCTTTTTTTCTTCTCTTTTTTTTTTTTTTGCTTTTCTTCTTTTTTTCTCTTTTCTTATTTTTTTTTGCTTTTTGTATATATCTTTTCTTGCTCTAACTTTTGCCCGGGTCGCCCTTCTGGGTTTTCGACCCAGTGAGCCTCTCAAAGGGTAAAAGTGTAACTTGGTCCATGCCAAATGGTTGTAGGGTTTTGAAGTCATATGTATCCAGGAGAGTGGCTGTTGATTTGCAAGAGGACTCATCTTCGGCTCTTCGAGCACATCTGACATCTTTGCCCCTAGTTCGAAAGGTGCTTCCGACCTAGCTTCGCAAGCTATTTTTGGTGACATCTGGTTTTCTTGATCTGATTTTCTTGCTACTAATTCATGGGCTGCTTCGAATCTGGCCACTCAGGCCTCACATTGTAGTTGACCGTTGAACATTCTAAATTCAAGTTCAAGGTTCAAAAGTGAGGGGTTGAGTCTCGGGGCTGAGAGCGATCCTAAGCTGTACAATCTCAATAGTGATTCCACACATCTTCGCAGGACCGCGCAAAACATTTTTTGAAAGTTTTTAAGAAAGCGACAAATCGCTCGCGCTGAAGACAGTGTAGAACCTATCTGGATCAAAGCTAGGGTCCTTCTCAGTACTCACACTAACAAGCATGTTTTCATTCATTAAGGGCTTAGCACGCCTCTCTTTCTCTCAATTGATCAAAGTTTTGCAAATCCCGAGGAATTCCTTCCTCTTCATTTTCTCCACAGTGTTCAAAAAGTTTTTGGAAAACTTAGGTCAATGCAATGAGTTTGAGGCATAGAAGAGTGAGTGAGATGCTCCGCCATTTCATTCAAATCCTCTGGCACAACTGGCGCAAAGCAGAAGCGAAGACAAGAATGTGAAAATCACTGATGTTCATTCCAATCTGTTGGCACAACTGGCTCCCTAGCAGAAACAGACTCAAAAGAAAGCGAAAAGACACACAAAACAAAATGGTGATGCCCGAGGTAACACCCCCGGAATCACCCGACTCCTATACAACAGGACTGACTCGATACAACAAGACAGACCCAAAACAAAAGAGACAGACTCAAAACAAAAAGACAAACTCAAAACAAAACAACAAGACTGACCCAATACCCAAGTCAGAAAGCACAAAAGCTAGCATTCGCGAATGCTCAAAACAGTGCGTGTCGTACGCCACATCCAGAGTAAACTGAGTGCCGCCCGCAGGTTGTTCATCCCCTCAATCACATGGTCACGTTATCCCCCACAAGTTCACTGATCAAGTGCCGATAGACTCTGCAGGACCTGGTGTGGGGATGTCCCCGTTGTCAATCAAATTTTGTATCTCGTGGCGGAGACGGACGCAACTGTCGGTGTCATGACCGGTTTGTTGATGGAAAGCACAGTACTTAGTCGGGTCATGCTTCGGAGGAAGAGGATCGGGTAGAGGCCGTGGTTCAAGGGGTTTAAGGTGCCCCCTTTCAGCAAGGATCTAGAGCGCCTTAGACAAAGGCATGTAAAGGGCATGGAAGACTCTGTGCCCTCAGGGTAGATACTTCGAGGTTTGCCGACTTTTGCCGAACGCACTGGCAAAAGGATCGGCAGGTGCTGCCTTGGCCTTCTGATCCTTTCCCGGTGTAGAGTTGGGATTGGAGGGGACTGTTCTGGCATGACAGGGCCTATTCCGATTTTTTGCCTGGCTGGAACTCTCCTCGGTTGGAGTGGGGAAAGCATCATCCATAGTTTTAGCCACCACTGCGAATATTTGTTGTTTACTCAATCCTCCGGCTTTCAAAGCCTCGACTGCCCACAGCAGTTGTTCAACGGGATAGGCATCTGTTCCCACCTTATTCTTACCTCTGGCCTCAGCTTGATCGAGGGTTTAGGTTGCTATATCAGAGCAAAACCCGGTTGTTGTTAACGCGTCATGGCCATAGCTTGAGACAGCCTCAGGTTGGCTGAGCTCGATTACGATTCGCCCCAATAGTGGGGGCACTTGTGGCACAGAATTCCCAGCGTAGAATGTGGTTGGTGGCGAAGCCGACATTTCGTAGGTGAGATCAGCCACAAATCGCTGAAGATCGCCGATCATTCCCATTAATTCAAACATGGTGGGCTCACGAGCTTGACACAATCGTGGCGTCCAGACGGGGCGCGCCGCAGGTGACCTGGGCGGGTATGGTATTTCAACATTGGTCTCATCCCGCAAGATGTTTCCTTAGTCTAATGTGGCTGTTATGGCCACAATTTCTTCTGAGCTCTGTGCCATCACGGCCTGCTAAGTTTGGAGAAAGGTGACGTGACTGGTGACTGACGGATCAGATGAACCAGGAAGCCTTGACTGGCCTTTCTTTGTGCCTGTTTGGTGCAGCTTAAAAGTTGCTTATTTCAGCTTTCAGCTTAATTTAAACTATTTTGATGTGTTTGGTTTAGGTTATAGTTTATAGCTTATAGTTTTTTGGAAGTCAGAAATCAGCTTATTCTTTAAGTGGGGAAGGAGATGCTTAATTTATAAGTTAGAAATCAGCTTATGTTCATAGTTATAAGCTATAACCTATTTAGGCATAAGCTATAAACACTTTCCCACAGCTCTACCAAACAAGGCCTTTATCTTGCCTCAGTGAAGGAAAATACTGGCTGCTCTGAATTGGATCTCTGAACCCTTTCCCCCCTAAAAGAGAAAACAGGCAGCATCTCAGCCCAATTTTACCAAGACAGATACCCGGAGATATAATCAATTATCGTTTTAAAATTCGAATCGATACTCCGCAGATAACTGATTCCCAAAATACTGAACTGGTGCCCGCATGCCTGATACCCAAACTCATAAACTGCTACATGCATTTCCCTGTTGTAGACGTCCCCGAACGCATCCCGGGGAGGGAGTGCGAGTCCCTCCCGTTCTGGTTCGCTATTGGGTCACTACAGTTCGAAGGACTCAATTGTTTGTCGTGGTTCATAATCTGAACCAAAGAGTCCAACTCTAGCAAATCGTTTTGAGAAAAATAGATTTTGAAAAAAAGTACCAAACATGGACTGCTTTGCCAGATACAGAGTCGCCACCTAAATATTTTTTAATGGGGGAATTTAGAAAACCCTGACTCGGTGCCAAAGGCCACGTGTCCGTCATCACCAAAGTTGTCTTGGCCCGGGAGCTTGGGTACGATCGGGGAAGGTCAGCTATGAGCACCCCCTTTCGCCCGGTCCGAGGACCGGCCTCTACTAACCATGATATCCAATTTTGAAAACTTTATGTGTTCTTATACCGGTTATTAGCCTAGATTTACTACGTTATACGCACAGCAAACAAGTATAGACCAAATCACCTAAGTTGGAACAAAACACTACATGTTTGTTTTGAAAACGGTTTGCTACTCGCAAGTAGGCTAAAATGCAGGTTTTGCCACCCTCAAGTGGGCTTTAGAAAAGATGATTTTGCCACTAACTAGTGGGCTTAAAACTCACAGTTTTTAATGCATTGTCCCAATTTAGGTAATTCAACCTCCATCCACAAGCATTCAAGCAGTTATATCACATAAGCAGCTAGCCTCATGGTAATCATGCTATTATGGCAACATTCATACGCATGCGATATGCTAAAGCATAAAAGCTCACCTAGTACTCCAAGCCAAAACAGAAACTAGTTAGTAATCATATGCATGATCCTAGTTCATGTTAAGTGGCTAATGCAACACATGCAAAGAATGTAATCTAGACAGGCTCGGCTATCCTAAACATGGCATATGGAATGCTACAAATAGCATGTATTCAATTTGGAAATCGGAAAAACAATGCAGTTTGTATGATGTACCGAGCCCGATGCATGTCAACAAATGCATGGATGCACGCATGCATTGCATAAGGTATGCTAATTTAAAAAATGCCCTAATCTACCATCATAAGCAGATAAATAAAAGGGAAGAAAGAAATGGGGTTGGAAGACATGCACACACACACGCACACACCTTTATTACAAATATGCCCTCACAGAGGGACCAAAAGAATATACTGATCCCAAATAATACAGTCCAAATACAAAATAAAATATTACAAAACTCTAATTATCAAATAAATGCAGAATAGAAAAGATGGCCACAGCCCCCGGATGCGCGAATGATGCATGCTCGATCCGTCTTGCCCGGAAAACCCGCACCATACCACTGCCGCCTTTTCAAAATCGCAAAGTCCTGAGACACCTTCTATGCACACCGCAAAGACACCATCGGCCGGATGAAATGACCACCGCCGCTTAAAATGACCATCTACCGCTTGAGAGGTTATCGCCACCAATACATTGTCGTTCGGCACTGCTCACGGCCGGCAAACAATTCTGCGGAAGACTTTTGATAAAGAACAAGGCCGCATAAAGGTATGGCATGGAATTTCAAGGCAATGTATGCATGGACACACTCCCTATCATGCAATGGACTCAAGGGAGCATGGCCCTTGACCCCCGGGCCATCAATGGCGCATTTCGACGCATGATGGCCTAAGAGGCCAAGTTTGCATTTCAATGTCAAATGCAATGCACACAAACATACAAGGGACCCAACCTCAATCATGGTTGATCAAGAGGTGAGGCAATGCACAACAATGCACATGCAACCTAAGCATGCAAGCTAACACACAAACATGCAATGCAACTACATGACACACACAATGTACATAACATAACATGCACAACGCATTGAAACATGACATACACAATACAAGATGGGCTTACACCAATACAAGTGGACCTCAGCCACACTCACATAGGAGGCCATTAGGTGAAATGAGGCAACCGAAATGCACACAAACATGTTCAATGCATGGACCAATCCTAAGATACAACATGCAACTCTAACAAGGCATGGCAAATGATGAAACATGGCATATAAACATACAAACTTCAGTCCTGGAATATGATGCACAATGACCCCGAAACATGCAAATACGTCATACAATACATGCTATAGGCCCCGAAACCCAAAACTAGTCGGATGCATTGAACTATAACTATGCAAAGCAAGCATTTTTAGACTATGAAGTATGAAGACAGAAGCAAGGAAGTCCCAAAAAAAGCATGTTTACAGTTCAAAACATGGCCAAACAGTGAACAAAAGTGAGGCTAAGCTATCATGCAAAAATGGCTCCGCAAGGGAGGTAATGAAGCAAGTGGTAGATGCAAAGCCCAAACTGAAAAAGACCCTTCTACAACACTGAAGAGGGACCAAAAATATGACTACTTACAGTAGATGACAAGCCCCAAATCAATATACAAACATGCTCAAAATGCAATGCAAGATTAAGGCCACAAGAGGGCTATAACATGAAGTATACAAAACATGCATCAAACAGCAAAAGACCCTTCATGGGACATGGAGAGGGGGTCAAAATAAGACCCTTTTCAGTTCTGATCAGGGTCGAAAAAAACAGAAGCTCAATGTGCTAACAAGTCATGCAAAAATGGGGACCAAAGAGGGGTTCAATGGCAAGTGACACATGGAGGTCCCCAACAGTGTTGAGCCCTTCTTCAATATTAAAGAAAGGCTCAAAATAAACCTCTTTACAGTTTACATCGAAGCTCAAAAATACTTGTAAATAAGGCTAACCAATGAAGCTAAAAAATACAAGTTTAAGGGAAATGGGTGCTTACCCTTGAAGAGCAAAGAAACCAATGACCCTTGGTCCAAGTTTCTGAGCTTCTAACCTCTGCAAATGGCCTCCAAAGTGCTGGAATGGAGGATGGAGGTGTTGTGCTAGGTGTTGTAGGGAAAATGATGCAAGAACAAAGGTGTTTGGAGGCTTGGATAAGATAGATATAGAGGGTTGTAGATATATATATGTTAGATATATATGTCTACTCTCTGGTTTTTTACTCAAAAACTCCAACCCCCAACAATGGAGGAGGAGGGCTCCTTATATAGGCAAAGGCAAAGGCAAAGGCTCCAAGCTTCTCCAAGAATCTAAATGAAAGGGGCAAAGGGTGCAAATGGCTCAAGGCTTCTTGGAGAAGCTAAAACAGCTGGCCAAGCTTCTCCAAGAAGCTTGGCCAAAGGGTTCAAGCTTCTAGAAGCAAAAGGGGGGTCAAAGGCTCAAAAGGGTGCAAAATAGCCACATATATGCATGGGGGGTCGGGTCTGTGCATCCCAGCTGGCACAGCTGGCATGCACCATGCCTGCAAGAGTCAAAAGGGTCAAATTGGCCAAGAAAAAGGGTCATCGGCCAAATAAATTGCCGGTCGGCACAATAAATTGCCGACCTGCAATTTGTACTGGCCGG
The DNA here is from genome assembly GCA_025200525.1 of Camellia lanceoleosa. NCBI lineage: Eukaryota > Viridiplantae > Streptophyta > Magnoliopsida > Ericales > Theaceae > Camellia > Camellia lanceoleosa. The sequence continues at coordinate 32,548,834 of CM045771.1, read as the reverse complement.
TCGGCTAAATAGAGTACCGATGGGTGGCTAATGAAGTCAAAAAGTGCCGGTGGATGTCCAGATTGAAACCCCGGAAGTTAGCTTTCTAATGGCGCAAATCTTGCATTAAACTTCCTCCTGTGCAAAAAGTTATGCCCTTTTTGGTGAAGCCGCGCAGATTCGATCCAACCGGACTGATCCCCTGCTTCAACCAACCATATCTCCCCCATCCGAACTCGGCTTTAGGAGATTCTTGAGTGCAAAGTGAAGCCCCGGAAGTCTTCTTTCCAATGGTGGTGGCCTCATAGCTAAACTCCAAGTGTATAGACAGATGAGCTTGATTTAGCGAGGACTGCTCGTCCCTCTCTTAGCGGTTCTTGCCTGTCTTCTTCTCCAACTTGTTTTCTCCCCTCTTCTCCTCTTCTCTTCAACTTCAAACCCCTAAGCAAGGTGTTTTGAAAGATTTTTCAAAGATTTCATCTCTGTTTCATTCATCTCCACTTTGTCCTTGCTCGGTTTACCGAAAAGCGCACCATTTACCGAAATGCGAGCGTCGGAACATCGTGGAAATTTTATTTCAAAAATGTTTTGAAAGAGAGGGTTTTAAGGTCTAAAAACCATCCAAAATAATTTTGGTTCAAAATGGGGTGTGAAGTTGAGATTCGCCTCTCTCCTTGCCGAAGAAATTGGACCTGTGCTCTGCACACCTTTCTCCACCAAGTAAACCATCAGTAGTGCCCAAGTCTTGAGGGCAGTCAAAAATGGGGTGTCTACACCTGTAGAGACGCACTCTAAAAGCACATAATAGATAAGTGAGAGCCAAAACACCCCTATGTTGGGGTAGGGTTTTTCCTGTCCTATTTTGTCAGGAGCTAGGGTTTCACTACGCACACAGCGGTTTCAAACAACCTATATCGGGTAAGCAACCTGTCCTAGCTTGGAATGGTCACTATGGTTCTGAATATGCACTAGGTCGAATGGTCAAAAGGATGCCCCGGTAAAATCGGGGTTTGTGTTCCCATATTGTCAGAGCCCACAACCGGTCAGCCTTATGGTCATGCCTTGACAAGACAAGCCTCCGGCAAACCGTTCAGGAATAGCAGATGGCAAACACGGTGTCCTAGGCGCACCAATGCAAATGCAATGCAAAGAAACGCATAAGTGTAGTCAAAATAAGATATCATGAGTTCGAGTCAAGTTCTCTAACTCCCCAGCAGAGTCGCCAGAAACTGTAACAAGTCCGCGGGGGACCTCGCTACAGTTCGGACCCGATTTGTGTCACGGTTCTCCATCTGAACCAAAGAGTCCAAATCCGGCAAATCGTTTTGAAAAAACAGATTTTTGAAAGAAGTGCCAAACATGGACTGCTTTACCAGATACAGAGTCGCCACCTAAATATTTTATTTTGAAAAATTTAGGAAACCCTGACTCGTGCCTAAGGCCACGTGTCCGTCATCACCAAAGTTGCCTTGGCTCGGGAACTTGGGTACGATTGGGAAAGGTCACTTCGTGAGCACCCCCGCTCGCCCGATCAAAGATCGGCCTCTACTAACCATGATATCTAGTTTTGAAAACATTATGCATTCTTATTCCGGTTATTAGCCTAGATTTACTATGTGATGCGCACAGCATACAAGTATAGACCGGGTCGCCTGAATTGGAACAAAACATTTCATGTTTGTTTTTGAAAGATGGTTTGCTACCCGCAGGTAGGCTTAAAAATACAGATTTTGCCACCCTCAGGTGGGCTTAGAAAAGATGGTTTTGCCACTATCTAGTGGGCTTAAAACTCGCAGTCGATGATTTGTTCCAATCCAAATAACCCAACCTTCACCCACAGGCATTCAAGCAGTTATATCACATAAGCAGTTAGCCTCATGGTAAGCATGCTATTCATGGCAGTCACTCACACACATGCAAGGATGCTAAAGCATAAAAACTCACCGAGTACTCCAAGCCAAAACAGAAACTAATTAGAAATCCATGCATGATCCTAAGTATACAGAAATGCCTAATGCAACACATGCAAAAATGCAACTATAGCATGCTCGGCTATTCCAAACATGGCATATGAGATGCAACAGCTATCAAGTATTCAACTTGGAATTGAAATACGAATGTAGTTAGTATGATGCGCCGAGCCTGGTGCATGCAAGACAGATGAATGAATGCAAACATGCTATCATACCGTATGCTAATTGAAACATGCCCTAATCTAACCATCATAAGCAGGTAAATAAAATGGAGAAAGATGTGGGGTTGGAAGACATACATCACACGCACGCACACTTATTACAGTTGTGCCCTCGCTCAGAGGGTCCGAAAGAATAATATACAGTCCCGAATAAATACAGTCCGAACAAGTACAAAAGTCCTAATTAATTTACAAATTAATCTAGGAAAGCTATAAATTGGCATGCAAGCTAGGGACTGTCTCAACTCTGATGAATGATGTATGTTTGGGCTACTTTGCGCGGAAATCCACTGGGATGCCCCAATTAGCCTCTGTTTTGCAATTATCCTTAGAAAGCATGCTAAACTCCGAAAGGTTGCCGATTCTTGATTTGCTGCAACAGAGAGCAAGAAAGGGGCATAGCAATGCATTTTCACATATGTATACATGCCTCGATCCTCGTGCCACCAATCACGCATATCGATACGTGATGGCCGAGGAGTCGAATTGCACAACTCAATATGAAATGAATGCACATATAAACATAACAATACCTAAACTCCATCATGGATAATCCGAGTGTTTGCGGATCGAATTGAGACACGCTCGTCACTCGAGTCTGAACGCCCTCGCTTTCCCGTCGCGGCTAACTCCTATCCCAAACACAATACAATATGCATGACATGCATGAATGCAACTAAGATACAACCTAACATGCACAATGCTATGGAATGGCATACACGATGCACGAGGTAACATGGCATACACAATGCTCTAACATACAACCTAGCATACGCAATGCTATGAAATGGCATACACAATGCATAATGGACTTACACCAACACAAGTGGACCTCAGGCACACTCACATAGGAGGCCATAAGATGAAAATGAGACTCTCGAGATGCGTGCACGCATGCACGCAAACCGAGGACCGAACCTAAGGCATGAATGCCACTCTAACAAGACATGGCAAGGCATGGAATATGGCATACTGGCATGCAAATTTCAGTAGCAAAATATGATGCAAAACAGCCCCAAAACATGGAAACATGGCACCCGATACATGGAATGAGACTCGAAACATGAAATTAGGTACATGGGATGACCTATGGCTATGCAAAGCATGCGTTATTTGAACATGAAGTGTGAAGAAAGAATCCAGACAGTCCCGAAACAAGCATATTTACAGTTTTAATCAAGGCCAAACAGTGAACACAAATAGGACTAAGCTAGCATGCAAAAACGGCCCTGAAAGAGAGATAATGAAGCAAGTAGCAGCTGCTGGCACTAAATGGCCAAGATCCCTTGAACAAAGTTTAAGAGGGGCTCAAAATGAAGCACTTTACAGTTTATAACAAGCCACGAAAAGAAACAAAAGTATGGGTAAACTATTATGCAAGAAATGGGCCAAAAGGGAGACAAAGAAGCAAGTGATCGTTTCTGGCCTCAAACAGAGGAGGGCCCTTCAACAAAGTTGAAGAGGGGCCCAAAAAATGATATTTTACAGTTAGTGACCAAACCCAAAACAGTGCACATGCAAGCTTAAAATACTATGCAAAATAAGCCATAAAAGAGAGCTATAACACAAAGAGCAAAAAGGGAGCTTCAAACAGCAAAAGTCCCTTGATCAAACATGAAGAGGGGATCAAAATAAAGCTATTTACAGTTCAGACCGGAGCCCAACAATACAAGAACAAGGGGCTAACAAAACATGCAAAAATAAGGCCAAAAGAGGGATAAAGAGGCAAGTGACAAAAGGAAGCCTCAAAAAGTGAAGAGCCCTTCAACAATGTTGAAGAAGGGCTCAAAATAAGCCATTTTTCAGTTTATAACCAAGATCAAAACAATTTACAAATGAGCCTAAAATACTATGCAAGAAAGAGGCATACAAGAGAGGTAAAGAAGCAAGTGTAAAAAGGAAACCTCAAATAGGGAGAGGCCCCTAAACAAACATGAAAAGGAGATCAAAATAATACTATTTTAAGTTAGGGTCGGAGCCCAAATATGCAAGCAAGTATGGCTAATATATTGAGCAAAATAAGGCAAGAAAGAGGGAGGAGAAGACTTACCCTTGAAGACCAAGTCTTTGACAGCCTTTGGACCAAGAAATGTTGCTCCTCAGCTCTGGAAAACAGTCCCAAAGTATTGGAAAGGATGGTGGTGGTGTGGTGCTATGAGGTGGTGTAGAAATGGTCCAAGAACAATGGATTTTGAAGCTTTGAAAGAGAGAGATGGATGATGTATGTATGCAAGGCTCCAAGAGGATTTTCTAACCCTTAAAACTGCAGGGGAGGGGCTGGCTATATAGGCCAAGGAGTGGGGGAAAAGAGGGGGAAAAATGGGGGGGAAAACCAATTCAAGTTTCCCCCCAAAAGGCCAAACTCTCGGGCATAGGACCTGGGGAAAAACAAAATACACATCTAGAACACACTTGGGGAGGGGGTCATGGCCGGCCAGCTCAAAAGGGCAAAAAAGGTCATCTAACTAGGTAAGTGGCCGGCCTGCTACATTCATTGGCCTGCCTGCTACTTTTCTGGCCTTTTCTGGCCGGCCTGCTACTTTTCAGGACAAAAAATGGGTCTTCCAGAAAAAAAGGTGGCCGGCCAGTTCTATGGAAGTCCAATGGTGTCCATTCAAGTGTCCAAATTGAAGCCCCAGAAGTTAGATTTCCAATGGCGCAAACCTTGCATTAAAATTCCTCCTATGAAAAAAGTTATGCCATTTTTGGTGAAGCCGCGCAGATTCGGTCCAACCGGAGTGATGCCCTACTTCAATCAACCATATCTCCCCCGTCCGGAATTGGATTTAGGAGATTCTTGAGTGAAAAATGAAGCCCCGGAAGTCTTATTTCCAATGGTGGTGGCCTCATAGCTTGATTCCAAGTATGCAAATGAATAGGCCCGATTCGGCGAGGGCTGTTCGACTCTTTCTTAACGGTTCATGCCCATTTTCTCCCCTAACTGGATTTCTTCCCTCTTCTCCTCTTTTCTTCAACTCCAAACCCCTAAGTAAGATATTTTGAAATATTTTTCAAAGATTTCATCTCTCTTTCATTCATTTCCACTTTGTCCTTGCTTGGTTTACCGAAAAGCGCAACATTTGACAAAATGCGAGCCTCGGAACATCGTAAAAGCTTTATTTCAAAAACGTTTTGAAAGAGAGGGTTTTAAGACTAAAATATTTTGAACAAGATTTTTTTGGTCTAAAAAAAGGGGTATGAAGTTGAGATTTGACTCTCTCTCCTGCCGAATAAATTGAACATTTGCACTGCACAACTTCCAAAACCATCAGTCGCGTCCAAGTCTTAAAGGTGGTCAAAAATGGGGTGTCTACAGGTGGCTAATTACAACGGAGAGAGTATTGGTTACGGTGATGAAGAGTGGTCAAAGATGGTGGTGGTTGTGATAGTGAGAGGAGGTCGAAGATGTTGATATTGTCGGAGGTGACTAGGGTTAGGGTTAGGATTAGGGTTAGGGTTTCAAAAATTAGGGTTTGAAGATTAGGAATGAGGTTAAAAGTGGAATTTTAAGTTGGGACAAAATTGGAATTAAAAAAATAAAAATTGAAGGAGGTCGGGTTCTAAGAAAAAAATGAAAGGGTGAATATCAATACTCTTGTTTAAAATACGAATTACCCTTGTAGTTATGAAAATTACAACATGCCCCTTCAAATTTCTAATAGCAAAACAAATTATCCATTTTATTAATAAATCATCAAATTAATTAATTGTTTTTAATAACGTCAGAAATATATTTCAATTGACAATTCAAGTAATTTTGTTGTTGCATAAAAGAGTTTTTTTTTTTTTTTTTTTTTTTTTTTTTTTTTTGCATAAAAGAGTAATTTTGTTATTCCATAAAAGAGTAGTTAAGAATTTCGTTTTTTTTTTCTATTAGTCCTGTTAAATAAAAAATTCTGCTAATGGATTATTCGTAATTTCGAAAAGTACAAGAGACAATTCACATTTTAAGTAAATCTCAGGAAGAATATTTTTAATTACCCTTAGAAACTTAGTATGTCTACATTTTATCAAAATCTCACTTGGATTTTTTTAATTTCAATTGTGACAATTATCAACTTATATTTTAAGTCAAATTGCAATATCATCCTTCTATCTATCAATAATGAAGCTAATAAAAGTGAAAGTTTAATAAAAGTACAAGAAATATAATGAGATTTTGATGAAATTATAAGAGTGATAATAATATGAGAAAGATATCACATATAGTTAACACGATAAGTTTTATCAGGCTTATTAATATTAAATGGGATGGAAGGATGACATTCAAGTTTAAAGTGTAAAAGATTAACAATTCGTTTGGGAAGTGATTTTTTTACTAAAATATGAGGTGAATAACTAAAGTGTTTGAAAATGATTTTGACTTTTCATGAAAAATGTGCACAAAATAGAAAAAATGAGAAAACATCTTTGACTTTTTCGTAATTTTTTTTCCCCTTTTTAGCATTTTTGTATCTTTTTGGACTATTTGATGCAACTTATTTGAGCTATTTATAACCTTTTTTTATTTTAATTACCAAAAAGTCCTGTCTACATATTTGGTGGTAGCTTAGGTCCTGTCAAAAAAATTTTGAACTAATAAGTCCCATTTATAGATAAAAAGACGTTTTGCCATTTAATCCCAAAACTGAGAATGTTCTCAATTTCAAAACTGAGAATGTTCTCAATTTTTTTCATAATAAAAATTGAGAATATTATACACTAAGAATGTTCTCAATTTCAAAACAAAGAATGATTTCAGTTTATAATTATCAAAACTAAGAAATTTCTCAATTTTTTTTCTAGTATTAACTGAGAATATTATCAATTTTGAGAAATTTCTTAATTTTTTTCATGATTAAAATTGAGAATATTATCAATCTACTCTCTTTCTCTTACATTTACCTTCTCCACTGCTGCAATGGTTGCAGAAGCACAGGTATAGGGAATAGGATAGGGAAATTTGGGAACAGAGATGAAAAGTGATCTAAATAAGCAAAATTCCTTTCAATCCGGTATATAACATCCAAAATTTATCAATTATTGGAAGTAAAACAATCCAAATCTACAGTATATCTATCAATTAGCATATAGAAAATAAAACATTACAACAACAATCAACAATATTTATATTTTTTTTATTTTCTTACAAAACCTGACGAAGAATTCTCCTAAGATTCACTGCCAAAGCCTTGCGATCGTATTCATGAAGTCCGGAATCAGACTCGTCGCGGTACTAGCCCACCGATTTCTGAGCTTCTAATACAATTTGAGAAATACCTGTGAATCAAAAAAAAAAAAAAAAACGAATAAGATTCAGATCGAAGATTATGCAAACATGTATGTACAGAATTGTAAGTGTGCATAGAGAGAGAATGAAGACAACAATGGATATTTGGCAGCTATGAAGGATGTCTTGGAAGGCTAAATTGGTCTATTAAAAATTAATGAGACTTGAAGCAGCAAATAATTTTATCTAGGACTTGATGGATTATAAGTTCACAAAATGGGACTTGTATGTAAAAGCCCTTTAAAAATTTATATCAGACTATTTGGTATAATTTTTCATATCTTTTATTAGACAAAAATAATTTAAGGAGAATTTAGGATTGGTTTGGTATGTTCTAAAAAAGTGTACTTTTTGACTTATTGGCTTATATGGGTTGGGTTTTGATTGGGTTTGATGTGATGTGTTAGAAAGGTGATGTGATTTAAATAAGATGATGTGACTTAAATAGGATAGTGACTTTTTGACTTTTTGTATTATTTAGTAGATGCAAACTTGGCCTTAGTCAAAGCCCCCTCATAATAAAACTTTAATGCATTAAAGAGTACAAAAAATATTTCTTGAAAAGTCCAACACACACTACTATTACCAAAGTATCATTAGTGAGTAATTTAATATTTTAAACTTTAAAATGATATAACTTTTAATCTAAATGTCAGTTTTTCTATGACCCAATGTGTCACTTGTAGCATCTCCTAACTCTTTTAACAATTTTTCATATTTTTCTTCTATATTAACATTTATAGGATATGTTAATTTATGAAAAAAAAACATAATTAAATGAATTTTATTTCTACCTATTTGATAATAATAATAGGAATATTCGATTTTTTTTTTAATATATATTTGATATTACATATTTCTATATTGCTTAGTTTTCTAACCCACTCTCCTTTTCTTTTATCTACATCCTACTCTTTTCTTACAAATTCATATTCAATATATTTTACAAATAGATTTAATATATACATTCTGGGGTAGTTTTTGTTGTTAATTTTTCTTTGTCGCTTTCTCTCAGGTTGTCGTACCAACTTACTACTGTACTCGTAAAGTTATATTCACTACAATTTGGAAAATTTTGTGCGCTCACTGTTGTGGATATTTATGATATATATATATATATATATATATTTTATCAGCAAAGAAAAATTTCATTTAACAGCATGAAATTAAAAGTACAGGAAGATGAGATGCATCGAGAGAGATTCAGAAGTATAAAAATACCCCTACTACTGCTACTCGCATCCATACAACCAACCCCTAAGCCTCTCGATTTTTAAATTAAAAAGTTAAGAAGAACTTAACTAGAAAATTAAAATACATGAATCCCCACATAAAAACCCACAAAAACACCATATGATGCATCTCTCTCTTCCATTGTTTTATTACCTCACTTGTATTTGTAGCACAATCTGTAACGCCCCCAAAATACAGAGATTCGGACTATCCATTCCACATCTCAAATTCATTCAACAAGCGGAAGCTTAATTAAATTTCAAAACATTTTACACACATAAAAACATTGTTAATATTACAAAATCATATCACATGCATTAATATATTCACTGATTCTAAAACCTGAATCTATAGCATGTGATCGATAAGCATTAATATCTAAACTATTACAAATTCATGTCGTACTGGCTACAAGTTTCTAAAATTATATTTGATTACAACAAGAGGAGTTTATAAGCCCAATACATAAAAGCCCTAGGCTTACACAAAAATAAAACGCAAAATAAGCATTCAGCTCCAATGTCCTCTTAAGCTATCTCCTTGGCAGTGGCATAACATCAGCACCTAAAATGTTTTTTCTCTTAGGGTGAGCTAAAGCCCAGTAAAAACAAGTTTAATATATGATGTTTAACAAAGCTATATGGTGAATGCATATGAAATGACATTACAAAACATGTGTTTTCCTCATTTGAAACAATGCTATGCCATAGTTCAAATAATATATTTGCTTCAAAACATAAAATAAAGCAGTAAATATGCACATTAATAATCTCTAGGTACGTGTCTAGTAATAGGTTATAAAAGCATTTACCAAAGCCACTTTATCTGCAACTAACCGAAAAGAAGGCATCACAACTGGGTGGATTTCTAGACTTTCACCATGGACACACAGCCCAACTTAATAAATCACAACTACACCTCTTAACCAAATTTACCACAGTATTTCCCCTTTTTTAAAAATAGTTCTTTCAACATTATTAAAATGTTTAAATATGAAACTGATAATATGATAAAATGCGTGAGTAATTAATGTTTTCATCTAGTTCTCATGCAATCTTCACAATAAATAAATACTATCCTCCACCAATTGCCAAAAATAATTATCTTTATTCAATATATTCCAAAATGGACAATATATAAATCAAGAGCATAACTAATAATTCTAACAACATTTTCATTACAAGATTGTTTTGCTTCAATATATCTCAAAGCTTCATTCATAACAATATAGCTCAAAATCACGGGTTTATAACAAATCTAACAACATATTCCACTTTCAATCTTGAACACAACTCAAGGGTTTAGTAAAAATATTGGGGTTTCTCCTTTTAAAGATCACTTCTTCAAATTCCCAACACCAAACAAGATTACCAAAAATCCAGGTAGGATTTTTAAGAAAGACTTTAGGAAAACTTTGAGAAAACCCGTCTTTATGCATTTACAACATATATTAATCAAACCCAAAACTTTCAAATTGTTAATTCATCCAACTATCACATAACAAGGCTAAATAACATGTAAATCATTAAATAAATCCCTACCTCAAAGCGAGAGGAAGAGAAGAGCAACACCCGAAAATCAACAACGACGTAAACTTGAAATTTTTATATTAAAACAACGCACAAGCACTAGGGGTAGAAAATGGGTGAAGCTAGATGAAAACCAACGTTTTAGAAGCTTGGACGTCAAAAATGGCAAAAAGTGGGGTGCGGGAGAAGATGAGCTTTAAAAGTGGATATTTTCAACTTTGAGGTTTTATTTATAGACAATCGCACCGTGGCCGCAAAACCTACATCGTGGGTGCGACTTCCACACCGCGAGCGCAATCACCAAAGTCATGGCTTACCCTCGCGACCCCTCGTGAGCCACCCAATTTCTCCCATACCCAGGACCTGAAGGTGTGTTTTGGTCGTGGGCGGCATCACAAGCGCGAACCCTATCACGAGCATGATCACACGGATCGCATCCTCTTTCTTGGCCTACTGCGGGCCACGCACTTCTCTTAGGCCAACAAACCTGAAGGCCATATTTGGTCGCGGCTCTGGTCTAGCAACCTTGCGGGTGCGATAGGAATGGTCACGGGTGTGACCTTGCAAATAGAGGGGAAAAAAAAAAGGGCTTGCCAAAAGTACTAAATGTAAACCAAGATCTCCTGTAACAAATAAACTCAAAGTAAATACATACAACTCAAAATAGCTAAAAGATCAAAACCAAGAAAACACACACACACACACAAAATTGATCAGATCTTGACCTAGGCCGTTATAACATTCAATATCTAATAAGTATCATGTATTACTTATTGATTTTAGTGGTACTTCTCTTAAAAATATTTCATTTCTAGATATAAAATTTGCATAATTAGACGCTCAACTAGCAAATGATCATCTATTTAGATAACTGTAGTTTCATGTTCTTCTTTTATAATCATAGTTTCTAGTATCATTTTCTAGTTGTTGTTTGGTAAAATTTTTAATAACTGGATGATTTGAATTAGGTGGAGCAGAAGAATTACTTCTTTGTGGTTTTACTACTGCCATTTTAGTATCATTAACATTATTTGTTTCTTCAAAATCTTCTAGAACATTATTTTCTTTTTCTTTTTCTGCTTCATTTTTTTTCATTGATTATTCTAAGTCTTCAAGGGAAATGTGTTCCAATTCTTCCAAACTAATTAACCCTAATTGTTTAAATATATCTTCTTCTAGTTCTATTATATTATTATTTATTTCTTCTATTACTTCTTCATCTTCTTTATCTAATTATTCAGCTATTTTTAAAATTATTTTATATTTTATTTCACTATCATTTTCTTTTTCAGCCACTTCTTCTTGAAGAAAATTATGAAAAACAGAGATATTTCATTTATTTAAAAACATACTTTTCACACTTACAATTTATCTATATATAGAGGTCTAATGCAGAGTATTCTAGAATCTCTAATAGCCTAACAGAATTTGTATATTACAAGCTAGTTACAACTGCCACACGTGGACTGCATAACTGTTTTGATAACTATGGCTGAAAGGTGGCTTGGCTTGTGGCTGAAGTGTGAATTGAGTCAAGGGTGCTTCGCAATCGTGGTCAGTATTGGCTCGATTGACGCTGGCTTAGTAGTCTCAACATTCCTCTGCAAGCTGATGGGCTGCTCAAAGACCATGAGCTTGTCCCTGAGGTACTGAAATCTTGAAACAAACAAGGGCTTGGTAAACAAATCAGCTAGTTGATCAACAGTAGGAATGTATTGGACAACAAACTGCTTAGCCAAAATTTTATCTCGCACAAAATGATAATCGATTTTGATATGCTTCGAGCGTGAATGAAATACGGGATTAGAAGCCAAACCCATGGCAGACAGATTATCACACCAAAGCACAGGTGTGGTTGGAGAAGAGATACCCATTTCAGTGAGCAACATTATAATCTAACTAAGCTCAGCAGCAGTATGTGCTAAAGCACGATACTCTGCCTCAGTTGATGAGCGAGATACAGTGGCCTGTTTCTTGGCAGACCAAGACACTAGATTATCTCCCAAAAACACACAATAACCTGAGATAGATTTTCTATCATGAATATCACCAGCCCAATTGGCATCTGAAAAGCCATGAAGATCAAAAGAACCAGGAGTATAGTGCAACCCATAAGAGAGAGTACCATGCACAAATCTCAGAATCCTTTTAACTGCAGCAAAGTGACCTACTGTAGGAGCATGCATGTGCTGACATGCTTGATTAACAGCCAAAGAGAGATCAGGTCGGGTGATGGTAAGATATTGTAAGGCTCCAACAAGACTCCTATAAAGAGCAGGGTTATCAAATGGAAGAGAAGCATTTGGAGGAGTGTTGGGCTTGACAGATATACGAGAGGAACAAGGTTTACAAGTAGAAAGACCGGCTTTCAAGAGGATGTCCTTGGCATATTTTTGCTGAGACAGAAAATATCCTATATTGGTAGACTAAATAGAGATGCCAAGAAAATAGGAAATGTTCCCTAATTCCTTCATAGAAAAGGCATTATGCATATGAGTGATAAGTTGCTGAATATGGACAGAATTATTTCCAGTAAGTAAGATGTCATCAACATAGATGAGTAAGTAAGTAACTAAGGTAGAAGTTCTTTGAATGAAGAGGAAGGAATCACATTTACTATTTACAAACCCTTGGGAAAGTAAGAAGGTAGAAAAGGTGGAATACCATGCTCGGGGAGCATGTTTGAGACCATATAGTGCTTTGTGAAGTTTGCAAACATGAGAAGGGAAGGAAGTATCTATAAACCCTAGAGGTTGAAGTATAAATACTTCTTCATCAAGAATGCCATAAAGGAAGGCATTGGAAATATCCAACTGCTTAAGAGACCAGTTATGATGAAGAGCAAGGCAAAGCAAAATTCGAATAGTAGGTTGCTTAGCAACGGGGCTAAAGGTTTCATGAAAATCTAGCCCTTCTTGTTGTAAGTACCCTTTGGCTACTAAACAAGCTTTATACCGGGCAATAGATCCATCGGAGTTTCTTTTCACCTTGAAGACCCATTTACACCCAATAGCATGTTTAGTAGGTGGAAGAGACACTAAGGACCAAGTGTTTTGTTTTTGCAAGGCATGAAACTCTTCAAGCATAGCCTTATGCCAAATGGGTGAAAATAAGGCTTCCTTGTAGGAAGGTGGTTCTGAATCGAAAAACAGAGTTGTAGCTATGGCTAAACAATGAGGTGATGCACCAGATTTGGATCGAGTGGTCATAGGATGGGTATTAGAGGAAGTCAAAGGTAAAGGAGGTAGTTGGATGGCAATGGATTGAATAGGAATGGAAGAAGAAACAAAGGGAAGAGAAGCAGAGGAAGGCTGATTTTGTGTCTGAGTAATCTGATTTTGTGTCTGAGTATGGACATGCTGGTGCTGTGACTGAGATAAAGGCTGATGCTGGGTCTGAGTATATGGATGCTGTGACTGAGTATGGACATGCTGAGATAAATGTTGCTGAGCCTGTGCATGTTGTTGTTTCTGGGCCTGCTGAATTTGTGCATGTGGCTGGGACTGAGTATGGACATGCTGAGAGAAATTCTGAGTCTGTGCATGTTGCTGAGTCTGTGCAGATTGCTGTGCAGATTACTGATTCTGAGCCTACAGATTTGGGACCTGCTGATTCTGAGCCTGCAGATTTGGGACCTGCTGAGTCTAGGCTGGAATCAGATAGGAATGCTGCTGATTCTGTGAAGCAGAGTAGGACTGTTGTAGCTGAGAAGCAGACTGTGAAATATGGACCTGGGGCTGCACTGGAGAAATATGAAAAAAAGAATGGGATGGTGAGGATGAAGGCCAGAAAAAAGAATGTAAATGATGAAGAGAAGGAGCAAGTGAAGAGGAGGAAGCAAAAGGAAAAATATCCTCATGAAAGACAACATGTCGAGAAAGATAAACTTTGCCGGATTTAGGATCAAGACATTGGTAGTCCTTAGCAAAATATTCTGAGCCTCCATCAGTTTGTAAAATATGTAAAGTAGTGGCAAACTGATTTTCAACATAAGCCTTAAACTCCATGAATTTAGCACAAACTTCACTCTTATAAGCCAAAGGATAAAGCGAAGTAAATCGACTAAAATCATTAACAAACAAAACAAAATACTTGTAACCAGAACTAGAAGCAAATGAACCCCAAACATCACTATGGATGAGGGAAAGTGGTGCATTTACAGTGGAATTGGACAGATGAAAAGGTAGCTTATGACTCTTAGCTATACAACAGTCAGTACAATCAAAAGTAGTAGACTGATTATCAGACTTAGAACAAGACAAGTAAGGCATGAGATGATTCAACTTTATTACAGATGGATGGCCTAATCTATTATGCCAAACAAAAGGAGAAACAGGTACAGTAGCATGAGAAGAACTAAGATGAGCATGCAACATAGGTGGTGAGATGGCAGTAGCAGAAAAAGATGGATTAAAATGGTATAGGCCATTGATATTAGAACCTTGATGAAGAACTTTCTTCGAAACCTTGTCCTGAACCACAAATGTAGAATCATCAAAGGTAATAGAACAGTTATTATCTTTGGCTAATTTGTGAACAGAAACAAGATTAGAGGAGATAGAAAGAGTATATAAAACATTTTTCAGTCGGAATGAGAAATGAGGTGTAGGAAGTAAGCCATTACCAGTGTGATGAATAAGAACTGTATTACCATCACCAACTGTTATTTGATCAGATCCGTGATAAGGATGAGAAGAAATGAGATTATCAAATCAGGTGTGATATGCTCAATAGCTGCAGAGTCGAGATACCAAGGGGCTGAAGTAGAAGAAGCTGGATGAGAGGAAGCAATAAAGGCCTGTGAATTGTTCTGTGGAGAAGTGGTAGATTGAAATTGTGGATCCAGTCTATACCAGCAATCTAAAGCAGCATGACCATGTCCTCCACAAATTTGATAGATCAGAGAAGAAGCAAATCGACCTCGTCCTCGAAATGAACCACGGCTAACATGATTCTTAGGATGACTAGAAGAATAGGAAGAACCAGAATGTTGATTCTGTGAATGATTATTATTTGGAGATCCAGTTGAGCCATATGAACGGCCTCCGCGTCCTCCTCTAGAGTATCTTCCTCGAGATCTAGAACCTCGATAGGTATAATTCAAAGAACCTCGAACAAAAGAGAAGGCCACAGTAGGTTTAGTATGATCTTTGTGATGTTTATACTCAACATGTATGGCTTCAGAGATAAGCAGAGAACTCAGTTCATCAACTGAAATGGATTCGGAACGAGCTCTAATCGTCGTCTTAAATGCATCATATTCGTCAGGAAGTCCATTCAAAATCAAAAGCACGAGATCTTCATCATCAATGAATGCAGAGGCAAGAGCTAATTGACTTACTAACTCTTTGATTTTTGTGAGATATGCCTCCATAGAATCAGTTTTCTTGATAACACTGTTAAGTTTGTTCTTTAGTTGATGCACATGAGATCAAGAAAGTGCAGTAAACCTCTTGTGTAAAGCACTCCAAACCTCAGAACAACTGTGAAGATGAAGAACTGTGGAATAGAGTGCAAGTGATAAAGTTGCGGTGATGCAACTAAGAAGATGTGCATCTACAAGTTTCCATTGAGAATAGGCAGGATTATCAACCTCTGAGCCAGAATCATCTTTGACTGTAACGGATGGACAAGATGAAGTACCATCAACAATACCAAGTAAATTAGTAGCTTTCAAAATATTCTGAGTTTGATTCTTCCAAATCAGAAAATTTGAGGCATCAAGCTTGACAGTGATAAACGAAGACAGATTGGAAATGAGAAGTGAAAGATTAGAAGGAATCGAATTTGAAGACATTGAATTAACTGAAACAGGAAGATGAATCAATATTGAACACAAATGAGGATGAAGCAAGATCGAATACATATGAGGATCAACTCGTAAGAGATTGATGCTCTAATACCATGAAGAAAATTATGAAAAACAGAGATATTTCATTTATTTAAAAACATACTTTTCACACTTACAATTTATCTATATATAAAGGTCTAATGCAGAGTATTCTAGAATCTCTAATAGCCTAACATAATTTGCATATTATAAGCTAGTTACAACTGCCACACGTGGACTGCATAACTGTTTTGATAACTATGGCTGAAAGGTGGCTTGGCTTGTGGCTGAAGTGTGAATTGAGTCAAGGGTGTGCTAAGAATCGTGGGTCAGATTGGCTTAGTTGACAGTTGGCTTAGTAGTCTCAACACTTCTAACTGTTCTAAATTATATTTACTTAACTCTATTATTATTATTATTATTATTATTATTATTATTTATTTTTATTTATTTTTTTTTTTTATTTTTAGATGAAACTAATTCAAATGGTTCTTCTGAATTATTTCTTTTATATATGCAAGGATATAAATCCTTTTTTTTTTTTCCCCCTTCAAAAATAGCTATTTGTTTTTGTGGATTCTGTGTTAAATGTCTAGTTTCATTTATCATTTCTAATTGATTATTTTTAAGCTTTTCACTAATTACTTTTAATAGTCTAATTAAGGTATTATTTTGTTCTATTATTATTTATAAAGAAGTATTATTATTTAAGTTGTCAGCTTTTACTTCTTCACTCTATTTGATACTCATGCAGAAGTTATTGGTAAGGCCGAGAAACTATATTATGATACTAATTTCAATTGCGGATATTTAGCAGAAATTGCAAATTTAATTTAAAATTAACTCATGTAAAAATTTTCATCAATAATCTACACTTGCCTTTTTAAGGATATTTTATTTTTAATACTAGCAATTCTCTATCTATAATTTATTACCGATGGTCCAGAAGCAATCGCTAGGACAGAATTTAACCTATTTGACTAATTTTCTAACTCAAAAATATAATTCAAATTATCTTTTATTTCAGCTATAAGTGCTGTAATTAAAAGCATGGAAATATTACTTATAATATTTTATTGAAATATAATTTTTCCTAATATTTTTATTTTTTTTTTATTTTTTATTTTTTGTAATTTTTCAAACTTTCTAGAGTCAACTTGTAATGTATAACGTTTGAAGATGATTGGACTAAATGAGGTGGAGAGAGGTGTCCGAAGTGCATGCTCCAGGCGAGATTCAGGTGATTCGAGCTTTGCGAAACTGTGCTGATGGAGATTCATAGCTGATTGTCATAATTATTTTAAAATGGTGAACTACTATTATGTCCTAGTATAGTTAGATTTGATTTTTATCAAAATTTTATTAAAAATAAGTTTTATTAAAATTGTCATCAAAAATATTTTTTGTGATGATTTTTTATATATGTCGTTAAAAATTGATAATTACTGACTTTTTTGTTACGATTTTTATAAATTGTTGTTAAAACTTATAATGAGTGATTTTTTTATGTGACAAATTTTTTAAATTGTCATTGAAAGTTAAAAATTAGTGATTTTTTGTGACAATTTTTTTAAATTGTCTTCAAAATTGATAATTAATGACATTTTCGTGACAATTTTTAAACTGTTATTGAAAATTAACAATTAGTGATATTTTTTAATAATGTTTAATAAAAACGTCATTAATTATCATAATTACTATTATATAATAAATTCACCTATTAAAATCTACACATAACTCCCCTAATTAAAAATATAAAAATAGCCAAAATAATTTTAACAACATCCAAACACACCTTGGTTTCGAATTTTCATAATATATAATAATGTAATTATTATTCTTAGGGGAATTTGGTAAAAACCCTCCCATAATAAAATTTTAATGTATTAAGGATAAGTATAAAAACTTCTTGAAAAGTCCAACAAATATCACCATTATCAAAATATTAAACTTTAAAATAATATAACTTTTGAAATAGATTTCGGTTTTTAATAAAATTAATCAGTGTGCTTAGTTTCAATTTTTTGAATTCAATTTTTTGAAAACTGAGTATTTTATTTTTCTTGTTTTTTTTTTACAAAATTTTTAGTGAATATTTTTAAATTTTAAGCAACTTTTTTACTTATTTAGAAGCACCTAACTTAGATGTATCTAAATAGTAAAATATTTGTGAAAAATATTTTAAAAAATTAATAAATATACAAAAATACGAAAAATGTACTAAATTTTAATATTTTTTCTTATTTTTTGGTATTTAGTATATTTTTTAAATATTTTTTTACAAATATTATATTTTTTAAGTGTATTTATGTTAAGTGTGTCTAAATTTAAAAAAAAAAATTTGCTTAAAATATTAAAAAAATTCATTAAAAACATTAAAATACAAAAAATAAGAAAGTAGAATTTTCTAAAAACTGTTTTTTTAAAACCAGAACCAAACAAACTGAATATTTTTAGAATTCTTTCATCAATATCTATCAAATAAGATCCATATTGACTGTAAATTCTTTAAATAAAAAAATTATTACCGTTAAAATTGATGTAAATAATAACAGTAATGTGTTACTCTGTTTGACAGTAATATGTTACTTTAACAATATTGTTCTAGAAAGAAAAAATATATATTTTTTATTTTATCCTTATTCAATTATATGTTTTCCCCTTAAAGGTTTATGATGAAAAATAAATTGAACTTTCCTTTTTACCAAACAAGAGTATAATAGAGGAGTTTTGACTAAGGCCTCGTTTCGGAACAGATTTTTTGAATAATTTTTTGATTTTCTGACTAAAATATAATGTAAAAAAAATTAGCATGTTTATATGAATTTTTAATTTTTTTACAAAAAAAAAAACGTGTAAAAAATAGAAAAAAAAATAAAATTTTTAATTTTTCATATAAATTATTAATTTTTTAATTTTAAACTAAAAATGATATTATCAAACGAGATCTAAATTTCCCTCATTCGTATGGCGAGGGGAAGATTCCCATGTGTCTTTACACCAGCCAAAAGGGATATTCACAAGGTAGATATGGTGGGAATATCATGACACGTATAACAAAGAAAAGAATCTCTGCCATGCATATATACATATAGAGAGAGAAAGAAAGAGAGATACAGAATTACATGGAGAGAGAGTGAGAGAAAGAGAGAAAAGGTGAGGGTTGGAGTCTTGTACGAGAAGACTGATTTGGAAAGTGAGCAACCAACCCCTTCATCATTTCACTCCCATGCAACCCCACCCCTGCTCTCTTTCTCTGTCTGCCAAAGCCAAAAGGGAATCCGATGCACTCTCTCTCTCTCTCTCTCTCCTCTCTATCTCTCATGCAAAAAGTTTTATCTTACAACTATTAATACAGTTGTTGAGTCCATGTTGGTTGGATAGTGTTAACGTTACTCATCGAGTTCCAACTCATTAACAAGAATTCACTGTCCTCCATTATACATTGTAAAGGTATAATTTGATATATTAAAGTATGAAATATAATGTAATTTGGACATATTTTAATTATTTATTTTTGTTTATTGGAATCACATTTAGGAGAAATTGCAAATCAGTATGTTTCCAAAAATAATTTCAAATTTGTGATAAACTTTACCAATTCTAATAATTAAAGTGATAATTTTTTTCATAAATTTATAAATATTTTATTAAATCATCACTGATTTGTAATTTTCCTTTTATGTTATTGGATCAAAACTCTCTTAGATTGGCAAATAAAGCTACCTTTTATGTTGTAGACAAATGTAGTAATGACACATGTATGGTATATAAAATTTAACATTATCATAACATTATTGTTGTTAAAATAAACCCAAGATCTATTAAAACAAGAACTTTGGTATATCATGTTAAATTATTAATTATTTCAAAAGATTAATTCGTTAAGAGGGAGAAGTTATTTCCAGGGTTAGGAATTCTACGTCAAAGGTGTACCTACCCAATGGGAACAATACAAAGAGTAAAAAAGCCACAATAATGGAGTAATTATAGTAACTTTATCAATAACTATCACATTCCTTAAAACTTTATTGGTTGGACATACTACATAAATATGATGACGTGACGTACCTGACTTATTGAATAATTTCTCGTTAAGAGATGATCTAATAATTTATATGAAGCTCTTCACCAAATATTATTGTCCCTATTTGATTTCATTTTTAAATTTTGTTTTCAATTTTTTTCTTCATAAAACTAGAAATTAATTTGATGAAAATAAACACCAACAAATAATTTTAAATTTTAAAAATTATTTTCACCCAAAAAAGAGAATACCCAAATAAAAATGATGAATGCTATTTATTTTTTTTAAAATTTTTTTACGCCAAACTAATTTTCAATTTAAGAAAAACAAAAATCAAACCAAACATGTGATTCTATTGAAGCACATAATTGCATATACATATATATATATATATACATATATTATATAATATATAGATATATATGTATAAATGTTGAACCTAAGTGAGATGCAATGGTAGGTGATTCTTGAGTCAAACAGGTTGAGCCATGAAGATCCTAACCCGAATCTAGAACTTTCTTTGAGCTTCAAAACCCTAGTAATAAATAAAATCTTCAAAAATAATAAAAAAAATGTAGAGAGAATCTTCCTACCTTCCTAGCCACTTCACTAAAGGTAGTAGCAGAAGAAGATTCCCACCTGTTTGGCTCCTGAATTATTCTTTTGAGGATAGTTTCTCTCTCTCACTCTCTCTCTCTCTCTCTCTCTATAAGCTTTGTGGGTTGTGTTCCCTTAATTTAGAGTCGTAGAATTGGAACCTAGATATTCCTTCCTTAGGGCCAAATATTATATTCTTTGTAATTAAAGAATGTTTTAGTTTTGGATTAATTGTACTTTTATTCTGAAATTATTAATTTTACTTTTATTCCCAAATTATCGTTATTTTTTAAATTTCATTAGTAAATTATCAAATTTATCTATTTAATTTTTAAATTTCTTAATATGGTCTAATTTGATACAGCGGTTCAAATCAATAACCATTAAAACATAATTTGATAGACAAAAAAGTCATTTCAAAATTAGTTATTTGGACAAATTATTTCCAATTGAATCATATGAATTTAAATTAGAAATTTTGGGTATTTTGATGAAATTGTTAGATAATTTAGGGATGAAATAGGAAAAGTGATAATAGTTTAGAAGATAAGAGTAAAATTAACTCTTCAATTTTAGATTGACCACAAAGATATGTGCACATAATTTATACGGAACAAATATCCATAAATATAATGTGTGATTCAGATTTAATTTTTCTAAGTAAGACTCACATTTAGAATAAATTTAAATTATATATTTACTTTTCTGCATATAAAATTTATGTAGTAGTAGAGAAATTTGTTCACTCTTCAAACCTCTCTTACTACACTTCACCATTTTGTATCTTTAATTTTATATTTTTCATGAATTTTTTTTACCGATTAAAAAAAAAATTACTGTTAGATTAAATATTCTCTTCTCTCTCATTGCACTCCATTGTGGAACAATTATGCTACTTTTGAAACCAAAAAGCAAGTTGCATGGTGGATTGACACTAAACACCATAAGGTGGTAAAAATAATGTATATGTGGTATATGCTCCTTTTAAAGCTTTTAGTTTTAACTCCTTTTAAAGCTTTTAGTTTTAATTAATCATAATAGAATCATTAATTCATATTTTGAAGATGATGCTATACTTGGGTAAGGACGCCCTCAAGTACTACTATGCCGTACACGTGTCAGCTTGGATGTCGCCAATGGAGAGGATCTCACTTAAACTTCATTTATTAATCATAGCCATTGAATTCATCCAAACTTTCTAGCTTTATTGTGAGTTGTCATGATTTTTACTCTTTTGCCACATAAAGGCAAGCTATGGATGCTATTGCTTCAACAGGATCACGAAGAAAAAATTCAATAGAAGGTGAAGTTATGTTATTATATTTACACATACTATCACCTATGTTACATGGACTCGGGTACGGGTGTCGGGTGCGGGTATGTATCTAGAGGTCGGACTCATTAAATCTTAAATTTAAGGGTACGCGGACTCGGCAAAAAAATATCATATTTTTATATTTTTAATCTAATACGTGAGATAAAATGGTACTATATGTAACTTACAGTGTCAAAATGACATTCACTACAACAAAAACATACTTTAGTGGCACTACACTAGTGGCATATTTTTAGAAAATGCCACAAAAAATGATATTTAGTGGCACATTTTTGAAAAATGCCACAAAACGACAAACATAAAAGGCTCTAGTGACATTTCTATGAACAAGTGTCACAAAACTATAACAAAAACATACTTTAGTGGCACTACACTAGTGGCATATTTTTATAAAATGCCACAAAAATGATATTTAGTGGCACGTTTTTGAAAAATGCCACAAAACGACAAACATAAAAGGCTCTAGTGACATTTCAATGAACAAGTGTCACAACACTACAACAAAAACATATTTTAGTAACAACATACTAGTGGCATGTTCTTAAAAATGTCACAAAAGAATATTTGGTGGCATTTTTAGAAAAATGTCATAAAACATACAAGGCTCTAGTGGCATTTCAATTAAAAAAGTGTCATTTCACTACAACAAAAATGTCACTACAACAAATTTACACTTTAGTTACACTACACTAATAGCATGTTTTTAGAAAATACCACAAAAATAAAAATTGGCATTAAATGTTTTAGAAAAATGTCAGAACCACAAAACATATAAGGCAATCGGTGGTATTTCAATAAAGAAATGTCACATCAATTTTATGGCATTTTATAAAATAATGACACAAAAAATTATGTTCGTGACATTTACCAACAGATGCCACTAAACTTTAGTTGCAATGGCATTTTTTAAAAAATGTCAGGATACCAGGTAGGTGCAAATTACTTTTTATAGCACTTTGGTGAAATGTCACGCCCCGAAATATTACAATAAAGATAACTCATATGCGGAATAAATATAAGAAACATCATAAATTCATATATCAGAGTTCACTGTTTAGCAAGCAATTAAATGTCATATAGGCTTTCATCTTTCCAAGACATTGCTTGGTTACACAAATAAAGTCTCGCTCATTACATATTAAGCCCTTGGCTTTACAAATAACACTCCTGCACACATAAAGCATAACTAGGAAGCTCTTGCTTCCCGAGAGTCCATCCATACTATTGCCTTGGAGGTAACATCTCACCTGCACCTGAAAATGATATTCTCAGATAGGGTGAGCTAATGACCAAGAGAGATATGCTAAACATAATATGAGCAATAACTAAAACGTAAGCATTCGATAAATGTTTGACTCACATGTATCCATTCATAATCCATTTCAATTACATGATAAATGTATCCATGTTTCATAATAATTACCATTTCTTAATTCATAATCCTAGCTCAGAACCTGGCCATACCCTTTAAGTGAGATTATATCTCATATCAACAGTACTTCCATTTCAATTGAGATAAAGACTCAAATTAACATTTCTGGTTTCATGACATTAAGTCTATGTTACATTTCATTTCCCATTTCTTTTTCAACTTCGAGTTTAAAAACAAGGCTCAACACCTAGCCCAATAACTTAATGAGATTAAAACTCATCTTTAAAACATTTTTGAAATTCATGATGGATACACATTTTAATGCTGTATCGATAACACATAAACTATTTCCACACTTTACGAAAGATACACATTTCGGTGCTGTATCAACATAACATGGAATCACTTCTATACTCCACAATTGATAACGATATACATTTTAGTGCTATATCAAATCAATTTAAACACTTTCATAATCAACACTTGATACACATTGTAGTGCTGTATCAATGTCACACAAAATCCGGTTTAGAGGTTCATCCTCTATCTTTCCCTAAACCGTGGAGTACATCCCCTATCTCCTCTCACACAACACATGTATATAAACGTAGATCATATACAATCAATTAATACATAAAGTTAATGCATTATTCCAGTCGCTATATTCGATGACATATTCAATTGATTAGTTTTGGTTTGCCTAATCATCATGCGTTGTCTATAACAATCAAGACTATCCTCCACCGATAGCCCAAAGCAGTTATTTCTAGATAGAAAATAAATGCTACAACAGATATATATAATCTCAACATTTTCAAAGTGAGTGATTAAAGAATCCAACTCCACCATTCTACCTCATATTGAGTTGATTTTATTATTTCCAACTCAATTTCATATTTCGTAGTAATTGTCATTAATTACAATAATGACCCAAATATACCCAAATATGGCATTTTTTCCTTTTTCTCAATATTGACCCAAAGGCTCAAATATTATCAAAAACATCAATAATCTCCATTTTTAAAACCAAAACACACAGGTATGAGTCAATTGAACAAAACCCCTGTTTTCAACATTATACATCTCCAACCTTAAATTCCCAAATCAAATCATCTATACAAATAACTCAACATTTATGTTAAAACACATAAGAATGAGTAGGAATCCCTACCTCAAATTCGGAGCTCAAATGGAGAAGATGAAAAGAGATGAAACTCAATCTCCACCACACACCACAAAGCTCTCGAGAAATTACACAACTTTGGCGAAGGAACTATGGCCAAAATCCCAATGGAACTATGGCCAAAATCCAGCTCGGCACAACTAAAATTTATAAGTTGCTCGGTTCGTAATGGCTCATTAAACCAAGAAAGAACCATAGAAGCTGATAAGCTAACCCTCTACACTTGCACTTATATAGAAGTTTGTCCACCTTAAAATGTATCTTGTAATCGATGTGGGACTTCCAACAAACATACAAAACGACGTCGTTTGGCACAACACTTTTGTCCACTCTTTGAGTTCCACATCGCTGAGAGGAGGAAACATTTTGTATCCAAATGCTTATATAGTGGAAACCTTTGAACACAAAATGTGAAACCCTATGCTCGAGCGTGAAATACGTTCTCCCAGCATTTTTGCGGACATAGGTCAAGTAACTTCGAATGCATTATGAATTTTTGTTTTGAGGGCAATTGGCGCTACCCTTGAACCCATGAATGACCGGCTGCCTCGACCTCAAGGAGGCCGACCGCCCAAGTGGCAAAACATAAAAAAAAAAAAAAAGAAAAAAAAGATTGAAACCGGGATTGCTATGTGAAAAGTGTCATAAACAAATATTTTATAGCATTTTGAGAAATGCCACTAAGCCAAAAACTTTCCAAGCTTATAATGACATTTTTAAAAAAACAAAAAATGCCAATATATTTTCTAAAATTTTAAAATGCAGTAAATGATTAAAAATAAATGAATTAAACTCAATATACACTACAGGAAAAAGCATATTCGGCGACTAAATTTCCAGACCAAAAAAATTTGGGCGCTGAAAGTATAGCTTTCAGCTACCAAAACAGCATTAGTTGCCAAAAGTAAAGCTTTCTGGCGACTAAACAATTTTAGTAGCCAAAAGTCTACAATTGGTGACTAAAACTAAGTTTGGTCGCTGATTATATGAGTTTTAGTGACTAAAAAATTTTTAGTAGCCCAAAGTAAAGTTTTTTGGAGAATAAAAAAATTTAGTAGCCAAAAGTCTACAATTGGCGACTAAAAATAAGTTTGGTTGCTAATTATATGGGTTTTACCGACTAAAAAAATTTTAGTAGCCAAAAGTAAAGCTTTTTGACGCCAAAAAAAATTTTAGTAGCCAAAAGTCTACAATTGGCGACTAAAAAATAAGTTTAGTCGCCAAAAGTGGTCATTTTTAGTACAAGAGAACTAAATTCCTAAGGCGGGAATAAAATTTTTTGGTGACCAAAATTTTGGTAGCTGAAAGTGCATCTTCGGCGACCAAATCCGATTTTGGTCGACAAAAGTTAAGTTTTTTAGCAACTAAAAAATAATTAGTAGACAAAGAGAGAATTGGCGACTAAAAAATATTTTTAGTCGCCAAAAGTGGTCTTTTTTTTATTTTGGTAGTAAATTGTTTATTTTACATAAATTATGTTCAATAAAATAATTATGTTTATACATATTAATATGGATGTATGTACTATATAAATAATATATGTTGTATATATAATCATGTGGTGCTATAGAGGTGTAGTGGGAAGAGTGTGGTGTATAAGGTTTATGGTGCGGGAGGTTGGCAGTTCGAGTCTCCGCAAGAGCGGATCGAATTGTTATACAACGAATTATCGTCACGAATGACACTTGATAGCGTCACGAATAGTGCCTACCATGACATTAAAGTGTCACTGAAAGATTTTAGTCTTGATGGTGCAATGACACTTATAAGTGTCACTAACTCTTTTTTTAATGGCGCTTGATAGTGCCACAAATAATATCTACCATGACATTAAAATGTCATTGAAAGTTTTTAGCCATGATGGTGCAGTGACACTTGCAAGTATCTACCGTGACACTCGTATCTACCGTGGCACCGATAGAAGTGGCACTTGTTCAAAATGCCACAAGACCAAAAAATGTCATTAGAAGAATAGTTTTGTGGCACTTTCAAATGTCACTAAACTAAAAAAATGTTGTAGTGATTTATAGTAATTAAACAATAATATGCACATATGATAATTGTGTTATATACAATTATATAAGAAGTATCCGTTGAAAAGTATCCGACACATATCCCATACCCTTGTCCGAGTGTCGGGTGTCCGACACGGGTATTTGATCTATTTTGAAGAGTCCATGTAACATAGACTATCACAATTTAATAATTAATAAAATTATTAATTATCAATTCATTTAAATACAATAAAAGTGTTAATTTTATATTCTTAATTTTATTTGTGGTCAGACTATCCTCAATCAAGCATTATAATTATTTTATAAGTGGGTTGAAATTTAAATACAAAATTTATTATCTCTTTGATATTATATTATATTGTTAACTATTAACTTATTTGAAGATGTTGGGAAAAATACCAAAAAAAATATATTTTATTGATAAATAATGCAAAGAAAAAGAGATACAAATAGATCAGGCTGAGGCACGGATATCTCGTTTTTTTTAAGGAGATCAAGCTCACTGCGGTAGGAAGAACCCAAATACCGATGTAGCAATCACAAAATTATGACTTGTCTCCTCCAGGATACAACAGCTCGACTACTTGTCGTATGGTTCAGGCCAACTATGCATAAGATGGTGAACCCAAAGTTCCACCAAGAAAAACACCCTTCTTTGCTAGCAATCTCTCTTGTATAGAAAATAGTTGATATGTTTGTTGTAGAAAAGAGTAGAAGAGAAGAACTATTTATAGGCCGCTAAAATATTACAAAATACATTAAAAAACAATAATGACCATGAAGAGAAAAGGGAGAGTGAACCAAAAATGAATTTACCATCAAGTTCATGAATTCTAATTAAACTCCATTCATGAACAATATGAGATTCATGAATAAGATAAAAGAAGATTCATGAATAATATAAATAAATAAAATATATTAAAATGGACCCAAAAAAAAAAAATAGTAGATAGAGGAACAATTTTGTTGTTTATATCCTCAAAAATAATAAGTTATCGCGTGGGATGGACCATTTTCACTATTAAAAGTTTACTCCAACGCAATATGATAAGAGTATGATTCACTTGAATGTTGATATTGAGTGTCAGTGACAATGTGATATTCACATAGATGATAATACCATATATTATTACATTGGATGTTTTTCTCAACAACCCAACTATGATGTGGTCTACCTAACTGAAAAATGCTAACCTAAAATAATCTTCACTACTAGTAATAAAATTTTTAGAAAAGACAATAATAAAGTAAAAATGTTATGTCTACAATATTGTTCTCACCTTGCCTTGCTTCAACTCTAAAACACTTTAACCCCCATTTTTAATCACGACATTGACTTAGACTGTGATGATCGTCTCCAAAAAAAAAAGAAAGCATTTTATTAAAAGATTTCACTAAACAACAATTAATCATTCTACATATTTGTGTTGGAGAAAATGGATTTTTAGTAACTTTAATGTGAAATTAAAGTAGGTCCCAACCATTGGTTGAGGTGGGATTAAATGGGTTTAAATTATTTGTAATAAGGTCTTTATACCACAAAAAGAATGACAAAAAATCATTAAGAATTGAATGAGAAATTGTCTCATAAAGTTGGCCTCATGAATAAGGTATTGAAAATTGTGTATAGCTACCAATCTCATATTGATTGTAGAGGAAAACTTTGATAGGTATTTAAACCTCAAGATTTTGATAAGGGTATGAACCTTTCGGGGCATTCAAATTTTCCGAAGGAAGAGAAATGAAGCTGCCAATCCGATCCCATTAGCACAATATTGTCCGCTTTGGTCGGCGCTTCATGGTTTTGTTCTTCTTTAAAAAGGGCCTTATACTAGTTAGGAAGAGTTAGTCAAGGTTATGGATGCCTCTCAAACAGATGTGGAACAAACCCATTTCGAACTTCCACATAAGTCCTCAATTGATTGGCTCCGAATGCCAAGGGACTCACATCGGAGTTCGGGCTCCCACATAAATTACAAACCTTATAATTCTAAAAATTAAATTAAAAATTAATTGACAAGAGTTATAGAAAATTATAACACAATAATCATGTAAATAAATCTAGCCAAGTTACAAAAATTTTATAACTCCAAAATTAAATTAAAAGTAATTGCCATGAGTTATAAATAAATTTAATTCACAATAAACATGTAAATAATTCTAACAATTAAACGTGTAACCTAAAAGAAACAATTAAGAGTGAGATTGACTCCACTGTACAAAACCATACTTGCGAGTTGGTTGATCTAACCCCAGACAGTAAGGCCTTGAGAAGCAAGTGGATCTTTAGAAGAAAGATGAAAGCAGATGGATCAATTGATAAGTATAAAGTTAGGCTAATTATCAAAAGATACAGGCAGCGAGAAGGCCTGGATTATTTTGATACGTATTCACCTGTGACGAGAATTACATCCATTCACATGGTGATTGCGATAGTGTTGGCTACATATTTTGTACAAGCCAGTTACAATTCAACACGTAGCAGAATAAGGGTAATATAGAAAGACTATTCAAGTTTTCGATCCTGATCGTACACGTGGCAGTTAGTATTGATTCTCACGTGATCTGAGTAGCATTGGATCAGTAAAGAGGTACAAGGTGACGTGGCTTCAATGGTTATTCAGATTCAAATTCAAATATAGGAGAGAAGCCTAACTGCAAGTAATGGCATAGTGGAACTACTTATAAGGCAGCATGATCAACGATCATAGAGGAGCAGTTCAACGATTTGAAGTGCAGTTCGATAGTCATCCTTGAGAAGTATAAATAGTGGGGAAGACCCTTGAAAAAGGCCCCAAACTCAAATCATACAAACCAGTCTTACTTTACATATTTTCTTTTCCAGTTTTATATTTCCTGTTCTTTAAATTCATGCTCTTTACATTCCTGTACTTTAAATTCCTACACTGCACTTCATTCATAGGAGTAGTTTCAAGTAGATTATTACTGTAAACCTCTACGAGACTGAGTTTGGATCATTGTAAGTTTTCGTTCTAATGAAATATTTCAATTGCTCTTCATTTAACTATTATTTTGCTTAATTTCTCCTAAGTCAAGCCACCAGTAAAAGTCCTCTTCATTGAAACTGAAAGAACTAAAACATAATCGTTTGATAATTGGTTGGCAATTAACATTTCTGTAAGGACTGATTGATCCTTGCTGGCACGCTCGCATTTACAAAAATATCCTTTGAAAGCCAAAAAGCCAACATATATTTTTGGCACGCCTAGTGGCACAAATTGAAATGGCTAGACGAAGAAGACAAGGAGAAAATGAACACTTGGAAGAAGGCATAGAAGGAGAGATAGAAATACCTAATCCAGAGGATAATGTGGTAACACATCTTGTGGAAACTCCTATATTATCAGAACCTATGGTCGAACAGACTAATACTTCAGGACAAGAACCACATGTTCATAGTATTGGACGAAACCAAGGAATTGGACCATCCACTGTTCCATCTACTCATCCAATAAATCCATGGGATGGCCTAGTAGATGCCATGGGACAGCAATTAATGAACACAATGGAAAGGTGGGCAACATCCTTTTTGGATCGAATGAATAACCACCAACCAACAAACATAAGACACATCGAGGAAGTTTTAAATGTCCCTCAACAAAGATTGACTAGAAATAAACAGCCTATGCAAATTAATGGACATTCTAATGGTCAAACTAGTAATCAGAACTATGAAAGACCATCACCTCAATCTTGGTATGAACCCATTTCGAGGCCTATAGCAGGTCAAAATGCCTCAGTACTCAACAATGAAGCCATAAAAATTGGTGAATCTGGCCCAGTACAAGAAACTGGCATAAGAATGGTCACAAATCCCATGTTTGAAGCCATACCTGGCACAAGGGGGTTCACTAATCCCTTATTCGAATTTATACTCGGGGGGTTGGAAGGTTTGCCTGTAAATGGAAGGGACACAACACCTGTTCCAGCACCTTTCGCAGGTTCTTTCGCAGGACAGGCTCAAAGGGGTTACCCACACCCCCAACAGCAACCTGCACCACAGGGACAACCAGTCCCAAATGTACCACCTTATGGACCAAGATGACCACAAGCACAAGTTTGTCCACCAAATCCTGTGTTTGTCCCTCCAATAGTGGTTCAGCAGGCATAAAATATAGTCCCTAGGGACCAAATTGCTGATATTGTTAGGGAGATGTATGGACCGATGGCTCGGGGGGTCCAGACTCCTGTATACAGAAAACCATACCCAGAATGGGTAAATAGGGTACATGAATATCCAAGGGGGTTCAGAATACCAGATTTTACCCTTTTCTATGGGAGTGGAAACCAATTAACAGTAGAGCATATTGCTAGGTTTGCTGCTCAATCCGGTGAATTTACTAAACATGACTATATGAAACTAAGATTATTCCCAAATTCTCTAACTGGGGGAGCATTTGTATGGTACATCAACCTTACACTTGGCTCCATTCAAACTTGGCAACAAATGGAAGAGGCATTTCATGCCCAATTCTTCCAATCGGAGCCAGAGGTTTCTATGGCAGACTTGGCAAGATTAAGTCAAAGGCCTGAAGAAAAGGCTACTCAGTTTATTGCTAGATTTAAAAGGGCTCGAAATAAATGTAGAGTCATCCTGCCAGAGCCAGAATTCGTAAGATTGGCTCAAAATGGCTTAGAGTTCAGACTTCAAAAGAAGTTTGACTCAACTGAATTCAGAGATTTGGTGGAACTAACCTATAAGGTGTCTAGGTATGAAGCATTACTAGAGGAGGAATAAGATTGAAATAATGTATCGTACAAGACATATTATAGAGATCCTAATTATGAGATCGATGCAGCAGAGATTATGGGCAAAGAACCTGTGATCTGTGAGGCATTAATTCATAAGGATACAACAATTGACTAGCAGTTTAAAAAGAAAGACCTTCACAGAAAGTACTCTTTCGATTTAACAAAGGCAGATGACATTTTTGATCATTTGCTTGCGGCCAACTTCCTTAAGTTACCTAAAGGAGTAAAACTGCCATCTCCAGATGAACTTAAGGGAAAAGTATATTATAAATGGCATAACTCTTGGTCTCACTCGACTAAAAACTGTATTGTTTTTCGAGACAGGATCCAAGAACAAATTCGGAAAGGAAGTTTGAAATTCCCAACCAAAACAGAAAAGGCCATGGGGATCGATAGTATTCCATTTCCAGAAGTTGGAGAGGTGGCAGCCAATGTCATTATGTCAGACTTCCAGAACTTGTCCTTGACAGAATTGGAAGAAGTCAATGTGCAGATGCATGTTGCTAACCAGACAACCATCAAAAAGGGCACCAGAAATCTGCCAGTTATTGGACAAGGTTTCTCACACTAGAGGGAACACTCTGATGAAGAATCACTAGATGATGATTCCTTAGAGGCAGCAGTAATGCAAAGGATGTGTCCCAAGTGCAGACTGAGTTATAAATGGTTGAAGGGGCTTCCAATTGATGGGAAGCAATACTACAGGGATGTGTAGAGACGCCCTAAACCAACCAATGCTTATAACAAAAGGCCGTATCCGGCTAATGTTAGGCAGCAGCCATTGGTAGTAGAACCAGCAGTCGATAGAATGCATACTAAAGGCAAGAGGCCCTTGTATGAGTCCAGGCCACCTAACTATTACAGAATGGAGAGCAATCATTCTGAAAGAAGACTGGAGAAAAGTTCAAGTTATGGGATCAAAGCCAGAGATTGGCCCCCTAGACCAACCTCACGCAGGACAGAAAGTGGCCACCTTCATCGAAGGCCTAAAACAGGCTCGAAACATGAGGTTAGGACCAAGCAAGTGCCCTTACAGCCAGCTTCGAAAATGGCTTCGAAGGTAGAAAGAAGCAGTTCAATATCTGAGTCAGTAAGTTGGTGGGTACCTAGAGTTCCAGATTGGTTTATGATGCAGAACAAACCTAGGGAAGTGCCCACTCAGAGAGATGTTAGAAACCAAGGAAGGATGGTTAAACCTTCTTTGGTGGCTCCGAACAATTGGGTATTGCTTAAACACCCAAAGACAAAGGAACCAGATATGGTCCCAGTCATTTCGAGATCACAAAGAAGAAAGATTCAGCGCAGGTACACTCAGTACCAGAAAGATATGAAAGAAAATGGAGAGAGCTCTTCATTGGTCCAGACAGAATGAAAGAAGACTCCAAAGTCAGACCATACTCCAAAGACAACTCTACAAAGCAAGGTGGGTTGCAGCAGAGAACAGTTGGCCAAGGTTCATTTTGAACTAAAAGCCAGAGAGAAATCTAGCTTAGTAGGATTGGAGAAAGCTCTACTGGAGAGTGATAGCGAGACAAAAGAAGAAATTGGCGTAAGCCAAAAGAAAGAAATGGTGGAGGAAGAAATGTTCGAAGCCTTCATGGCTGAGCAAACATTTTTGGTTGAAAAACCAGTTGAGAAAGATCCTTTGAAGGAATCAGTTAACAACGAAGTGCCAGAGTGCAGCATGGAGGATGCTTCTGAAGTAACTGAACAAGGTGGCCAAGAGGGGAAACAGGTACAGCCAGCCATCCAATTTGGCTCATTTCCTCCAGTATCAGTCAATATGGTACACATACTGCCTCATGAGTTCCAGACTGGAGATGAGGACCAAGATGGTCAAGAAATTGATCTTATTCCTGTCTCTAGTAAAAACTCACAAGTGAGTATGGTACAAGATGATTCTGGAATGGCTACCCCAATGGAAACTGACTATGAGAGTGAAGAAGAGGTGAGCATTAACCTCTCATATCCTTTTGAGTATCCCTCGAATTCTATAATACAATATGTCAAGCCTTTGTACATCAAGGCTTTCTTCGATGGGATACAATTGAACTGAGTCCTGATAGATAATGGGGCAGCAGTGAATTTACTACCGAAATCTTATTTAAAGAAACTAGGGAAAAAGAATCCTAGGTTAATCCCAACCAGCACAACCATCGCTGGCTTTGCTGGAAACAAACAGATAGCTCAGGGAATTCTACCCATCAACCTGAGTGTGGGAACCAGGGACTACATGACAGCATTTTTCGTAATCGACAGTAATACTAAATACAATGCTTTACTTGGGAAAGATTGGATTCACACTAACAAATGTGTGCCTTCCTCTTTGCATCAGAAAATTATGATGGCCTTAGGCAATGGAGAGACAGAGGAAATTGATGCAGATCCTCAACCTTTCATAGCCTGTGCAAACTTCACAGAGGCCAAACTGTATATTGAGGGAGTGACACCACTCAGTATACTGAGGAAAGCTGATGGCTCAGCCGAAGTGATGGTTGATGTGGAAGTGACACACCTGAAGCACTTAGTCCAGAAGAGTGCTGATGAGGAGGTTGTCGTTAAGGATGCCAATGATGCCTGGTTGTAGGCAAAGAAATGAAACACAAGAAGCCAAGTCTTTGGCTCTAATTAAATTCTCAACATTGGATGTAAAATCAATAGTCCAAAAAGTACAAGAGCAAGAGAGAGAAGCCATGATAATTAGCTGCAAGCAGAAGCAACAACAGGTCAAAGTTTTGACCCTTGATAAATATTGTGCATTGGACATTGAAACAAAAGTCCATGAGATATAGGAAGAGGAAGCCTTGTGGACAAACTTTGTCTATGAGAAGGAGGGCAAAGATGTTGAATTAAAGAACCTGGAAGCAGAACAAAGTAGGGAGATTGCTTCGAAGATAGAAGAAATCAAAGAAGAAGCTTCAGTAAGTTTTTAGACACAAGACCCCTTAGAAGAAGTAAATTTAGGGAAAGATTCTATACAGCAGCCCACCTACATAAGTGCTTGTCTGAATGTTCTGGACAGGGACCAGTTGTTGGTTGTTCTAAAGAAATATAAAGATTGCTTTGCATGGTTTTATAATGAACTACTAGGATTGGATAGGTCATTAGTGGAACATAGGCTCCCTATGAAACTTAACTTCAAGCCATACAAGCAAAAACCAAAAAGAATGAGTCCAGAAGTAATTCAGAAAGTCAATGAGGAGAATCTTAGACTACTCAAAGCAGGTTTTATTAGGACAGCCAGGTATGTGGAATAGCTATCTAATATTGTGCATGTGGTTAAGAAGAACGGTAAAATGAGGGTATGCATTGATTTCAGAAACTTGAATTTAGCAACTCCAAAAGATGAGTACCCTATGCCTATAGTGGATATGTTGGTAGACAGTTCAGCAGGGCATCAAGTTTTATCAATGATGGATGGGCACTCAAGTTATAACCAGATCTGCATTGTAGAGGAGGATGTCTACAAGACAGCATTCAGATGTCCTGGAAATATTGGCACTTTCGAATGGGTTAAAATGCCATTTGGCTTGAAGAATGTTGGAGCTGCATATCAGAGGGCTATGAACACTATCTTTCATGACCTCATTGGAGGGTATTTAGAGTGTTATATTGATGACATTGTAGTGAAATCCCGGTCCATGGAGGAGCATCTGTTTCATTTAGAAGCAGCTTTTGAAAGAATGAGGAGGTTCAAGTTAAAACTCAATCCCCTCAAGTGTGCTTTTGGTGTGTCATCTGGAAACTTCTTGGGTTATGTAGTGCACAAGAAAAGAATACAGATTGATCAGAATAAAGCTAAAGCCATCATTGAAGCTAGGCCTCCATCAAGTAAGAAAGAATTACAAAGGTTCTTTGGACAAGTTAACTTTCTTCGAAGGTTCATTTCTAACACTGCAGGAAAAACTAAAGTATTTTCTTCCTTGTTAAGGCTGAAAGATGAAGAGGAATTTGTGTGGATAGCAGAGCATCAAATTGCTTTCGAAGGTATCAAAGCCTACTTGGCCAACCCTCCAGTGCTGATACCACCAAAGGGTGATAAGCCCTTGAAGTTGTACATAGCTGCAGCAGAAGATTCATTGGGAGCTTTCTTGGCCCAAGATAATGAAGAAGGCAAGGAGCAAGCTGTTTATTACCTTAGTAGGTTTTTAAATTCTTGTGAATGTAAATATTCAGCTGTTGAAAAGTTGTGTCTTGCTTTGTATTTTGCTGCAATAAAATTAAGATACTATCTTTTACCTACAACTGTCTTGGTAATTGCAACCAAATATTTAGTTAAGTACATGTTATCTAGACCTACATTGAGGGGAAGAATTGGCAAGTGGATACTAGCCTTATCAGAATTTCATCTAGAATATGTCCATCAAAAGGCATTAAAAGGGCAAGTTTTAGCCAATTTTTTGGCAGACCATCCATCTCAAATAGAGAGCCAAGAGATAATGGAACTTGGTATGGCTAGTGCTGAGCCATGGCAGATGTGGTTCGATGGGTCGAAAGCCAATGGCTTAACTGGAATTGGTATTGTGATTAGGTCTCCACAAGGGGTAGAGACCACACATGGTTTCAGAGTGGATGAAGCTACCTGTTCTAATAACCAAGCTGAATATGAAGCCTTAATAGTGGGACCAGAAATTCTTATTGGATTACAAGTTCATGCAGTTGACATATTTGGAGATTCTCAATTCGTGGTTAACCAAGTGAAAGGGATTTTCAAGTGTCAAAGCATAAGCATTTTACTATACTATGTTGTTGCATTACATCTGCTTTCTCAATTTCAAATAGCAAATGTAACTCATGTTCCAAGATTCTTGAATAATAGAGCTAATGATGTGGCTCAGAAAGTTTTGAACTTCAAGAGAAGGGGTAATGCCCAAAGGAACATAAACCAAACAATATATTAGAAATTGATACCACCTTTGAATAAAAGGAATGTGGTCTTGGAAGTCAATCATAATGACTTACAAGAACAAGATTGGAGGCATCCAATAATGCAGTACTTGGCTGGTCCATCTTTGAAGGCCAGCAGGAAAATTAAATTGCAGTCTATGCAATATATGATATATGGTAATGCTCTCTACAAAAAGGGGGGAGATGGCTTATTGCTAGAATGTTTAGGCCCAAAAGAAGCATTAACAGCTATGGCTGAGGTTCATGAAGGCATCTATAGTGCTCATCAGCCTGGTGTGAAGATGAGATAGTTGCTTCGAAGGCATTCCTACTATTGGCCAACTATCCTTAAAGACTGCATAGATTATGCAAAGGGTTGCTAGGCATGCCAAAAGCATGGCACAATAAGGCATGTGCCCATAACTGACCTACATGCAGTAGTGAAGCTTTGGCCATTCAGAGGATGGGCTATGGATATGATGGGGAAAATACACCCACCTTCTTCGAAGCATCATTGTTTCATTCTAGTGGTCACTGATTACTTCACTAAGTGGGTCGAAGCTAAGCCATACAAGGCTGTAGACCAGACTGAGGTTATTGGATTTATTAAAGATCTAATCCATAGATTTGGCATCTCACAAACTATAACTGTGGATAATGAGACTATGTTCAATGGGAAGATGGTGAAGTCCTTTGTGGCAGAATTTGGAATTAGTCTCGTTAATTCCACCCCATATTATGCACAAGCCAATGGTCAAGCTGAATCATCCAATAAGTCCTTGAAAAAAGGAATACAAAAGGTTGTGGAGGACAATCCCAAGGATTGGCATAACTTATTGTTGGATGTGTTGTGGGCTTACAGAACTTCCCCAAGGTCAAGTACAGGAGTTAGTCCTTATGCCTTAGTGTATGGGTATGATGCAGTGTTACCTGTGGAAATTAATGTTAAATCTTTGAGGGTAAGATGTCAAGACCAGCTAAATCCTGAGCAATATCATCAGAGTATGTGCTTGGAATTAGAAGGCATAGATGAAGCTAGAATTCTGGCATTAAACAGCATTCTCTTGCAAAAGAAGAAAGCAGCCAAAAATTACAATAAGAAGGTCAAATACATTGACTTTGATGAAGGTGAATTGGTATGGAAGACAATACTCCCAATAGGAATTAAAAGCCATAAGTTTGGTAAATAGTCACCTAACTTGGAATGACCATATCAAATTCATAGAGTCCTGTCTTTTGGGGCATACCATTTGAAAATTTTGAATGGATACATACATCCCAAAAAGATTAATGACAGATATTTGAAGCATTATTTTCCAACTATTTGGGAAACACAAGGAGTAGAATAAATGTCAAACAAAAGAACACAAGAGTACTCAAATGATAAATCAGAATTTGTTTTTCTTCATAAAGAGTTAAATACATTCTACCATAAATTGGCCCAAAAATCATTACAATGCCTTAATTGTTCTTTTACAACAGACTTCCTATTCTTAAATGAGGGAACCAACTGAATGGCTGTAGTCATTTCTTGCTTTCGATCGGCCAATTCTTGGTTGGTGATCTGCAGTTTGGTATCAGTTCGAATTAAGGGTTGATTCACTGCAGACAGCTCCTCCTTAAGTTGAGCTTTCCTCTCCAGTAGTTGTGTTCGGAAGTGGGAGACAGAGGAATGTTGTTCCTTTAGCACTGAGACTTCGGAATGTACTGTGGAAACAAAGCTCTGATCTCTCACTAATTCCTCCTCTGCAGCCTTGGCAGTGTGACAAATGTTGATGTAGAAGTCGATAGTAGCTGCTGCCTGAGATGGATGACTTGAGGCAGTTATACTGGATTGCTCAACAACTTTGCAGCACTGCAGGAAGCCATTTCTTATTATTGGCCTTTGTAAAGCCTTGAAAGGAATCCTTGAAAAAGATATCAGCAATTCCAGACAACTGTCTAAATCCATTAGAGGTGTAGAAGGTTTCTTACTGGAGGAAGAGGAGCTCTCAAGAATTTCTAATAAAGAGTCGGCCAAAACTAATGGCTTGGCCTCATCATTAGTTATTAGAGAGGTAGAGGGTATGTCAAAGAGACTGGGTAGTCTTGCTTCGAAGACATCTACTTCGTCCATGGACATGAGGGGTGCAAAAATAGTGGCAGTGGGGGACACAGAGGACTGCATAGGGATAGGAGAAATGGATGGGGCATCCTCAGCAGTCTCTATGGTCCTAGCCACCAATACGTCGACGGAAGAAGGGATGGAAATAGGTAAAGGTAATAAACCTTGAGTTGGAGAGCTACCAGTACCCTTTTTAGGGGAATCAACTATCATCAAAGGTGGAGCAACAGTTAGAACTTCTTTAGGGGGAGGGGAAAGAGCAAGGCTCGGAAAAAGATTGAATAGAGGTACATCAAAAGATAAGAAAGAAAGATATGGATTTAATCCAAAAGGAAAAGAGGCAGGAATGTTTGGCCTCAAAAGGGGTACATGGAATGTAGGTCTAGGAAGTGGGTGTGATACCCCTGTTCTGTATTATGTTAATTGGTCCCTAATACGTATGTGATTATATGTTTTAGTATGATTTTGTGTATCATTATGTGGATATATGTGATTTTGGGATTCTATCTGTTCATCGTAGGAATATCTGTTGAATAATCCGCTTCGGGAATTAAATTGAGGGCCTTATCGGCCACATAACCCGGAATTGATTATGCCATTGTGATTGGCATAATTTTTAGAGCCTGCAGTGAAATTTAATTGAAAATTGATTCTGGTCGATTTGAACTGATTAAATTGATAATTAAGTGCCCTATTATTTTATATTAAAATATTTGTTAGTGGGGCTTGTTGTATATTAGCATTGCACCCTTCTTTAGCTCTCTTAAACTCAAAAATCTGAGTTAGACAATTGAGAGTGAGAGAGAGGCCGGCCATAGTGAGAGAAATGAGGAGAATTGTGCATTTTAGCTTGAAGCTTGGAAATTTTGGAAGTTTAGCTCAAGAATTGAATAGAGCTTAGAAGATCAAAGCTCCTAGGTGAGTAATTCTTGGATTGTAGTTTGTAATTTTGTGTGTTCAAGCTAATTTGGTGATCAAGAGTAAGATTGAAATGAAATTGGGTAGTATTTGTTGAATTGAAGCCTAATATGTACATGCATGTAAGAAATGGCCATGAATCTCCATGTTTGAGCACAATGTGTATGATTTGGGTTGAATATTGTTTAAAACCCATGTATTGGGACCTCTCTTCACCAATTAAGTTGATATGAAGGCATATTTCTCACATGCAAGAATGAATCATGCAAGTGTAAGCTTTGCATGTTTGAATGTGATGTATTGGTGATGAATTTGGACTAATTTGAGACATGCATGTAAGTAATACAAGAAATTGAGCTCCATTGTGATGTGTTTTAGTGTCTATGGAATGTTAGTACAAATATATGTGAGATTGAAGCCTTAGCATGCAAGAAAAATTGGTTGAATGTCGAGTTTGAACTCAAGGGAGTGTTCTGGAAAGCCCAGAATTTTTTACGTCCGCTCGAGCGGGGGAAGTGCTGCTCGAGCGGAGAATTTGAGCTCCCAGCATTTTTCTGCAGACATGGTGCCCGCTTGAGCGGGGAAGTTGACACTCGAGCCGGGAGCCATGTAGACAGGCAGTCCGCTCGAGCGGTCGAGTTCACGCTCGAGCCGAAATTTGGGGTAACCGGTACTTTTGCAGACTTAAGGGTCTGCTCGAGTGGGGACCCTGTTTTTTGAAATTTTGAATATGCATCCTGTGTTCTGTTTTCCATTCTCTTTCACTTGTAAACACTCTTAGGCATGTGTTAAGCATTGTAAATGAGTTAATGAGATAAGAATAAAACCTAATGAGGAGTATGTGAATTAAAGAACGGATTGAACTGTTAGTGACCCTTTTGTGTTCATGAAATGGGTAGGGTCAAGCTCTAGGGCAGATCCACAAGCCGGACACTGTGAGTAATATCGATATATGAATGCTTATGAATGTCCAATTGTTTATTCCCTTATAAGCTTACGAATTGCTAATTGGGGTTGTGGATGTAAAATAAACATGAATGGACCAAAGGTCGTTTTGTTAAACATTAATGGACCAAAGGTCGTTTTGTTGAACATGAATGGACCAAAGATCGTTTCGTCAAACATGAATGGACCCAAGGTCGTTTTGACATGAATGAGTGGGCCAAAGGTCATTTTGATACAAATGTGTGGGCTAAAGGCCGTTTGATATGAATGTGTGGGCCGAAGGCCGTTTTGACATAAATGAATGGGCCAAAGGCCGTTCTGACATAAGTGAATAGGCCGAAGGCCGATTTGACATAAATGAATGGGCCGAAGGCCGTTTTGACATAAATGAATGGGCCGAAGGCCGTTTTGACATAAATGAATGGGTCAAAGGCCGTTCTGACATAAATGGATGGGCCGAAGGCCATTTTGACATAAATGAATGGGCCAAAGGCCGTTTTGACATAAATGAATGGGCCAAAGGCCGTTTTGACATAAATGATCGGGCCGAAGACCGTTTTGACCTAAATGAGTGGGCCGAAGGCCGTTTTGATATGAATGGAAATCTAAATGGGCCAAAGGCCAGAATGTTTGGAACTTCGTATAGTTATAGGTATCTATTAAAATTATGAATTGGGCCCAAGGCTGTTTAGAACATGTTGATCTACCTTGTTATGTATATTTTGTAATTGATATTATTCACTGGGCTATCGCTCACACTCATTCATGTGTTTGTAGGTGAGCCAAGAGAAGCACAAACCCAGCCCTAGTGAAGTCTGCCAGGAACAACATGAGTTTTGGAGAGTCAGCCTTGTGTCTCATGCATGAGACCATCCTTGCCCTTCTATTATGTACTTATGTTTTGTCCGGTTGGCAAGAGCCTTGTGTATGTCTGTACATAGTCTGTCATCGGTTGACTCGTTTTGAATGATCCTGTCTATAATGAACTCTGTGATACAGTACTTTTAATGTGGGTTATTAACGTATCTGAGTATGGTTGTTTGATGTGCATATAAGCACGGCTCTATGGACAAAGTTTTAAATTTTTACTTCCGTTTGGCCCCTTTACTCTGATGAATTATGTTTGTTTTGGTCTAAAGGCCGTAGGTAATCACAAGATTACTGGCCGGTTATGTCCTTAACCCATAGAGGCAGGTTTGGGTCATGACAGAGTGGTATCAGAGCATGAGTTAATAACTCACACACTTGTCCAAAAAGAGCAATAAGCGTCTAGATGAGATCTAGGATGCATTCATGTGTTAAATGTGAATTTGAAGGCATTGATAATATGTTTAACTTTTTGATGTGAACTTTGGAAGCATCAAGAATATGCTCAAGTGTTTTGATTTGAGTAATTGTGTGCTATGAGTTGTGAACTACTTGCATTACGAATTAATTGAAAGCATGTGTTTCTTAGTATATGCATACTTTTGTACCTTTTGTATTAAATATAATGCAAGTTTAATCAGATGATGAGAACCAGAGGTAATGAGATAGAGAAGTCCTCTACTGCTAGGATAGACAGAATGGAAAGATTGATCCAAGATATGGCAGAAGCTTTGAGACAGCAACAGGAGTGGCAACAACAGTGGCAGCAACCACACCTGCCACCTCCACCTCAGGCACCACCCGTGCCAAATGAACATAATGATGACCGGATTATAGCTCTCACCAAGGAATTCAAGAAAATGAAACCACCGCAGTTCCATGGGGGATTAGATCCGTTGAAGGCCGAAGCGTGGGTCCTCGGCATTGACAAATTGTTTGAAGTGTTTCCCTGCTCAGAGACCCAGAAAGTGTTTCTAGCCACTTTTATGCTAGAAGATGAAGCAAGGAGATAGTGGATGTTGATGCGAGAAAACCACAAAGATGTTGACTGGGCGAAATTTTGGAGATCTTTTATGACAAGTACTTCCCGCAATGTGTTCGGGATAGGAAAGTAGCCGAGTTCATGGAACTCAAGCAAGATAGCATGACGGTGGCTGAATATGAGACCAAGTTCACTGAATTGGCCAGGTTTGCACCACACGTGATTGACACCGATTATAAGAAGGCAAGACACTTTGAAGGTGGACTCCGCAGTGACATCCTAGAGAGAGTGAATGTGCTAAAGTTGGAAACCTATATTGGGGTGCTTGACAGGGCCATCATATCAGAGGCTAATATAGCTAGACAAGCTAAGCCAGTAACAGGATGGAAAGGTAATAAAAGGCAAGGCTTCTTTTCGAAGAAGAAATTCCTGAAAAAGCAAAACACGAGCTCCTCATCTACTTCAAGTTCTTCTCGAGACACAGCTCCCATGTGCAATATTTGTAGCAAAAGGCACCGTAGAGTCTGTTACCGTGCATCAAGAGCCTGTTTTAAATGCGAGAAACAAGGGCACATAGCCCGAGAATGAAATCAAAATAGTGGGAAACTAGCAGCTGGTTCAACTGCATTAGTTCCAAAGCCAGGAAATACTTTGAGATCTGCTACTGCTGGGGAGACAGT
The DNA here is from genome assembly GCA_025200525.1 of Camellia lanceoleosa. NCBI lineage: Eukaryota > Viridiplantae > Streptophyta > Magnoliopsida > Ericales > Theaceae > Camellia > Camellia lanceoleosa. The sequence continues at coordinate 32,506,114 of CM045771.1, read as the reverse complement.
GAGACAGGGAAGATTTTTTGCACTTGTTCCGGGCGATACACGGAATGCCAATGCCATTGTCACAGGTACTATTTCAATATGTAATCAGGATGCCTTTGTATTAATTGATTCTGGATCAACACACTCATTTGTGACATATACATTTGCATCTAGACTAAAAAGACCCCTAGAGTTGTTGCCATATTTGTTGTGTGTGTCCGCTCCATCGGGGGTATCCACGTTATGTGAATATATATATCGGTTTTGTGACATGCATATTGAGGATGCTACCTTATATGTGGATTTATTGCCCTTGAACTTTAGACATTTTGATGTGATTTTAGGCATGGATTGGTTGACCAAGTATTGTGCCACCATAGATTGTGTGACAAAAAAGGTTGTATTTAAACCACCAGAACAAAAAGAAATTGTGTTTGTGGGTAATGGGGTAGTGCCTCCACCTTATTTGATATCTGCAATGAAAGCATGTAAATTGATCAGGAAAGGGTGCCGGGGTTATCTGTGCTATGCAATGACGGAACAATCTGTGAATGTTGAATTGAATGATATCCTTATTGTTAGAGAATTCCCAGATGTGTTTCCGAATGAATTACTAGAGGAGTTGGTAGACAGAGAGATAGAGTTTACTATTGAGACTGTGCCAGGCACCCAGCCTATTTCCAAGACTCCCTATAGAATGGCTACTGCTGAAATGAAAGAATTGAAAGAACAGTTGCAAGACCTACTTGATAAGGGGTTTATCCGACCTAGCACTTCGCCTTGGGGTGCACCGGTGCCGTTTGTGAAAAAAAAGTATGGTACCTTGCGTCTGTGCATCGACTATCGGAAATTGAATAAGGTAACAGTAAAGAACAAATACCCTCTACCCCGTATTGATGATTTATTTGACCAGTTTCAGGGATCACATGTGTTTTCTAAGATTGATTTGAGATCCGGGTATCATCAACTGAAAGTTAAGGCAGAGGATGTTGAGAAAACGGCCTTCAGAATGAGGTATGGTCATTTTGAGTTTCTTGTTATGCCATTCGGAGTGACTAATGCTCCGGCAGCATTTATGGACCTCATGAATAGAATTTTTAAAACCTACCTTGATGAGTTTGTGGTAGTCTTCATTGATGATATTTTGATATACTCTAAAGATAAACTTGAACATGAACATCATTTGAGGACTGTTTTACAAATACTTCGTGAAAGGAAATTATTTGCTAAACTAAAGAAATGTGAGTTTTGGTTGGATGAAGTTATTTTCTTAGGGCATGTGGTCAACAAGGAAGGAATTTCAGTGGACCCGCAGAAAATAGAGGCAATTGTGAATTGGCCTACACCGACTAATGTGACAGAAGTCCGTAGCTTCATGGGCTTAGCTGGGTACTACAGGAGGTTTGTGAAGGACTTTTTGAAATTAGCCGTGCCTCTCACCCAATTGACACGTAAAGGGCAACCGTTTGAATGGAATGATGAAAGAGAATCTGCTTTCCAAGAACTGAAAACAAGATTGGCCACTGCACCAATTTTGACACTACCTTCAGGTACGGAAAATTTTGTGATTTTCAACGATGCGTCTTATAAGGGTTTGGGTTGTGTGTTAATGCAGAATGGAAAGGTTATTGCCTACGCCTCTCGGCAATTGAGGCCACACGAGAAGAATTATCCAACACATGACCTAGAACTGGCCGCAGTTGTCTTTGCTTTGAAAATCTGGCGGCACTATTTGTATGGGGCAAAGTGTGAAGTCTACACGGATCATAAGAGCCTAAAATATTTCTTCACGCAGAAAGAGTTAAATATGCGACAGAGGAGATGGCTGGAACTGATAAAAGATTACGACCTAGAGATTCAGTATCATCCCGGAAAAGCTAATACAGTGGCTGATGCCTTGAGCATGAAATCAACAGGGAGTATGGCTTGTTTGCTCACTGAACAAAGGAAAATTTTGCAAGACTTTGAGAAGTCTGAAATTGAAGTGGTAGTATGTGAACAGGGCGGATTGATAGCCACTATTAGTAGAAACCGAGCAATTGTTGACGAAATCAAGCAGAGACAGAAAGAAGATGAGTTCTTCAGAAAGGTAATTGATGAGTTTGAGACAAGCCCAAAAGCAGAGTTTAGCATTGAGAATGAAATGTTGAAATTCTGGAATCGAATATGTGTCCCTAATATTCCGGAACTAAAGAAGAGGGTTTTAGATGAAGCCCACAGATCCGTATTTGCTATGCATCCGGGTAACAATAAAATGTATCGGGATTTGAAACAAACCTATTGGTGGCCTAAAATGAAGAGAAAAATTGCGGAATATGTGTCCAAGTGCCTTCAGTGTCAGCAAGTTAAAGCTGAACATCAGAAACTAGGGGGTCTACTTCAACCTTTCCCTATTCCTGAATGGAAGTGGGAACATGTGACTATGGATTTCGTTGTTGGCCTACCTTGGACTTCACGAGGTATGGATTCTGTTTGGGTCATAGTTGATAGACTGACTAAATCCGCACATTTTCTGCCTGTCAAAACTACATTTACTGCTTATAGATTGGCTACCATTTACGTTGATGAGATTGTCCGTTTACACGGAGTCCCAGTGTCTATTGTGTCGGATAGAGATCCGAAATTTGTATCTAGATTGTGGAAGGGTTTGCAGGAAGCTATGGGAACAGAACTAAGGTTCAGTACTGCATTCCACCCACAGACAGATGTGCAGTCAGAACGAACGATACAAACTTTAGAAGATATGCTTCGCATGTACGCTTTGGATTTTCAGGGGAGTTGGGAAGATTATTTGCCGCTTGCAGAATTTGCCTATAATAACAGCTTCCACTCCAGTATCGGTATGGCACCATACGAGGCTTTGTATGGTAGGAGGTGTAGATCACCTATTTGTTGGACAGAGGTCGGGAATAGAGCTTTGCTTGGGCCAGAAATTGTGAAAGACACTTCTGAGAAAATCAAGACTATTCGCCAAAGGCTCAAAATAGCTCAGGATCGACAAAAGAATTATGCAGACGTTCGGAGAAGAACTCTTGAGTATGAGGTTGGTGACCATGTGTTCATCCGCATTTCTCCGATGAAAGGCCAAGTTAGATTTGGGAAAAAGGGCAAGTTGTCGCCCCGTTACATTGGACCGTTTCAAATTTTGGAGAGGCTTGGTCCAGTTGCTTATAGAGTGGCTTTACCACCGGGATTCGAGTAAATCCATAATGTGTTTCATGTGTCGATGCTGAGATGTTACCTCCGAGACCCGTTCCATGTGATTGATTATCACCGGGTTGCTATTGATGAAAATATGGAATACACAGAATGGCCAGAAAGAATTGTTGACCAACAAGTGAAAGAGCTGAGGAACAAGTCCATCCCAATTGTGAAAGTAGAATGGAAAGAGCACTATGGGACGGATGCCACGTGGAAAAAAGAGGAGGAAATGCAACTACGCTATCCACATTTGTTTCCCGATGAAGGTAACTTAAGTTTGGAGAACCAAACTTCCTAAAGGGGGGGAGACTGTGATACCCCTGTTCTGTATTATGTTAATTGGTCCCTAATACGTATGTGATTATATGTTTTGGTATGATTTTGTGTATCATTATGTAGATATATGTGATTTTGAGATTCTATCTATTCATCATAGGAATATCTGTTGAATAATCCGCTTCGGGAATTAAATTGAGGGCCTTATCGGCCACAGAACCCGGAATTGATTACGCCATTGTGATTGGCATAATTTTTAGAGCCTACGGGGAAATTTAATTGAAAATTGATTCTGGTCGATTTGAACTGATTAAATTGATAATTAAGTGCCCTATTATTTTATATTAAAATATTTGTTAGTGGGTGTAGACACCCCATTTTTGACCGACCTTAAGACTCAGACGTCACCGGTTGAGCGCTCGGTGATGTTGCATGTTGTGCTCGTTCAGAAGTCTCAGAGTCGCGGCCGTGCGCCTTGCCTCCGGACTTCCGAATTCTCTTCTATGCCTTGTCTCGGTTTGCGAACCAGACTCGGTTTTCTCTGTTTTCTTTCCTGAGGGAAGAGAGTGGTCCCGTAGACTATCTCCCGGTGGCCGTGAGCTACATTTCGTGGCCGTAGGCCATTTTGCCCATTTCGGAGCCCGGTTCCCGGTTTTCGGGACCGTCAGGCCGTGTGCCTCGGTTCGGGACCGCCCAACCATCTCCGATTTCTCCGGTTCTTGGCTGGTACCTCTGTTTTATCATTTTGAGGAACACTGGGGCCCCTGATGCCCACTTCATGGCCGTATGCCACTTTCGGTGCCTGCAGCCGGTTTTCGGGACCCCGAACTGCGTGATTTGGGCCCCGAGCATTCATTTTGCATCGGTTTTCTCTGATTTTTGGCAGGAACCTCTGTTTTGTCATTCCGAGGGACACTGGGGTCGCAGATACCCACTTCGCTGCTGAACACCACTTCCGGCACCTGCAGCCCATTTTCGGGATCCCGAATTGCTCGGTTTTGGCCCCGAGCGTTCATTTCTCATTAGTTTTTGTTCAAATTTGGCAGGTACCTCTGTTTCAACACCAGGAAGATCACTGGGGGGTGGGAGGCCAGCAATTATCCCAGTTTAAGCTCCTCCGGCGTCCGTTTTGCTCACCGCCAATGTTGAACACCCTGGGGATATTTTCTTCCGACCAAAGCTACATATCTGTGATCAGGGCACATGGGAGGACCCTAAAAACTACTGGTCGGCCAGCAATTATTGATTTCATTTTTGAGCCCCTCCCTCAAGCTCTATGTTGTGGCTCCTGCTTCAGTGTTGCCAATTTCCGACCTTGGAACCTTATTCTACACACATGGGAGGACACCAAGGAGTGGTGGTCGGCCAGCAAATTTGCACTTCATTTTTGGGCCATGGCCGGCCGGCCAGGGTGAGTGGCTGGCCGACCAGGTGGGGGGGCCGGGCGGCCACCTCGAGAAGTTACTGGCGGCCACTCGCTTTCGGCCCTTTCCAGCTGTCCGGATATTTTTCAAAATATCCCGGGCATCCGGGGGATATTTTGAGAGGGAAAGCTTGGGTGCTTTTCCCTCCCCTTTTACACCCTTTCTTGCTTACTTAAAGGGCTGCCCTCCTCCTTTGTTAGGGTTGGAATTTTTGACCTTAAGACTTCATCTTCCAAAACCTCCATTTTCCTATTCAAAAACCCTAAAAAGTTTCAAGCTTCCTAGCTCAATCCTTCATCAACCCTAAGCTCTACCATCCCCACTTCCATTACAGCAGCAAGGAAGTGTTCTTCAGAGGCTAAGAGTCAACAAATTGAAGCCAAGAAGCAACCAAAGTTAGGTCTTCGAAGGTAAGCCTCTAATTCCCTTTTTTGAGCATAATTTTGAGTTATTTCTTAGCCCTATTTGCTTTCAGTTTTGGGCCCCGACCCCTACTGTTTTTAGGCTTATTTTGAGCCCCTCTACAACTTTGTAGAAGGGCTCAACCTCATTTGGTGTCTCCATAATATGCTTCCTTCAATATCACTCTTTAGGCCATTGTTTTGCATGCTTTATTTGCCTTATGAGTAATCTGATTTCGAGACTGATGTAAACTGTTAGTGGGATTATATTGAGCCCCTCTTCAACATTGAAGAAGGGCTCCATCATGTTTGGCTTCTCTATCATGCACTTCCTTTGAAATTCTTCCATTTTACCGTAAAATTGCATGATTGTTTTGGCCTATTTGTAATCTGAGTTGGAGCATGAAACATACTGATATTGTGCTTATTTTGAGCCCCTCTTCAACATTGAAGAAGGGCTCAACCTGGTTTTCTTGCTCTACATATCACTTGCTTTGAATTCTTGTTCCAATCCCATTTTGCATGCTTTTTTAAGCTCATCATGCTTCTGTTTTTGGCCTTCGTCAGGCCTAGAGAATGTCTTTTTTTGGTCCATTCTTCAAATTTTATTAAAGGTTTTAAGTTGTTTGGTCATTTCTTATGATACCTCTCTTTATAGCCCTCTTTTGGCCCAAATTTTGCATGCTATATTTAGTATATCTACACACTGAATTGGAGGCTGTCATCTATTGTAAATATACATATTTTTGGTCCCTCTTTAGTTTTGTAGAACTGATTTCATGGGTTTGAGCATTGTACATACCACTTGCTTTGTAATTCCCCTCTTTTCCCGTATTTTTGCATGCCATTGTTGCCATATCTATGCTCACAATTTGGCCTTGTTTTGTACTGAAAAGATGTTATTTTTGGGGCTGCCTTGCTACTGTTTTTGCTTTCATGTACCAATTTTGCATGCTTAGCATAGCCGTAGGCCATTTCGGGTACTTAAGATCACATTTCGGGATGATTTCATGCGTTGATCGTCATTTCATATCATTTCGGGGCTGTTTTCCCCTTCATTTAGCTACTGAAATTTGGTTTGCATGCTTGCATATCATTTTTCATGTCATTTCATGCTTTAGTGCATTGCCTCGGTTTGCGTGCCCGTGGGCACGCACTTCGAGGCACTCCGTTTTCATTCATTGGCTTCCTATGTGAGTAGGCTAAGGCTCTCTCATGTTGGTGTAAGCTCATCATTGCATTTCTGTACCATTTTCATGCTTGTATATCATCACCTCGGTTCGCGTGCCCGCGGGCACGCACTTTGAGGCACCTCTGTTTTACCCGACGGCAGCCTATGTGAGTGGGGCTGAGGCTCTCTCATGTTGGCGTAAGCCCATCTTTGCATTCTGTATGCCATTTCATACATTCCTCGGTTTGCGTGCCCGTGTGCGCGCATTTCGAAGTGCATCTTTTTATCCAACGGCAGCCTATGTGAGTGGGGCTGAGGTTCTCTCATGTTGACGTAAGCCCATCATCGCATGCCGTATGCCATTGCATCTTTGCCTCGGTTTGCGTGCCCGTGTGCACGCATTTCGAGGCACTTCGATTTTATCCGATTCGCATGTCACATCATCGTCTCGGCTTGCGTGCCTATGGGCACGCATTTTGAGACACTTCAGTTTTATCCGATTTCCTTTCCATACGTTCCTCGATTTGCGTGCCCATGGGCACGCATTTCGAGGCACCTCATTTTCATCTCATGGCCTCTTATGTGAGTGCGGCTGAGGCTCTCTCATGTTAGTGTAAGTCCAATTTGCATTCTGTATGCCATTTCATGTCTGTATGTCACCGCCTCGGTTTGCGTGCCCGTGGGCACGCATTTTGAGGTATCTCATTTTAGTCCCATTGTACATCATTTTTCATGTCATTTCATGTTCTTATGCTATCACCTCGGTTTGCGTGCCCGTGGGCACGCATTTCGAGACATCTCATTTGCATAGCATTGTGCATGCTAAGATATATGTTAGTTGCATTTCATGCATACCGTGCATATTGCATCGTGTTCGGGGTAGGAGTTAGCCCGGGCACGGGAAACGAGGTGCGTTCTGTACTCCGAGCGGCAGAACGGGTCTCAATTCCCAAGTCACCGACACTCCGGATTACCCATGATGGAGTTAGGTTTTATTGTAGCATTCATATACATTCATCCTATATTGAGTTGTGCAATTCGGTTCCTCGGCCATCATGCATCGATATGCGTGATTGGTGGCACGAGGATCGAGGCATGCATATATTTGTGAAATACATTGCTATGCCCTTTTCCTGCTCTCTGTTGCAGCAAAATGAACGATCAGCAGTCTTCCGAGACCTGGCACGCATTTCGAGAAAAATTGCGAACAGAGGCTAATTGGGGCATCCCAGTGGATTTCCGTACCAGGCAGCCCAGCATACATCATTCAAGCAGTAGCAAGGCAGTCCCTGGCTTGCATGCCAGTGTTACTCTTTTTGTAATTAATTTGTTAATTAATTAGGAAATTGTATATTTATTCGGACTGTATATTTCGGACTGTAATATTCTTTTATTCGGGTCTGTATTATTATTTATTCGGACCCTCTGTGGGAGGGCAATGTTGTAATAAGTGTGGGTAAGTGTGATGTATGTCTTCCAACCCCCATTTCTTTCTCCCTTTTATTTACCTGCTTACGATGGTTAGATGTAGGGCATATTTCAATTAGCATACAGTATGACAGCATGTTTGCATCATTCATCTGTTTTGCACGCACCGGGCTCGGTGCATCATACAAACTGCATTTGTATTTCAATTCCAAGTTGAGTACTTGATAGCTGTAGCATTTCATATGCCATGTTTAGGACAGCCGAGCCTGCTATAATTGCATCTTTGCATGTGTTGCATTAGACATTTCAGTATGCTTAGGATCATGCATGATTTCTAATCAGCTTTTGTTTTGGCTTGGAGTACTCGGTGAGTTTTATGCTTTAGCATCCTTGCATGCGTGTGAGTGTTGCCATGATAGCATGCTTGCCATGAGGCTATGTGCTTATATGATATAACTGCCATGAATGCCTGTGGGTGGAGGTTGAGTTATTTGGATTGGGACAATTCATCAAATATTTGTTTTAAGCCCACTAGATTGTGGCAAAACCATGTTTTCTAAGCCCACCTGAGGGTGGCATATTCGCGTCTTAGCCTACTTGCGGGTAGCACCATCAAACCATTTTCAAACAAACAAACATGAAGTGTCTTGTTCCAATTCAGGCGATTCAGTCTATACTTGTATGCTGTGCGCATCATATAGTAACCTAGGCTAATAACCGGAATAAGAACGCACAAAGTTTTCAAAAACAGATATCATGGTTAGTAGAGGCCGGTCTTTGACCGGGCGAGAGGGGGTGCTCACGGTGTGACCTTCCCTAATCGTACCCAAGTTCCCGAGCCAACTTTGGTGATGACGGACACGTGGCCTTTCGGCACCGAGTCAGGGTTTCCTAAATTTCCCATTTTAAAATATTTAGGTGGCGACTCTGTTATCTAGCAAAGCAGTCCATGTTTGGCACTTCTTTCAAAAATCTGTTTTCCTTCAAAAACGATTTGCCGGATTTGGACTCTTTGGTTCGAGATTGGGAACCGCAACAAAATCGAGTCCGAACTGTAGCGAGGTCCCCCGCGGCGTTGTTACAGTGGGGCTTGTTGTATATTAGCATTGCACCCTCCTTTAGCTCTCTTAAACTCAAAAATCTGAGTTAGACAATTGAGAGTGAGAGAGAGGCCGGCCATAGTGAGAGAAATGAGGAGAATTGTGCATTTTAGCTTGAAGCTTGGAAATTTTGGAAGTTTAGCTCAAGAATTGAATAGAGCTTAGAAGATCAAAGCTCCTAGGTGAGTAATTCTTGGATTGTAGTTTGTAATTTTGTGTGTTCAAGCTAATTTGGTGATCAAGAGTAAGATTGAAATGAAATTGGGTTGTATTTGTTGAATTGAAGCCTAATATGTACATGCATGTAAGAAATGGCCATGAATCTCCATGTTTGAGCACAATGTGTATGATTTGGGTTGAATATTGTTTAAAACCCATGTATTGGGACCTCTCTTCACCAATTAAGTTGATATGAAGGCATATTTCTCACATGCAAGAATGAATCATGCAAGTGTAAGCTTTGCATGTTTGAATGTGATGTGTTGGTGATGAATTTGGACTAATTTGAGACATGCATGTAAGTAATACAAAAAATTGAGCTCTATTGTGATGTGTTTTAGTGTCTATGGCATGTTAGTACAAATATATGTGAGATTGGAGCCTTAGCATGCAAGAAAAATTGGTTGAATGTCGAGTTTGAACTCAAGGGAGTGTTCTGGAAAGCCCAGAATTTTTGACGTCCGCTCGAGCGGGGGAAGTGCCGCTCTAGCGGAGAATTCGAGCTCCCAGCATTTTTCTGCAGACATGGTGCCCACTTGAGCGGGGAAGTTGACGCTCGAGCGGGGAGCCATGTAGACAGGCAGTCCGCTCGAGCGGTTGAGTACACGCTCGAGCGGAAATTTGGGGCAACCAATACTTTTGCAGACTTAAGGGTCCACTCAAGCGGGGAATCCCACGCTCCAGCGGGGACCCTGTTTTCTGAAATTTTGAATATGCATCCTGTGTTCTGTTTTCCGTTCTCTTTCACTTGTAAACACTCTTAGGCATGTGTTAAGCATTGTAAATGAGTTAATGAGATAAGAATAAAGCCTAATGAGGAGTATGTGAATTAAAGAACGGATTGGACTGTTAGTGACCCTTTTGTGTTCATGAAATGTGTAGGGTCAAGCTCCAGGGCAGATCCACAAGCCGGACACTGTGAGTAATATCGATATATGAATGCTTATGAATATCCAATTGTTTATTCCTTTATAAGCTTACGAATTGCTAATTGGGGTTGTGGATGTACAATAAACATGAATGGACCAAAGGTCGTTTTGTTAAACATGAATGGACCAAAGGTCGTTTTGTTGAACATGAATAGACCAAAGGTCGTTTCGTCAAACATGAATGGACCCAAGGTCGTTTTGACATGAATGAGTGGGCCAAAGGCCGTTTTGATACGAATGTGTGGGCTAAAGGCCGTTTGATACGAATGTGTGGGCCGAAGGTCGTTTTGACATAAATGAATGGGCCAAAGGCCGTTCTGACATAAGTGAATGGGCCGAAGGCCGATTTGACATAAATGAATGGGCCGAAGGCCGTTCTGACATAAATGAATGGGCCGAAGGCCGTTCTGACATAAATGAATGAGCCGAAGGCCGTTTTGACATAAATGAATGGGCCGAAGGCCGTTTTGACATAAATGATCGGGCCGAAGACCGTTTTGACCTAAATGAGTGGGCCGAAGGCCGTTTTGATATGAATGGAAATCTAAATGGGCCAAAGGCCAGAATGTTTGGAGCTTCATATAGTTATAGGTATCTATTAAAATTATGAATTGGGCCCAAGGCTGTTTAGAACATGTTGATCTACCTTGTTATGTATATTTTGTATTTGATATTATTCACTGGGCTATCGCTCACGCTCATTCATGTGTTTGTAGATGAGCCAAGAGAAGCACAAACCCAGCCCTAATGAAGTCTGCTAGGAACAACATGAGTTTTGGAGAGTCAGCCTTGTGTCTCATGCATGAGACCATCCTTGCCCTTCTATTATGTACTTATGTTTTGTCTGGTTGGCAAGAGCCTTGTGTATGTCTGTACATAGTCTGTCATCGGTTGACTCGTTTTGAATGATCCTGTCTGTAATGAACTCTGTGATACAGTACTTTTAATGTGGGTTATTAACGTATCTGAGTATGGTTGTTTGATGTGCATATAAGCACGGCTCTATGGACAAAGTTTTAAATTTTTACTTCCGTTTGGCCCCTTTACTCTGATGAATTATGTTTGTTTTGGTCTAAAGGTCGTAGATAATCACAGGATTACTGGCCGGTTATGTCCTTAACCCATAGGGGCGGGTTTGGGTCATGACAGTGGAAGTATTATATGAATGGCTTTTCACATTCTGTATCTGATCAACTTTAACTGAAATTGAGGGAGTCCTCATTGGAAGTATAGCCTCAGTAATTGTTGCTGTAAAAAGGAATAAACGCAATGTCAAGCTTCAATGTCAAAATTTGATAAGGAAAAACAATAGAAGCATGAAAGAAATTACTTGTTTCAGAGATGTTGGCTGTGATGGAAGAGCCACGAAGGGAGTAATGTTTGGCAGTTTGTTGCCTTCTTGCAGTTTCCCTTTGTAATGCATCAACAGCAGCAGCTTCATCTCTCAGAAATTGTTATTACTATCTCTTTTTAGCCCTCTCAAAGACAATTATGGCCTTAGAATGTTCTTATTCTATTGCCTTGGCAGCTGCCTCATGGATGGTATCTTCAACCAAGTTAGTAGTAGAAGCAGTCACTTTCTTTCTCTTTTCTATTGCCTTGGCAATTGTCTCGGAATCGGAGTCTTCTGTGAAATCAGAAGGAGAGACAGTCATCTTTCTTTTCTTTCTTCTCTATATTGGTATTGTCTGCTCCTTCTCAATTTCCTTCTCAACTTCTTCAATCTGGGATCTAGATTCTATAGAGATGAGCTCCCCTTCTACCTCTCTGGCAGTTGTCTCATCTTGGACTAGGTCAGAAATAGGGATGATCACTCTTTTCCTTCTTATTAAGGGTGACTCATGCTTTTGATCTGTTTCTTCTTCTTCTTCTGCTTGCATCTCAGCTGTTTTCTTTTCAAGCTCAAGCAGTCTCCTTTTCTTTTGTTGTGGGCTACCTTCACAAAAGAAGAACTAAGGATAAGACTGCAACCATTATAGAGAAGGCCAAAGGAAAAGAAACAAAGGTGTATACCTTTCTTCGAAGCAGCCCGAGTGACTCTAGGAGAAGTTGAGGCGGAGGTGGGACGCAAGCAAAGCAGTGGAAGAAATGTGATTCTAGCTCCTTTGGGCTTGGGCAGATCCAATACCATTAGCAGGTTCTGAGGAGAAATGGCCAAGTATACTTCCATGTTGGTCACCCACCAGTTCTAGTACCTCTTCAACAAGGTACCTTGAGGAAGGAAAGGGGTATACTCGAAATTGACCAAGTCATCTATAAACTTGGAAGTTGCCTCTTCTAGCCTGGACCTCCGAACTTTTAGATCCCTCTTAGTGAGACTTAGATTGGTATTGCTGCAGAGAGGTATTGGGACCCCTTGTGTGAAGCCAAATTGTCTAGCAAATTGAGCAGGACAATACAGCTCAGCTATGCATTTGTAGGCTCTGGGGTTCAAGGTCCCAATAAATAACTCTCTATGGATCAGAATGGAAGCCCATATATCTTTGTGAGCAGGTGAGGCGCAGTACCTGTCACTTAGGAAATTCCTTAACCAAGATGGACCAATGGTGGGTTCGAAGGGACGGAAACAGAAAGTAGGAAGGGAATCTGGAAGTTGGTGGAAGAAAGAGAAGTAAAAAGCAAAAGTAGAGGGATAAAGTGAAGCATTGGCCAGCCTTATGCCATGAGTAAGAGGGTTTGGCTCAGAAAATTTAAGGTATTTGGATTATAACTCGGTGAAATAGGCAAAAAGCCAAAGCTGAAGGATCCAGAATGGCCCCCCTTGGTTAGCATCTAAGGGTTTCTCATAGAAGAGGGAACAGACTCTATATACATGGCCTAGAACATATGGGGCTAAGGCCACCCTTTTCTGTAAAACGAAGGCTTTGGCAAGAGGGGCAAATTCAGGCATGATTCTTTGAGATGAGGTACAGAAGAGGAATTTGCAAAGCCAATACAATAAGAAAGAAAAGAATTCCCTATCAGTCACAAGGCCATCTCTTTTATTCTCAGCCTTAGCGAAATCACTATAGGATGAGTTAAGAGAGGGAATGGAGAAAGGGACTGCTGAGTCAGGGTAATCTGGTCCAAAGGGGGTACCAATGGGGGATAATCCTAGTAGATGGAAAATGTCAAGAACAGTAGGGGCCATCATTCCACATCTAAATTGAAAGAAATTAAAGATAGGATTCCAAAAACACAAGGCAGTAGAAATTAGAAAAGGGTCCTCTGAGATAGTTACCTTGAATAGTCAGAGAGTATCGGGAAGGCAGAGCTCTTGAAGGTCCAGAGTTCTAGCAGGGACAACCCGGTCATACCATTCTTGCCACTCCGGTCTCACCGTGGGCCAGCATTGGTGGGGGCTGTTTATCCTCTAGTTCCTCCAGTCAAGACCACCTTCGTAAAGAAGACATTGGTTTTCCAAACGAGGATATAGGGCTGGGAGCTCAGTAAGGATCTCCTTGAATAAGGGCCCAAGCACGTAGTCTTGTTGCACATGGCGACGAGGGACGAAGATTCGTCCATCAATAGCGCTTTTGTCCCCAGCTTTGTGCTTCTCATATTCTGCATCAATGATCCTCTTCAGGGTTACAGATAGGCTCGCAGGCTCTACGACTGGCACCGAAGAAGAAGCCATTGATAGTACGCGTTTCCAGAAGGTGAAGCTGAGAAAGGAAGTAGAGAGAAGTGAAAGAACATCAAAGGTAAAAGGGTTTGTGTGTTGAGCGAGCAAATGATTTCAGAATATGAAATAAAAGGGTTTCAAAAGCCTTTGTGTTTGGGGGATATATAAACGTTTGGTTCGTTAAGCACTAAAAGTACAAATACGAAGAGTTTCCTTCAAATATTGATAGTATTTGAAGGGAAAAACACAGCCCAGATGCTGAGGCTAGCTTCGAAGTAAAATATTTGGCTTCGAAACCAGATTTTGGTGCCAAAAGCCAAAAAACAACGGTTTCAAAACAAAGAAGTCGGCTTCGAAGCACATTTCCGTACTTAAAAATGGAAGAATACTCAAGTATTTGTTTTACTTCAAAGGATTTAAAGACCTATTTTAGGTTTCTTAATGAAAGTAATGTCCTTCGAGGCAAGACTTGAGACTCCTTAAGGATGGGAATTGGAGTTCGAAACATCAAAACCAATGGTTGGTTTATATATATATATATATAAGGGGTTGTCTGTTGAACTAAAACAACATGAACTGTTGTTCGAGGCAAAAGATGGTCAATTTAAAACTAATTGATCATATTAACCATGATCAGATGTTGGTTATGGTTGAAGTAAGCTCTAAGTATAAGATTGTTAGATTCGAAGCACTGATTCTAATTGAAAAATAACCAAAATTGTCAACTTTATTCCATAAATTGGAAAAGTTCATAATTGGTTCTTTGTAGTGTTTCATTTAAAACAATTGAGTCCAGGTTCGAAGGATGAGATTGTTCAGTTCGAAGTCCTGAATTTGCTTTTAAAAACAAACGGAGACAATGCCAAACAAAGGAAAAGTCTTAGTTGTATTAAAGCAAAAAACAATTACATCGAATGGCCCTATTTGGGTACAAACTCAAGTTCATAAAAGTAGGGAATGGAATAAATAATAAGATCATAAAATTTAGTCCAACTATGATCAATGAATTTTTGTTCTTTCTTTATTCTATCCTCTATTTCTTCTAACATTGGTTGCATGAGTTGATGTGCTCTCACTTCATAGTAGAGCTCTTTAGCCTTTATTTCGAAAGCCACTTCTCTCAGTCTTTGTTCCAATTCGTCTATATCCAAGTCATCCCAGTACGCATAATCTTTATTCTTGAAATCATCAAATTCTTCAATGAAGTTCTCTGCTTCATACTGGGCATGAATTCGAAAGGACAAGAGTTGGTCTAAAGATTGTGTGGTGGCCATGGAGGTTCGATGCTAGTGGAGGAGCAACGGAAGTTGGTCCAAAAACATGTGAAGCTCTACTTGGGCAAGGAGATTGAGGACATGACTTCGAGTCAAAATGTCACAAGCCCATCGAAGGTTCTTGAGAGAGACTTCATCCTCAAGGACATTGAAGGGCAAGTGAGAGAAAGCCGCAAGCAGAAGTTGAGCTTGCTTCCGCTCAGCTGGAGTGGGGAAAGGCGGAGGCTTGTAAGGTGGAAAGACCTCGTCCATAGAGAGGGCAAACCTTAGTCTCTCTATCCAGCAAGGATTTGGCAAAGGAGAATGCGTGGATGCTTCCATTTTAGGGAGTGGAGCAGGGATAGAAGGAACAAAGGCATTAATACAATCAAGCCAGTCAGAAGAACAAATCTTTGCCTTCTGAGATAAGAATGGTGGATTGTACCCTTGTGCCTCTTCTGGGCGTCGAGCGGCGTGCACTATTCTTGTAGGCATGGAAGATGTGTACCATGCTACAAGCAAATTCGCCTCCAAACTACGTCGATGGTCAATGGGCACGTAGGGGTTGACCACTGAACTTCGAGCATAGGAAGGAAACTCTAAAGGGTCAGTGAACTCAACAAAATGATGGTTGATTCGTTCCCTCAAATCACAGGTCTCAGGTGTTGACCAGCTTGTCCAGTCAGAAATCCCAAAAGAGGAAGAAGTTGCAGCTTTATCCCATGCAGAGGTTTGTGAAGAAGAGTTTCCCAAGTCCATATTTGCAACTTTTCGAATCAAAGGTTTGGGAGCGGTTTGTTCGAAGTACAAGGGTGAGTCCGAGGAAGAACTTCTTGTATCTATATTCGCAAGTTTCTGAATCGAAAGATTAAGGGCAATGTGTTCGTAATCCAAAGGTCGATAATTTGCAAAGGCATCCATGACCTGAATATGGAAAGGTGGATAAATGTGGCTAATTAATGCATGAAAATTCTTTCGAGGAGGAACAGCATCATCATATGACTCTTCGTGTGCTCGATCAATGGAGGAGAAAGTTGATTCGGCCATAGAAGAAGTATCAGTCTGTATGAGTGCTAAGGTATTGGGGTGTTCAAAAGATTGAAAGAGAATTAATGCAAATGATCATCAATAAGTGACGGTTGTATTTCCAGAATATAGACCCCATGCACGTTCTAAAAAACGTAGGGAAAAGGGCTTTGATCCACTAATATCACCAAGTATTGGGTATATTAGTACGGGGGGTAATGTTGGCTACATATTTTGTACAAGCCAGTTACAATTCAACACGTAGCAGAATAAGGGTAATATAGGAAGACTATTCAAGTCTTCGATCCTGATCGTACACGTGGCAGTTAGTATTGGTTCTCACGTGATCTTTTTTTTTTTTTTTGATCAACTAAAAAAGGAAAACTTTATTGATGAGATAAGCAAAACAAGCGACAAAATACATCAATAAAGAAGGGAATCCTAACTGCAAGTGATGGCGTAGTGGAACTACTTATAAGGCAGCATGATCAGCGATCATGGAGGAGCAGTTCGACGATTTGAAGTGCAGTTCAATAGTCATCCTTGAGAAGTATAAATAGTAGGGAAGACCCTAGAAAAAGGCCCCAGACTCAGATCATACAAACCAGTCTTACTTTACATATTTTTTTTTTCTAGTTTTACATTTCCTGTTCTTTAAATTCCTACTCTTTACATTCGTGTACTTTAAATTCCTGCACTGCACTTCATTCATAGGAGTAGTTTCAAGTAGATTGTTGCTGTAAACCTCTACGAGGCTGAGTTTGGATCATTGTAAGTTTTCATTATAATGAAATACTTCAATTGCTCTTCATTTAACTGTTATTTTGCTTAATTTCTCCTAAGTCAAGCCACCAGTAAAAGTCCTCTTCATTGAGGCTGAAAGAACTAAAACATAATCGTCTGATAATTTGTTGGCAATTAACATTTCTGTAAGGACTGATTGATCCTTGCTGGCACGCTCGCATTTACAAAAATATCATTCGAAAGCCAAAAAGCCAACAGATAGCATCTTTACGTAGTTTGGAGATACATCAAATGGATGTAAAGACAGTTTTCTTAAATGGAGATTTAAATGAAGAAATCTACATGGAGCAACTTGAGGGGTTTTCAGCTACAGGACAAAATAAGAAAGTCTGTAAACTTGTCAAATCATTGTATGGTTTGAAGCAAGCTACTAACACTACAAGAAAAAACATATTTAGCGACTAAATTTTTAGTCGCCAAAAGTCAATTTTTAGTCGCCAAAAGTCAATTTTTTAGTTTCCCTGACTAAATTTTTTAGTTGCCGGTTTGGTCGCCGAAAATCGGTCGGGAAAGGTATTGGCGACTAAAAAACTTTTAGTCGCCAAAAAGCAAGTCTTTGGTCACCAATAGTCAATTATATTTTTTAAATTATACATTTACCAACCAATATTTTAGTCGCCAATAGTCAATTATATTTTTTTAAATTATACATTTACCGACCAATGTTTTAGTCACCAATACTCAAGGAA
This sequence comes from Camellia lanceoleosa, assembly GCA_025200525.1. Taxonomy (NCBI): domain Eukaryota; kingdom Viridiplantae; phylum Streptophyta; class Magnoliopsida; order Ericales; family Theaceae; genus Camellia; species Camellia lanceoleosa. Next base: position 32,488,610 of record CM045771.1, on the reverse strand, counting down.
TCGGTGACCAAACCTTTTAATAGCCAAAAGCTCATTCGTGGAAAAAAAAAAAAAAATCACACTCACTAGCTTCTCATCTATTCTTGTGGAGATTCAAACCATCAATCTCTCACACCAAAAATCTTATGCAACACACTCTTTCCACTACGCCTTTATAATACCATATGATTATATATGCAACATATATTATTTATATAGTACATAGACCCGTATTAATATAAAAGTATATATATAAAGATAATTATTTTTTATTGAACATAATTTATGTAAAAATAAATTATTTACTAGAGAAAAAAAAAAGAGACCACTTTTGGCGACTAAACATAATTTTAGTTGCCAATTCTATACTTTTGGCTAATTATTTTTTAGTCGTTAAAAAATTTAATTCCCGTGCTAAAATTACCACCTTTGGCGACTAAACTTTTTTCTAATCGCTAAAAAGCCTCACTTTTGGCTACTAAACATCTTTTTAGTCGCCCAATACCTCACTTTTGGCTACTAAATTATTTTTAGTCGCCAAAAAGTCTCACTTTTGGCTACTAAAAATTTTTTAGTTGGTAAAAGCTTCACTTTTGGCGACCAAACATCTTTTTAGTTGCCCAATTCCTCACTTTTGACTACTAATTTTTTTTTAATCGCCAAAAAGCCTTACTTTTGGCTACTAAAATTTTTTTAGTCAGTAAAAGCCATATATCGGCGACCAAACAGATTTTTAGTCGCCAAAACCTATACTTTTGGCTACTAATGCTTTTTTAGTCGCCAAAACCTATATTTTCAGCGACCAAATGTGCTTTTTTAGTCATCAAAGATACTTAGTGTAAACAATAGCATGGGAAGTTTTACAATGTTATGTTGTCAAATGGGTTCAAAATCAATTAGTGTGACAAATGCGTATATATCAAAGGCATTGACAGAGGTTATGTCATTTTGTATCTATACGTTGATGACATACTCATTGTTAGTAGTAATGATGAGATGATTAAAACTACTAAGTGATTGTTAAATTCTAAGTTTGACATGAAAAATATAAGCCTTGCAGATGTCATTCTGGATATTAAGATTACCAGAACATCTACTAGTATTGTATTTTCTCAGTCTTACTACATTGAAAAGATACTTGAGAAATTTGGTAAATTAGATACAGGTGTGTCTAGGACACCGGTAGGCGTAAGTCTACATTTGACCAAGAATAATGGTGAAAGTGTCTCTCAGCTAGAATATTCTTAGGTCATTGGAAGTTCAATGTATCTGATGAGTTGTATAAGACTAGATATAGCCTACTCTGTTAGCAGGCTTAGTAGATACACGAGTAAATCCGAATGCCACTCATTGGAGAGGCATTATGCGGATGTTAGGTTATCTACGTTACACCCGGGATTATGGGCTGCATTATACCAGATATCCAACGGTACTAGAAGGGAATAGTGACGCTAATTGGATATTTGATATAAAGGACTCCAAATCCACTAGTGGTTATGTGTTTACCCTTGGAGGGGCAACCGTGTCTTGAAAATCGTTCAAGCAAACATGTATATCAAGATCAACGATAGAATCTGAGTTTATTGTTTTGGACAAAGCAACTGAAGAAGCTGAATGGCTTTGCCAGTTCGTTGAGGATATTCCACGTTGGCCGAAACTAGTGCTTGATATTTGTATTCATTGTGGTAGCCAATCAACGATTGGACGAGCACAGAGTAATATGTATAATGGAAAGTCTAGACATGTTCATCGTAGACATAGTTTCATATGACAACTACTCTCTAATGGAGATTGTCTCTCTAGACTATGTAAAGTCTAAGGACAACATTGCAGATCCACTAACCAAAGGGTTAACTCGAAAGTTAGGGTTAAGGGCTTTAGTAGTGTTACCGAAACGGAAAACCCAACCTAGTTGACTGGAGATCCCAAGATCTAGGTTCAAAGGGATAACATAATATCGTGTAACAGGTGAGTCACTAAAGAGGTAAATCCTCTTGCCCATTTCTTTGTACAGTGATGCCTTGTGGGGGTGGAAGGTTAAGCTAATACTTTTATTGACCTAAGTGATATGAATAATCAACCGTGGTATAATGAGATACCTTATATAGATCACCTATGTGAGTACGAAGTGGGGCCACTTCTTTAAGAATTGATAAGGCCGAATTCGTTAAAAACACTCACTGAACCAGGCTAGTATTCTAAGGCCATACTGGACACACTAATGAGAACAAGAACAATAGTTGGACTAACTTCTATATGAGATCTATTGTCTCGGTTTACACAAACGACAAAACAGTTCAAGACATCACATTTACTGGTTAGCCAGTAAATCCAATAGGCTTTCACTACGAAAGGTTCAAGGTCAGCAGCTACCTTTTCTGATGCAGGGTTAGTCTGTGTGCTCTTTCTCTAAGTCTTTGTTGTAAACGTTGTTTGTTTTCTTTATTCGGTCAATTTTTATTCATGTGGGGGATTGTGGGAAAAAAATAGTTTTTTGAGAACTTTGATGGGTTTAAATTCTTTGTAACAAGGTTTTTGTATCTCAAAAAGAATGACAAAAAACTATTAAGAATTGAATGAGAAATTGTCTCATAAAGTTGGCTTCATGAATGAGGTATCGAGAATTGCATACAGTTACTAATCCCACATTGATTGTAGAGGAAAACTTTGATGGGTATTTAAATCTCAAGATTTTGATAAGGGCATGAGCCCTTTGGCGCATCTAAATTTTCCGAAGAATGAGAGTTATGAATGCTTCAAGGATGGGCTTGGGCTAAGACTATGGTCCAAGTTGGTTATGGCAAAATTAGAACACATGCGAGCGCGCGAGCACCGCCAACCCAGACCGAGCCAGGTTTGGATTCGTGATCCGTGATCCGTGGGTCGTGGGTCGTAGGCTTTAAGATTTGCTATAATGGGTTAGGTTTGGGCTGGGTCGGATTAGTGGTCCGCCAACTTAATCTTTTTGGGCAAAGTTTGTTGCAGATATGTATAAACACACAGGTGTATAGTGTATAACTCACACATTGAATCCCCATCAATTTTGTGCATTACTCCAGTAATTTTGCAGGAGTAATGGGCATTAGTTGTTAGCCTTCATGGCTGGAGGCTCCTCCTCTCTCCCCGATGGTATATAAATAGAGACCAACCTCTTTGGTTGTAAATACAGATTTTTGCCTTTCAAAATTATACAGTCAGTTTGTTATAATTTTCTTCTTGTGTGAGAAAGTGCTGCAATTGTCGATTTGCCAAAGTTAACAGAAGGTGCTTCTGTATTAGCTGGTCTAAATCGTCGTATCTTTAGAGACAGAAGTCGATGTACCTTCAGCACTCACGGTGATGCGGCTAATTTATTTTAAGGAGACTGTGGTACCACACAGGCTTCGGTTTGATTTATTGTCTTTCAATATATTATGTGATATGTATTTCTATTTTATGTTCTATAATTTAATCTATCAAATATAAATTTATTTGTTTTGTTTAATCACACAATTTGTACAACAATTTGTACATATATTCATCCCCAAAAAAGAAAAAAAAATACCAATAAGAACAATTTTGTAAGCATTATAAAAAAGAATATAAAATAAACATTTAATGGTAGACTCTATAACATCATAAAGGTGATTTTGTTATAAAGTAAATATTTGAGTAGTGCAAATTATAGGAACTATTTAAAAATAAAGAAACAAAAATAAAACTATATATTCGAATTTAGAAGGGTCAAAGTGAAAAAATATTTATTAACCTATACTAAAACATAAATTTTAAAAAATTAAGGAGAGACAGTGCCCTTCCTAAGACCATGCCATGGATCTAAATATCGGCCAGTACGTACTGCACCGGCCGATTCGTACTGGAAAATCAGAGCGCCGATTCGGATATGGATCGGTATAGAGGTGAGAATGAAATTCGTAGTCGTAACATTCGAGTCCTGGTACGTAGCGGCCTGAATCCGATACATGGGGCGATACAGTCTGATACATATTTGCAGTTGCCAGTACGGATGAAATTGGAGCAGAGAACCTGTTTTGTTGTTGTGCTATGTTTTTGATGAATTGTTGTGGGTTTTGCTATGCTCTATTTCTGTTTCTGTTTCTGTTTCTGTTTCTGTTTTGCTTTTGCATTTCATTTTTTTTTTTTTTTTGTCTTGTTTTAGTGTCGATCTAAAGTTAGAATATTTGTCTGGGTTTGGCCGGAAAAGCCGTTGTTCTACAACTTCCGGTCAGCGTCAGCCATCTTTTAGAGAGAGAAAGAGAGGATATGAATGTTTGTGGTTATATTATGGTATGGGAGATTGAAATGGATAAGAAGAGAGAGGTACATAAAGGTGCATGTGTTTATGGTTGATTTGTCGATTATAAATGTTTAGATTTTTTTTTTTTTTTTTTTTCTATTTATTTGTTTATACGCCTACATCAATTTTTAAAAGTTTAACATATAAAACTTTAAAATATTTCCCCATCAATTTTTTTACTAAAAGTTTAACATATGCCAAAAAAGCTTGAGACTAAAATAAATATATATCATTTAGTTGAAAATGAGTCAAAAGTGCTTTTACATATCAAAATTTTGATTAAAATGTGACAAATTAAGACTAAAACAGGGGGGGAAATGTATATAATTGAGTTTTAGAGAGATTGCTAAGTATTTTTAAAATTTCACAACTGCGACACTCGATTCCCGATACGTATCGACTGATATTGCCAATACCGATACTCCACGATTGATATCATTACGTTACCCAATATGACGATTTAAAACTATGGCCTATGCTCCCTCCACCCTTGCCCACAAGGGTTTTTATAACTTACCATGAATGTTGATTGAACATATAAGATGTAGAAAAATGCTTAAAATCTCTATTTTTTGAAGATCTCCACAATTCTCTTTGGATCTACACTATGTATAGGATCCATTTATGTATGTATGAGACCCACACTATCAATAATGAAGATCCAAAGGACGTTTTGAGGGTCTCCAAAAAATAGAGATCTCAATCAATCATTGTTGTAAGATGCATCATCATCTATAATTTTGTATATGCATATATACAGTAGTATTCATCATGACCACGCAAAGAGAGAAAATCAAACGGAAAAAAGGACCATAGGAAGAAGGGAAAAAAGAAGAATCATCCTTTGTATTAGTGATTTGAATTCGTACAAAAACTGCCCCCACAAATGTTGTAAAGGACATATATATCACTCATTTTCTTGAGAAATTATTAAATAGGAGAGTACCCTGTAATAATATTTATATTAATATTTTTGACGAAAGGAAAACTTATAGCATTCATAAAGTAATTAATTGTTTGTCTCTAAATACTGGATGAAAACAGCAATATTAAATATCATGAAAAACTTTTCATAAAAATAATTATGAAAATTTTATGACCCTTAGATTATACTTAAAATAAAACATCACACACTAATCAAGATAATTCAAGGATCATAAATCTTTCATGATCATTTTCGTAAAAAAAATTTTATGATCTCTAACTCTTCTCTAATAAAAATGGGCCCACTTGTCTTATGTGTAATTTTTTTATTACATTATTAATTTAAACACTATAAATAATATCACATAATAAATAATTACCCAATCTCCTAGGACACTCCATCACACATTTATTTAACTTTTGCCTTTGTTCTTCTTTGCAAAGAAGTTACCATGCTTCTTTATATCCTTACCTTTTCCTTTTCTCTCTCTCTCTCTCCCCAAACTCCCTTTTATTCTCTCTCAAACTTACCCCTAAAAAGCATACTATCCTCCTTGTGCTCACAAACATCCCTTCCCCCCCCCCCCCTCTCTCTCTCTCTCTCTCTCTCTCTCTCTCTCTCTCTCTCTCACAACCTAGAAAGAAATAGGCCACCACCACCCTCTTTTCTTGATCTTCTTTGTTCCCACAAACCAGCCAACCTATTCGTATACGAGCATGAACATTTGTGATTAGAGAGTTTGTTGAACAGCTCTGTTTGTCACTGTCATACAAGATAAAAAAAATATATACATACACACATAAATGATGGCTTCTCCATCAGAACTAAGCCTTGATTGCAAGCCTCACAACCACAGCTATTCTATGCTGCTAAAATCTCTTGGAGACCACACAGATCATACCCAAAACCTTGAGGATTTCCTCTCTCAGCTCGAAGAAGAACGGCTGAAGATTGACGCGTTCAAGCGCGAGCTTCCCCTCTGCATGCAACTCCTCACAAATGGTATACTTTGTTGTAATATATGATTCTATTCTTGTTATGCATTTAGTCCCCAAGATTTACAAGTCCAAGTCTTGATTCTATTGTTAATATATATTATAGATATATATAGAATCACACTTGATATTCAAAAGACAACTATTTTAGGGTTTTAAATATAGACAGGCAATATTTTCTTTTGTTGTATATGTTCACTCATACCAGCTGATATATGATAGGATCATAGAGACTGATATTTATTCTAATATCGTTATTAAAAATCATACTTATTTTACTACTACCTACAGTGGATATTCATGTTCTGTTCAAATTACCTTGCTTGTGGTCTTCTTTCTTTATCTTTTTTATCGGTAATAGAACCGAGATATCGCTTTTCATGTGCTTAGCTTTGTTTTTTTGAGTTGTTTTCTTAGCATTCAAAGTAGATTATCATTCTAGACATCTCTTTATAGCAGAAAAGCTAGCAAAAGTTTAACCCGGATCTTAGTAAAAATATTTAAGCTCAAATACTTCTTTGTAAATAATTTTAAATTAGAAATGAATTTGATATGCTAGTTTTTATTGTTTCTCATGATATACTTCTCTTTTTTTTGTCAGCTATGGAGACTTCAAGGCAGCAACTACAGACCTACCGGGCAAATCAAGGGCCACCACGACCGGTGCTTGAAGAATTTATACCCCTAAAACATTCAAGCTCTGTATACTCAGAGAAGGCACCAAACATGTTCGATCTATGGAGCCAAGCAAGTGACGGACCCAAGCCACAATCTACAAAAACATCTCCTAAAGAAACTGAAATTGGATTCGGTGGTAGTCCTCCCAAGCTGGCTTTAGATAACAAACCAAGAAATGGAGGAGCCTTCCATCCATTCTCGAAAGAAAGAAAGTACTCGTGCCCAAGGCCGACATTAAGGGGTCTCCCCGATTTGGCTCTTTCATCGGTAGACGAAGAGATGGAGGATAAGAAATGTTCAGAGGTTGATAATGGAATCACTTGCTCGAGGAGAGAAAATTTGGGTAAGCCCGGGACAGGCGTTGTCGAGCAAGTACAAGGAGGTAGTGTTCAGACAGATACGCAAACTACTACTGTCGGTACTGGCACCACCACCACTACGAGTCAAACTCATAGGAAAGCAAGAAGGTGCTGGTCGCCAGAGTTGCACCGGCGGTTTGTGAATGCCCTTCAAGTGTTAGGTGGTTCTCAAGGTAATACAATTTGCATTCATGTCCTCAAAAAGAGTTAATAAAGTGGTAACTAGTATAGATAACCATTCATGAGCCTATGATGGTAGTAAAAAACTATGATGACAATGATGATGATTAAACTATTATTGTTGTTAGGATTATTATACTTTTGGTTCTTAAAATAACTGCTCTTTGTCATTTTGATTTCTCATTGTGTCAATTTTATTTCCAAAATATTAAACGTGATCTAAAATGATTTTCGTTTTTGGCATTGTCTATATTAACGGTTAGAATCAAGGTAAATTTGAAAATAAAAATCACACTTCACCATTCAAAAGTTATACACTAAACTTTTAGGTGAAGTGTAAGTTTTTTTTTTTCAAATTTATCCTTAATTTTGACCGTTGATACGGTTGTTGTGAAACATGATGATTAGTTTAGCATGCATTTAATAATTTAGGAGCAAAATTGATACAATTAAAAGTGTTGAGACTAAATAATTTAGATACTAAAGTGTAATTAACCCTCTTATTATTTATTTGGGTTGCCTTATTTTTTGTGGGTAATGATTTCAGTGGCCACACCAAAGCAAATCAGAGAGCTGATGAAGGTTGATGGTTTGACCAATGATGAAGTTAAAAGCCATCTCCAGGTCCCTCTCTCTCTCTCTCTCTCTCTCTCTCTCTCTCCATGCAGATATGCATGCATAGCAGTCTTTTGTCCATCTTCAAATTGGAAAAGTTGTGTGTACTGTACAGTGCACTGCAGCTCTGCAAAAATGCACTGTGCATATTTTTCAAATATGTACTGTTTTTAACAATAAAACACTAATGTCTTTATACATGTTTGTGTCCATGACAGAAATATAGACTGCATACCAGACGACCATGTCCCAGCCCACAAGCTCCAGGCACCCCACCAACCCAGCTAGTGGTAGGCATATGGGTCCCATCAGAGTACGCCACTGCAGCAGCAGCGGCCCACGGTGGTGCACCACCTACCCTGTATGGTGCACACCCTACCACCCATGCCTCTCCACACTACTGTCCTCAACCACTGCCCCAAGAGTTCTATACCGCTCCACCGCCACAACAATTGCACCACCACACCCTCCACCACCAGCTCCACATGTACAAGGCCTCCTCACAGAACCAGAGCTCCCCGGAGTCTGATGTCAGGGAAGCTGGCGACCGGTCTGAGAGTATTGAAGATGGGAAGTCTGAGAGCAACAGCTGGAAAGGGGATAGCGGTGGGGAAAATGGTAGCGGAGGAGAGAGAAAAGGGTTGGCAATATTGAGAGAGGAAGGTGAAGAGAGCAATGAAAGTGAAATCACTCTCAAGTTCTGATTAGGGTTAGGGTTGGAATTTTGGTTAATTAAATCTATTCTCTATGTAGAGGGGTAAAATGGGCATAAGGAAAAAGTGAGTGTTTGTTTTGTTATTATCCAATTATTATCCATTGTATGCTTTTTCATGTCTTTTTTTTTTTTTTTTTTTTCATGAATATTGAAGATTGGATTTATATGGGGATTTTTTTTTTTTTTTATGGTATTTTTGGCCTTTTGTGGTGTTGACAGATTTGCTCTTATTTTTATAGATGAATAAAGCTTGAGAACTCAAAAATGAGCCCCCTAATGTCCAAAACGATGTCGTTTTTGGTTTTTTTTTTTTTTTTTCCGTCTTCTTCTTCCATTTTCAACGTAGAAGGGAAGAGAGAAATAGAGAATTAGAGGGGAAGAGAGCCCCGATCGTCAATCGTCTTCTTCTTCCCAGCCGTCGATCGTCGATCGTCTTCTTCTTCCCAGCCGCCGATCGTGGCCCAGCCCATGCCACCTCATCGCATGGCCCACCTCTGTGATGGCCTCCTTCCTCTTCCTCCTCCTCCTCCTCCCCCTCCTTTCCCTGCTTCTTCTTCTTCGAATTCGGGGGATTCGGAAGGGGGCCTTTCGAGCTCTGTAGCATAACTCTTTATAGATAAGGACAGCACTAGCAATTGAAATTGGCTGCTAGCAATGCTAATTTCACTAGCAGTGATATGGGACTTTTATGCTCTTGAGGTCAAAAAGTGCCAAATGTAGCCAAGTGAACTTTTAGTCCCACTAGTAGCAAACCAGGGGAATGCTAGGATTGATAATTTTTACTCTGAATTTTAGTGAGAAATAGCAAGGGTTCTACATTTATTGTGTATGGGTTGTTTGGGGTTAAGATTGCAAATGAATAGAGTCATTCGTGAACAGACTTGAGTCCGGTTTGATAAGAGCTTATTCGAATTTGGTTTGTTAAATTTTTATGCGTTCAAGCTGATTAAATTTTTAATAAACAAGTTCAAACATTCTAAAATTTGGCTCATAAGCTCGGCTTATTAGCTGACTCATTTGATATTTATTATTTATTTATTAAATAATATAAAAATATGTATAAAAAATAAGATAAATATGTTATTTATATATTTAAAAAATATAAATGTAAATAATAATTAACTACGGATAGTACATTTAGATAATAGTAGTAGTAGATATTATTATTTTAGTAAAATATAGATTTTTTTTAGTATGTTTATATATATTGTTTATAAAGTTATATAATCAAAGTTTTCATTATAACTTTAGTCTCATACGCAAGTATGAATTTATAAATTTTTTAGCTCGTTAAGGCTCATGAACTGGCTCTGGCTCAAGTTCGAGTCAAGCTTACGCCAACTTGGCTCGAACTTGATTCGTTAAATTTTCATTGAGCTCGAGCTCGAGCTCGAGTTCGTTAAAATCTTAATAAACAAGCCCAAACATACTAAAGTTCAACTCGGTTCGGCTCGTTTGCAGTCCTATTTGAGGTAACCTAATAAGTACACACTTTTTATCTTTTTATCTTTTTTGGGTCACATCACTTCTCTACTTTTCTGCACATCTTTTTATAAAAAATCAAAAAGTACACTTATTTAGATCATCCTAAATCACATTCTAAACAAGAAGTAATTATCTTATTTTTTAGAATTTTACGTTAATTGTGTGCTCAACTAATAGTAAGGGTTCCCAAATGGGTTGATTTTTTGACTTTTTAATTATTTTAGCCTGAGACTAAAATGTCTTATTTGGGAAGGACTTTTTGACTTTTTTGACTTTTTGTGAAAGAAAGAATGTAATGATTATGGATTAGATGTGATATTTTGTCTTATGAGACTAAAAAACTTATTTTGTCTTTTTGTGTCTAAAATAACTCTAAACTCAATCCAACCCAACCCAACCCAACCCAACCCAATCCATCTTTCCAAATCGAGGCTAAGAAATTAAATGAATATATTCTCCTAATAATAAAAAATTAATAGATAAGGAACTACATATCATTGATCGAGCACATATACATGTGGTCTTTCTAACCTACTAAAAAATTTCTGCTACAAAACATTTATTGAATATCAACCACACTTTACAATTTTGAGTCAATTTCCTGATTAATTTTATTAGATAGTTGTTTTAGCCAACAAAATAACAGAGTGTCTGAAATTCATGTTGGGCTGTTTTATGTGTTTCGTCTGTTTGTTTGTGGTTGGTTTCCCGAGGTTGTGCTATCAAATGATTGGAAATTTTTTGCGATGCTAATTTAGTTGAGATTATGTGGTTATGCTTTAATACTTTTGCACTTCTTCTCCCTTTTTGATGTAATGCCATATATATGTATGTTATTTATCGTCAATAAAGGTCTTTTTTTTTTACTGTTCAAAAAGGAAAAAAAAAAAATTAACAAGGTTAACCTATGGAAAAATAAATTCGCCTGCAAAATGAACATTGTTAAAAATATGTTAGGTGTAGTCTACCAATAAATATACTAACCGATGAGAAATTTTATATTACGGCAATGAAAGTTAGATTAGTGAGAGACACATAATATTTATCTACTCTTGTTTATGATATTTTATTTACCAGTGACACCACATAATAATATTGTTATTGCACTCAATATTATTTTTAGTCTACCCAGCTAATCATCGTAACTCAAGGTTTAAAAAAATTTAATTGTGAAGAGAGGAAAAAAAAAAGTTAGAAAAGAATATGTGCATGAAGATAAAGAGAGAACAACTTGAAAATATTAGAGAAAGACTTTATTTCATAAAACTCCAATCCAATCTTTACAATTGCAAAACTATTGTTATATAGACACACCTCACAGCTATCTTTAACAAACTAGCAGAACTGATTAACAAACTAACAGAATGGAGTTACAAAGTTTTGCTAACATGCACTTAACTAATACTAAGATGCACCAGTAACTCTTAACCTATACACACTGACTAAATATGATATAATATTGCATATTGCACCTACTCTGCAACTGACTGCTCTGCCTTATAACAATTGAGAAGCATAGCTAGCACTGGAGCTATCTGGAGCTATCGAATCGACCACTCGATTGATCTTGAGTCAGATCGACTGTTATCATCCCCAAAGAAGTGAAGGGGGAAGAGCAACAAGAAGCTTGGATTTGAGAAACAAAAAACGGCCAACAGGGAGAGCTTTAGTAAACACATCAGCAATATGATCAGAAGAACCAACATGCCGAATAAGCAGCTGCTTGGCAGAGACCTTTTCGCGAACAAAATGATAATCGATTTCAATATGTTTAGTCCGGGCATGAAAAACAGGATTAGAGGCCAAGGATAAGGCAAACAGATTGTCACACCAAAGAACAGGAACAGAGGAAGGAAGATGCATATCATGTAACAACATTTGAAGCCAAGACACCTCAGCCACAGCCTGAGCCATGGACCGATATTCAGCTTCAGTAGAAGAGCGAGCCATAGTGGACTGCTTCTTTGCTGTCCACGAAACCAAATTAGAACCCAGATAAAGACAGAAACCAGAGGTAGATCGTCTATCACAAGGATTACCAACCCAGTTAGCATCAGAGAAGGCATGAATATCAAATGAATTGCGGGAAAAATGTAAACCATGTTGCAGTGTGCCTTGAACATATCTGAGCAGACACTTAACCTTAGCAAAATCATCTTAAGAGGGTGATTGCATATGTTGACAAACCTGATTCACAGCAAAGGCCAAATCCGAATGTGTGATAGTCAAATATTGTAAACCACCAACAAGGCTTCGGTAGAGAGAAGGATTGGAAAAAGCAGAGAGAGAAGGATTGGAAGACAGAGAAAAGGAAGAAGAAGGACTAAGAGGGGACGGGGCAGGCTTACAATCAGACATACCAGCCTTTTGAAGCAACTTAGATGCATAATGAGATTGAGACAAGAATGAACCAGAAGAAGAAGTAGTAACAGAAATACCCAAAAAGAAAGAAAGAGAACCTAGATCTTTGAGAGAAAAAGCAGAATTAAGCTGAGAAATTAAGGACTGAATATAAAAATAAGAGTTACCAGTGACAAGAATGTCATCAACATAGACCAAGAGATAAGTAAGAGTGGTAGAGGTAAATTGAACAAACAAGGAATTATCACAATGACTAGGAACAAAACCAATTTGAAGCAGAAAAGATGAGAAAGTAGAAAACCAAGCTCTGGGAGCTTGTTTAAGACCATAAAGAGCCTTGTGTAATTTACACACATGAGTAGGAAACTGAGAATCCTCAAAATCAGGTGGTTGAGCCATGAAGACCTCTTCTTCAAGCTTGCCATGAAAAAGGCATTAGACACATCCAACTGTTTAATAGACCAATGAAAATGAAGGGCAACACAAAGGAAGACTCTGATAGTAGGTTGTGTAGACGTCCCCGAACGCATCCCGGGCGAGGAGTGCGAGTCCCCCCCTTCCCCCCGGTTCTGGTTCGATATCGGGTCTACTACAGTTCAAGGACTCAAATGTCACGGTTCTTAATCTTGAACCAAAGAGTCCAAATCCGACAAATCGATTTTGAAAACAGATTTTTGAAAGAAGTGCCAAACATGGACTGCTTTGCCAGATACAGAGTCGCCACTTAAATGTTTTTTTAATGGGAAATTTAGGAAACCCTGACTCGGTGCCAAAGGCCACGTGTCCGTCATCACCAAAGTTGCCTCGGCTTGGGAACTTGGGTACGATTGGGGAAGGTCACTTCGTGAGCACCCCCGCTTGCCCGGTCAAAGACCAGCCTCTACTAACCATGATATCTGTTTTTGAAAACATTGTGCGTTCTTATTCCGGTTATTAGCCTAGGTTACTATGTGATGCGCACAGCATACAAGTATAGACTGAGCCGCCTGAATTGGAACAAAACACTTCATGTTTGTTTTTTAAAATAGTTTGATGGTGCTACCCGCAGGTAGGCTAAGACGTGGATTTGCCACCCTCGGGTGGGCTTAGAAAAACGTGATTTTGCCACTATCTAGTGGGCTTAAAACAAACATTTGATGAATTGTCCAATCCAAGTAACCCAACCTCCACCCACAGGCATTCAAGGCAATTATATCACATAAGCACGTAGCCTCATGGTAAGCATGCTATTCTTGGCCACACTCACACGCATGCAAGGATGCTAAAGCGTAAAACTTACCGAGTACTCCAAGCCAAAACAGAAGCTCATTAGAAATCATGCATGATCCTAAGTATACAGCAATGCCTAGTGCAACACATGCAAAGATGCAACTATAGCAGGCTTAGCTATTCTAAACATGGCATATGGAATGCTACAACTAACACGTATTCAATTTGGAATTGAAATACAAATGCAGTTAGTATGATGCACCGAGCCCGGTGTATGCAAGACAGATGAATGAATGCAAACATGCTATCATACTGTATGCTAATCGAAACATGCCCTAATCTAACCATCATAAGTTGGTAAATAAAAGGGAAGAAAGACGTGGGGTTGGAAGACATACATCACACTCACCCACACTTATTACAATTATGCCCTCGCGCGAAGGGTCCGAACAAATATACAGTCCCGAATAAAAGAATAGTACAGTCCCAATAATACAGTCCAAATAATGTACAAATTCCTAATTAATTAACTAAGAAAGCGGTAAAACTGGCATGCAAGCCAGGGACTGCCTTGATTCTGATGGATGATGTATGCTAGGGCTGCCTTCGCGTGGAAATCCACTGGGATGCCCCAATTAGCCTCTGTTTATACCTTTTCTCGAAATGCATGCCAAGCTCTGAAAAGTTGCTGATTCTTTATTTTGCTGCAACAGAGAGCAGGAAAGGGGCATAGCAATGTATTTCACAAATATATGCATGCCTCGATCCTCGTGCCACCAATCACGCATCTCGATGCATGATGGCCGAGGAGCCGAGTTGCACAACTCAATATAAAATGAATGCACATGAAAACTACAACAAAACCTAACTCCATCATAGATAATCCGGAGTGTCGGTGACTTGGGAATTGAGACCCGCTCCGTCACTCGGAATACAGAACGCACCTCGTTTCCCGTGCCCGGGCTAACTCCTATCCCGAACACGATGCAATGTGCATGACATGCATGAAATGCAACTAACATACAATCCTAACATACACAATGCTATGGAATGGCATACACGCTAAACGAGGTAATACATAACCAAGCATACACAATGCTATGGATGAAATGATATACGCAATGCAATAATGGGCTTACACCAACATGAGAGAGCCTCAGCCACACTCACATAGGAGGCCATCAGATGAAAACAAGACAACTCGAAATGCGTGCATGCGTGTACGCAAACCGAGGACGGACCCTCAAGCACCGAAATGCCACTCTAATGAGACATGGCAAAGACATGGAATATGGTATGCAAACATGAAAATTTCAGAGGCAAAATGACATGCAAAACAGCCCCAAAACGAGGCGAAATGACACCTGATGCATGGAATCTCTCCCGAAATGCAAAACTAGGCACATGGAATGGCCTACAGCTATGCTAAACATGCATAATTTGGGCATGAAATGAAAAATAAGAAGCAAGGCAGCCCCAAAATAAGCATTTTTACAGTACAAAACATGGCCAAACAGTAAGCGCAAGTAGGGCTAAAATGGCATACAAAAATGGCTCCGCAAGGGAGGCAATGAAGCAAGTGGTAGATGCAAAGCCCAAACAGGAAAATACCCTTCTAAAACAATGAAGAGGGACCAAAAATATGAACATTTACAGTAGATGAAAATCCCCAAATCAGTATAAAAACATGCTCAAAATGCAATGCAAGATATAGGCCAACAAAGGGGTATAACATGAAGTATACAAAAAATTCCTAAAACAGCAAAATACCCTTAATGAAACATACCAATAAGATCAAAATATGGCCACTTTCAGTTCTGATCATGGCCTAAAAACAGAATCAAGGTGAGCTAACAAAGCATGCAAAAATAGGGACCAAAGAGGGGTGATGAAGCAAGTGATACATGGAGGTCCCAAAAAAGGTTGAGCCCTTCTTCAATGTTGAAGAGGGGCTCAAACTAGGCCTAACTACAGTTTACATCATGCTCAAAAACAGATTACACACATGCTAAAAATACCATGCAAAACAATGGCATACAAGAGGGTATTGAAACAAGTGCACAATGGGGGGCTCAAACAGGGTTGAGCCCTTAAACAAACATGAAGAATGACTCAAAAAAATGACCCTTTCAGTTAGGGTCGGAGCCCAAAACAGTAAGCAAGATGGCTAAAAAAATGAGGCAAAATAGAGCTAGAAATGAGGGAAAATGGACTTACCCTTGTAGACCAACCCTTTTGTTGCTTCTTGGACCAAATTGCAGCTCCCTTGGCCTCTGAAAAACTCCTCCAAGCTGCTGAGATGGAGTAGTGGTGGTGGTGCTTGGTGGTGATGAAGAAATGAGGTGGAACTTGGGAGTTTTGAGAGAGATAGAGGGAGATACGTATGTATATGCTCAAAACAATTTTTCCAACCCTTGAGAGAGAGCTGGGAGGCCAGCTATATGGACAAGAATGGGGGAGAAATGGAGGGAAAAAAGTGGAGGGAATTGGCATCAATTTTCCCTCCAAAAAGAGTTCCCTCCGGATGCAGTTTTTGGAGGGAAAACAATGCACAGCTGTAATGTACTCCCTGTAAGGAAGCTGGCCGGCCAGTTATCAAAGCTGCAGGTGGCCGGCCGGCCACCCCCTATGGCCGGCCGGCCAAGGGGCAAAATGGTCCAGAGGAATTTTTGGCCGGCCACCACAAAAAGGTGTCCTCCCATGTGTCCTCAACAAAACCCTGTGGTTGGAAATTGGCAACTGTAAGACATGAGAGACAACAAGCCACTTTTAGGAGGGGTTCAAAAGGTTTTAGGGTCCTCCCATGTGTGTACAACACAAATATGTGGTTTGGGGTTGAAGATAGTGGCCCTAGGGTGGTCAACATTGGCTCGGAAGTGAGAAAAACGAGCGTCGGAGGGCACTGGAGGAATATAACTGGTTGCTGAGACAATTACTAGCCTCCCGCCCTTCTGTGACCTTCCTGGTGATAAAACAGAGGTACCTGCTAAAAATGAACGAAAACCGATGCAAAACGAATATTCGGGGGCCAAAACACGCAGTTCGGGGTCCCGAAAACAGGCTGTTAAGCACCGAAAGTGGCATTCGACCACGAAGTGGGTCTCTCAGGCCTCAGTGTCCCTCAAAAAGGAGTAAATGAGATGCATGCCAAAAACCGGAGCAGTCGGAGATGGTTAGGCGGTCCCGAACCGAGGCACACAGCCTGACAGCTCTGAAAAGTGGGAACCGGGCTCCGAAATGGGCAAAATGGCCTACGGCCACGAAATGTAGCCCACGGCCACTGAGAGATGGTCTACGGGACCTCTCCCTTCCCTCAGGAAAAGAAACAGAGAAAACCGAGTCTGGTTCGCAAACCGAGGCAAGGTACAAAAGAGGGTTCGGAAGTCCGGAGGCAGGGCTCACGGCCGCGACTCTGAGACTTCTGAACGAGCACAATATGCAACATCACCGAGCGCTCAATTGGTGACGTTTGAGTCTTAAGGTCGGTCAAAAATGGGGTGTCTACAGGTTGCTTGGCAACTGGGCTAAAGGTATCTAAGAAATCAACACCAGCTTCTTGAAGATAACCTTTGGCAACAAATCGAGATTTATACCGAGCAATAGAGCCATCGAAATTCTTTTTTATTCGAAAGACCCATTTACAGCCAACAATATTTTGATTTGGAGAAGAAGGAACAAGAGACCAGGTCTGTTGAGTCTGAAGGGCTTGAAACTCATCAAGCATAAAGTTATGCCAATGAGGACATTGCAAGGCTTCTTTATAGGTTCAAGGCTCAGTATCAGGAAGAGTAGCAACGAAGCCAGATTGAACAGATTTAGCTATTTTACTTCAAGTGAGCATAGGGTGAGAATTGAGAGTGTGGGAAGAAGGACGAGGTATAATGGGTATAGTAAGATGAATGCCAGGTGGAAAAGAAGATAAAGGGGAAGAGATAATGGCAGGATTGTGTGAGACAAGAGGAGAAGCAGAAACATTTGTTGGATGAGAAGATGAGAAGGAATTAGAAGAAGATGCTGAAACAGAATGAGATGGAGTAGGAACCTGAGAATGAGATGGAGTAGGAACCTGAACAGAATGAGATGGAGTAGGAACCTGAGAAGAAGACAAAGGAGTAGTACCCCAAAAGAATGTCTTTATAGCAGATTTGGAAGAAAGAAGAGGAGGTGAAGAAGCATCAGTAGAAGCAAAAGGAAAAGAACATTCGTCAAAGACAACATGTCTAGAGATATAAATTTGACCAGAAAAAGGATCCAAGCATCTGTAGCCCTTATAACTTGAATGATAGCCAATAAAGACACAGGCCATAGATCTTGGTTGCAACTTGTGACAAGTATAAGGTCTCAACCATGGATAACATCTGCATCCAAAACACTTTAAGAAAATTATAATCTGGAAGCATCTGAAACAGCACCTCATAGGGACTGAGATTGTCCAATGTAGGAGAAGGCATTCTATTGATTAGATATACAACAGTTGCAAGAGCCTCAAACTAGAATTTCAGAGGTACAGAAGATTGATCAAGCAGGGTGATGGTTGTCTCAATGATATGTCTGTGCTTGCATTTAGCAACTCCATTTTGAGCTGGAGTATGAGGGCAACTAAGCTGATGAATAATGCCAGAAGATTTAAGAAGATTCTCAAATTGATGACTAGTATATTCTCCTCCTCCATCAGTTCTTAAAATTTTAAGAGAAGTGGAAAACTGATTTTCAGCATAGGTTTTAAATTCTAAGAACTTAGAATATACTTCACTTTTATAAGACAGTGGATAAAGCCAGGTAAAATGACTAAAATCATCAATGAAAACAACATAATAAGTAAAAGAATATTGCACTTGAGTAAAAGGACCCCAAACATCTGAGTGAATCAGAGTGAAAGGAGCATGAGTTTTATTAGTGGAAAGAACAAAAGGGAGTCTATGACTCTTAGACACACAGCAAGAATGACAAAAAGTATTACAATCTTGATGACTAAGAGACAAGCCACTTTTATTTGCAATAGTATGAAATACAGCAGAAGAATGATGCCCTAGTCTCTTATGCCAAACAGTAGCAAGAGAACTAGTACCAGAAAAAGCTTTAGGAGAAAATGAAGAAGGAAACTGGTAGAGGCCATTGTGATGATGTCCGCTACAAAGTACCTTGTTGGTGAGCTTGTCCTGAATCACAAAGGACTCATTGTCAAAAGTGATACTACAATTATTATCTAAGGTAAGTTGATGAACAGATAACAAATTGGATGAAATTTGTGGAACATGAAGAAGATTGTTCAGTCTAAATTGAAAGGAATGAGAGGACAATATACCAGTGCCAGAGTTATGAATTGGAAATTTATTTCCATCCCCAATCATGACTTGATCAAGGCCTTGGTAGGGTTGATAAAGCTGAAGATTGTTCAAATCATTTGTGAGATGAGAAGTTACAGCAGAATCAACATACCATGGGGCTGAAGTAGACGGCATAGAGTTGGACATAGTAGGTGAAGGAGTTTGTGCAGAAAAAGCTCTAGGAGTAAAGGCAGGCATTTGTAAAGGTCCCATGGTGTAGGAGGGAAACACACGTTGATAAGAAGTATTCAGGCGATGTCTACACTCTAATGCAGAGTGATTTCCTTTGCCACAGATTTGACAGATCAAGCCATAACTCTGAGGTCTTCCTCCTCTTCTGCCTCGGTGACTGTTGTACCTACCACCACCTCTATACTGACCTTGAGATCGAGAACCTCCTCTGTTGTGAAAAGAGAAATTACAAGAAGAAGAAGGAGATTGTCCAAAATACTGCTAATTATGAGGAGATGGACCTGATGATGTAGCAGAAGTATTGTCTGTGATTGAATGAGGATGAGTAGCAGAAAAAGCCACGGTGAGCTCAGAAGTACCATGCTTGTGACTATTTTCAACATGTATGGCTTCAGAACACAAGAGAGAACATAGTTCATCCATTGTAAGTGTCTCGGACTTGGCTCGAATAGTAGTTTTGAAAGCATTATATTCCTCAAGTAAGCCATTGAGTACCAGAAGAATGAGATCTTCATCACAGACTGGAGAAGATGCTAAAGCAAGTTGATCAACCAGATCTTTGATTTCTTGAAGATAGGTTTCCATCGATTTGGATTTCTTCGTAGTAGTGCTCAAACGGTTCTTGATCTGATGAATATAAGAGCGAGAAAGTGATGTGAATCGTTTCTCAAGAGCTGACCAAACATCACAGCAATTCTTCAGATGAAGAACGGAAGAAAAAATTGAAGGAGTAAGAATTATGCAACTGAGAAGACAAGAATCAGTCAACTTTCATTGCAGAAACTCAGGATTGGAAATTTTATTATTAGCAACATCCAGAGTTGTAGCAGATGGACATACAGAAGATCCATCAAGAAAACCAAATAATTCTGTAGCTTCAAAGAAATTTTGAACTTGACTCTTCCAAATTGAATAGTTTGAAGATTCGAGTTTAACTGTAATCAAAGAGTTTAAATTGGAGATGAGAAGGACAACATTTGCAAGCAATGATTGCTTCTCCGTTTGAACCACCATTGTTGCTCGTGAGAGCTCTAGGGCTCTGATACCATGAAGATAAAGAGAGAGCAACTTGAAAATACTAAATATGATATAATATTGCATATTGCACCTACTCTGCAACTGACTGCTCTACCTTATAATGATTGAGAAGCATGGCTAGCACAGGAGCTATCTGGAGCTATATTGAACGGACCACTCGATTGATCTTGAGCTGCACTGCACCTGTCATCAGTGCAAAGTTCTAAAAGTTGATGCTTTTATTATGAGAAACTTTTATTCTTTTTGATCCAATATATTTTTCACTTCAATTGGTTTTAAGTCCTCTTGAAAAAATTCTGAACTTGCACGAAAAAAAAAATGTAATTAAATTCTAAGGATATCTTGAAGTAGTGCCGGCCCTGAACTTTTTGGAGCTCAAAACGAATTTTCAAGTTTAGATCGTTGATATCTCACACCCAAAAAGAAAATTATTAATGAAATAATAAATATTCACAATTTTTTTTTTTTTTTTGTAGTATCCACACACGAAATTTGTTGAATATAATTACTACAATTTAAAAAAATATATCATTATAAAGACTAAAAAAATATAAAAAATCTGATTTTGTTACTTTATTATTTAGCAAATTTCAAATTGCTATTATACCAAAATTAATTTATTCAAATGCAGCAAAGTGATCTATCTATTCACGGTAAAGCACAAAAACCAAGAATTTTGGAATGCTATTGTTGGATGTATTTGTTGATAGTGGGCTCTCTCTTATTTCTTTCAGTTGCTAACCAGAAGAAAAATTTTGACTTTTGCTTTGGTTTAGGCCCTTTTGCCTTTAGGAGATGTTTGGGGTGTCTTAAATAAATATATTTTTTATCTTTTTAGATTAAAAGATTAAGGTTGAAAATATGAATGTTTGAATTAATTTTTTGACTTTTTATAAAAAAAAATATGTAATAAAAAATTGTAAAACTTAGTTTGTAGGGAAAAATTAGAATTGAGAGTTGTGCAGACGAATTGTTAACTTTTGGTGAATAGTGATAACTTTTTAAATTTTTGAGTAACTTTTTGATTTTTTTAACTTTTTTGAGACTTCCCAAACTTGTCCTTAGTTTCGCCCTTTCTAATCATGTTTTAATATTGAGTTAATTACTTAAAAATTTTATTTACAAATATTATAGTAATTTAGATCCTATATAAGATTTTTGGAAGACTTATTTATAAGCTTTTTTTTAGACACTTATAATAGGTTAAGTCCTGTGTAATTTTTTATAGAGTCTCAAGTCCTATTTAGATAGGAATGTATTCCACAAGATCCTACATAAACATAACGTGACGTGACATTTACATAAATGTAACGTAACGTAAAACCTACAGAAACGTAACGTAACGTGATACTTATATAAACGTAACGTAACGTGTCACGTTACGTTTCGCAAATTTAATGGGTTTTTACTTTTTTAAATTGAATGTAAAAATGTTACTGGTTTATATTGGTGTCACGTTACGTTTCATATAAATATAATCTATGGTAAATTGAATATTGCCATAGATCATAGGTGTCACGTTACGTTTATGTAGGTATCAATCTATGGTAACATTCAATTTCCTATACATTGTTTTACCATTATTTATGATATTAACAACTAATATTGAGGGTAAATGTGTCAACAAACTTCACACAAAACTTATGGGAACATAAGTTTTTTAGTGGAACCATATGTAGCATAAGTCTCCATAATAGGACTTATAAATAATTTTCTCTTGATTTAACTATCCAATAAAACAAAGGACATTATTAGTTTTTTATCAGTTTTAAAACTAAGAATATTATTAGTTTTTCATTTTTTAAGTTTTTTTTTTAAAAATTTTGCATATCAATGTTCTATCATCATGATTCTTTATAAACATAAAATTTTCAGTTTTGCACAAAAAAATAATTCAATTTTTTCAATTTTTTTTAAAAAAAAAAACTTAGTTTTTTATTTTTATTTTTTTTCACATAATTTTTTTTTAAGTATTTTCAATTTGAAAGTTGATATTTTAAAGTTTTGAAAATCAAAATAATTGTCAAATTATTATATTCTTTTATAGATAACCATAAATGATGAACAATCATTGTTTGAAGGGTAATTCCGACTATTAAAAATTAATGTGACTTAAAACTTCAAAAAAATCTTGATTAAGACTTAATAAAATATAAGTTCATAAATTAAAACTTATGTAAAAATGCCTCTTTAATATTTGAGCCTTTTTGCCTTTAATTTGGATCTTTCAAATCACATTTTAATTTTGGACTATGTATACGTGGTACAAATATTTAGGGCCCTAATATTGGACTATTTTCCGGAGGCCCAAATCTACTGCTTCGTTGCTTCTGCCAGAGTCTGCCCACAGTTGCTTTGGTGCTTCTGTATTTTCTATACAGTTTTTAGTTTAACCACAAAAATTTCTAAGAAACCTTGCTAGATATCGACTTTGTCCATCATTGATGATCAATGATACCATTGCTAGCTGCTATCAAGTAATTAATGGACCCACATTGACGATAGCAACAAGGAACTGATGGACACATATTTCATCTCTTCATTGGCATTCATATTCTTTTCGGGAACCTTAATCGGACCACATTAATAATTTAAACAGTTTATTTTGTGAGTCTCATAATAAAAATTATTCAAGTCCAAAATTAACTTTATCAGAAAACAATAAATATATAAACAAATTATATTTTATTTTATAAAATGAATGGTTTAAGTTTATAATCTTGTTTTCTATTTATTTTATAAAATAAAATATGATTTGTTCCTAAGTCTGATGAAATTAATTTTTTGCGTGAATGATCTTTATTGTAAAGTTTACGAGCTAAACGGTTCGGATTACCTATATGAATTTCACAAGAGTGGTATGGATTATATGGAGAGATAAAAGTATAGATGATAAAAAAAAAGTTTTGGATGATAACAAGCTCAAAGAGTCATTTGCGATGGATATATATATACTATTATATATGAGAAGGCTCCTAATGGTGTTACATAAATATGCCTCATATTTTGACTTTTTTCAAAATACTAAAAGCCAAAATATCTCTATAGTAATGTTTGTGTAAAAATTATATTAAGAGATGGATGAGAGGCAAAACTAAGATCATAAATTTGGTCAAGAAGACCCTCACCACTTTAACAACACATATTATGAGGTTGTTTGGAATTTACTTATTTAGTGTATTTTTTGATTTTTTATGAAAAAATATACAAAAAAATAAAAAGATTGAGTGACTCAAATAAATACAATTATCAAATAATTGCACTTATTTAGTGTATTCCCAAACAACTCCCAAACGTGTATTTTACTTTGTCCGAATTGCACATGCATTGTGGGTGCATATCGCTAACATATATATAGATGTAAATCAATACTAAAAACCCTCTTAAAAACACTATAATTACATATAATGTAATTATTCAAGGGTAAATTATAATAAACCATCTTAAAGTATGATTCATTCATATTTTATCCATGAACATCGCCATGTTCACCTTGATGGGCTCCTAGGCGCCATCAAGCAATCAGAACTTATAAAATTTGTTTTATTTATTTTAGTAATATGTTATTTAGGGCTTATAGAAATGATTGGTTAATTTTGTATAAAACATTGGGTTTTGTTATGGGTGGGTATTTAATAATCAAAAGTGTTCGTTACAAATAAACGTATCTATGGTATAAAAATAAATTCACGGATATCGATATCTATCCGACGATATGATATTATTTATCAATCAATAATTATATATTCCACCATCCATTTGTCTTTGGATCTCTGATTATATAGTTATATAGTATAGATATCGACGATTTATGATTTTATAGTATATGGAGTTCGATGAGTATTTACATATTTAGATTATCAATATTGAAAACGTGGACCCGTCAAGACCCCCCACGTAAAGGAGTGTGCCAAAGACATCCAATCACATCCAATCATTTCCGTATATATATAATCCGTGTTTTTGCTTAATTCGGGTTCTGCCCTTTTAAAAAAAAAAAATATATATATTTTTTTTTTTTGAATATTGATATTATTTTTTTTTTGGAGTACTTTTTTTTTTTTAATAAATAGGAAAACCAAATTCATCTTAATATAATTTGATCCCATTAAAAAAACTTAAGGGACCTGCGGGTGTTGATTTTTGACCACACAATCAAACGGGGAACTCAGTTAGAGAGCACCGGTAGAATAGATTAAGCCCAACAACCTGCACAAGAAGATGAGAATCTAGCGATGGTTCGTCCACCCGGGGATACTTCGACGATCAAATCAGCAATCAGTATCTCTCAAAGATAACAAATTGTGCTTAAACTCACAAGAAAGAACTTAGTTCAGACCCATGAGGGTGCTTTCCTTTTATAACTAGTAGTGACCTGATCCCTTTAGAAGCCTCACTTCAATGGACTTATGCTCAATGTTCATCTTGGATCCTCATCTAGATAGAGATAAACTCTTCTTGAGCCTTATCTTTATCCAGAATGAGATCCGTCCTTATTCTAGAACTCTTATTTTTTATTTGTTTATCTTAGATTCTAGTATCTCTGTAGATAACCTCGGCCGAGCTGAGATCATTTCGGCTGCATAACCAAGCCACGTGGCACCTCGACTGATACTTCGGCGTCACCTTAGCCACGTGCTGCCATTCACAAAATACTTCCCCACAACTGCCCCCTAGGTTCTATTACCTTGGCAACCTGAGGTGATGGAACCTACATCGTTTGTCCACCCTACATGTCAGCTAAAAACTCATTCATCACTTCAACTGAGGTTATGACTCATTGGCTTCATGAAACAAGGACTCGAATGTCCACTTCACCAAGGATCAAGAACCAATAATCAAGTTCTTTAAGCATCTCAATCAAGATCAATTCTTTAGCTGAGATTGTGTTCTCATTACTTCAAGAATTGCAAGAGTTTCAATTGCGTATGAGCTGTTATGCATGGTCTTTTCAACCATTTCTTTCGCATGTCCCTTCCTTATTGGTTCGTACTAGACACGCGCTATCAGGGCGCGTCATTTCTGTCCACGCCGCCTGATAGGCACGTCATCCAAGGTGTATTCATTTCATTTTGCCGCCTTTTCAATTTTTAACAAAACTCTCTCGGTCTCTCTCTCTCTCTCTCTCTCTCTCTCTCTCTCACTTTGCAAATTTGGTTTCCCCTTCTGTGCTCACACTTTTTCTCTCTACAATCCGCAATTGTCAAGCTTTTTCGAGCTCTGTAACCACTCTGTTTACCTCCTCAGGCGATTCATACACCGCCGCTATTTTGTCTTCTAACCAACTCCGGCAAGTCTCACTCCAGAGTCCTTGTTCTCGGCCCCATTCAGTAACTTCTAACTTCCTTCTTTTTTAATTTTTGTCTTTATTCATGACGGCATGTTCCACTCCATATCTGTCGCTATGGATTTTGCATTTGTATTCCTAGTTTGTACTTGTAACACGTCCGCGGGGGACCTCGGCTACAGTTCGGACTCAATTTGTGTCGCGGTTCTAAATCTGAACCAAAGAGTCCAAATCCGGCAAATCGTTTGAGAAAACAGATTTTTGAAAAGTAGTGCCAAACATGGACTGCTTTGCGACATGAGTCGCCACCTAAATATTTTAAAATGGGAAATTTAGGAAACTCCCGACTATGTCAAGGCCACATGTCCCGCCATCACCAAAGTGGTCTTGGCTCGAGCTTGGGTACGATCGGGAAGGTCACTATGAGCACTTTCGCCGTCCAAGACCGCCTCTACTAACCGTGATATCCATTTTTGAAAACTTTATATGTTCTTATTCCAATTATTAACCTAGAATTACTATGTGATGCGACAACACAAAAGTATAGACTAGATTGCCTAACTTGGAAATAAACATTGCATATCCGTTTTGTCTCGAAAAACGTGTTAGATTTTGCTACTCGCAAGTAGGCTAAAATACGGATTTCAATGAGTTGTTCCAACTCAAGCAATCCAACCTCCACCCACAGGCATTCAAACAGTAATATCACATAAGCACTTATCCACATGGCAAGCATACTGTCATGGCGACATTCACACGCATGTGGTATGCTAAAGCATAAAAAACTTACATCGTACTCCGTGCCAAAAACAATAACCCGGTTAGCAAACATGCGTGACCTAGTTCATGTTAAGTGGCTAATGCAACACAGGCATAGATGCAATCTAGAGTGGGCTCGGCTAACCCTAAACATGGCATGTGAAATGCGCAAGTAGCACGTATCCAACTTGGAATTGAAAATACGATGCAGTTTGTATGATGTACCGAGCCCGGTGCATGTAAACAAATGCATGGATGCACGCATGCATTGCATAAGGTATGCTAAAATAAGTATGCCCTAATCTACCATCGAAAGCGGGTAAATAAAAGGGATAGAAAGAAATGGGGGTTGGAAGACATACACCAACTCACACACACTTATTACAAATTTGCCCTCGCTCGGAGGGACCAAAAGAATATACAAAATTGAATAACTAATTAACTACGCAAGCTAATTAAAATATTACAAATTAACTAAATTAATTAAATAAAATAATTAATCTAATTAAACAGTAAATCGCCTCGGGATGAGGGCCAAAATACGCGCAGCTCGCCGGATCGCCATGCATGATTGCCTCGCTTCTCCGCTCTCCTCCTCGAAAATTGCCAAAGTCCCGTGAGTGCCTCTCAGGCATCGGGAGTACCACCGCCGTAGAGCACCACCGCCGAAGAAGGAGGCCACCGCATCAATTGATCCATCGTTGTCAATTGATCACGGCCGGCACTAAATAGTGCCGGCACTTAACACTCGCAGTAACTCACACAAAGAAATAGAGGACAACAACATGCATGGCAATGTGATTCAAGGTATTTATGCACTATACACACCCCTTATCATGTTATTGACTCAAGGGCATGTGCCTCGATTCTCGGACCACCAATCGCAAGATTTCCATGCGTGATGGCCCAAGAACCAAGCATGCAACTTCGATTTCAAATGCAATGCAACCGAATAAACACACAAAAGTGCCCAACCTCTATCACATTTCACTTCAAGAGGCCAAACATGCATGCTCATGTGATGCAACCCTAAGCATGTTATCTAGCATGCAACATGGATTATGCAAGCAAGCTAAACATGTTAAGTATGCAACCTAAGCAAAGAGGCATACAAGCCAAGCAATGGAGTGGACTAAAACATGAATTAGGCTACTCCTAATTGGCCTAAAATCAGTGGCCAAAGTGCCTAGAAATGGAGACTAAACACACACACACACATGCAAGTGTTATGATCCAAACCCAAGGCATAAACATGGCAACTCTCAAGCACACTTGAAGATGCCAAACAAGAACGACGAGCATGCGTTGTAAAGCTCTGAAAATCATGTTAAACATGGTGCCAAACCAACTAACAAAGCAAGCCAAACGAAGCATACAAATGGTCCAAGCATTAAGGCGAGCCAATGAGGCTTTGAACCACACCTAGCACAACCACTCATGGCAACACTTAAGCAACTAAATCAGAGTTTTAACACGTAAAACTAAGCCCAAAATACCACCTAGATGACATCTAGATGACATGAATCCAAAGGCATGCATTAAAGCCAAAAGATGGAGCATTTAACACATACTCTTAGAGCATTAAAGAGACAACTAAGGCAAGCATACAAGCATACCAAAGGGACTGAGATAGCATGCTAGGGGGTTCCAAACCACCAAAAACAATGCAAGCAAGACATGCTACATATTCATGCTCTTAAGGCTAACAATCCAAATGCAAAGAGGCTATATTAAACATGCTATGGTTGACTCAAACAACATGAGACAGACCTTGAACATGGAAATATAAGCATAAAAGCTTCACAAATGTAGGCCTAAAACATGCTAGAAACTAAGGCACACAACCTAGGCATGTTAAGGCATCAAAGGGCATTACAAGGCAACTATACTAAGCATGCATGAGAAACCAAAACCAACTTAAAATCATGTTATAACATGAAAATATAAGCATGAAAAATAAGTCAAACATGCTCAACACACACTCAAGCATGAAGCTCCATAAGGAAGCAAAACTTGCCTTTTCAAGGACATCAAGGAGAGGGCGTGGCCCTCTCCTTTTGGGGACTTTATGGCACCATCTCCACCACTGAAATCCCTCAAGATTTCAGTGGTGGAGAGGCCCAAGCACCAAAGTCTCGGAGCTCTCACAAAATGGCCTAAAATGGGGCCTTTTCAAGGCCTAAAGGGGGTCAAACTTGCTCAAACCACAAAACACTCTTAATAAACAATAAAGAGGGTTAAAAAACAGAACTTTTATGTGTTAAACACTAAGCACAAAAACAACTTTAAACTAGGTAAAAACAAGGTGCAAAAATGGGGTAAAAAAGCAAGTTTCTCACCCTTGTAGATCTCTTCACAAATGTTGAAGTTGTTGGTTCCTTGAGCTCCAAACCACCAAAAATCTCAAGAACAAGCTCGATCTTTGAGGACACCAAGAAAGGTGAAACACTAGGTGTTTATGTGCAATAATGTGAACTAAAACACCTAGTGTCCAACACAAGAGGAAAAGAGAGATAGGATGTGTATCTATCCTAACCTAAAAACCAGAGCTTCCTCTCCTAAGAATGTCTAACCTCCAAATTTTGTAACCCTAAGCCAAGAAGAGAATGGTCCTCTTGTATAGGCACCAAAAAGCTTACAAGTTAAGGCATCCAAGGGCTCATCCCTCCATACACGTGTATGGAGGGGAAACAAAAGGCATACAGCTGCCTGAAAATATCTCGTAAAACAATCAGAAGTGGGCAGTGGCAAAATGGTAATTTTACCAAAAGAGTGCCGACCGGCACAAAATAGTGCCGACCGGCACAATATAGTGCCGATGGCAACACCAACCGGTGGTATGTGGGGATGCCTCAAGGCATTCCCCGCCTCAAAGGCAAAGCACAAGTGTTTGGTGCAAAACAGACACAAACGGTCAAGTTCGGAGGTCCCGAGGCAAGGCGCGAGCCGAGAACTCGAACTCCAAACAAACACAAACATGGATAATCACCGAGTGTTCAAGCGGTGACGCCCAAGTCTTGAGGACGGTCAAAATGGGGTGTCTAAGCTGCCCTCTTGACAGAACTCGAAGTCATAACAATGACGGAGTGAATGTCAAAGCCCAGAGCCGACCCATTTTTGACAAGGCCGAAGACTTGGCCAAACATGCATGACAAAACAAGGTATGTGCCCGCAGGTAGGGGCAAAATGCAAGACGATGCAAGAAGCCAAGCATAACTTATGATCATGCAAAGAAAGCTGTAATGAAGCACACATGCGACAGTTATAAGCTAGCATACGCCCATGTACACTACAATGCAGAAGGATGTAAGAGAATTATGCAATTCTCAAAACGCCTCACGCGGAGGATACAATACCTCGCGTTTCGTCCGCCTCAATGAGTCAGACATACAATATCGCGGCTCGCAAAGAAAGTAAACTTAACAGTAATAATATTGTTAGCCATATGCATGGCAATGCGAAATGCAAAATGATATGCAATATATACAAAATGATGTATGAATAATGCAAATGATAATGCAATGCAATTGAAACTATGCAAACTACATGCAAAGCAATTGAATCATGATTCAATCATGAGCGGTTCAAACCACACAAATGTCAAGTAGATTGATGGAAGTAACAAGTCCGCTACCATAGAACGATGTTCGATCTATGAGTGCAAGACGGACACAAGAACAAGTATTGGGTGGAATGACATAAGTGGGAAACGACTACCGGGAGAGAATAATGATCCTAATGCTGGATGCAACGATTATACTACAATGTAATATATACAATGGACATGGCGCGTGGGCCAAACCGTATCTCGCCTAGGAAAGGCATGCACTCATACAAGCCATGTCTAACACAGAAAACGGTGCCGCAACCTCAAACCAACATACCAGCGTGGAGTAGGCGCGATACACAAGCAGAACTATGCTTTGACGTGAAAAGTATAGGCACATACCGGACCAAGCTTGACAAGGAAAGGCGCAAGCCATAGATGGAAGATAATGCAGTGGATGCATGCAATGGAATAGATACAATGGATATGGCACGCGGGCCAAACCCAGTCTTGCCTAGGAAAGGCATGCACGCATACAAACCATGTCTAACACAGAAAAGGGTGCCGCAACCTCAAACCAACATACCAGCGTGGAGTAGGCGCGATACACAAGTAGAACTTTGCTTCAACGTGAAAAGTAAGGGCACATACCAGACCAAGCTTAACAAGGAAAGGCGCAAGCCATAGATGGAAGATGATGCAGTGGATGCATGCAACTATGATGCAATGGAAATGGATATTTACAGAAAATGCATGACATATGCACTATACTACAATGATGATGCATGACATATGCATGTTTTTGTTCTGAATTTTTTGGGATTTTTTGAAAATGCATGACATATGCAATAGTATTAATGATGATGCATGACATGCACGTGTTTTTGTTTTTTTTTTTTTTTGAATTTTTTGAAATGCATGACATATGCAATAGTATTAACGATGCATGGCAATGCACTATAGTGCAATGACTATGATTGCAGCTTTCCCTATTCTCCCAACGGGGCGATACACTAGGTTGGTTCAGTATCCAGAATTGAGGCGTAAACACGCCGCCTCAACCTATGGGGCTTCCATACAGATTTCAAGCCGAGGGTACACCCCCTGGGTATTTAAACCAGACTTTAGTCTCGGAAATTCCGAACCTTTGCGTTCTAGGCATAAGCCATTCAAACTCTAGCTTTCACCATCCCCATTGGTCTCCTAGGAACTCACCGCAAACACAGACAAGTGGCTTTACCAGACCACCGGAAGTCGTTCGGGCACGACAAACACCGAAGGAATTGCACCTTCAGAGGATTTAAGGTCTCCTAGACCGGAATGCAAATGTAGTGAAGGCTTCGCACCCTCTAAGGATTTAAGGTCTCCTAGACCATGCGTGTTTAAGGTCTCGCCAGACCCGGGTGGGCGTTGCATGAATTGAGATGATGATACATGACAATGCGTGCGTCAAAGGTTTTGCACCTTTGAAGGATTTAAGGTCTCCTGGACCGTACGTGTTTAAGGTCTCGCCAGACCGGGGTGGAAAACAATGAGGTAATGCACATGGGACGCGTATGCCAATACAAATGAGAAATGGAATGCAAAACGAGGCACACGTACCTCGAAATGCAATGAAATGCAAAATGAGGCACGCATACCTCATTGAATGGAAAATGGAATGCAAAATGAACATGAACATGCAGAATGAAGCACGTGAGGTAGTACACCTCACGTGGATCAAAATGAGATGCGAAATGAGGCACGTGAGGTAGTACACCTCACGTGGATCAAAATGAGATGCAAAATGAGGCACGTGAGGTAGTACACCTCACGTGGATCAAAATGAGGCACGTGTCCCTCGAGATGCAATGAAATGCAAAATGAGGCACACATACCTCATTTGATGGAAAATGAAATGCAAAACGAGGCACACGTACCTCGAGATGCAATGAAATGCAAAATGAGGCACACATACCTCATTTGATGGAAAATGAATGCAAAACGAGGCACACGCATTCTCGAGATGCAATGAAATGCAAAATGCAAAACGAGGCACACGCACTCGAGATGCAATGAAATGCAAAATGAGGCACACATACCTCATTTGATGGAAAATGAATGCAAAACGAGGCACACGTTCTCGAGATGCAATGAAATGCAAAATGAGGCACACATACCTCATTTGATGGAAAATGATGCAAGTGTGACACGATGCCACCTAAAAATGCAAGATAAGGCAAGTCACAAGGACGTGCAAGACTAAGATGACGCGACGCACTGCACAAAAAGTGATGGATGCGTGTAATGCACACGGGCAACTTTTGAATCTTGTAAAAGACAAAAGGATACAAAAGGATATAGTCTCGCTTGAATTTGAGTGCCACTCACAAGAGACACAAATCAAGTCAAACGGAGGCCGGTTGAGCGTCGGGGATGCACTTTCTTGCACTTTCTTGAGCTATGAAGACCCAAAACTCCTCATTTTTGCCTAAACAAGGCCTTGGGAACACCACCGGCTGGGTGGGAAGGCCACCGGCTGCCTAAACTTATTCACCGGCACAATAATGTGCCGACCGGCACAAAATAGTGTCGACCGGCCAAAAATGGCTGATCGGGGGCAGTTTTGCCATTTTGCCTCGGGTCTTATAAAATAGGGCTTCTAAACCCTATTTTCCACTTCCTCTTCCGCTGAAATCCTTCACTCTCTCTCTCTCTAGAGCCTTGTTCTCTCGATTTTTCATCGATTTCGCTCGATTATCGCTCGATTCGCGATATTCTTCGCTTTGACATTTCCACCGATTGAAATCTCATTTCGATTTCTTTGCTATTTTCGCTTTTCGACTTGTTCTCGATTTTCTCTACATTTCCGTGTCTTTTCATCTTCCGACCTTCCCGCCATTTCCGCCCTCTCGGTTGACCTTTCGTTGACTTTTCAGATTCCCGGTTTTCATCTTCCGCCATTTTTTCACTACCACTACTATGGTCGACGATGTTCCACATGTCTGACTCCCGGATCACGAGATGGATCCCGGGTTGAGCTCTCCCATCGAGCGAGCTGCTTGATCCGGGCGACCTACCGCCCAACCATTCACGTGCTTCCGCCAGATGGACTCCGCCACTTCCGGTTTTGACAGGCTCGACCCGAGCTTCGCCATGAGCCGACCTCTCACCTATCATTCGCTCGAGGTAACCCTTCGCTGCTTTACTTTTCGCAATGTAGAATCAGAACCGCCAACCGCCATAGCCGATTACAACCCTTAATTGCTTAGCTCGATACATCAGATCAGAAGTTGATTGTAGACAACTCACAACTGATATCCGCTTAGGACCGACACACATGCACACACACCGCACTAGCCTCAATCACCCAAACACAAGACAATCAGATTTCATCGCAAATTCACCGATGTACCAGACTTATTTGAATCAAAACATATTGTATGCCAGATTTAAACCGAACCACACAAAGCACGCCGACGATCATACGCTGTAGTTCACCCAGGCACACTATAACCCGACATCCGCTTGAATCAAAAATGTACACACATGTACCATATCTCAGACCTCACAAACATATCGACACATCAAGGTCAGTAGTCCACCGCATCGTACATCAAACCTCGACATTTGCTTGCATCCGAAAAATATACACACGCACCATGTTTACACCGCACCACTCAAAAACACACCGACGATCACATATTGTAGTTTATCAGAAGCACACCGCACTGACATATCTTAGAATCAAAATCGCACACATGCTAGATTTGTATCGACTTTAACTGCTTTCTTAAAATCAGACATTTCATATTGCTTTGCAACCATTTGTTTGTAACAGGAGATTCCCATACCATCCGCGGGTATGGGAATGTTTCGCTCGAGATTGGTACTCGAGCTTCCCGAGGCGGTCGACACATCGAGATGAGGCGGGCTTTGCCTTCCGCAGGGTCTCGACCACTCATCGCCGCAGCCTCTTTTAGCCGCTTTGGCGGAGAGGTGGTGGACACCACCGATTCATTCCATCTATCGGCAATGGAGACATGACGATGACTCTCACGACTTCTGCTCACCGCATCGGGGTAGGGGTGATCCGATCCCTTCGACACCGACATGGATGAGTGGACCGCCGCCAGATCCACTTACTTGGCGGTTCCGCCTCTTGCACGCCCGTGCTTTGTCCGCTATTCTGGTTCGAGGTGCGCCCGGTGCGCTTTCTTGTTGACGCAATTCGATGACCGAGGCGGCCGTGGAGCAAGATGCACGCGCTTGATGTTTTTGCGGGGACCACCTTATTCGCCGACCGGCGAACACCGTGCCTCTTCGCTTACTCAAGACCGGTGGACGCCCGGACATCTTGGCGCTATGATCGGGTGGCGCGGCTCGCCACTTTACGGGTATATGAGCTCGGCCGTGGCAATGACAATTGCTTGGGGTTATCGCGAGCTTGGGAGGTACGCTTTTTCCGCTTTACATTTCGCTTCAGACTTGCACATCGCACACACATCGTAGTCTCGCTTTTACACTTATCAGATAATCGCATACACGGCACACACACATAATCGACCGCATAATCGCTCACACCGCGACACTCGCCAATACATCGCACAACACACTACCGCTTATTTCGCTTTGTATTCTCGCTTCGATAAATGTTCGACATCCGCCTTGCGCTTGTGGGTCTATGCCTACTTTCCCGTGCTAGAGCCAAGACGGAGACTTGAGACTCCTGGTCGCTCCCCTTCACGCCGCCACGACGGAGGTGCACACGGCGTCACGGAGACTTTTCTTTCTCGCCGCTATTTTGACACCATCACCTCCGCCGAGGTATGTTTTACTTATAGCTCATTTAAGCTTCACTTTTCCATCAGATATTTGCAATACCGAGGGTAATAAATCAGATTTCAATTTCAGATCACCGGCACCATGGGCTCCTCGCCAATAGTGCGGATCGGTTTGCCGCATGACGAGACCTCGCTATCGGATTTTGCTAGAGGGCCCGGCCTGGCTTGGTACTGGGTGAGCGCTTATGCTGCACTGTGGTTACTCGAAAGCAGATAGTCCCGAGCACCTCCCGAGCATATGAGGGACACCGAAGCTTTCAGCCACCGAAAGCAGATGGCGGACTACACCATCGGCCGGGAGGCGACGGCTTCAGAGGCGAGGGCGACTACGTCCCGACCTTCATCATGCGGCCGAGTGGTGGTCGCCGAGCCGAGCTGAGAGACCATCGGGCGGCTAGGGCAGAGGCGGAGCAGGAGCGGATCGCCACAGAGCTCGAGCCTCAGGCAGAGGGGAGTGCAGAGGGGACGAGGGACGGCTGCCCGCCTCGCCTACGGGGCAGATCAGGAGAGTGGAGACCTACCAGATCCCTTTTGCTCCTCCTACCGGGTCATGAGTTTGTTGGCATTCCCGACTTGCCTCCCAGATGTACCACTTTATTTCAAGATCTTGCATTGTCATTTTTAGTTCATTCGATATTCCACGTAATATTGATGCATCTAATACTTTTGAAAGCTTCCTCCGAGTACACCGCAAAATCATTGAGCCAATGCCTCCATGGCGGGATGTTGCAATGACCTTCGAGTTCTTAGCCTTCTACGGCCTTCCCAGATGTTTTCTCGACATAGTTCCAAACTATATACAAATCGCCGCATAATCCGATGCATAACACAACATCTCGATAAATCGCTTCACAGATTCACACATCACTCATACATCGTGATTCTGCGACCGATAAATCGCCACGGCATTCACACATCAGACTCATACATCGATTCGTGACCGATAAATCGCCACCAGATTCACACATCAGATTTCATACATCGTGATTCTCAGACCGATAAATCGCTTCACGGCATTCTCACATCAGACGATAAACCGCTTCATGTGTACCGATGCATTTGTTTTTGTACTTTTCACCTCCTTCCCGATTCCTCCGTGGGTGGCGGCGCCCATCCGACCTCCCATTTCTACTGGATGGCAGGATATTCCCCGCACCAGAGGGGGCGTGGGGAGCAAGCTCCCCCCCAGGTGCCAGCCAGGATGGCGAAGTCGGAGGCGAGGCCTCGAGGAGGAGGCCGGGCACTGCCCTGCCCGACAAATGACACTTCGACGATGTTCTGTGCTTCGCGCCAGAAGAGGGCGAGGATGGATCCTGCCATGAGGCCATTGATGATGATTACAGCATTGCTTTTTTCTTTTATTTTCTTTTCTTGTACTTTTCTTTTTGGTAGATAGAGTACTATGTATCGCCAAGCAGTGATTTTTGCTTTTCTCAAACTTTGTATTTGAAAGAGATGATATGAAATGGAACAAACTTTTGGTCTAAAAGAGTGTTACATTTGTATATATATAAGCATATTTCATACTTTCAATCGCATTGCATCATATTACACCTCAAATGTAAATGATATTGATCGTTGTCCGACAATTGAACACTTGCATCAGAATAATCGATAACCAACCAACTAAACAAAGAAAACATTTATACAAACCATCGCTCAAAACCGGGTTCACAGCCTATACTCGCTAGGGACTAATCATTGGGATTGACTCAGATATAGCCCATAACACAAAGATTTGGTTCATTCTCGCACACAAAGAAACTCCGAACAAATAGCCCTAACTGACGAGACGGATCACAAAGTCGATGCAGTTGAAACATACTCGGATGTCCCAAACTTTCCCTTTCCTTCTCTTGCTTTGCACGGATGTAGAGAATGGCACAGCATTCTGAGCACAAGCGATTACCTTTTGGAAGAAGATGGGTTTTCAACCGGGGTATCGAGCCTAACGCAGAACGCGACGGGACAGACTCAAACAAAGAAACAAAAGGCACACGACCTAACACAACGAGACACACTTGGAAAAGACTCAAAGCCAAAATTGAGACCGACAAATCAAAAGACACGACACACGGACATGTTTACAAAAGGACCTCAAATCTCGAGGAGCCAAATCCTTTGGGTATTATTTCCCCCCCTTTCTGATTTGTGATACTCACATCACTCAGCCCTCAGGCTCGGTTTTTCTCTCAAAAAAAAACCTTTTCTTCACTTTTCTCTCAACTTGCTCCTCTCTATTCTTTAATCTCTCATTTTTCAATCCCTCCCCGGGGTGAAAGACAGATGAATAGGAAGTCGTGGGTTCACGCCCAATACAGCTAGCTCGCAGCCATTTCTTCTGATAGATAAAGTGCTCTGTTGGCAAGCAGATTAACGGGGGGAAGACAGAGGACCCGACTCAACTGTGCCCCTAGTTCGTCCTTTTGACCATTTTTGTTGTTTTCTAAAACAGTTTTGATCAAAAATGAGAGTTGGATGAGCACACTTATTCAATTTTTGATTTGAAAATCATGCGAATCAGGCTGTGAGCACTGAAAATTCTCCTTTTTGGGTCCAAACATGGTCCAATTTTGAAAATGAAACAGTTTTCGAGAAAATAAGTCAACCTCAGTGAAAATTTTCAAAAACTATTTTTGCAAACAATCAACGCTCAACGAGCGCGGAACTTACCCTTGAGATGCGCAACCTCGGATCGGAGACAATGGAAAATTGCCCCTGGCTGGGGGATAAGGCAACGGAAAGTTGCCCCTGGTTTGGACGGTACTCGTGGCAACTTAAGGAAATGCATGGCAAGGGAAAGTTCCCCCTTATTTGGATGATGCCGTGGCATTTTGTAAGTCACCTCGTTGATGACAATCGACCCTGACGAGGAGGAGTCGAAGACGGTTGAATCAATATGTGGACACAACACCGAAGGTGTTGGTGGTTTGGCTTCAAGAGGAAGTTAATCACGAGTTCCGGTTGTCGCAATCGAGACATTGGATTCGGAGAGGGCAAAAGTGATCAAAACCATGACATGGACCGAGACGCTATGGAAGTTGCTGGGGGACTTCAAGATGAAGTTGCCTACGTATCCCAAACATGGGAATCAAGCCTTACGTAGTTCCGGTTAAGGTACACTCGGGTATTTTAACCTTCACTGTTTAGGCTCTAATTTTTGCCAAGGTGCCCAATGCGGGTTTTTGACCTTGCGAGCTTTGTTTTTCCTTTTCATTCTTTTTTCTCTTTTCTTTTATATATATATATATTTTTTCTTTTTTGCATTTTTCTTTTCTTTTCTTTTTTTGCTTCTTTTTCTTCTTTGCTCTAACTTTTGCCTGGGCCGCCCTTCCGGGTTTTCGGCCCAGCGAGCCTCTCAAAGGGTAAAAGTGTAGCAAGCCCATACCAAATGGTTTTAAGATTGAAGCCCCTCCATATCCAGGAGAACGACTATTGTGTTAATTTGCAGGGAAGTCCATCACGGTTGCTTCTCGAGCTTTGCTTGGTGGAATCTGATCTCCTTGATCTAACTTTAGCGTTGATGCCTCTTGTTCGAGGGCTGCTTCAAATTGGGCCACACAGGCGTTTCATGGCACTGAACGTTTTGAACAGATTCCAATTTGCAACAGATAAATCGAATCTCGAGACTGGGAGCGATCCTGAGCTGCACCATCTCAAGAGCGGTTCCACACAGGTCTTCGCGTTAATTGCGCAAAGTATTTTGTTTTTGAAAGTTTTTAAGAAAGCGACAAGTCGCTCGCGTTGAAGATAGTGTGGAACCAGTCTGGATCGAACCAGGATCCTTCTCAGTACTCATGCTGACAAGTATGATTCCATTCATTAAAAGCTTAGCATGCCTTTCTTTCTCTCAGATTGATCAAAATTTTGCAAACACCCGAGGAATTCCTCCCTCTTTGTTTTCATCACCGCAGTGTTCGAAGGAGGGGTTTTATGAGAAACTTAGGTCATTGTGACGATGTTTAGGGCACAAGAGAGTAGGCGAAATGCATTGTCGTTCCATCCAAATTCTTCGCACAAATTACTCAAATAGCAACAAACACGAACGTGATAGCCACATTGTTTTATTCAGATTTGTTGGTGTAATCGCTCTTCGACAAGAAACAAACTCAAAAAGCAAAAGCAACTAATTACAAGACAAAACGGTGTTTGAGGCAACAACCCCAAATCACCGGTATATTATACAAGAGGGACTCACTACAACAAGATGCACTCAGAAGCAAAAAGACTGACTCAATACAGAGAGACAGACTCAAAAACAAAACAAAAGACTGACTCGACACCCAAGTCAGGATTTACAAAACTAGCATTGGCAGGTGCTCAAAAATGCGCGCCAAACGCCATATCCAAAAATGTACCATACACTGCCCGCAGGCGGTTCATCTTCCGATTACATACTTGGATTCAGATCCTCAAAATCCAACAATTGAGTGGTGACGGACTTTTTGAGGTAGGCGGAGGATAACCTCGTTATCAATCAAATCTTGCACCTCGTGTCAAGGCGAAACAATTGTCGCTGGCATGGCTACCGATGGTACGCGACAAGACAGGAAGCATCATGTGGCCGGAGATTCTTCGAGCGCCGAGGCTCAGGGCTTAAGGTGTCCCTTTCAAAGAAGGATCTGCAATGCCTTGGACAATGGCATATAGAGAGCATGAAAGACCCCGCGCCTCGGCGTGTATTTTGGAGTTCGAGCACTTTTGCCGATGCACTAGCGAACGGATCGGCTGGTGCGGCCTTGGGTTTCGATCCTTTCCGGATGCAAGGCCGAACGGAAGAACTGCCCCGCATGACGGGGCCTATCCCGATTCTCGATTGATCGAATCGCCTCAAAGTGAGTAGGGAAAGCATCCTCCACAATTTTTGTCAATCGCGATATCTGTTGCTTGTTCATTCCCGCCAAAGCCTCTATCGCCCACATAGCTTGTTCCACAAGATTCGCCTTCACTTTGTCTTTGCCTCGCCTCACCGATGAGAGGTTTGGGTTGGTACTGCACATCATGCTAGGTGGAGGTCATCTCCGATCGATTGAGCTCGATCACAATCCGCCCCAAGAGCGGGGCTCTTGGGTTCAAAATTTCGCATATGGTGCAACCGTGGCGAGGTTGACATTCCGTAAGCGAGATCCGCCACGGACCTGGAGATCACCTATCATCCCCATTAACTCGAATGTAGTGGCACTCGCTCGCGAGCCCGATAGGGGGGGGGGGGCATTGGTGTGCACGGCGACACGGGAGGATGCGTATATCAACGCCGGTCTCACCAGAGGGTAATCCTTGATCTAGTGCGGCCATTATAACCACTATTTCTTCCGAACTCGCATCATCCCTAGTCTTGCCTTAGCAAAGAGGAAATACTGACTATTCTGTTTCAACTTTCCGAACTCTCTGAACTGAAAGGAAAACCGGACAGCATTTTAGCCCAAAACAGATCAAACACGGGCGTAGGCAATCAACTGATCTCTACTATCGATAATCGTTTCGTAATCACTGCTCCCGTAATCGAACCGATACCCACGCATATAATCGACATCGTTCTCAACAACATCGATATCGTGCTTCGCCGGATACTCACACTGGTAAACTGGTATATGCATTCCCTGTAGAGATACACTCTAAAAGCACATAGCAGATAAGTGAGAGCCAAGACACCCCTATGTTGGGGTAGGGTTTCCCTGTCCTATTTTTGTCAGGAGCTAGGGTTTCACTACGCACGCAGCGGTTTCAAACAACCTAATAT
This sequence comes from Camellia lanceoleosa, assembly GCA_025200525.1. NCBI lineage: Eukaryota > Viridiplantae > Streptophyta > Magnoliopsida > Ericales > Theaceae > Camellia > Camellia lanceoleosa. Next base: position 32,448,099 of record CM045771.1, on the reverse strand, counting down.
CGGGTAAGCATCCTGTCCTAACTTGGAATGGTCACTATGGATCCGAATATGTACTAGGTCGAATGGTCGAAGGGGTGCCCCGGCAACAACCGGGGTTGGTGTTCCCATACTGTCAGAGCCCATACCCAGTCAGCCATATGGTCATGCCTTGACAAGACAAGCCTCCCAAGAAACCGCTCAGAATGGCAGATGGCAAACACGGTCCTAGGCGCACTAATGCACATGCAATGCAAAGAAACACATAAGTGTAGTCAAAACAGATATCACGAAGTTCGAAGTCGCTCTCTAAACTCCTCAAAGAGTCGCCAGAATCAGAATACGCCTGGGGGACCTCGCCATATTCGGACTCAATTTGTGTCACGGTTCTAAATCTGAACCAAAGAGTCCAAATCCGCAAATCGCTTTGAGAAAACAGATTTTTGAAAAGTAGTGCCAAACATGGATCGCTTTGCCAGACATGAGTCGCCACCTAAATATTTTAAAATGGGAAATTTAGGAAACCCCGACTGTGTCAAGGCCACATGTCCGCTATCACCAAAGTGGTCTTGGCTCGAGCTTGGGTACGATCGGGAAGGTCACTATGAGCACCTTTCGCCCGTTCAAGACCGCCTCTACTAACCGTGATATCCATTTTGAAAACTTTATGCTTATTCCGTTATTAACCTAGAATTACTATGTGATGCACAACACAAAAGTATAGACTAGATTGCCTAACTTGGAAATAAACATTGCATATCCGCTTTTGTCTCAAAAACGTGTTAGATTTTGCTACCGCAAGTAGGCTAAAATACGGATTTCAATGAGTTGTTCCAACTCAGCAATCCAACCTCCACCCACAGCATTCAAACAAGAATATCACATAAGCATTTAGCCGCATGGTAAGCATACCGTCATGGCAACATTCACACGCATGTGGTATGCTAAAGCATAAAAACTTACATCAGACTCGTACAAAAACAATAACCCGTTAGCAAACATGCATGACCTAGTTCATGTTAAGTGGCTAATGCAACACAGCATAGATGCAATCTAGAGTAGGCTCGCTAACCCTAAACATGGCATGTGAAATGCGCGAGTAGCACGATTCAATTTGGAATTGAAAATACAATGCGCTTTGTATGATGTACCGAGTCTTGCATGTAAACAAATGCATGGATGCACGCATGCATTGCATAAGGTATGCTAAAATAAGTATGCCCTAATCTACCATCAAAGCGGTAAATAAAAGGGATAGAAAGAAATGGGGTTGGAAGACATACACCCACTCACACACACTTATTACAAATTTGCCCTCGCCGAGGGACCAAAAGAATATACAAAATCAATAACTAATTAACTACGCAAGCTAATTAATTATTACAAATCAACTAAATTAATTAAATAAAATAATTAATCTAATTAAACAAAGAATCGCCGATGAGGGCCAAATGCGCGGCCGGATCGCTCGATCGCCATGCATGATTTGCCTCGCTTCTCTCGCTTCTCCTCCTCGTAAAATTGCCAAAGTCCTGTGGAGTGCCTCTCATGGCATTGGGAGAGTACCACCGCCGTAGAGCACCACCGGCCGAGAAGGAGGCCACCGCATCAATTGATTCATCGGTCAATTGATCACGGCCGGCATCTAAATAGTGCTTGGCCGGCACTTAACACTGCAGTAACTCCGCAACTCACAAAGAAGAGAGACAACAACATGCATGGCAATGTGATTCAAGGTATTTATGCACTATACACACCCCTTATCATGTTATTGACTCAAGGGCATGTGCCTCGATTCTCGACCACCAATCACAAGATTTCCATGCATGATGGCCCGGAGAACCAAGCATGCAACTTTGATTTCAAATGCATGCAACCAAATAAACACACAAAAGTGCCCAACCTCTATCACATTTCACTTCAAGAGGCCAAACATGCATGCTCATGTGATGCAACCCTAAGCATGTTATCTAGCATGCAACATGGATTATGCAAGCAAGCTAAACATGTTAAGTATGCAACCTAAGCAAAGAGGCATACAAGCCAAGCAATGGAGTGGACTAAAACATGAATTAGGCTACTCCTAATTGGCCTAAAATCAGTGGCCAAAGTGCCTAGAAATGGAGACTAAACACACACACACACACATGCAAGTGTTATGATCCAAACCCAAGGCATAAACATGGCAACTCTCAAGCACACTTGAAGATACCAAACAAGGACAATGAGCATGCATTGTAAAGCTCAAAATCATGTTAAACATGGTGCCAAACCAACTAACAAAGCAAGCCAAACAAAGCATACAAATGGTCCAAGATTAAGGCAAGCCAATGAGGCTTTGAACCACACCTAGCACAACCACTCATGGCAACACTTGCTAACTAAATCAGAGTTTTAACACGTAAAACTAAGCCCAAAATACCACCTAGATGACATCTAGATGACATGAATCCAAAGGCATGCATTAAAGCCAAAAGATGGAGCATTTAACACATACTCTTAGAGCATTAAAGAGACAACTAAGGCAAGCATACAAGCATACCAAAGGGACTGAGATAGCATGCTAGGGGGTTCCAAACCACCAAAAACAATGCAAGCAAGACATGCTACATATTCATGCTCTTAAGGCTAACAATCCAAATGCAAAGAGGCTATATTAAACATGCTATGGTTGACTCAAACAACATGAGACAGACCTTGAACATGGAAATATAAGCATAACAGCTTCACAAATGTAGGCCTAAAACATGCTAGAAACTAAGGCACACAACTTAGGTATGTTAAGGCATCAAAGGGCATTACAAGGCAACTATGCTAAGCATGCATGAGAAACCAAAACCAACTAAAAATCATGTTATAACATGACAATATAAGCATGAAAAATAAGTCAAACATGCTCAACACACACTCAAGCATGAAGCTCCATAAGGAAGCAAAACTTGCCTTTTCAAGGACATCAAGAAGAGGGGGTGGCCCTCTCCCTTTGGGGACTTTATGGCACCATCTCCACCACTGAAATCCCTCAAGATTTCAGTGGTGGAGAGGCCCAAGCACCAAAGTCTCGGAGCTCTCACAAAATGGCCTAAAATGGGGCCTTTTCAAGGCCTAAAGGGGGTCAAACTTGCTCAAACCACAAAACACTCTTAATAAACAATAAAGAGGGTTAAAAAACAGAACTTTTATGTGTTAAACACTAAGCACAAAAATAACTTTAAACTAGGTAAAAACAAGGTGCAAAAATGGGGTAAAAGAGGACTAGTGTCTCACCCTTGTAGACCTCTTCACCAAGCTTGATGTTGTTGCTTCCTTGAGCTCCAAACCAGTCAAAAATCTCAAGAACAAGCTCTGATCTTTGAGGACACCAAGAAAAGGTGAAAGACTAGGTGTTTAAGTGCAATAATGTGAACTAAAACACCTAGAACACAAAGGAAAAGAGAGAGATAAGATGTGTATCTATCCTAACCCTAAAAACCAGAGCTTGGTCTGTCTAAGAATGTCTAACTCTCTAATTTTGTAACCCTAAGCCAAGAAGAGGAATGGTCCTCTTATAGGCAAGCCAAGCTTGCAAAGCTTACAAGTTAAGGCATCAGAGCTCATCCCTCCATACACGTGTATGGAGGAAACAAAAGGCATACTATCTCAAAATATCTCGTAAAACAACCGTAAGTGGTCGGCAGGCAAAATGGTAATTTTGCCAAAAAGAGTGCCGACAGCACAAAATAGTGCCGACCGCACAATATAGTGCCGGCAACACCACAATGGTGGCCTCTAGCCACAAATGGTATGTGGGGATGCCTCAGAAGGCATTCCCTGCCCCTCAAAGGTAAAGCACAAGTGTTTGGTGCAAAACCAGACACAAAACGTCCAAGTTCGGAGGTCCTGAGGCAGGCACATAGTCGAGAACTCCGGGAACTCCAAACAAACACAAACATGGATAATCACCGAGTATTCAAGCGGTGACGTCCAAGTCTTGAGGACGGTCAAAAATGGGGTGTCTACAGTACTGTGTTTCTCTACTATCTTCATGTTCTAAACATTATGGGTCACTTTGTGTTCTTGAATCTGTCACTGGTACCGATTTCTGTTCATGTAACGCATACCCATATACACTGGGGTCATAATTTGATTGCCCTTCTCATTTCTTGTTTTGGAGTGTTCACTTTTGCAATGATTATGTTTGTGTTCTTGAATGTCTGGCACTGTTCTTGCCATATCTATATTTTTCTCTATATTACTGCTTCAGTTGACTCTTGAATCTTGTCTGCCTCCGATTCTTTTTTATCCTGAATCATGTTCCTTTTCTGTTCTTCGTTATTTGTTTTCAAATCTTTGGCCTTTAATTCTTGTTTCTGTAGTTCTTATTTCTTTAGAACCCATATACTTATGAAAAACTAAAACAAATTTCTCCTTAGATCTTCCAAATCCTTACCCCAGTGCCTGTTTAGGGTCTAACCGAGGTTCTCAAACCTCTACCAGTGTTTTTTCTCTGAAATCCATCACAAAACACTTTTAGCCGAGATCATGGGTGTGTTTAGGTGAAGGGTAGGCACCCCGACCAAACTGGAGTAATTTCGTTGAGAGTTCTCCATCCTAGCCGACGTTCAAATCAGGTTGGCTGGAAAAGAGAACTCTATCATGCCTGATGGAGATTCCATGCCTTTCTCGGTCGTTGCATTCATAGAGTGTGGACTCCAATTCCCTCTAGACACCTTGTTTAGGGAAGTTCTCCACTACTACAAGCTTAACCCCATGTAACTAGCCATCAACTCTTATAGGGTTATCAATGGTATAATCGAACTAGCACGTCGAGAAAAAGCTAGGATTACATTAGCCGACATTCAATACTGTTATACCATGTGTGGTTTTAAGTCAGAGAAAGGTTACACATATTACCTCAAGCCCAGATCCACTGCCTACAAACTCATAGTCGACCTCCCTAACTCCAACAAGGGTGTTGGAGATGACTATTTGATCGTCTCAGGCAATTAGGAATTTGCTCCTGATGACGATTTTCATCTCTTTCCTCTATGTTGAGCAGTGTTTAGAGAGGACGAGGGTAAGAACTGAGTCATCCCATGACCTTATCTCTACTAAGACTTGTTAACTTATCTATCTGTACTAACATTAACTTGGCGCTTTTTGCAGTTTTTCCCCAACCGTCAAAGGACTTCCGCTAGAGCACCTTACCAAGCCCTGGTCTGAAAAGGCTTTTGGGTTTACTAGGTAAAAAGCGCAAGGCCCCATTGCTGCTCAACTATATCCTGACTTACAAGTCGGCTCGCCCAACGTTCCCTGCCAAAGCAAGACTCTTCCCTCTGCCACAACTCCACCAGCCACTTCATCACCAAGGCCATACCAAGCCTCTTCTTCAAATCCAGTAAAGCAGCCATCTATCTCTGCCTCTCAGTTGATTCCACATTCTCAGCACCGTAGCCGACGCCGAGCTCCTCTAAATGCTCTTACAGGTAGAACTTATAGCCGCAAACGCCGAGAATCTGAGGCTTCGGCCTTTGATCCAACAAACCTTCCAATTGCCCTTCTTACAATCCACTTTGGTACAAGAGTCACTGTCACTGCAACCGCCGACGACATGGGCCGCACTAAAGCTGTTATAGAAGACCTTCTAGACGACTTGCTAGGAGTGGTTTCAGTCTATTCGTCCCAATCTCAGTCCCAACTAAAGCCTAAGCCAAAAAGAGTCAAAAGAGCAAAGGCAAAGGCCTTAGCTACTCAAGTAAACTTCGAAGATACCGTGTCAATTTCCAAATTGGCCAAGATCGAGAAAGGCGCTTCTGTCCTTGAGAAGAGGCCTGTAGAGGCCAAGCCATTCGACCAACAACAACCAAAAAGGTCAAGGTCCGAAGGTACAAAGGGCCCAAGGTTCTTCAAAGCCGACGCGCCCTAGGCTTCAGCTATTGCGATTGGCGATCGTCTATTGATAACATTAAGGTCAAAGCCGCTCTCTCCACTGCCGTTCTTCCGTCTACCGATCTAAATCGTATAGCCAAGCTCACAGAATATGAAAACTTCGTTTTGATGATACAGCATTCTATCTTGGTAAGTCTTCAACACTTGTTCTTTTTTGGCTTTTCACTTTAAGTTTTTACATTTAGAAATTTTTACTAACTTGGTTTACTTCTTGTCTTCTAGGCCATCCAGCATGCCCATTCATTTACAACGAAAGCCGAGGCTTTTAAAAAAGAATTGGTCCACAAGACCCAACATGCTGATGGCTTCCTTGCCTCCCTCAACAATGCTAAGGCCAAGATGAAGGTCATGCTGGATCACGCCAAGGCTGCCAGATGAGCACAAGACCAAGCTGAGGAAAAGGCTGAGGCAGCTGAGGCTGTAGCCAAGGTTCTTAGGGCCAAGGCTAAAGAGGCGGAAGCCAAAATTTCCAAAGCCGAGGCTGAGCTCCAGGGGGCCTTGGTGACCAAGGCGGTTGAAATCAAGGTGGCCGATGAAAAGGCCTATGGCAAAGGCCAAGCCGACGTGCGTGATGCCTATAAAGCCTAGGTCAACCAAGCCTACAACCGAGGATTTTATCTCGGCTAGACGGTAGCCCTCAACAAACTCTCTATCCCAATGGATTCGCCTTATGTGACATCAACCAACTCCAAGTGCCTTTCCCTCAAACTCCCAAAGAATCGGACGATGAGGTCGACGAGGAGGAAGCCAATAAAGAGGCTGATAAAGAGATGGAAATTGATACTGGGGCCAAATCTGCCACTCTAAATGATGAAGTCCTGGACTTGACTCATCATGAGGAGGAAGACTTGGTTTCCAAGAGTGCCTCTTCCAAACAGATAGCCTCTGAGGCCAAGGTCCATGCAGGCGAGAAGAGCTCGAACGAAACCTTGCTTAAAAAGACACCGAGATAGCAGATTGCCAACCAAGGCCGACACAACGCCAACAGCCGAGGTTGAGCAATCCAAAGTTAACGCCAGTGCTTCTAGTACTTAGGATTCTTTTATTTTATTTTGAACTTTTCTCTTCTGCTGGGCCGATACACCTTTTGCCTTGTATCTGAACAAGTTTCTTTTTGTCGAAATGCAAATTCTCTTTTTGACTAAGTATTTGAATGCTTCTCTGTGTGTATGCTTACTTCATTGCTTCTGTATCTTGCATGTTTCCACACTTAGAATATTTTTGCTATTTTTTCAAGTAAACCTTAACTGTGTAATCACTTTGGGTTGGAACACATCTGACATGTATCATCTTAGATCCACTTTATCTCAGGTGACCAACTTATCTCGGAGGTCACCTTTTACTATGATCTAGACCAACAGGCTCTTTAAAGAATTCTTTGAATGACATCTTAACAAGTATTTGCTTCATTACTTCTATCAAGACAACACCCTTCCACGTCCCGAACCTTGGCTGGGTAACTAGGCTAAATACATTTCGGGTACATAGAAGTACTAACATCTCGGATAGTGATCTCAGACAACTTCAACTTAAATATAGTATTTGAAAAATAGCAGTAATATACTGTTTATTTTCTTTGACAGCTAGTAGTAATATATTGGTGTCATTAACAATTGCAGAATATTAATTTGTGTTACAGAAAATTATTGTGTTATTTTATTTTTCTAGTTTTAGTAACAAGAAAAGTAAAATTATTTTGTGTTATAATTTATTTTCTAGTTTTAGTAACTAAAAAATTAATTTGTATTTTGGTCTTTCTGATTTTTGTAATAAGATATTATGGCTGCTGAAAGTAGTACTCCAAATCCGATCGTTACAACGACTCCGGTCCTTATCGAGAACCATGTTCAAGTTCCAATAAATCATGGAGAAAAATCAAAAAAATTTAATGGCACTGAGTTTAAGAGATGGCAGCAGAAAATGCTGCTCTATTTTACAACTTTAAATCTGGTCCGGTTTCTCCGTGAAAAGGCTCCAATACTTAGAGAGGATGAAAGTGATCGACAAGTTGTTGCCACTGTAGACGCATGGAAATATTCTGATTTTTTGTGCAGAAACTACATCCTCAATGGCCTTAACAAAATGCTGTATAATGTTTACAGCCCTCTGAAAATAGTTTGGAGAAAAAAATATAAGACAGAGGATGCCGGTACAAATAAATTTGTCATCAATAAATTTTTAGACTTCGTTATAGTAGACTCCCAGACGGTAATTTCTCAAGTTCAAAGTTTTCAACTAATTTTACATGATATTCATTCTGAAGGTATGTCTCTTAGCGAGTCTTTCCAAGTCATTGCTTTAGTGGAAAAGTTACCACCGGCTTGGAAAGATTTCAAAAATTATTTAAAACATAAACGCAAAGAGACGGCCATAGATGAACTTATTGTAAGACTGAGAATTGAGGAAGATAACCGGAAGGCTGAGAAGTGGAATGGTAAAAATCTCATTGAGTCCAAGGCTAATGTAGTTGAACAAGTGCACAAACCACATAACAAAAAGAGAAAGTTTGCTGGAGATGGTCCTAAACAAGGCGACAACAATGGCAATAAGAAGTTCAAAAGAAAATGTTATAACTGTGGCAAGACTGGACATCGAGCTTCTGGCTGTCGCCGCCCTAAGAAAGATTGCGGAAGTACAAGCAAGAAGACCACCAATCAAGCCAATGTGACAGAATTAGATTACATCTCTAACGGGGTAAATGACATCAATCTCTCTGCTGTAGTGTCTGAGGCTAATTTGGTTGGAAATCCCAAGGAATGGTGGGTTGACACTGGGGCAACTCGTCACATTTGTGCGGATAAGAAAATGTTCACTACTTACAATGAGGCTGCAAATGGTGAACAACTTTACATGTCTTTCCTTGCAAGAAAGGACAGGAATTAAGTTCACAAAAAAGAACTTATGATTATACACAAAGTCAAGAGACTAATGACAATCAAACACAAGAGACTAGTAATGGTCTCAACCAACAGGATTTAACTGATGATGAAACAAGACGAAGTAAGAGAGCAACAACATCAAAATCCTTTGGTTCATATTTTATGACATACCTATTAGAAAATGAACTTCAAAGCTTTAAAGAAGCAATGACAGGTCCTGAAGCACCTTTGTGGAAAGATGCTGTTAATAATGAAATTGAATCCATTATGCAAAATCATACTTGGGAATTGGTGGATTTTCCACCCAGTTCTAAACCTCTTGGATATAAATGGATATTCAAGAGAAAAATGAAAGCATAAAGTTCAATAGACAAGTATAAAGCTAGACTTGTAGTAAAAGGTTATAGACAAAAGGAAGGTCTGGACTATTTTGACACATATTCCCCTGTGACAATTATAACATCCATCCGCATGCTTATTGCTATAATAGCGTTGTACAATTTAGAAATACATCAAATGGATGTTAAGACAGCTTTCTTAAACGGTGATCTAAAAGAAGAGATCTACACTGAGCAACCCGAAGGGGTTGTAGTGCTAGGGCAAGAAAAGAAAGTTTGTCCACTTGTACAATCTCTTTATGGAGTAAAACAAGCTCCTAAGCAATGGCATGAAAAATTTGATCATCCTTTGCTTACTAACGGGTTTAAGATAAACGAATGCGACAAGTGCGTCTATGTTAAAAACACTGACAAAGGTTACGTCATCGTTTGTCATTATGTGGATGACATGCATATCATTGGAAGTAGTCAAAACATGATCAAATCAACTAAGCAAATGCTGAATAGAAGATTTGATATGAAAGATATGGGGGTCGCAGATGTAATATTAGAAATGAAAATTACTAAAACATCTGATGGATATGCATTATCTCAATCACATTATATTGAGAAAATTCTTGGTAAATTTATCAAGGATGATATGAATGTAGCTAGAACACCTGTAGACATCAGTCTTTATTTATCGAAAAATAAAGGTGATGCGGTGTCTCAGTTAAAATACTGTAACAACCCTCGTCACTGATTATCGATTAACCACCGATTACTGTTAAACTAAGACTGAATATGACTGATAATTGAATGGATCAAGATACGGAACTGACCGACCGAAATCTGAAACTGATTGACTGGGTATATGTTAGTTAAATTGCATATCTATCTGTTGTCGTTTAATTATCTGTTTGTATTTTTATGTTTAAATTGTAAATTGAAGGCCTTATCGGCGGCCGACCTAGAAATTAATTGATGTTTTATGATTATCATAATTTATGTGATTTTATAGCATATTTAATTAAAAAGTGATTTGGTAAGATTAAACTAGATTACATAGAGCCAATTAAAGAGTTGGGTTTATTTACCTAAATGCCATTGTTAGTGGGCCATGTAGACAACACATTTGAGCTTTATTACACTCATTTACAAACATTTTATCAGCCACATTTGAGAGCTCTAACCGACTATAGAGAGAGAGAGAGAGAATTGAGGGAGATTTTGGCTTCAACCTTGTGCATTGTTTGGGAACTTGAAGGAAATTGAAGTGTAGTTGCCAATTGAGCTCCTAAACCTTGAATACAAGACCTAAGGTAGAATAACTACCCTTTTATTTGCAAGTTTGTTAGACTCTTGCATGATTTAGAGCTAAGTTGAAGTCTAGAGCCCATGTATAGCTTGTAATGTTGTATTGTAGCTCATTTCATGCATGCATGTGTGTATTGATGAATTTTGAGTTGATTTCATGGCAAATTGTCGCATGCATGTTCATAATTAAGCTTAGGTCCATGCTTTCAACTTGTTTTGAAAAGAATGAGCTCATTAGAGCATGTTTTGAAGCTTTGGTTTGATTTGAATTCATGCATGTTTGCATGTTCTTTATGTTCATGAAAATGGGTTTGAATTTAGATTTAATTGACTCACTCTTGGGCTTTAAATTCACAAATTGAGCTTTGTAACTTGTTGTATATTGAGTTTGGATGTGTTTTCCAGTATTTGGGTCCAAGAGGTTGAGTTTTGAGCTTTGGAATACTTGGTTTGAGCTTCGAAGGCAAATCTGGAAATTCTAGAATTTGGTTTCTACGCTCGAGCGAAGGATTATACGCTCGAGCAACCATCGTTTCTTCTGAGCTCCACTCGGGCGAGGGAATGGTGGCTCGAGCGCAAATTGCAAGCTCTCAGCATCTTGGTGCGCGCAGGCGTACGCTCGAGCGAAGGGACCTACGCTCGAGCGAAGAGCTATGTCTCACGCTCGAGCGAGTATCGAGCGAGCATCGAGTGTAAAATCTGAGCATCTAGCATTTTTACTGTAGCACGCAGTCCGCTCGAGCGACGGAATCCACGCTCGAGCGAGACCCCTCTTTTCAGCAAATTTTGTAAAGTGTTCAAAAGTGCATCTTTGCATCCTCTTTCCATCCTAGGCATTCCTAGGGCATATTTAAGGCATCTTTAAGAGGATATAGATGTAGAACACACCAAGGCAATTTAGGGATTAAGTCATTATCTTTTCCAGCTATGAAACTTAGTGTGTGTTCAATCTGTTAACTATATAGGGTTGGCATTTCGGGGAGACGCTCTAGCCTACTGTAGCCCAGAACTCTGTGAGTAACAATTGTGTAAAGATATGTTCAAATGATTATCTTTTGAATACTGAACTGAACTGTTTACTGAACTGATATTGATTACTGAATGAATGTATGTCCTTTATTTCTGAACTGTACTGTGGCATCCTTAGCACCTACTGTTTACTGTTACTGTTACAGAGATCTCTGTCAGTTCCCTCGTTGGAACCACTACTGTTTACTGATTGATGGCCATCATTACTGTTCGGTCTTTTAAGACCTACTGTTACTGTTATGCTAATGGATGTACCACATATGATCAAGCATCGCTTCGAACAAGCTGAAATACGGATTGAAATGAACTATTTTCATTACTGTAAGGACATTTATTCTAAACCTCTTTACGCACTATATTATTCACTGGGCTTTAGCTCACTACTCATATATATATGTAGGTATACAGGCATCGGATCAAGTCTAAGAGTTTTGTTGTCAAGCCAACCAATGTGCCTCACTGCGAGGTTCCAAGCCTACCAAGCTAAGGCTTAGGGGTGTTTTAGTAATTCCCCCTTCCGCACTGTTTTGTAATATTGTATAGACTGTATGTTGCACCGTACTGTACTGTAATAGGGATTAAGTCCCTGTCTCACTGAATGACATGTATGTATATGTACTGTTCTGTAATTATGTATGAAAAGTCTTTTTGCATACTGGTATCCTGACTCATTGGACATTATTTATTTCTTGTATTGGCTTCGCCAAGCCTCACATACTCCATATTATCAGATTATTAGCGTGCCTTCGGTAATCTCGGATTACTGGACGGTTACGGTGCTAAACCCATAGGGGCGAGTTTGGGTCGTGACAAATACTCCCAAATCATTGGAAGCCTAATGTATCTAATGACTTGTACTCGTCCTGATATAACTTATGCTGTCAGTAAATTGATTAGGTACACTAGTAACCCTGGAGAAGACCATTAGAAAGCGATCATTCGGGTTCTTAGATATCTAAGATTTACCCGTGATCATGGTTTGAACTTTACTCGATATCCTGAAATACTAGAAGGTTATTGTGATGCTAATTGGATATCAGATACTAAAGATTCAAAATTCACTAGTAGATATGTCTTTACTCTGGGAGGCACTGCTGTTTCTTGAAAATCTACGAAACAAACATGCATCGCATGATCCACAATGGAATCTGAGTTCATTGCTTTAGACAAAGCAGGAGAAGAAGCAGAATGGCTTCGCCACTTCTTAGAAGACATTCCCATGTATCTAAAACCCGTGCCAGCTATTTGCATTCATTGTGATAGTCAATCTGCAATAGGCAGGGCAGAGAGTCATATGTACAATGCTAAATCACGACATATTCCTCGTCAACATAATACCGTAAGGCAATTGCTCTTAAATGGAATAATCTCAATAGATTATATAAAATCTAAAGAGAATATTGTGGATCTGTTAACAAAAGGTTTGACTAAAGAGCAAGTGTATAGTTCATCAAAGGGGATGGGATTAAAGCCTATTACATAAGAGTCATCATAATGGTAACCCTATTTAAATGACTGGAGATCCCAAGAATTAAGTTCAAAGAGACAACTAAGTTATGTGTGACTCACCAGAAATCACTAAGGGATTAAAATTACCTACCCATTCCGATGGTGAGAGTAATATCTGCAACATGTGTTGTATGCAGGGGTTTAAGGATAAGTTTTGTTTTGAATGATTACTTATATCTTGATTTAGGCATAAAAATTAAGACGAGTATAAGAGATATTCACAATAAAAATCACCTATATGAGTGTCGAACTAGGGCCAGTTCTATGAGAATGAAGAGGCTAAATGCTCTAGAAGCACTCATGAATAACCAAGTGCGTTCAAGACCAAAATGAACACAACTGTGAGAACCATGATGTCACTACAACAAAAAAGGCTTTTGGTGACAGACTGATTTTGTCTCCAAACATCAAATTTTTGTCACTAAAGTGATTTGTGATGAAAAAATTTTGTCACCATGTTTGTCGCCTATACGTTGTCACTGAAAGTACCTGGTGACAAAAAACAATTTCGTCGCCTATTTTTCATTTTTGGAGACGAAATTTTTCGTCTCCAAATGTTGCATTTTTCGTCCTCTACAACATCAATTTCGTCACTAAAATTATTTCGTTACCAAATAGATTTTAGTGACTAAAGTTTTCCTCACCAATGATATAGATTAAGGTGACAAAAAAATTCGTCACTAAAATGAACAGAAAAGAAAATTCTTCAATAACAAAAAATATTTTGTCATCAAATATTTTAATTTAGCAACGAAATATTCAACAAATGTGACGAAATTATTCGTCATGTTTTTTGAAAACTAATAGTGACATTTTTTATTTCGTCACTAATAATAATTAAAAAATTTTAAAATGGGGATACTATTTTCAAATTAAAATTTTTCTTTCGCGACATTTTTTATTTCGTCGCTAATAATAATTAATTTTTTTAAAAAAAATGGGGGTACTATTTTCAAATTAAAATTTTTCTTTTTACTAAAAATTCCCTACGCATTACAATAACTTGTTCAATAAAATATCTATTACAAATCAATACAAAAATCTGTTCAATTTCATAAACATCACAATTGAATTTCAACACTATCCACAAAAATACAATATCAACTGCATGCGGATTACCAAACATGTCTCCTAATATCCACGAAAAACATGTCTACTAATATCCACAAAAATACAATATCAACTACATGCGGATTACCAAGCACGTCTCCTAATATCTACAAAAAATATGTCTACTAATATCAACAAAAATATAATATCAAGTGCGGATTACCAAACATGTCCTGTAATACCAACAAAAAATATATAATTTACAATGCAACCAAAATACATGTAAGGTAATATGAACAAAAACACAAAATGAGCTAGCTTCTGCTCTCCAAATTACCAAACATGTCCAAATCTAATCTCGAATCTGCAAAAAAATGAAACAAAAAAAAAAAGAAAAAAAAGAATGCAAGTTAGACAATTATTATCTTATCAATTAAATATACAATTTAACATGCATTTTTCAACTTAGTTTTCAAATCAGGAGTCCCGTGCTAGTTTTGTAAGTTTTTACAACTTACATTCGTCCCTCCCGAGGTGTTTGAGGTGTTTCCCGGGCCTTCCCGTGCCTGTTACACGATTTTGGCCCCCGTGGCCTATTTACAAGCTTAAGTGTTGGAAAAATTCATTTTTGGACTTAGTTTTCAAATGGGGAGTCCTGTGATAGTTCTGTAAGTTTACACAAGTTATAACGGGTGCTTTCGAGATGACTGAGGTATTCCCCGGACTTTCTCGTGGTTGTTTCATGATTTTGGCCCCCGATGGCCTATTTTCAAGCTTAAGAGTTGGAAAAAGTGCAATTTTCGGCTTAGTTTTCAAACCGAGAGTCCCGTGCTAGTTCCGTAAGTTTTCATAACTTACATTGGTCCCTCTTGAGGAGTTTGAGGTGTTCCCTGGGCCGTCTCGTGTCCGTTACACGATTTTGGTCTTCGATGGCCTATTTTCAAGCTTAAGTGTGAAAAAGTGCATTTTTGGACATAGTTTTCAAATCAGGAGTTCCGTGCTAGTTCCATAAGTTTCCACAACTTATATTGGTCCCTTCCAAGGTGTTTGGGGTGTTCCCCGGACCGTCTCGTGGGTGTTACATGATTTAAGCCTCCGATGGCTTATTTTCAAGCTTAAATGTGAAAAAGTGCATTTTTGGACTTAGTTTTCAAATCAGGAGTCCCGTGCTAGTTTCATAAGTTTCCACAACTTATATTGGTCCCTCCCAAGGTGTTTGGGGTGTTCCCCGAACCGTCTCGTGGCTGTTACATGATTTAAGCCTTCGATGGCCTATTTTCAAGCTTAAGTGTGAAAAAGTGCATTTTTGGACTTAGTTTTCAAACCGAGAGTCCCGTGCTAGTTTCGTAAGTTTTCACAACTTACATTGGTCCCTCTCGAGGTGTTTGAGGTGTTCCCCGAACCGTCTCGTGGCTGTTACATGATTTTGGCCTCCGATGGCCTATTTTCAAACTTAAGTGTGAAAAAATGCATTTTTGGACTTAATTTTCAAACCAGGTCTCCCTTGTTAGTTCAGTAATTTTTCACAACTTACGATGGTCCTTCCGAGGTGTTTGAGGTGTTTCCCGGGCTGTCTCCTGACTGTTACACGATTTTGGCCTCCGATGGTCTATTTTAAAGCTTAAGTGTGAAAAAGTGCATTTTTGGACTTATTTTTCAAATCGGGAGTCCTGTGGTAGTTCCATTAGTTTCCACAACTTACATTGGTCCCTCCCGAGGTGTTTGAGGTGTTCCCTAGGCCGTCTCGTTGCTGTTACACGATTTTGGCCTCTGATGGCCTATTTTCAAGCTTAAGTGTGAAAAAGTGCATTTTTGGACTTAAGTTTTCAAACCGGGAGCCCCGTGCTAGTTCTGTAAGTTTTAAAAACTTACATTGGTCCCTCCTAAGGTGTTTGAGCTATTCCCCAGGCCGTCTCGTGGCTGTTATACGATTTTAACCCCCGATGGCCTATTTTCAAGCTTAAGTGTGAAAAAGTGATGTCAGAAGATATTTTGTGTGAAATCTGTTGTCTTGGCTTGCACAAACAGCTGAACAATTCAAGGCATCACGTCCATTGATTAGCTAGTAAGTCTGATAGATTATTACTAGGGACGGTTCAAGGCTGAAAGTTACTTATCCTGATGCAAGATATTTTCAATTTATACTCTTTTGAAAAATTCTGCATATTGTTGCATTTTCGTTGTCATCAAATTCCATTCATGTGGGGGATTGTTAGAAATGGTTTTCGGAAAAACAGAATTTTTCCTAAACTTTGGTCTATGTTTTAGGTGGGACCCATGAGCCAAAGTTGGCGCGTCAAAGTGGTAACACGTTCTATGCCACATTGTGATTTATGTAGTATATTTGGTTGCTCAAAACCATTATCAGGTAAATGGAAAATTGAAGCCAAAGTGAGCTCTATGGAAATGGAGTTTTGGTGGAAATTTCTTAAATGTTTGAATAAAGGCTTGTTCCACATTGGTTTGGTGGACAAATTTTTGTGGGTTTATAAGGCATAGGTTTGTAACTTGAGGAGGGGCCCAAGGGGCACCCCAAGTTTGTAGAAGGGAGAGGTTATGGGCAAATTGGACTAGACCCATTGGACCCAAAAATAAACACACACGCACGCGCCGCCGCAGCCGTCGTCCGTCCAGGCGGCCTGGGCCTGGACACGGGCACATGGTATGAGGTTGGGTTGGGCTTGTCCGGCCCAATACTTATCTTTTTGGGCAAAAAATATTTGAATTTAATTTTATTTTTTGGTAAAATAAAATGTGTCCAAAGTTTTAATTTCAAATTTTGGTAGGAAAAATTCAAATTTGTTTTTCACTTCTTCTGAATTTCTGTACAAATTCGAATCTGTTCAATACATTTTTTTATCTGTTCAAAATTTAAACCCAACAAATTTGTATCTATTCATTCAAACCGAACAGGTGTTCAAGTAGGTATGCTACCTGTTTAATTCAAACTGAAAAAGTACCACTGCATCTATAGATAGGCAGGCCCTCATCTGGATTTTTCATTCACAAATTTCGTTCTTCTCTGCTGTTTCAATCTCTGCATTTTGCTGCATTGTTTTCTTATGAGAAAG
Organism: Camellia lanceoleosa; assembly: GCA_025200525.1. Taxonomy (NCBI): domain Eukaryota; kingdom Viridiplantae; phylum Streptophyta; class Magnoliopsida; order Ericales; family Theaceae; genus Camellia; species Camellia lanceoleosa. The sequence continues at coordinate 32,431,023 of CM045771.1, read as the reverse complement.
AGTGTAAACACAAAGTGTGTTCGTTGTGTGAATAATTTGTAGTGCTGCTATTATTCATAGTTGATCATTTTATCCTAGGAGATAGACGTCCACAATCTGAAAGCACCATGGAGAGGACGAATCTGTCTTAAGGACACAGTGTTAAACACTGGACTTAATCAAAAATTTGTTCAAGAAATTAATTTGGTAAGTAATTAATTTACTTTCTGTTTTATTATTTTCCTGTTTCAGATTTTGATTTTGTTTTTGTAGAAAATAAAAATCTGTTTTTATTTAATTTATTTTATATTTTGGTTTGATTTTTGTAATCAAACAATCTCTCTCCTTTTCTTTATTTCTTTTGTTTGTTGTTAAGTACACAAACATAATTTATTCGTAATACAGTGAAGATTGTCCAACATGGAGAAATTGAAAATTGCATCATAAATGTCCAACAGATATATGGAAAACAATGAAAGGCCACGTGGGTGGCGGCGAAGAAGCCATCCCATATGATTGGGGACATCTAATTTTGCTCTCTTTGGCGCTTCCCAATGCTTTCCTTTGGGTGCCATTGCCCAATTGTAGTCTTGGGATCCATATTGAGATATCAATATAAATTATCAGAAAATCAGTACGTCGCCACCTCCTCCATCACCTAGGAAGAAGAGGAGCCTCTTGAGAAACTTCCCTAAGTGTTAGGGACTTACAACATGGCTTCATTAGTGAAAGAAGGACTAATGAAAACCCCAACTATGCTAGAGAGCCTCTACAAGCACACTGAGATTGATCCGACTCTTTGACATATCGCGGCTTACCACATTGGCCCCTATTTCCTTGACTAATAAGATGATTATGAATTCAGTATGTGAAAAATATGGTGAGATAGAGTTTGATGAAGATGGTGTTCAAGTCTTATTCAAGCACCGAAACAGTGAGTGGAAAGTGTTGAAACAACCATATCTGAAAATCGGTGATTACCTCACAAGTTGCATGTGACCATCAGAGAGCGACGCCATGCTTTTGTGGATGGACGGTTGAACAATGAGCACTAGTCACCCATAGCTTTAGGTGGGTGTCTTTGGGTAAGAACAAAATAAGATATATTTAACTGCTCGATATTTGTCTTTTTTGTGATGTTTTTCTTGGTGCTTATACACAAAATTTTAATTTGTTTTGCAAAGTTATTAATAATCAAATATTTGATTCTTCGTTTTGATGTTAAAAAAAAAATAGAAAAAAATATTTGATCCTTCGTTTTGATATATAAAAAAAAGGGAAAAAAACAAAGATAGAATAGAAAGTGTTAGCGTATGCAAATAACTGATTTTCACTTATTAATGCTGCATGATATAAAGATTAATGACTTCACATAAAGACGCATGAATTTATAGCACACTATCTAAATGGCTAGTTAACTTACTTATATTTATTATATGAATACAAGCCAGAAGCACTCAATGTGTTAGCTTGAAGCTTGTCATTGTGATGCTCTAAATTATTAGGGCCTCAAATCATTTTGGGCATCATCTGACAAACGCCGATGTAGGGCTTACTTTAGACCTATGTTGTTGCTAGATAGTTTAGGGTGGTGGTTTTAGTTCTATATTTATCTGTGGAGTTTAGTGGGCTTGATAGTTTGAGAGGAACTTAGTTATCATGAAGGGATGGAGAAATGGAGTATGGAGTATATCGTTAAACTTGAGCAATTGATTGTTAATTTATTACAGATATTTGGATTTTGTAGTTTTTTTTTCCAAAAAATTAGGGCTGCTGCTTAAGCTTGATTTTGAAAAGGCTTTTGACTCTATTAATTGAGGCTTTCTCCTCTCAATGTTAGCAAACTTCGGGTTTGGTTCCAAATGGATCTCATGGATCAAGGAATGTGTCTCTACTGCAAGGATTTCAATCCTTGTTAATGGCTCACCAACTAAGCAATTTCATCCTCAAAAAGGCCTCAGACAAGGTGATCCTTTCTCCCCATTTCTCTTTAATTTGGTTATTGAAGCACTAAACATTCTCCTATAGAGAGCTAGAGCATTGAATATGCTCAAAAGGGTTGTCATTGGGAATAATCAAGTTTAGCTGTCCCATCTCCAATTTCCAGATAACTCCCTTTTGTTTTGTGAAGCTGAGTTATCAGAAGTCCTCAGTTTGAAAAGGATCTTCAGGTGCTTCGAGGTAGCTTCAGGTCTCAAAATCAATTATCATAAGAGTGTGGTTTTGTGGGGTTGGTATTTCAGGCACTACTCTAGAGGAGTTTGCATTTCTGCTGAATTGCAAAACTCAAAGTTTACCACTCAAGTATCTTGGATTGCCTCTGGGAGCTAATCCCAAATGAAAGAGGATACGGAAACCAGTTGTTGATAAATTTAAAATGAGACTTGCTGGATGGAAAAGGTGGTTTCTCTCCTTTGCTGGGAAGTTGACTTTGGTGAAGGCAGTGCTATCATGTCTGCCAGTATTTTACTTATCTCTGTTTAAGTTACCTGAAGGAGTAGCTAAGGAGATAGACAAAATTCAAACTTCGTTTCTTTGGGGAGGCCCAGATCTAAAGAGAAGGATACATCTTGTTAGATGGTCAGAGGTAACAATGAGTATAAAACAAAGTGGATCAGGTATCAAAAGAATAAGGGATGTGAATGTGTGCTTACTATTCAAATGATGGTGGAGGTTTGCCTCTGATCATGATTCATTATGGAAGAGGGTCTTATGTAGTAAATACAAGTTTCTAGGCAGGTCATGGCTTCCAAACCTCTGCTCTAGTAACCATCATTCAAGTATTTGGGGTGGCATTGTGTCAGCAGGCGATAAGCAAGAGTCCCTCTTACTGTTCTATGTTAGCAATCTTCATATAAAAGTGGGAAATGGTTGTAGAATCAAGTTTTGGTATGACCACTGGTATGGGGTTCGCTATCTCAAAGATGATTTCCCCAGGCTTTTTCAACTATCCAATTGCAATGAGGGACTTCTTAAGGATTTTGTGTCAAATTCAGCTTCAATCTGGTTGTTTACATTCAGGAGAGCCCTCTTTGAATGGGAAAAGGATGAGCTCAATAGACTTCTTACCACCATAGCAGCTCCTCCCTCTTTGAATCAAGGTGTAGATGATAGTGCAGTTTGGGCAACACTAAAACCTGGTCAGTCTCTTGTTTCCACTATCTATAATCATTCTTACCTTGCCTTCGGTAACACTACTAATTCAAGTGGTTTGGTTTGGCTCAACTATCTGCCTTCCAAAGTATAATTTTTCGGCTGGCTCGCATGGAAACACAAGGTTAAAACATCTGTTTTCTTGCAAAGGATTGGTGTTTTGGATAGGTCGGCTCCTACATCATGTCTCTTCTATAAATCATAGCAGGAAACAATTCAACATGTTCTGATTCACTGTCCTATGGTATGGATGATTTAGACTGGGTTGTTATAATGGTGGGGAATTCTTTGGGTGGTACCTGCCTCTGTTGAGGATCTACTGCAGTGGTGGGTAGGATACATCTGCAAGGAAAAAGATAGGAGAATCTGGTGAGCCATTCCATTGGTCACCCTCTGGTCCATCTGGAAGATCAGAAATGATGCCTTTTTTAAGCCTCTCAACTAAACACTCAGTTGTTGAAGGATCTCATTATCATCAGGCTTGCGATCTGGTTAAAGTCTTCTACCAAGGATTTTCGATTCTCCATTAATGATCTTTTCTTCAATGTTTCTGAGGTAAGACATTGCATCCGCTCATGAGATGCTTGGGTTGATTATGTTCATGGCATGGTAATCTGATCTGTGGAGGTGTAAGGTACTGGTAATCTGATCTATTGAGGTTTTGGGGAGTAGTGGTTCTTGAAAGTAATGCCTTTCGTGCTGCATGTGCACAGGTTCATGGCAGCATATTTTGGTCTATACGTGCCTTATAGAAGTGTAAAAGCTGTCAGCCATGGCATGTGCTTTGTCTGCTGGTATCTAAGAAGGTCTACATTACATTCTGCTGGTAGCTCTCTAGTTGCTTCTATCCATGGCAGTTCTGTTCTGTCTTGGTTCTGTTTTGTTCTGTCTTTGCTCTGTTTCTATTGCTTTTGTTCTTGTTGGCTCCTCGCCAACTGGAGCTTGAAGCTTGTGTTAGCTTCAAGCTCCTCTTTATTGATGTTTTTGTCATACTTCGTATGTTTCGTCAATAAAGATTTTTGCTTTGCCGTTCAAAAAAAAAAAGAGAAAGATATAAGATTGTTTTGCTTTACTACTTTACAATTCACTTGAAGATGTGTATGGGTGGGATAGGCTAGTAGTAGGGGATAATATAATGCTTAAATAAGTTAAACCATTTTTTTCACAATTTCATTGGTATTAATGTCAAGACTACTTTCTTTTTTCTTTCTCTTTTTTTTAAATGTCATTTTTTTCTCTCTATGTTGATTGTTGTAGAGAATACAAATATAATTGTTAGAAAATAAGGAAAGGTTAGATAAATTTCTAAAGTTATTTGGTTGATAGTTGCTTAAAGTGAGATTTTGCCATGCTATATGATGCATGGATTCCCCTTTCTTGAGGTTTGAGATTGCAGTTGGCGGCTGTGGTGAATTTTTTTAGCTTCTATGTTCTAAGAGATGAGTGAATATGGTGGAATGGAGGGGGCAAAAGTGGCTAATTTTCTTGAAGGATTTTATTCTATCTACTTATAATCCCCTCCTAGTGGAAACTATTTGGAGACTACGGGGGAAGGGTGTTTCTTTTGTTATTTGTGCTACAATTTTGGATTCCATTATCACTATTAATCAAGGTTGTCAAATTGGGGTATGAATCATGAATCAAAATGATTTTTTTTTTCTTTTTTTTTTTCCTGAAATTTAAATCGCATTGGAATCTTAAATTGATTCAATTTACATAATAAGATAATATGTTTCTAAATATGTACTGAAATCATTTGGTCAAGTTTATTAAAATACATCAAAAATGTATTTATGCATTTAGATAATAAAGATATATTGGAAAAAAATGAGTATTTTAGGTTTAAGGCAATCAAAAAGCTTGATTTCAATTAATCCCAAGGGGTTGGCTTAGTGGCAAGGCCTTGGGTCTTGGGGGTGTGCTCCCTCCAAGGTTTTGGATTGAAACTTCTTAGGTGCTAACAATTTCTTTGAGCCATCGGGCTAGTGAAAACCCTTGAATTAACCGTGGTGCACTTGTAGAAAACTCCTTGCCGAGGGCCTATGCACCCTTGGGGATTAGTTGGGTTTTGATCAGGACACCTCGGTCCAGTGCCAATCAAAAAAAAAAAAAAAAAAACTTGATTTCAATTATGAATTGATAATCATTTGGTCTGATTAGCTAAGGCATTTGCTTCTTTTTCTGAAAGCTTATGCAAACATTCCTTTTGTTGCCTCAAAAGTGGACAATGTCAATCCACTTCGTCCGAGAACTAGGGCTCTAAGAACCAAGTACTAGAATGATGAATGAAGATAAACTAAACACACAAAATATTAATCCTTTTGTAAAGAGTCTTACTTTTGATTTGTTACACATGTTTAGGAATGCAGAAGAGTCTATGGATCACTTTATTCTTTCATTTGGGATCTTTAGTATTTGTTTCTTTTGGTTTTTGTCAATCATGTTGTGATGTTTTTAATTCTCATAGTTTTGGATAGGTGGATGTTGAGTGAAGGTGTGGATGACATGTGATGAAGCTGTACTTACTGATGACATTGTGAATCTACCATTCAATGTAGGTGCACTAGATAAGACAAGGGTGATGGAGTGGGGTATTGGAATGTTAGTCATTATGTATTCACCAATTTGCTGCTAGTTTTGGATCACATCAATGTATTGTAAGTTTAAGGGCTCATACCATGCGTGGAGATCACCCACACCAACGCTCATGCGTGAGTCTATGTAACATAGATGATTCCTTGTGCTATAAAGGTGTGTGTAAGATGAGTTCATCCTGCGGAGTTTATGGTGTTAAGTTTTGTTCTTATAGACAATGGGTTAGAGATACCAATGGAGCTTAATGTATTGTTTGATGATCATGGTTTATGATCTTAGAAGAGTGAGTGTTTAGAAGAGTGTGTATGTGTTTGTTTGTTTTCAAATTGGATGGTAGGTATGTCCGTATTTTTGTTATGCATCTACTATTTTAGGTTAATGCACAAGGAAACGATGATCTGGGATCCTTTAATCTTACTGATGAGTGACTTGCCTTATAGTTATTTAAACTATTAATATTGTAAAGTCTACTAGCATAGCAATTTATTATTGTTCCAATTTTGCTATATGTGATGGAAATATTGCTCTTATGTGTAGTAAATAAATTGAAGCTAGTCACTATTGAACAAATTTTGTGTCATATTTCTGTAGGTTGAGAAATTGTTTATTCTATATATATATATATATATGTTTGGACTGTTGATACTTATCCCAAAAAAAGGTTTAGATTGTTGATTTGAAGTATGTTCCTACGTCAAATTCAATTTAGTCATCTCCACCATGTTAAATATTAAAGCTCTTCCTTTGTGTCCCCTTTTTTATTTTTTTATTTTTATTTTGTCATTAGTCCATTTTTGTTGCAAAAATTACTGTGCCCCCATCCTGGTTGGATAGACAAGGGATGTAATCGAGGGTATGCAGTTTCATCCTCAGTTTGTAATTGTTGGTTTTGTACTTGAAATATTGTCTTCTTATGATGAGTTTTTTTTTTTTTTTTTTTTTTGTGATTTTACCCATTCATTGTGCAGATTCCTCAAACTTCTAGTTTCCACTTTTGGACTGGTGATTTTGTATGAAGTTCCTGATGCTAGTATAGATGATGCTTTAATTATTGTTTACCTAATTACCAAAATCTACATTCTCTGTACTTTCCTATCTATTCAAGTACTTCATTTTTTTTGGATGTTTCCAGAACAATGCGGTATTTTGAAGATATGTTGTTACTCAGAACATCAGTTATGTGGATTTTTGGGCATATTAATTTTCTACAAGTGCTTTATTATGTAATTATGTTCAGAATTGAAGTTGATAGTATTGTTTGTTTCTGTGGTGCATTGCTATACTGTTATTTTATAATCATCTTCGACGTCTTTCCTGACCTTATTTTAGCCACTGTGTGAATCCATCCTATACCAGTCAAAATTGCAGGTTGCCTCCCCCCCCTCCACCCCCACCTTTACATGAAGGTAACATTTCTCAAGATTGTTTTTTGGTTTGTTTTACTTTTCCTTCTTTATTGTTCACCTCCCAAGGGTGGGGTGTAAGGTTCAGAAATTTCCTATATATTTGATGATGGATGGTTCAAGACCTGCTTTTAAGAGATGCGAAGTTTTGAAAACAAAACACATGAATGAATTGGGAGTGTTTCCAGATTAAGTGTTTGCATTTTATTATTAGCTTGATTTCCATCCCCATTTCATGCTAAAATTACCTACAACGTATAGTTTCTCCAACTAATTAGTGAGTTTTATTGTCTCAAATCAAATTTTGAACCCTTCTCAATTTCGTATTGAGAATAGAGAACTTTATTATAATAATTCTGGCCACACACCTCACAAATGAAAAATAATTGAATAAAAGAATTGCAATTTGTGATTTTATGGCAATGACTCTTAATTAAATTTGTAATTTCAAAGTATGTATGGTCCTAAAACACCTTTGATGACTTTTAATTGAAAAAAAATTGAAAAAAATTCTGTTTTTTATTTTAAAGATTCTCAGTGTTCTTTAGACTAATGCCTTGTGTATATATATTAGGAGATAAAGGCCTATGCTATTATTACAGTATATTAAAAAAAAAAAAATTATAGTAATTTTAAAAGTGAGAATATTCTCCAATAAAATTGAATAGACTAAATCATTAGATATATGATATAATTACAAAAATTGCATTATAAATAATAGGAATTGGAGAAAATATAATGAATCATATAATTTGAACATAATTATATTAATTTTTTTAAATTAAACTAAAGTGATCTGAATTTACACATATAATATGAAAATATAAAGAACAACATAAAATATAAATTTTGTACAAAAGAGATGAAAAAATAAAAAAACCACATTTCGCATCTATATGACTACCAAATTATTTATGAGAAGTGAGCTATAAATTAAAATTTAAAGAAAATCTAATGTAATGTGATTCATTCATTTCTTATTAAAGCACCTATCATTTTCATAATTTTAAAAATACCATTGATACATTATTCCTAATGTGATTTTTTATATAATCCTTTTGTATGCAAATCATTTTCCATTGGTTTATTCTTCACAAAAAAAAGAAAAGAAAGTGCCAATAGAGGTGAACCTATAGAGGATTATGAATTTTCGTTTTAAAGAAAAATATCAGATAAGTATACAATTTTCATAAAAATGTTAACGAAAAATTATCAAAATAATATTTGAGCTTTGTAACTAAATAAACTCTTATTTTTTTATTCCCCAAAAACAATCTACACCATTCACATTTTTTTGTTAAGTAAAATAATGTAAAAAAAATTTGTTTTAGTCATTAAGCTCAATTGAAAAAGATATTTTAGATTTTCTTTGTACACTTGCACCCCCCCCCCCCCCCCCAAAAAAAAAAAAAAAAAAACAATCTACACCATTCACATTTTTTTGTTAAGTAAAATAATGTAAAAAAAAAATTGTTTTAGTCATTAAGCTCAATTGAAAAAGATATTTTAGATTTTCTTTGTACACTTGCATTGAGTACCAATATTGAATAAATTTTTTGGTTCTTATGCTTCGTTTGGCTCATTGAAACGATGTGGAATATAGTAAAATAGTCATTCATTGAGTGTTTTTAACGAAACGATCAATCATTTACAATGGTGAAAAAAGATTTTATTTATAATGTTTTTTTTTATCATTATTTTAGTCAACCAAGAGTAAAATAAATATTTTGATACAATGATAATTCTATTCTATAAATTATATAAATTTTGGATAATTAATGTAGTGTTTTGATATAATTCAATACATCAATTGGAGTGATTGTTATGTTTCTAAACTATCATGTTTTTAAACACATTTGAAGTTAATTATGAGTCCAGAGAGAGAGAGAGTGAGAGAGAGAGAGAGAGAGAGAGAGGAGAGCCTCTTTCTAGGTGATTTTCGGCAGTGTTCCGGTGATGCTCTGGCGACATTCCGGTGATTTGTTTTACACTTCTAAAGTATAGATCTACATTCCTAGAGTCTAGATCTACAATTTTAGAGTGTAAATCTGGACTTTTTATATCCAAAATAGAAGTTTTGAGAGTTTCTTCTCCGATTTCGATATAGATTTTTGGTTTTTCAACACCCACTCTCTCAACCCTTCTCCCATACCATTGTGGGTGTCCTTCCTTCTCCAGCAGCAACGGCGGTAGAGTTGGGTAGTTGCGACGGGGATGATGCTGACGGGGACGACGGGCTTTCAAGCAAATCTTACTTTCCAGACCACATCTTTGAGGAGGTCGGTGATTTTCCCTAGATTGTAGCTGCTTTTTTGGCAGATTTGTTTTTTCGTTGTTTGTTTTTTGTTTTGTTGTTTGGTTGAGATGGTCCTTTGGGGTCTGTATTGTTGTTGTTTTTATTAATATAATGTTTCCCATGTCCTGAAAAAAAAAATAAAATAAAATAAAATAAAATAAAATAAAATAAAATTTTGAAGTTAAGATAATTTTTTTTAAATTATCATTGTATAGTGATTTAAATTCACTACAGTTAAATAAAATATTGAAAATATTTTTATATATTTTCCTACCTAATTTACTTATAAATGTAGTTAGTAGCAAATCCACTATTTTATTTTAAGATTTTCTCATACATATTTGTTAAAAAGTATACAAATGTATAAATACTTTTCATATTAAATTAAACAAACACTACAGGTTTTTAATTTATTTATTGATTTGTGTATCTCTAGTGAAAATACGATGGGTTATGAGTTGAGCAACTTTATTTTGATATTATCATCAATTTAAATATTGAACATTAAAATAATACAAAATTTATATATACGGGTAACAATATAATTAATTCAATCAATAATTTAATAATTTATTAAACCAAGGGAGCTAAAGGATCCTGGTAAAGCAAAGTACCTTGCAGTGCTTGTGGCGTTTCGGTGGAGCTTGTTCTGAATTTTTTTTTTATTCAAATCATTCATATTGTAAGATTCATTAAGTATGTTATTAATATAAAAAAAAATCAAGTTAATCGAAAAATGTGTAGCCTCATGATCAGGTTCTAATTATTTTTAAAAAAATTACCAAAATCATGTTAACTTTTTTTTTTATTTTTTTCAAATGTGTTCTTATTACGAAATTATAGATGTCCAATATCAATTTGTTTTTTGCCATGAATGATTTACTTAAATAACCTTATAATATGAACGATTTAGATTATCGAAAAAAATTCTAGACAAACCCTCGTCTAAACGTCACGGGAACCTTTTAAAACAGCAATCACCGGCTCAACCGGTGAAAGAATCAACCGCAGCTGCTTACCCAGCCAAATTCCAAAAATGGGCCTTAACTTTGTAAAAAAATGAAATATCAAAAAGGATATTTTTTTTTGGTAGAAAATGCCAAAATACAAGCCTGGCTAAAAGGGTCCTAACAAAAAAGTAATTTGTTAAAACAAATAGGACAATTCCAGTAAAAAAAATAAAAGCCATCTTCACTAAAGAGATTCTTATATATGTAGACATATAAATTTATTTGTTTTGATAAAAGACTTATACTCCCTAACGAGTTTAAAAATAAATAAATTTAAGCACAAAAAAAAAAAAAAGACTTATACTCCCTAACGAGTTTAAAAATAAATAAATTTAAGCACAAAATAAAAAAAATAAAAAAAAGGGACTCGAAAGCATTCAGTGTGTAGTGAGACAGAGAGTTAGCTTCAAACATCTTTTGCACACCTCTTGAATTGCAAGGTACTCGACTTACCTTTGAAATTTTTGGGGCTGCCTTTAGGTGCTAATCCTAGTAGGAAATCAACTTGGAAACCTGTACTTGATTCTATCAGAGCAAGACTTTCAGGATTGGCGAGGAAAATGTTGTCATTCGCTGGAAGATTAACTCTGATTAAGTCTATTCTTTCAAGCTTACCTGTGTACTATCTCTCTCTCTTTAGGATGCCTAAAGGTGTGGCTCGTGACTTTGAGAAACTAGAGGCTGCATTCCTATGGGTTGGTACTGAATTAAAAAAGAAAATTCATTTGGTCAAATGGCTAGATGTAACAAAAAGTGTTCCTCAAGGGGGTCTAGCCATCAGGAGGATTAGGGATGTCAATTCCTGCCTACTCCTTAAATGGTGGTGAAAATTTGGTACTCAAACTAATGCTCTTTGGAGACAAGTTATATGCAGTAAATATAAGGTAGAGGTTGACAGCTGGCTTCCTCCAATGAAACCTTCCTATAAACATTCTAGGGTGTGGAAGGATATCATGTTCATAGGGGTTCAGAGTAGAATCATTTTTAACTACTTCTTGGATAATTGCCTAATTAAGGTGGGTGATGGCCGCAGAATCAAATTCTGGCATGATAAGTGGTGTGGTGCCACTTTCCTCAAGGATTAGTTCCCTACTCTTTTCACTCTCTCTTCTGCCAAGTCCGGTTCCCTTCACTTTTTTTGTTCAATGAATTCTAGCTCCAATGGTTGGAATCTCCTATATAGAAGAGCATTATATGCTTGGGAGTTGGCGGATGAAGCTAGACTGTTTGATTTGTTATCCTCTGCTCCTTCTCTCAGACTTGAGTGTATTGATAGTATGGCTTGGGCTGCTGCAGCTGCTGGTTCTGGTATGTTCACTGTGTCTTCCTTATACTCATTTAGTACATCTCTTCTTGGGCCTCCACTAGTTTTAAGCAAGTTTATTTGGATCCACATCTTACCCCCCAAAGTCCTATTTTTTGGTTGGTTGGCATGGAAAAACAGAATTAAAACTTCTGAATTCTTGCACAGCCTTGGCATCCTGGGCAACAACATTTCCACCTCTTGCATATTCTGCAATTCTGCTCCAGAATCTGCTCAGCATATTTTGCTTCATTGCTCTTTCTCATGGGCCATTTGGTCCTCTGTGCTTTAGGAATGGGGTCTTCAATGATGCATTCCTTTATCTGTATCAGATCTGTTCTCCTGGTGGATGAGAGTGAATTTTAAGTCTTTTCTCAAGAAATTTTGGAGAGCCACTCCCCTAGTTGTCCTCTGGTCTCTTTGGAAACATAGGAATGAGTGTGTTTTCTCTAATGTCCCTCCTAACTCAGCTGACCTGTGGGACCTCATCAAGGTTAGATTAGCATTTTGGCTTAAAGCCTCCCTCAAGGATTTCCCCTACTCTGTTAATGATATTGTTCTGAATTGGAGGCAAATAAGGGGCTGCCATTGTTCCGAATTGCTACAGGAGTGTGGTTGATCTGTCAAGCTGGCTAAGCTTTGCTGATTGGTTGTTATGATCAGAAATGGGGAGGCTGATTTGTTGTTATGATCAGAATCGGAAGGCTGATTGGGTTTGTTGTATATGTAATCATGCTGTATGTGTATGTGTAATTTTTGCATGCTGATCAGAATGGGAAGGCTGATTGAAAGTTTCTATTGTATGTGTAATTTTTGCATGCTCTGTTGTGGCTGCTTTGCTGTTTGAGCTTTGCTGGTTGATGTAGCTTTGCTGATTGGTCATTATGATCAGAAATGGGAAGGCTGAATTGTTGTTATGATCAGAAATGGGAAGGCTGATTGGTTGTTCTGGTTCTGTGACCATCAGGAATGCAAATGGTTTAAGGGGTGTTTGGGAAGGCTGAATTGATAGTTGATAGGCTTCACTGGTACGTGCAAGTCTCTGGCATGGTGGTCGACTTCGCTTCGAAAGAAGTTTGATTCAACTGAATTCAGGAATTTGGTCGAATTAACCTATAAGGTGTCTCAATATGAAGCATTACTAGAGGAAGAACAAGATCGAAATAATGCTTCGTATAAGACGTATTATAGAGATCCCAATTATGAGATCGATGCAGCAGAGATTGTGGGTAAAGAACCTGTAATCTGTGAAGCATTAATTCATAAGGATACAACCATCGACCAACAGTTTAAAAAGAAAGACTTTCACAGAAAGTACTCTTTCGATTTAACAAAAGCAAATGACATTTTTTATCATTTGCTTGCAGCCAATTTCCTTAAGTTACCAAAAGGAGTAAAACTGCCATCTCCAGATGAACTTAAAGGAAAAGTATCAGAATGGCATAATTCTTGGTCTCACTTGACTAAAACCGCATTGTTTTTCGAGACAGATCCAAGAGCAAATTCGAAAGGAAGTTTGAAGTTCCTACCAAGACAGAAAAAGCCATGGAATTGACAATAACCCGCTTTCGAAGTTGGAGAAAGCGGCTAATGTGGTTGTACCAAACTTTCAGAATCTATCTCTGCAGGAATTGGAAGAGGTCAATGTGCAAATGCATATTGCCAACCAGACAACTGCCAAGAAGGAGACTAGAAACCCACCAGTTATTGGACAAGGTTTCTCACATCAGAAGGAACACTCTGATGAAGAAGTACTGGATGATGATTCCTTGGAAGCAGCTGTAATGCAGAGGATGTGTCCCAGATGCAGACTAAGCTACAAATGGTTGAAGGGGCTTCTAATTAATGGGAAGCAATACTATAGGGATGTTCAGAGACGTCCTAAATCAACCAACGCGTACAACAAAAGGCCGTACCCGGCTAGTGATAGGCAGAGACCATTAGTGGTTGAGCCTGCAGTTGACAGAGTACATGCTAAAGGCAAGAGGCCCTTGTATGAGTCTAGGCCACTTAACTACTACAGAATGGAGAGCAAACATTCTGAAAGAAGATTGGAGAGGAGTTCAGGTTATGGGACTAAAGCCAGAGATTGGCCTCCCAGACCAACCTCACACAGAACAGAAAATGGCCACCTCTATCAAAGGCCAGAATCAGGCTCGAAATATGAGACCAGAACCAAGCACTTACCTCCACGGCCAGTTTCGAAGATGGCTTCGAAGGTAGAAAAAGGTGATTCAACATCTGAGTCAGTAAGCTCTTGGGTACCTGGAGTTCCAGATTTGTTTGTAATGCAAAACAAACCTAGGGAAGTGTCTGCCAGAAGAGATGTTGGAATCCCAGGCAGGATGGTCAAGCCTTCTTTGGTGGCTTCGAACAACTGGGTATTGCTGAAACACCCAAAGACAAAGGAACCAAATATGGTTCCAGTTATTTCTAGATCACAGAGGAGGAAGATTCAGCGCAGGTACACCCAGTACCAGCAAGATCTGAAAGAAAGTGGAGAGAGTTCTTCACAAGTCAAGACAGAAGGAAAGAAAACTTCGAAGTCAGACCATACTCCAAAACCGACTCTACAAAGTAAAGTGGTTTGTAGCAGAGAACAATTGGCCCAAGTTCATTCTGAACTAAAGGCCAGGGGGAAGTCTAGTTTGGCAGGGCTGGAGAAGGCTCTGATGGAAAGTGATAGCGAAACGGATGAAGAGATTGGCATGAGCCAAAAGAAGGAAATGGCAGAAGAAGAAATGTTCGAAGCCTTCATGGCTGAACAAATATTTCTGACTAAAGAACCAGTTGAGTAGGATCCTTCGAAGGGATCAGTTATCAATGAAGTATGAGTGCAAGATGGAGGATGTCTTGAAGACACCGAGCAAGGTAGCCAAGAGGGAAGAAGGTACCCGACCATCGGTTTGGCTCATTTCTCAGATAGTCAATATGGTACACATACTACCTCATGAATTCCAGGCTGGAAATGAGGACCAGGGTGACCAAGACATGGATCCAATTCCTGTCTCCAGTGAAGAGTCACAAGTGAGTATGGTACAGGATGCTCCTGAAATGGATACTCCAATGGAAACTGAGTGTGAAAGCGAGGAAGAGGTGAGCATCAACCCCTCATATCTTTTTGAATATCCTCGAATTCCATGACCCAACATGTCAAGCCTTTGTACATCAAGGCTTTCGATGGGATACAAATCGAGTCCTAATAGACAATGGGGCAGCGTAAACTTATTCTCAAATCTTCTTTGAAGAAACTAGGAAAAAGAATCCTGTGTTGATCCCAACCAAAGACAACCATCGGCTTTCTCGGAGATAAACAGATGGCTCAAGGGATTCTGCCTATTAACTTGAGTGTGGAAACCAGGGACTGCATGACAGCATTCTTCGTAATCGACAGCAATGCTAAATATAATGCTTTACTTGGGAGAGATTGGATCCACACTAACAAATGTGTGCCTTCCTCTTTGCATCAGAAAATCATGATGGCTCTAGGCAATGGAGAGACAGAGGAGATTGATGCAGATCCTCAACCTTTCATAGCCTGTGCAGACTTTGCAGAGGCCAAGTTGTATATTGAGGGAGTGACACCACTCAGTATACTGAGAAAAGCTGATGGCTCAGCCGAAGTGACGGCTGATGAGGAAGTAACACACCTAAAGCACTTAATCCAAGAAAGTGCTGATGAAGAGGTTGTCGTGAAAGATGACAATGATGCCTGGTTATAGGCAAAGAAGTGAAGAACGAGAAGCCAAGTCCTTGGCTTTGATTAAATTCTCATCATTGGACGTAAAAGCAATAGTCCAGAAAGTACAGAAGCAAGAAAGAGAAGCCATGATAATTGGCTGTAAACAAGAGCAGCAATAGGTCAGAAGTTTGACCCTTGGGAAATACTGTGCATTGGACATTGAAACAAAAGTCCAGGAGATACAGGAAGAAGACGCCTTATGGACAGATTTTGTCTATGAGGAAGAGGGCAGAGATGTCGAATTAAAGAACCTAGGAGCAGAACAAGGTGAAAAGGTTGCTTCGAAGGTTGAAGAAACCAAAGAAGAAGCTTCAATGAGTTCTCAGACACAAGACCCCTTAGAAGAAGTGAATTTAGGGGAAGGTTCTGTGCAGCAGCCCACCTATATAAGTACTTGCTTGAATGTTCTGGACAGAGACCAGTTATTGGTTGTTCTAAAGAAATACAAAGATTGCTTTGCATGGTCTTATAATGAACTACCAGGATTGGATAGATCATTGGTGGAACATAGGCTCCCTATGAAGCCTAATTTCAAGCCATACAAGCAGAAACCAAGAAGGATGAGTCCAGAAGTAATTCAAAAGGTCAAGGAAGAAATTCTTAGACTACTCAAGGCAGACTTCATTAGGACAGCCAGGTATGTTGAATGGCTATCTAATAATGAGAGTATGTATCGATTTCAGAAACTTAAATCTAGCAACTCCTAAAGATGAGTACCCTATGCCTATAGTGGATCTGCTGGTAGACAGTTCAGCAGGGCATCAAGTTTTATCATTGGCCACTCTGGTTATAACCAAATATGCATTGCAGATGAAGATATCCACAAGACAGCATTCAGATGTCCTGGGAATATTGGCACCTTCGAATGGGTTAAAATGCCATTTGGTCTGAAGAATGCTGGGGCTACATATCAGAGGGCTATGAACACTATCTTTCATGATCTCATTGGAGGGTATCTAGAATGTTGTATTGATGACATTGTGGTGAAATCCCAGTCTATGGAAGAGCATTTGTTTCATTTAGAAGCAGCTTTCGAAAGAATGAGGAAGTTCAAGTTGAAACTTAATCCTCTTAAGTGTGCTTTTGGTGTGTCATCTAGAAACTTCTTGGGTTATGTAGTACACAAGAAAGGAATACAGATTGATCAGAATAAAGCTAAAGCCATTATTGAAGCTAGGCCTCTATCAAGTAAGAAAGAATTACAAAGGTTCCTGGGGCAGGTTAACTTTCTTCGAAGGTTCATTTCTAACACTACAGGGAAAACTAAAGTATTTTCTTCCTTGTTAAGGCTGAAAGATGAAGAGGAATTTGTGTGGACAGCAGAGCATCAAAGTGCTTTCGAAGGTATCAAAGCCTACTTGGCCAACCCTCCGTCTTGATGCCACCAAAGGGAACAAGCCTTTGAAGTTGTACATAGTCAGCAGAAGATTCATTGGGAGCTTTCTTAGCCCAAGACAACGAAGAAGGCAAAGAGCAAGCTATTTATTACCTTAGTAGGTTTTAAATCCTTGTGAATGTAAATATTCACCGTTGAAAAGTCGTGTCTTGCTTTGTATTTTCTCGCAATGAAATTAAGATATTATCTTTACCTACAACCTGCCTTGGTAATTGCAACCACGATTTAGTTAAATACATGTTATCTAGACCTATGTTGAGGGGAAGAATTGGCAAGTGGATACTAGCCTTATCGGAATTTCATTTAGAATATGTCCCTCAAAGAGCAGTAAAAGGGCAAGTTTTAGCCAATTTTCTGGCAGATCATCCATCTCAAACAGAAAGCCAAGAGATAATGGAGCTTGGTATGGCTAATGTTGAGCCATGGCAGATGTGGTTTGATGGATCGAAAGCCAATGGCTTAATTGGAATTGGTGTTGTGATTAAATCTCCACAAGGGGTAGAAACCACACATGGTTTCAGAGTGGATGAAGCCACTTGTTCCAATAACCAGGCCGAATATGAAGCCTTAATAGTAGGACTAGAAATCCTCATTGGATTACAAGTACATGCAGTTGACATATTTGGGGACTCTCAATTGGTAGTTAACCAAGTGAAAGGGATTTTCAAGTGTCAAAGCATAAGCATCCTACCATATTATGTTGTTGCATTACATCTGCTTTCTCAGTTTTAAATAGCAAATGTAACCCATGTTCCAAGATTCTTGAATAATAGAGCTAATGATGTGGCTCAAAAAGCTTCGAACTTCAAGAGAAGGGATAATACCCAAAGGGACATAAGCCAAACAACATATCAGAGATTAATACAACCTTTGAATAAAAGGAATGTGATCGCCCGTGGGCTTCACTCTACAGTTCGGACTCGATTTGTGTCACGGTTCTAAATCTGAACGAAAGAGTCCAACTCTGGCAAATCGTTTTGAGAAAAACTGATTTTTGAAAAGAAGTGCCAAACATGGACTGCTTTGCCAGATTACAGAGTCGCCACTTAAATATTTTTTTAAAATGGGAAATTTAGGAAACCCTGACTCGGTGCCGAAAGCCACGTGTCCGTCATAACCAAAGTTGACTTGGCTCGGGAGCTTGGGTACGATCGGGGAAGGTCAGCTATGAGCACCTCTCGCCCGTCCAAGACCGCCTCTACTAACCGTGATATCCGATTTTGAAAACATTACGTGTTCTTATTCGGTTATTAGCCTAGATTTACTATGTTATGCGCACAAGAAACAAGTATAGACCAAATCGCTTAAGTTGGAACAAAACATTACGTGTTTGTTTTGAAAAATGATTTACTACTCATAAGTAGGCTAAAATGCGTTTTGCCACTCTCAAGCGGGCTTTAGAAAAGACGGTTTTGCCACTATCTAGTGGGCTTTAAAACTCACAGCTTTAATGTGTTGTCCCAATTTAGGTAATTCAACCTCCATCCACAGTGCATTCATGCGCTTATATCACATAAGCACTTATCCTCATGGTAAGCATGCTATCATGGCAACATTCACACACATGCGATATGCTAAAGCATAAAAGCTCACCTAGTACTCCAAGCCAAAACAGAAGCTTATTAGAAATCCATGCATGGACCTAAGCATACTGAAATGTCTAGTGCAACACATGCAAAGATGTAATCTAGGCAGGCTCGGCTATCCTAAACATGGAATATGGAATGCTACAAATAACACGTATTCAATTTGGAATTGAAAGTACGATGTTGTTTGTATGATGCACCGAGCCCGATGCATGTAAACAAATGCATGAATGCACGCATGCATAGCATAAGGTATGCTAAAATTAAACGTGCCCTAATCTACCATCATAAGCAGGTAAATAAAAGGAAGAAAGAAATGGGGGTTGGAAGACATACACCCACTCACACACACTTATTACATTTTCGCCTCGCCGGAGGGACCGAATAAATAAATAATAGCATCAAGAATAAATGAATAAATAAATTATTACAAATTTCTAAGTATTGAAATTAAAGCATCTAAGTGAAATGAAATGGGGCCTCTACCGCCTGAATCTTGCGAATGATGTATGCTCGTCGCGACTTGTCGGAAAACCCGTGTCATGGCATTGCCGCTTTATACATTTTCTTGCTCGCCTCTCCAAAAATTCCCAAAGTTCTGGAATACCTCCCAAGTGGTCTGAAATGCCCCACCGGCTAGGGGGGGAGATCACCGGCTGCTCTTATTGATCATCGGCTGCTTGTGGTGGTTATCGGCAAATAAAGTGCCGATCGGCACATTAAAGCTGCCGGCAGAAAGTCCCCTGCAAGATGACAAAGCAGAAGAAGACAAAGAATGCATGGCATGGATTTTAGGGGACATGTAAGCATGGTCATTGCCTCCTATCATGCTTGGGGACTCAAAGAGGCAAGACTCTTGGTTCTAGGGCCACCAATTATGCATTTGATGCATGATAGCCTAAGGGATCAAGATTGCTCTTTTGATATGAAAATGCATGCAACACAAACAAATGAGGGCTAAGTCCCTATCATATGGAGATCAAGGGCCTTAGAGACTTGAGGATAGAGACAAGTTTCACCACTCAAGTGTGAACTCCTCTCAATCTTCATGTTTGGTTTGACAACCCCAAACCAAACCATGGAATGCAACTCATGCAATATGGCTCAAATGCAATGCAACCTATCATGTTAGGCATGCAAAGAGCTAAGTATGCAAGGTACAAAATGTCATGCAACATGGACTAATTAATGCATAGAACTAGCATGTCTACTAGGTTTCATCAATTAAACATGCAACAACCATGATATGAGCATGCAAAGATGGACTAAGCTCAACGAGGCACCCTCAAGACTCCCTAAAACAGCAAAACAAGCCTAAAATAGTGACCAATGAGCATGCCAATATGCGAACCAAATAAGGCCAAGTTTAAGGCACCAAAAGGAGCACACCTTGCTACCCTTAACAAGACCAAGCATGGTATATATCAAGCAAGCAAGAACAGATTTCTAGCACGCAAAATGAGCCCAAATCCCCCCTATGGCATCCCCAAAAATGCACTAAACATGTAAGCATGCAAAGGCCTACTCTAAAGCATACAAGAGCACACCTTTAAGACATGAACTAAGCCACATATGCCAACATACAAACATGACTAATGGACTGAAATAGAGTCTAATATGATGCCAAATCATGAGATAAAGACAAGTTAAGCATGCTAGCACCCCATACAAGTAAGGCCTACAAGCCGATATGCAAGACAACCACTTCAAGCATACCAAACATGACAAAATCAGTGGCTCACAGCCCTCTAACATGGCAAAACAATGCTAGTATCTTCATGAAACTAAGCCAAAACATGCAAAAATCATGGCCTCAAAACATGGCATTCTTTTAGGCACAAGAGAGCATTTCAAAGGAAGTATGAGAGGCATGTTAGAGGCTACAATTCCAACCAAAAACAGAGATCAAACATGACCTAAAACAGCCCAAAAAGTCTTGAAATGAAGCCAAATGCAAACATGCACACATGCTATGCTATGAGCCCAAAACAAAGGCAAACAAAGGACCAAAGGGAGAGGGTTGTCTCTCCCTAAAATGAGGCTGAAAAATATCATCCTCACCACTAAAACCCCACTGGTTTCCAGTGGTGAGAAGACCAAAGAACACCAAAACAAGAAGGCCTAAGAAAAAGGCACCAAAGATGGCCAAACAAGGCTCAAAGTGATGAGGCTTAACTCAAACCATAAAATGACCTTAATGAAGGTTCAAGAACAAGTAAAAACAAGACTGTTTTATCTTAAACACAAACTCAAAATCACAAAGTAAAGAGGGTAGAAATAGGTTGCAAGAATGGGGAAACTAAAGTAAAAAGTTCACCCTTGAAGATCCAATGAAGAACAATGTGGTCCAGCCCTCTCCTAGTGATCAAAATCAATCCAAGATCACACAAAACAAACCTCCAAGCCTCCCAATCTCCGAGCTAGGTGTAATAGTGTGTGTAATGGTGCAAAAGTGAGGTAAAACACACTATTTGGGTCCTAAAACACACACACAAGAGGAGAGAGGAAATATAGATATATATGGATGTATATCGAGAATGTATGTATAATCTCGGTTTTTGACCTAAAATTGCTAACCCCTACAAAGGAGATGAATACAAGCTTAAATAGGCAACAAAAGGGCTCTAAGCTTAATGACTAAGTAAGAGCAAAGGGTCAAGGGGTGCAAGGGTTCCTAGCTTCTAAGGGAAGCCAAGGCCAAGCTTCTCCAAGAAGCTTGGCCAAAAGGGTCACCCTTCTAGAAGCTTTAAGGGTGCAAAGGTGCAAAGGGTGCAATGTTATGCAGGGAGGAGTGATGGTGTAATCCACCGGCACAGTGGCATGCACCATCCTCGAGGGGTTCAAGGGTCACCGGCCGGCCAAAATCCACCGGCACAAAAATGTGCCTAGGCATCATACAAAGGCCGATCGGCCAAGGATTTTAATAAAATAGTGCCGATGGCTACTAGGGAGAGCCGGTGGAGGTGTGAGGCAGCCGGTGGGTTCTAGGGATGGCTAACAAGCCTTCCCCTACCCTCAAATGCAAACACACACAAGCCTTGGTGGAAAACCAAGCACAGAACAAACCGGTTAAGAGATCCTGAAGCACAGCGTGCAGTCGGGACCTCCGGGGACTCAAAACGAACACAAACATGGATAATCACCGGGTGTTCAAGCGGTGATGTCCAAGTCTTGAGGACGGTCAAAAATGGGGTGTCTACAGATCTTGGAAGTCAATCATAATGACTTACAAGAACAAGATTGGAGACATCCAATAATGCAGTATTTGGCTGGTCCATCTTCGAAGGCCAGCAGAAGGGTCAAATTGCAATCTATGCAATATATGGTATATGGTAATGCTCTCTATAAAAGGGGGGGGAGATGGCTTATTGCTGGAATGTTTAGGCCCAAAAGAAGCATTAACAGCTATGGCTGAGGTTCATGAAGGCATTGGTGGTGCTCATCAACCTGGTGTGAAGATGAGATGGTTGCTTCGAAGGCATTCCTACTATTGGCCAACTATCCTTAAAGACTGCATAGAATATGCAAAGGGTTGCTAGGCATGTGCCCATAACTGACCTACATGCAGTAGTGAAACCTTGGCCATTCAGAGGGTGGGCTATGGATATGATGGGAAAAATACACCCACCTTCTTCGAAGCATCATTGTTTCATTCTAGTGGCCACTGACTACTTCACTAAGTGGGTCGAGGCCAAACCATATAAGGCTGTAGACCAAACAGAGGTCATTGGGTTCATTAAAGACTTGATCCATAGATTTGGCATCCCACAAACCATTACTGTAGATAATGGGACTGTGTTCGATGGGAGAATGGTGAAGTCCTTTGTGGCAGAATTTGGAATTAGCCTTGTTAATTCCACACCCTATTATGCACAAGCCAATGGTCAAGCTGAATCATCCAATAAATCCTTGAAAAAAGGTATACAAAAGGTTGTGGAGGATAATCCTAGGGATTGGCATAACCTTTGGTTGGATGTTTTGTGGGCTTACAGAACCTCCCTAAGGTCAAGCACAGGAGTTACTCCTTATGCCTTAGTATATGGGCATGATGCAGTTCTACCTGTGGAAATTAATGTTAAATCTTTGAGGGTAAGATGCCAAGATCAACTAGATCCTGAGCAATACCATCAAAGTATGTGCTTGGAGTTAGAAGGCATAGATGAAGCTAGGATATTGGCATTAAATAGCATTCTTTTCCAAAAGAAGAAAGCAGCTAAGAATTACAACAAGAAGGTCAAACACATTGGCTTTGATGAAGGTGATTTGGTATGGAAGACAATACTCCCAATAGGAATTAAAAGCCATAAGTTTGGCAAATGGTCACCTAACTGGGAAGGACCATATCAAATTCATAGAGTTCTGCCTTTTGGAGCATACCATTTGAGAAATTTGAATGGGTATGTACATCCCAAAAAGATTAATGGCAGATATTTAAAGCCTTATTTTCCAACCATTTGGGAAACACGTGGAGTAAAATAAACATTAAGCACAAAACATAAGACTGCTCAAATGATAGACAAAATTTGTTCTTTTATAAAGAATTAAATACATTGTGTCACAGATTGGCCCAGAAATCATTACAATGTCTTAATTGTTTTTTGTATAGTGGATTTCCTATTACTAATTGATGGAAACAATTGAATAGCTGCAGCCATGACTTCTTTTCGATCAGCCAGCTCTTGGTTGGTGATGTGCAATTTGGTATCAGTTCTAACCAAGGCTTGGTTTACTGCGGCCAGCTCCTCTTCAAGCTGAGCTTTCTTTTCCAGCAGTTGGACTCGAAAGTGAGAGGCAAAAGAGTGTTGTTCCTTAAGCATTGATACCTCGGTGTGCACTTGGGAAACAAAACTCTGGTCCCTAGCTAGTCTCTCATCCGCAGTCTTAGCAGCATGACAAATATTGAGATAGAAATCAATAGTAGCTGCAGTCTGGGATAGATGACTTGAGACATTCATGCCAGACTGCTCAGCAATGTTACAGCATTGAAGGAACCCATTCCTGATGATAGGTCTTTGTAGAGCCTCGAAGGGGATCGTCGAAAAAGAAGTCAGCAGTTCCAGGCATACGTCCAGATCTATTGAAGGTGTAGAAGGCTTGCTGCTGGAGGAAGGAAGACTCTCAAGGATTTCCAGTAAGGAGTTAGCCAAAACTAATGGCTCAGCTTCAGCACTAAATGTTGGAGAGGTAGAAGGTATGTCGAAGAGACTAGCTAATCTTCCTTCGAAGATGTCTACCTCATCCCTGGACATGAAGGGCATAGAGAGTGTTGTGGTGGAGGACACAGAGGACTGAATAGGGATGGGAGAAATGGATGGAGCATCTTTGGCAGCCTCTATGGTGTTAGCCACCAACGAATCAAGTGAAGAGGGGCTGGAAGTAGGCACAGGTGATAAACCATGAATTGGAGAACTACCAGCACCCTCTGTGGAAGAATCAATTGCCATTGGGAATGGAGTAGCAGTTGGAATTTCTGAGAAGGAATGAGGAAGAGCAAGGCTCGAAGAAGAAGTAAACTGAAGCAGATCAAAAGTCAAAAAAGGGAGATATGGCTTTAAGCCAAGGAAAAGAGATGCAGGGATGTTTGGACTCAAAGAAGATACATCGAATATAGGCTTGGAGAGTGGGAGCATGATTTGGATGGTTTTCACATATGGCATCTGGTCAACTTCAACTGAAATCGAGGGAGGCCTCGCTGGAAAGATGAATGCAGTAGCTGTTGCTGCAAGAGGAAGAAATACAAAGGACTGTCAAAATTCAGTATTAAAAGTTGACAAAGGAAAGACAACGAAAGTGTGAAAGAAATTACTTGATCCAGTGGTATTAGTACTGATGGGAGAGCTGCGAAGGGAGTAATGTTCGGTAGTTTGTTGCCTTCTTGCAGTTTCCCTTTGAAGTGCATCAGCAGTAGCAGATTCATCTCTCAAAATTTGTTGCTGCTATCTCTTCTCGGCCCTCTCAAAGACAATTATTGCCTTGGGATGTTCCTACTCTACTACCTTGGTAGCTGCTTCGTGAATGGGATCTTCAACCAAGACAGTAGTTGAAACAGTCACCTTCCTTCTCTTTTCAATTGCTTGGGCAATTGTTTCGGAATCAGAGTCCTCAGTAAAGTCAGAATGAGAGACAGTAATCTTTCTTCTCCTTTTTCTTTGAACTGACATTGTCTGTTCCTCAGATTTTTTTCTCAACTTCCTCAAACTGAGATTCGGAAATAAACTCCTTTTCTACCTCCCTAATGGTTGTCTCCTCTTGAAACAAGTCAGTCACTTTTTTTCTTTTGGTCATGGGTGACTCATGTTCTGGGTCTATTTCTCTTTCTTCTTCTTCTTTTCCTTCTGGCACCTCGGTTGTTTTCTTTTCAGAATCAAGCAGTCTTCTCTTCTTTTGCTGCTGATCACCTTCACAAAAAAAATATAGAAACAAAATAAGAATAACATAATCAGCATTGTATAGGAAGTCGAAGGAGAGAAAACAAAGGCATATACCTTTCCTTGAAGAAGCCCGAGTGGCTTTCGAAGGAGTTGAGGTAGCAGGAATGGACTGAGTTGTAGGAGGCACAGTAGAAGAAGGGACAGTTTCAGCTCCTTTGGACTTGGACACATCTAATACCTCCAGTAGGTTTTGAGGTGAAATGGCTAAATAAAGTTCCATATTATTTTCCCACCAGTTTTTGTATCTCTTCAATGCAGTACCTTCAGGAATGAAAGGAGTGTACTCAAATCTAGCCAAGTCATCTATGAATTTGAAGGTTGCTTCCTCCAGCCTTGATTTCCTAACCTTCAGATCTCTCCTGGTAAGGCTCAGATTGGTGTTGCTGCAGAGACGTATTGGGACCCCTTGTGTGAAACCAAATTGTCTAGCAAATTGAGCAGGAAAATAAGGTTCAGCTATACATTTATAAGCTCTGGGGTTCGTGGTCCCAATAAACAGTTCCCTAGGAAGCAGAAGGGAGGCCCATATATCTTTGTGAATAGGCGAAGCACAGAGCCTGTCACTTAAGAAGTAATTCAACCAAGCTGGACCTATGTTGGTCTCGAAGGGACGGAAGCGGTGAATAGGAAGGGCAGCTGGTAGTTGATGGAAGAAAGAAAAATAAAAGGCAAAGGTAGAAGGATAGAGGGAATCATTGGCTAGTCTTATGCCATGGGTAAGAGAGTGTAACCCAGAAAATTTAAGGCATTTGGATTGCAATTCAGTAAAATAGATGAAAAGCCAAAGCTGAAAGATCTAGAATGGCCCCCCTTGATTAGCATCTAAGGGCTTCTCACAAAAAATGGAACAAACTCTGTATACATGACCTAGAATATATGGGGCTAAGGCTACCCTTTTTTGCAAAACAAAGGCTTTGGCAAGAGGAGAAAATTCAGGCATAATCCTTTGAGAGGAGGTGCAGAAGAGGAATTTGCAAAGCCCGTATAACAAGAAGGAAAAGAATTCCCTATCAGCGATTTTCAGCTTTAACAAAATCGCTGTAAGATAAGTTCTCCCTCCCCTCTCTTAACTTATCTTACAGCGATTTTATTTTCAGCTTTAACAAAATCGTTGTAAGATAAGTTAAGAGAGGGGAGGGAGAAAGAGACTGTTAAATCAGGGAAATCTGGTGTAATAAGGGTACCAATAGGGGATACTCCTAGTAGATGGCAAATGTCAAGAACAGTAGGAGCCATCATCCCACATCTAAATTGAAAGAAATTGAAGATAGGGTTCCAAAAACATAAAGCAGCAGGAACTAAGAAAGGGTCCTCCGAGATAGTTACCCTAGATAGTCGGAGAGCATCAAGAAGGCAGAGCTCTTGAAGGTCCAGTGTCCTCGCAGGGATGACCCGATCATACCACTCTTGCCATTCCGATCTCATTGTGGGCTAACATCGGTGGGGGCGATTGATTCTCCAGTTTCTCCAATCGAGACCACCTTCATAAAGGAGACATTGGTTTTCCAGACGAGGATATAGAGCTGGGAGCTCAATAGGGATCTCCTTGAAGATTGGCCCAAGCACGTAGTCTTGTCGCTCATGACGACGAGGGACAAAGATACGCCCGTCAATGGCGCTTTTCCCCCCAGCCTTGTACTTCTCACACTCCACGTCAATGAGCCTTTTCAAGGCTAAGGATGAGCTCACACGTTCTATGATTGGCACTTCTGGTCAAGAAGAAGCCATTGATGGTACGATTTTCGAAAAGGAAAGGGTGAAGTAAAGAGAAGTGGAAGATATGAGGGTTTGAACGTTAAAAGAGCAAGTGATTTCAGAAATACGAAGCAAGAGGGTTTTAAAGAAAATCTTTTTATGTCTAGAAATGTATTGCATAAGTCATTAAGTACTAAAAGTACGAATACGAGGAGTCTCTTCCAATATTGATAGTTTTGGAGGGAAAATCACTTTCCGGATGTTGATGCCAGCTTCGAAGCAAGATATTTGGCTTCGAAATGAGATTTTGGAGCCAAAAAATCAAATAATAACGGCTTCAAAATACATAAGTCGGCTTCGAAGCGTACTACATGCTTAAAAATGCTAGAATGCTCGAATATTGGTCCACTTCAAAAGGTTCAAAGACCTGTTTGAGGGTTATTAATCAAAGTAACGACCTTCAGAGCAAATCCTCGGATCCTTTAAGAATGAGGAGCACTGTTCGAAGCATTAAAACCAATCGTTGGTTTTTATAAGAAGGAATTGCTTTTTGAACCAAAAAAGTATGGATTACTCTTCGAAGCAAAATGGTCAATTCAAAATTGATTGGCTATATTAACCATGACCACATATTGGTTATAGTTAGTTTTGAGGGGTAACGTTGTTAAAATTCAAAGCATTAATTCCAGATGATATCAGCCAGAATTGTCAACTTTACTCCATAAATTGGAAAAAGACATGTTGGTTCTTTTAGCGTTTCATTAAACAATTGAGTCCAGATTCGAAGGATGAGATTGTTCAATTCGAAGCTATGAGTTGGCTTTTAAAGACAAAAGGAAACAGAGTCAAACAATGTCGAATACAGAGACTTTGTTTGTATTGAAGCCAAGACAATTACATTAAGTAACCCTATTTGGGTACAAATTCAAGCTCATAAAAATAAGGAATAGAATAAATAACAAGATCATGGAACTTTGTCCAACAATGATCAATGAATGTTTGTTCTTTCTTTATTATATCTTCTATCTTCTCTAATGTTGGCTGCATAAGTTAGTGTGCTCTCACTTCATAGTAGAGCTCCTCAACCTTTATTTCGAAAGCCTCTTCTCTTAATTTTTGTTCCAGCTCATCTATAACCAAATCATCCCAATATGCAGAATCTTTATTTTTGAAGTCATCAAAATCTTCGATGAAGTTCTCTGCTTCGTACTGGGCATGAATTCGGAGAGATGAAAGTTGATCCAAAGATTGGATGGTGACCTTGGAATTCCGATGCCAGTGGAGGAGTACCAGAAGTTAGTCCAGGAACATGTGAAGTTATGCTTGGGCAATGGGATTAAGGACATAGCCCCTAGTTAGAATATCACAAGCCCATCGAAAGTTCTTGAGAGGGATGTCATCCTCAAGAACATTGAAGGGCAAGTGAGAGAAAGCCGCAAGCAGAAGTTGAGCTTGTTTCCGCTCAGCTGGAGTTGGGGATGATGGAGGTTTGTAAGGTGGAAAGATTTTGTCCATGGGAAGGGCAAGCTTTAGTTTCTCTTTCCAGGAAAGAGTGGGAGGAGGAGAAGGAATAGATGGTTCTGCTTCAGAAGATGGAGAAGGTGTGGATGCTTCTATTTCAGAAGATGGAGAAGAAGAAATGGATGCTTCTGTTATGGGAGATGGCACGGGAGCGGAAGGAACAAAGGCATTAATGTAGTCAAGCCAGTCAGAAGAGCAAATCTTCGCCTTCTTGACTAAGAATAAAGGGCTGTACCCTTGTGATTCTTCCAGACGCCGGGCAATGTGCATTATCTTTGTGGGCATAGAGGATGTGTACCAGGCCACAAGCAGATTCTCCTCCAAACTACGTCGAAGGTCAATGGGCACATAAGGATAGACCACCGAGCTTCGAGCATAAGAAGGAAAATCTAAAGGGTCAGTGAACTCAACAAAATGGTGATTGATTCATTCCCTCAAGTCCCAGGACTCAGGTGCTGACCAGTTTGTCCATCCGGAAACCCCAGAAGATGAAGAAGTTGTAGCTTCACCCCAAGCAGAGGTTTGTGAAGAAGAACTTCCCAAGTCCATATTTGCAACTTGTTGAAGCAAAGGCTTAAGAATAGTTTGTTCAAAGTACAAGGGGAGTTTAGAGGAAGAACTTCTTGTATCTGTAAATTTGTAAACCGAAGGATTAAGGGCAATGTGTTCGTAGTCCAAAGGTTGATAATCTGCAAAAGCCTCCATGACCTGAAGATAGAAGGGCGGGTAAAGGTGGCTAATGAATGCGTGGAGATTCTTTCGAGGGGAAACAACATTACTCAATGGCTCTTCGTATGCTTGATCAATAGAGTGAGAATTGATTGAGCCATAGTCCGTTCGAATGCTAAAGGTATTGGAATGTTCAAACAAGTTGAGAGTTAATGCAAATGATCATCAAATAGGTGACGGTTGTGCTTCCTGAAGATGGATTCTATGCACGTTCCAAAAGCGCGGGAAAAGATTTTGATCCACTAATATCTCCAAGTATTGGGTATATTAGTGCGGGGGGTAATGTTGGCTACATATTTTGTAAAAGCCAAATCACAGTTTGACACGTGGAAGAATAAGGGTATTATGGGAAGATAATTCAAGTCTTCGATCCTGATCGAACATGTGGCAATGAACATTAGTTCTCACGTGATCTGAGTAGTACTAGATCAGTAAAGAGATACAAAGTGACGTGGCTTCAACGGTTACTCATATTCAAATTCAAATACAGGAGGGAAGCTCAACTGCAAGAGATGGCGTAGTGGGACTATTTCTAAGGCAGCATGATCAGTGATTATGGAGGAGTAGTTCGACGGTTTGAAGTGCAGTTCGAAGGTCATCTTTGACAAGTATAAATAGCAGGGAAGCCCTCAGAAAAGACCCCCAGACTCAGATCATACAAACCAGTCTTTACTTCATATTTTCCTTTCCAGTTTTACATTTCCTGTACTTTAAATTCCTGCACTTTAAATACCTGTTCTTTAAATACCTGCACTTTAAATACCCCCTTGCACCGATTCATAGGAGTAGTTTCAAGTAGATTCAAGTAGATCGTTTTGTAAATCTCTTGAATTTGAGTTTAGACTATTGTAAGTGTTCATTTTAATGAAATACTTCGATTGTTCTTCATATTAATTGTTATTTCTTTTAATTTCTCCTAAGTCAAGCCACCATTAAAGTCCTCTTCATTGAGGCTGAAAGAACTAAAACACAATCGTCTGATAATTGATTAGCAATTATAATTTCTGTAAGGACTGATTGATCCTTGCTGGCACACTCGCATTTACAAAAATACCCTTCGAAAAGCCAAAAAGCCAACACAAATATTATTTTCTTTATAAGAACAGACCATTGTATCAATTAGATTGAGAGAAGGAAGTCCATGAGTGTACCAAGTTCATAAAGTTTCTAGTCTAAATTTTCCAATTTGGACATGCTTCCTGATCCAAGTCTGTTGTGAAACTTTAGTCAGATAATTCTCAAACATGCGTGGAATCTTCAGTAGCATTAAAAACCATCATCTCTGCTTTTATCACCACGAGCCACCTACAAAGATATGAGTTCCAAATTAGAATCAAGCACTCAAAAGCTCAATTATTCTAAACCAATTAATCATCCTCTAGCATAGCGGCAATATTGAGAGGATTAGTTACCACAATTATCACACTTTCATGAACAACTTCTTAGAAACAAACACCCAAAATATGTCGTACAAGAAGGCACAATTGAGAAGACCAGCACCCACCTGATTCACAAATCACACAGAATCTTGTCAAAGAAAACATGGGATGCTTTTGATTGTAAAAACTGTTCTGACCAAAGCACACTGCTGACACAAAACTTGATTATTAACATTAACTACAAAACTAGGAAATCTAGGGGTCCCTGAAATCAAGAAAAGTGAGTGTGTATCCAGCTTCATCCCCAAAATGGAGCCTTTTCACAAATAACCAAGCCTGCCTATTAATTAACCTAGCCAAGCATGTTCATAGGCATAAACATGGTGTAACCTCAAAATTAAGGAAAGGAAAACTCGGTGCACCCTAAATTACAGAGGAAGTGGAAAACACAAACGAACAAAAAAATAAAAGATCTTGTTCAGCATTGGACAACTTTCACTGTGCTCCTTTTCCAACTTCTTCGGAAAGGAAGTGATTATTTTGCTTA
The DNA here is from genome assembly GCA_025200525.1 of Camellia lanceoleosa. Lineage (NCBI taxonomy): Eukaryota > Viridiplantae > Streptophyta > Magnoliopsida > Ericales > Theaceae > Camellia > Camellia lanceoleosa. Next base: position 32,400,258 of record CM045771.1, on the reverse strand, counting down.
TTAGGCTCCCAGACTGTTTGCTTTTACTAATATCTTCTCTTTTGTCTTTGGGTGTATTTCATTTAGCCGTGTAGCAATTACCTCATCCTTGACATGCCTATTAAAAGCCAAAAGCTACCATTTGTGAATATCCTTGTGTGGTGGTGGTGCTTGCAATTCAAGCTGAAACTTGGCTTGTGTAGGACAGTCAACAAGCATGATTGAGCAAAATAAACATGAGAACTAAATTATATGTAAACTACTGACTTAGATAGATAGATACAAAAATCGCAACCATTTTGATTAGCACAATTCTTCGAATTTTGTTATACCTGTGTATGGGATTTTCAACTTCTTCAAGTTTGCTTGAAGCCTTGAACTGACGACCCCGCCATGTATAATCTTTGGCATTTCATTAGTTAAGGAGATTCAAATTTTAATTAATCATTAGTCTGATTTAATTTGGGAGTTATGGGAATTATTCAATCTGATTCGTATATGATTCGATTAAGGATTTATTTTGGAATTAGAACTTGAAAGCCTAAATGGCTTTAGAAGGTGGATTGATGAGTTGAATCGGTTCAATTTCGAGTATTAGACCATATGGAAGTTTAATTAAATATTTGATTCAGTTTAGTAAAATTAAGATTTGATTAATGCGGTCCGAATTGAAGTTAATTAAGTTATGAGGATTGAGAATTAAGATTATTATGAATTAAATTTATTCATGAGGTGTTCAATTTGAGTATATAATTTATTGACAGAAATTTTGAGTTTGATATGAAATTGAGGGCCTTAAAGATTTGGGAAACCAAAATTGACTATGGTAGTAAGTTTAATTTGATATTTAGAGCCTTTTGGGAGTTCGATTAAAAATCTGATTGAGATTGATAAGTGTAAATATAATTGATTTGGCTCTAATGGAAGTCAATTCAACTAATTAAATTACGTGGGATTTGTGATTAGTTATGATTAATTTAATTATGTGTTAATCAAGATTTATTAAAACTAAGTGTTGCTTAATTAAATTAATCCTAAGGCCTTGTTTGGCAAGTAACTGTTTTAGTCTAAAAGCCAAAAAGTTACTAAAAAAATAAAAAGCCTATAACCTATACTAAAAAGTCGAAGATTACATTTTCTCTCTACTTTTTGCACATCTTTTCGTAAAAAGTCAAAAAGTCACTCCAAACATATTAATTTTTTTTATCTCATATTTTAGTCAAAAAGTAATTAAAATAGCTTGTTTCCAAACGAGGCCTAAACATAAAAAGTAATTAAATTAATCCTAAGGCCTTGTGAAGTCATTGTTGTTGCTTTGGGAAACAGCCCACAGAGAGAGAGAGAGAGAGCTGCTGGAACAAAAAGAGAAGAAGAGGATTGAGCTCAAGGAAGAACCAAAGAAGGAAAGTGTAGAAAAGAAGGGAAAAATTGGGGAAATCATCAAAGAACTCATCAATTGAATAACTTTAGGTCTTGCGTTGAGTGTTGAGTTGTCTGTTTAGAGGTTTTCACATCTTTTCTCCTTTTGAGGTAGAGATTTCTAATTCTCTTTCAATACTTTCATTTATGATAGATTTGTGGTATTTTTCCTTATACAAAATTTATTTTTTATGTATTTTGTGATAAATCATGAGATTGGGGGGGTTTGGGTTTGATGTTCAGGGGTTTACCTTTGTGGGTTGGGTTATGATTTTGGGTGAATGATGCTTAGAAGAGTTGGAATAAAAAATATTTTTGTGAAAAGCTTCAATTTCTTCCAAAACCCTAGTTTGGCTTATAAAGATGGTTGATGGTTTTTGCTTAAATTGAAAGTGACATCATGAAGTTGAGGTGTTAAATTACACATATTCATGTTTAATTGAATTTTGAAAATGTTTGGAAAATCCATGTAAAAATTGCGATTGAACTCTTATTATTGATATTCTAAGTTGTGTTATGAGATGAGATTGAGTTTGGGGATTTTGAATTGTGAAATGTATTGATAATATGAGATTTGTGATGAAATGATGATGTGGAGATTTAAGAAATGCATTGAGTTATGTTGAGTTGTGTTGTGTTGTGTTGAGTTATGTTATGTTGTAATTGGTACCCGCATGAGGATTCAAGGTGTCCAATTGCCCTGTCTGAACTTATCACCAAAAGAATATGGGAAAATGTTTTTAGGTGTCCACTGGTCTTGCCGTATTGTAGGCGGTAAAAGTGAAAAAAACAGATGATTTTGGGTGCCCACGTCCTATCGTATAACAGTCGGTAAATGTGGGGAATGTATTAAATGTTTTTAGGTGCCCACGTCCTGTGGTATAATTGTTGGTAAATGTGGGGATGATATTAAATGAAAGTGACTTGTGCTTGTCATCTGGACTCTTGTAAGGGACTCATGGTGTGTTTCCTCTCTACTTAAGAACAGAGTTATGTGGAAAACGAAATATTTTTGGGTGTCCAATTGCCCTACTGTATCAAGTCGACAAATGTGGAACGTGTTGTTAAATGTGTTGAGTTGGCGATAATGCGTATGACTTGTAATGAATTTATGAAATTACAATTTATTGTGTGATTTTGTATAGAGGAGAAATGCATATAAAAATTACTTGAAAAGAACAAAAAATGAAATGGTAATTGGGTAAGGGGTTGATGATGATGAACTCACTAGGTTGTTTTGTGACCATAAGTGAAGATTATGAGTTTTATTTTGTGAATAATAGTAATATCAATTTAAGGATTGTGGACTTATGGTAATTGTGGTATAACTGGGTTGGAAGTTTAAGTAAAAAGGAAGAATCTTGTATAAATTTGTGAAGAATGATTTTATGAGGAATGAATCCTCTAATCTTATAAATGATGAGTCTTCTTAAAAATCCTAGATTCGAAATTTTGCTCTAAAGTGGGTTTTCAATTAGGTTGATGATTTATTTCATAAATTAAAGACGAATGTTTATTTGAAAGAGGGATTGAAAATCAATTGTAAATATTTGAGAAATCGAATTGAAAGAGGTTTATATTTTTTTATTTAAATTGAATTACTAGTGATGATAGAAATATTGATGTGATGTGATGTAACGGATGGACAAGTGAGAATAGAGTGTACGATGGTTGTTTTTGAATATAAGGGGAACTTGGACTTTAATGTTATAGAATTATAGTATTTGTGAATTGTAAAATGGAGATGAAATGGGGAATGTCTTAGAATTGGATTAATAAATTTAAAATGATATATATATATATATATTTGAAGTATACTTGTTTTCAAAAAAGACTCATGATTTTTTTGGATCATGAAAGATAATATTTATGACAGAAAGTTTTCTTGTATGTTCAAATGAATTTTGAAAAAATGATACTCTACAATATTTTGGGCATACAAAACGTTACCTTACTATATAGTGTCACCCTGCATGTATGATCATTTCTATCTACGTGTTAGTTATTGTTTTAGAACTATGAGATTCCTATTGGGCATTAGTACTTATCCCACATTGATGAACTTCACAGGTAATTGAAGATTTCAAACATCAGGACATGGAATGTCCTTCTTGTGCAATCTCATGATTTTATTTTGAGGTTGTAAGATATACTTGCAATTTAGAGATCAGTATTGTTTTTCCTTGTATGTAATATGGATGTAAGACTCGGGGCATTTCATTTATTAGTATATAAATGACACTGTTGTATAACAAGAAGGTACATGTATAATCATTTATTTATCAATTCAACAAAAGATGAATTGTCATTTGTAAATGAACTTAATTAATAATTATTAATAATGTTATCCGAGCAATAAAATGCGGTGCGTTTCATGAACTACTTCATATAAAAAGCCTAATTAAAAACAAATTGTACTCTGACGGCCTATTTTGAATAGTGAATTAAAAGTCACTTCCCAACTTTTAATTCATTTCCCTTTTCACATAAAAAAATCAAAAAGTCAAAAAAGTAAAAAATAAAAAATTAATTTTTAACCATTCTCCTAAAAAAAAGTCATTGGCACAATGAAAATTCAAAGAATCCAAGAAATGGTCCAGTCATGCTTAAAATAGTCATTTAGTATCAATGGATACAATTGATTTAGAATCATTACCTTCAGATTAGGCACATGCACGATCTAAAGAACTATAATCATTACTTGAAGTCTGCGCGAGCTTAGAAAAGCCTATGCGTAATATTTAATATCGAATTATGTTAGAGACCCAAAATGATTGTGAGTCTCACATTTATATCAAAAGTTTGATAAAAAATTTAATAAATTATTTAAGATGCAAAACATTTTCCTTTAGCATCTGTATAAAGTTGGAGAGATTATTGTCGTGTGATGTGAATATGTCAAACAAGTACAGCAACATGAAGACAGATGTCATCAGAGCATATCCTATTATACAAGTACAACACAATATTTTGATGGTATAACAGGGGGAAAAAAAAAAAAAATAGCACATGTAACATCAAGAAGCAAAGAATATAGTCATGAACCTAAATGGAATATTGTAGCTTTTTGATATCCACCTCGGCAGAAAGGTTTAAAGCATGAACAAACAAAACATTAATTAGAATTACTCATCAGTAAAAATTCTCAGATCAGGGAAAATGATTAACTAGAAATACTTGTGTAATGTATATGTCAATTTTCTTACTCTCATTAAAGATTATACAGAAGAAATTTTGATTATCTTACTCTCATTATATAGTAAAAAAGAGTATGAATTTATTTAGTGCGAGTTTGGTATTCTTCATGGGGCTAAAAAAATCACAAAAAGACAAAAAAACGTCAAAAATCACAAAAAGCCAAAAATCATAAAAGGACAAAACAAAAGTCCACTATTCCAAAACTAAAAAGTCAAAAAAACTAATCAAGAATACCAAACAAACAAAAAAGTCCCAGACTTAAAAAGTCAAAAAAGCCAACTAAAAAAATCATTGTCAAACGACTCCTTAATTTAACTGCACATATAACCCTTGATAAAGCATGTGGAAAAGGATTCACGTAGCCAAATCCGTCTAATTGGAACACAAAGCATTGTTTGTTCCGATGGTTGCCGTCATCCACGATCTCTCAATAATTCACCACATTGGTTAACAGAAAAGGCCAAAAATTATTTTCCTATGGGAAAGCATATGCTAATAAAAGCTTTTAACAAGTTTGCAAACAAAATATTGTAAGGTTGCTGGAAGAACAATTTCCAAAAGCAAAAACACAAAGTTTGTCCTTACAAGTACATCTTGGCCTGTCTAGGAAAAGGGGATATTTTTGTAAACTGCCCAAACAACAGCAACTGCTATGCAGAAGGAAGAAACAACTTTGAATCGAAAAAAGAAGGAAGAAACAACCAAAGTAAGGTATGAGACAGCTCCAAAAAAGGTACTTCAATGAATAATTCTGCCGTACGCTTGAACCACCTGAAAAAAGTATTTGCTCACTCAGTTCCCCAACACTTCATAAGGAAAATCTTAATGTTGTGTTTGGTTGAGGGATTTGAGAAGGGATTTGAAAAGGAAAATGGGAAAGATAGGTGAAATGTGAATAAAACATGCCTAAATTTCACCTAGTTTCACACATCTTTTCCCTTTCCCTTTCCAAATCCCTCCTCAAATCCTCTAACCAAACACAGCATAAGTCTCATAACTATATGGAAGGCTATAGTCCAATTATCGGAACATCCACCAAATCATTAGAAAGAACAAATGACACATTTGCAGATCAACAGAAAATGAAACATGCCAATGTCATATTGCAAACTTTTGATACACGCAAAATGTTGACAGTGTGTCATCAGAGCCCCATACACACACACACACACAAAAAAAAAAAAAATGAAGAAGAAGAAGAAAATGAAAAAAAGGAAAGAATTGAAGTGTGAACCATTCAAAATGTAGAGTGGAAATCTATGCAGAATACTTTGCCATGATCAGAATTAAACAAAAACTGTGAACCTACATCAGAAAGCATGGCATAGAACTAAACGTACTTGAGGACTTTCCATGTAATTATTTTATATTACCATCTCACAGTGAAAATCCACTACGAAAATGACAGTTAACAACACAACCAACAATATTGATTGAAGCCACAGACACTGCAGCAACTCCTCGCACCTGTGTTTGTATGTTGCAGAGGCACGGGGCATTGTGCTTGTGCACAGACCAAAAAATATAGCCCATCTCTATTTAGCCTTCAACAGTACATTTCATTTACCTTCCCCCACTGTCATTTTAGTTGTCATCATCACATGCCATCTTCATCCAAATCACCACCCACAGCTGCACCCACATTTAAACTCACAAATCACCCTTCCAGTCAACACCACTACAACCATCATCAACATCAGAGTCCAGCAAAACCACCACTTAATTCCCTTGCAACCATCACTCTGTAGTGACTGCTGATACCACCACAATCCACTATTGCCACCACAGTACGAAACTGCCAACAAACACCACCTCTGCCAACAACCATCAGTCCGCCGGCCTCTCTCTCATGAACCAGTCCGTCCTAAACCTCAAAACAGGTTTTCATAATTGTTTAGGAAGGATCAGCGAAAGGGAACAATTTGCATAACTTTCATGTATATATATATATCTAATATTTTTGAAAGGCATTTAGAGATTTTGTTTCATTACTCAATGTTGCTTACAAAGGGACAATAATTACATCAAATTGGCAACACACAAAAAAAAAAAAAAACAAAACAAAACAGGAAAACTTAACCTGAACCAGGGCTAAATTAAAGATTTTCAGGTTTTAGTTCACAGAGTATAAGAGCTGAAGAAGCACAAGAAAACTGAAATAGAAGATAAAAGAAACATGCAAAGGTTTTGTTTCCTTTCTTCACCACCTGTCCTTACTGCTCGTTCTCATTGCAGATCCACGAGAAATTTGTTCTTGTTTCGATCTCTCTTTCGCAGTAGGTTTAAGGTTCTGTCTAATTTTAACCAAATCCCACAGGTTTTTGCAGCTACGTACACATGTAGTGCAGCTTATGAGTAACAACAAATTCTAAAAGGTTGCACAGATGCTTTTGCAATCATATTGCATATTGCAAAACAAGCATAACGTCACAAATAAAGCACGGATACACAGAAAAAGGTCATAATTTGTTATCAACGATTGCAAACTGTTATAGAATGATGGAAGGCCAATGTCAAGAAGAGAAAAATAGGTGTACCTCGATAGCAAGGCAACCAAGCATGTTTGCAAATCCTACAAGTACATGAAAGTAAAAAATCAGAATTCATTAACCACCGCAAACAAGCCAGCATCCAGTATGTTCTGATTTCAAGAGAGATACTCTTCATCAAAAAATGTTAATAAATTAAATAGTTAAAAAACCAGAAAATACAACTACTTTTAATAGCTTGTCCTGTTCAATAGCTGCTTCTCTCGCACTCCAAGCAGACCAATAAGATGCACACAAGATGGTACCAACTGCCATAAGCCATAAAAAAACTTCCGCTCTAATTGGTCGTTTGGGAGAGTGTAGACAGACACTGCTGAGAAGTGTGAAACCTTAGAAAGCCATCTTGTAGAAGTGATAACGTGAGAAAACTTATGCCAAACAAAATGTAAGAAAATATAATTTGATAAAAGTGCAGGTTTTTACTTTTTATTGGATACAAAAAGAACTTGTGAGTTTTAATTAGAGCTAATAATAGACAATATGAAGGGGGTTGGGGGGAGAGAATACCTTTCAATTGAATTTCCACTTAAAAGGAATGGCAACAATGATACTAAGCATACTTCTCCCTCTCTTGAGCACTTACACTTTTTCAAGCTTTCAAAAATCAGTAACTAATCATATTCACTTCCACGCAAGGTTCTGAAAAGCGGTTGCGGTCGCCGTAACGGTAGCGGTGGTGCGGTTGCGGTTGCCGAGTGTAAAGGCCGTAGTGTAACGGTTGCGGTAACCGGAACCGTGAATTTTTTTATTTTTCGCACAATTTGAAAAAAACTTACCGATACACATATTTTTTTTCCATGATCATATTTATTGGGTTAAAAATAAATATTGATTAATTTTTGTAAATTTTTAAATATGATCCAATATATTTCATATTTTTAAATCATTATAAACTGAGTTTTTTACATTTTATTTTAATAATTAATGACTTTATATTATACAAAAAATCAATCACTAACTATTATATATAAGATAAATAATGACAAAAGTAAGAGAATAAATACGAGCCTAAATATATATATACATATTTTAACCAAGTCAAATAGATAATGACTACACTTATTATTATTATTATTTTCAAACAATATATAGATAGACACACAAACAAAATGGTTGAGTGATAGCAGCTGAATAGAATATCATAGATAGGTCTTACAGCTTCAACAAATCAATAACATGTTCTTCATCTTCCCTTTTCTCTCTCTCTCTCTCTCTCTCTATCTCTTACTCCTCCATTTTCTCTCTTTATCTTCCCTCTTCTCTCTATCCCTCTTCCCCCATTTTCAACTTTTTTTTGTGTGTTTTTTTCGAAAGAAACAGTTTGAAACCGTTACATACCAGTGCGTAACAGACCGTTACGGCTGTTACGGCACCGTTACGACCACTACGACAGCCGCTACGGCCAACACACCTATGAATCTCAATCACACTCAAAAGCGGCCGTCACGGGTGACGGTAACCGCCAAAACCGTTACGTAACGGCGTTATGTAACGGTTACGGCCGCTTTTTAAAACCTTGCTTCCACGTGCCCTTTCCGATTGCATCAGAGGTAACTCTCTGTTCTAAACTATCTTGTTCACATGGGAACATACAAACGTAGTTGGTTGTTCCTAAACAAATTTACTGCTCACCATTTCCAATCACAACATTAGATTTCATGCAGCCAAAGTCATGCCTCATTATTAGTATACCTTTCATTTAGGACAACTCATGCAAGGAAAACCCAGTAATTCTCCAGATATTTAAAAAATATATATAATTTGGTTGAATAGAAATTATCTTTACTATTAATAAGTTATTAAACTTAACTCTTAAACCACCCCTTTTATCCAAACCAACCCCATTGTTGACCTACTTGAAGCATATCATCAAGCAGTTCAAATGCTTCACCCAGTTTTCATGGAAAATTTATTTAACTAAGTCCAACTTACCTATTTTGGAAACCATTTTTTCATATAACACCACTTATCAGTTATTGCTATTGATATCACCCCATGTGAGGGGTGATTTTCTTCTCCATGTGAAGTCAGCTGCGGCATGTCAAGGAATGCGGCTGCCAACCGACAAGCCGCAAAGGTGGACGGCCACCGAAAGGAGAAGAAGAGGGCTGGTAGCCAGCTCACATGGAAGACTTTCCCACCTACCATTATGTGTATAAATGGAGAGGGTGAGAGAGGGGAAGAGTGTGAGCAAACCGAGTAAACCAACCAAGAGTGAGAGATGTGAGGTGGAGAAACCGTCTCTCTCGGTGTGAGAGAGGGAGACAGGTGAGTGGCTGAGTGAGGAGAGTGTGAGCTTCTCCTCTATTGTAATCTTTCTGTAATCTCTCCATTGTTATATTGATAACCGGTTACTCTCCCGTGGACGTAGGTTTTAAGGCCGAATCACGTTAAATATTGTGTCTCCTTGAGTGTGGATGTGTTTTTCTGCTTGGTATGATTTCTATAAGATCTTGGGCGGGATTCCGATCCCAACAATTGCAACACAAAGTGCAACATTAACTTATAATAGAACTCATTTGAAATCAAGAAAAATCCAAACCCCAAACCCAATTTGAAATCAAGAACATTAAGCCCTCTGAGGGTTTTTTTAATGTGCAAAAATTTGACCCAATTGAATTTTGCAATCTTTTCACAGCAAAATAAATAAATAAATAAAAATGCTTGTTATGTGCATAGAAAATACTTAAAAGGAAGACACATAAATAACAGCTCAGAGGAAATTTATATAATGGCCTCCAAATCATAATTTCATACTAATAAAAACCAAACATCACATGCAAACTTTTACTCAATACCAAAAGAAACCCAATACACAGGACATCAGAGATGGAGAAATGACTAATTAAGAGGAAATAAAATGAAGTACAAAGAGGATAGAGTTTTAGGGATTTCAAGCCATACCACTTCAATGAGAACTCTTTCGAACCAATAATCTACTGGAGAAGACAGATCATCAAGAACCTGTAAGAATATAATCATGTATACTATATACACAACTATGCCTAATATATACACAATCATGCCTAATATATACAATTATATTCTCTCGGAACCTTTCGAGAGCAAAACACGAGAGTGAGAGATGATCAAGAAAAAGACAACAAACAGAGAAATCAGAGAGAGAGAGAGAGAGAGAGAGAGAGAAGAAACGATAGACGGGTGACTAGCATGGTGGTGATCGGTCCCGAGACCCCATCAAGCCATCAAAACTCCTTAAAAAAAATTTATTTGTATTGTTAATATTGTATTTAATATAATTTAATTCAATTAAAAAATTAAGGTATCTCATTAAATAAATAGGGAATCATCCATTACATCACTCTATTTGGTTAATAATAAATTTTAAAAACAGCATTTGAGTTTTTTTTTTTTTTTTTTGTCTGCGTCTTTAGCGAACTTTTTAAATATTTTAAGCAAAAAATTTTCTTTTTTTAAATCATCTTAATCTAGATACATTTAAAAGGTAAAATATTCATGAAACAATATTTTAAAAATTTACAAAATACAAAAATTAATATATTTTTATTTTTTTGTATTTATTGAGTTTTTTAAATATATTTTTCATAATTTTTTTTTTTTACTTTTCAAGTATATCTAGATTATATGAATCTAAAAAAAAAAAATTTAAAAAGGAAAAAAAATTTCCAAAGACAACAAAGCACGAAAAACTTAAAAAACTCAAATTGCTTTTAAAAATTCAAAACTAAACAGAGTGAATGATGTTTAGTTTTTTTAAAATAAAAATAAAAAATTCCTTGTAGAATTTATAGAACTTGAATTTGTGGAATGACTTGGCGGTGTTTGGGAAGGATTTTTTTTGGTTTTTTTTCACTAAAAGATAAATTTGTTACAAAACCAAAAAAAAAAACAAATCCAAACAAAATATCACATCAAACCCCATAATCATTTCACTGTCTCTCACAAACATCATATCCAACCACAAAAAAACCCAACTATCTTCCCAAACACAAAAAAACTTTTTCTCCAATAATATCTTACAACTAAAAAAACCTACAAAAAAAACTCACTTCCCAAACACCCACTTTATCAACAAAAAGTTATGGAGTCTCCTTATAGAAGACTTACTAAATGAACCTTTAGTGACACTCGTTATGGAAGAAATCTCCAATGACCCTCATTTGATTGATAGAGTTTGTAATCTACCTGGGCTGATCTTGTCCAACAAGAGATATTTGTGTCAAATTTTGGGATGAAGGCATTGCCCCTCTCACGTTCGAGACCTTGAATTCCTTCTTCGAGAAATATGTAGAGATTAAAAATTGCAAAATCAATGTTGAACAAATATGTGGCAAATTAGAAAGTTAGGCATTCATTACGTTTAAGGAGCGAAAGGCAACTTGGGAGGCGGTCAAATAACGATCCCATATAATCGGAGATATCTATGTCTCGTGTAAGCTGCTCTCCCTTTGACGCTACCCCAACGCTTCTTGTTGAGTGCCCGATTATGGTCCTCGATTTGGGTCTGTATTGCGTTATCAATATCAATTACCAGAGAATCAATACGCTAGCTTCACCTCAGTGGAGGAAGAGAAGCCTCTCAAGAAGCTTTTGGAATCGTTAGGGACTGACAATTTAGCTTTATTAGTGAATGAAGGAATGGTGAAAACACCATCATAGAGCCTCTACAAGCACGCTGAGATTAATCTGACCCTTCTCCATCTCTCAGCATTGGCACATATTTCATGACCAATAGCACGATCATGAAATCGGTCTTTGAAAAATATGGTGAGATAGAACAGCGCGCGTTTGATGAAAACGGTGTTCACATCTTATTCAAGCACTGAAACAGTGCGTAGAAGGTGCTAAAACAACAATACCTGCAAATCAGTGATTACCTCACACATTGTGTGCACCCTTCTCTAGATGAACGTTTGGACAATGAGCACCCCAAACATTCATCCAAAGAAGGGCCACATTCCTCCTTGAGGGGCGCATGCAATATGTGAGGTAATCACCGATTTATAAGTATTGTTGTTTCAGTATCGTCTACGCACTGTTTCGTTGCTTGAATAAGATTTGAATACCATTTTCATCAAACGTGTGGCGTTCTATCTCACCATATTTTCCAAACACTGACTTCACGATCAAGCAATTAGTCATGAAATACAGTACAATGTGGTAAGCCGAGAGATAGCGAAGGGTCGAATCAATCTCAACGTGATTGTAGAGCTCTCATCCTCCAGAGTTGAAACTAGTGTGGATCTCAGTGATATTGATGGCCTGAACCGCCTTTCCAGTGGGTACCCAGTGAATAGGCTTTTTATTTGTTGACAATCATCAATTTTCAATCTCTTCATATTTTTGAAGAAAAAATCAAGGTCATGAAAAGTGATGCCTTTGATCCCTTTATCCTGGGACACAAATATCTCTTATAAAGCACATTAACCTCAGCATTGCAAACTCTCTAGATCAAATGAAAGTCATCAGAGATTCCTTCAATAACAAGGGCCACCAAAGATTCTTTTAGTAAGCGTTTTACAAAGAGAAAAGCCGATGTCAAATCAACTATCACTACTACTGGTAGAGGAGGAGGAGGAACCCACAGAGAGCCTTATAGAAGCCTATTATAGAGTGAAGCACACCAATCCCATCATCGCTGAGGTCCTAACTTCTTTGGAAAATAGAGGGAGATTGAGGATTCTATAACTAATGTCAACCAATTTTGTCACAAAATTAAGTGTTGTGCTTACATAGCCTTCAAGCACCAGAATGCGACTTGAGAGGCGATCAAGCAGCGATACCAAACGATCGGGGACAACCATATTTCATGTATGCTGCAATATTGATATCATACTATCAGGGACAACAATAGTCAAGGATGTCCATTGCAATATCTATGCCTCCATCTGGGCCTAATCCTAAAGTAGACAGTATGAAGTTAGCAAAGTTTCAGTGAGAAGATCAAAGCAAAAGAGGTGAAACGGCTAGGGTTGGCTATCTTCAACTTGATCTTTATTCATAAGAATAGGGTTCATTAAATATTTGAAAGATGAAAAGTGCGTAATATCCGGCTAGAAAAGCAAAGGCTTTGGCTTTGTTCTTGAAACACTAATCACAACAATTGACTTTGCTAGCAAAACATGCTAAGGCGAAAGAAGTAAGAAAAGAAAGAGGAAAGCCAAAGTAGACGTTTTTGGTGAGTATCTTGCTTTTCATTCATGATTTTCTTTTATGATGCTTTTTTTTTTTTTTTTTTCTTTAGTGATTACTGCGTCAAGCAAGCTTTATAGAAAGCAAATAAGAGGAGGTAAGGTCACATTGAAAGCAAATAGGATGTACTTTTGCAAGAGGTAAGGTCACATAGAAGATTTTATTTTATTACTCCGGACTTTTCTTCTTGAACTCTATTTGCTTTGAAGCCTTTTCAAATAGGCATTGCTTTGGAATACAAGTTTTGCTAGGCATGGACCAGATACCATTCCTGCTAAGACTAGGATTCGACTTTTCACTCACAGCACTCCTCGCCTTAACACAGGAACTATGAAGCATGGACACTTCAAAAAGGGAGACGTACAAACCAAATATTGCATTCAAACTTTACTCAATACCAAAAGAAACCCAATACACGGGACATCAGAGATGGAGAAATGACTAATTAAGAGGAAATAAAATGAAGTACAAAGAGGATAAAGACTTAGGCATTTCAAGCCATACCTTTTCAATGAGAACTTTTTCGAACCAATAATCTACTGAAGAAGACAAAGATCATCAAGAACCTGTGAGAATATAATCTTATATACTATATACACAACCAAGCCTAACATATACGATTATATTCTCACATAACCTTCGAGAGCAAACGGCAGAGTGAGAGATGATAAAGAGAAACACAACAAACAGAGAAATCAAAGAGAGAGAGAGAGAGAGAGAAAGCGATGGAGCGGTGACTCCACCTTGGTGGTGATGGGTCGAGACCCCATCAAGCTATCAAAACACCTTAAAAAAAATTTATTTTTATTGTTAATATTGTATTTAATATAATTTAATTCAATTAAAAAAATTAAGGGACCTCGTTAAATAAATAGGGATTCATCCATTAGACACTTATCATTTGAGAAGTTCACATCACTCTGTTTGGTTAATAATAATTTTTAAAAACAGCTTTGGAGTTTTTTTTTTTTTTCCTTTTGTGTCCGCGTCTTTAGTGAACTTTTTAAATATTTTAAGCAAAAAATTTTCTTTTTAAAATCATCTTAATCTAGATACATTTAAAAAGTAAAATATTTGTGAAACAATATTTTAAAAATTTACTAAATACAAAAATTCAATATATATATATTTTTTGTATTTATTGATTTTTTTAATATATTTTTTACAATTTTTTTTACTTTTTAGGTATAACTAGATTATATGAATATAAAAAAAAATTAAAAAAAAAATTAAAAAGTTTGAAAAAATATGAAAAAAATTTCTAATGACAACAAAGCACAAAAAATAAAAAATAAAAAACTCAAATTGCTTTTAAAAATTCAAAACTAACCAGAGTGAATGTTGTTTAGTTTTTTTTTTTAATTTTATTTTTAAAAAAATTCCTTGTAGAATTTAAAGAACTTAAATTTGTGGAATGACTTTATCAACAAAAATTTCTGGAGTATCCTTATAGAAGGCTTACAAAATGAACCTTTAGTGACACTCGTTATGGGAGGAATCTCCAATGACCCTCATTTGATTGAGAGGGTTTGTAATCTAGCTGAGTTAATCTTGTCCAACAAGAGATATTTGTGTCCCATTTTGGGATGAAGGCATCACACCCTCTCACGTTCGAGACCTTGAATTCCTTCTTCGGGAAATATGGTGAAATTAAAAATTGTAAAACCAATATTGAACAAACATGTGGCAAATTAGAAATTCGGGCATTCATTATGTTTAAGGAGCAAAAGGCAACTTGAGAGGCAGTCAAACAGCGATCCCATACGATCGGAGATATCCATGTCTCATGTAAGTTGCTCTCCCTTTGGCACTACCCCAATGGTTCCTGTTGAGTGCCCAATTGCGGTCCTCGATCTGTATTGCGTTATCAATATCAATTACTAGAGAATCAGTACGCTAGCTTCACCTCGGTGGAGGAAGAGAAGCCTCTCGAGAAGCTTTTCGAATCGTTAGGAACCGACTACTTAGCTTTATTAGTGAATAAAGGAATGGTGAAAACACCAACGATCATAGAGCCTCTACAAGCACGCTGAGATTGATCTGACCCGTCTCCATCTCTCGGCATTGGCCTATATTTCAGGACCAATAGCACGATCATGAAGTCTGTCTTTGAAAAATATGGTGAGATAGAATGGCACACGTTTAATGAAAACGGTGTTCAAATCTTATTTAAGCACCGAAACAGTGCGTAGAAGGTGTTGAAACAACAATACCTATAAATCAGTGATTACCTCACACATTGTGTACACCCTTCAGGGAGTAGTGCCACCCTTCTATGGATGAACGTTTGAACAATGAGCACCCCAAACGTTCATCCAAAGAAGGGCCACATTGCTCCCGGAGAGGCGCATGCAATATGTGAGGTAATCATTGATTTGCAAGTATTGTTGTTTCAGTACCATCTACATGAGATCGAATCAATCTCAACATGCTTGTAGAGGCTCTATATGATATGGCGTTTTCACCATTCCTTGATTCACTAATAAAGCTAAGTTATCCCCAACGCTTCCAAAAGCTTCTCGAGATGCTCCTCTTCCTCAACAGAGTTGAAACAAGTGTACGAATTCCCCGGCAATTGATATTGATAACGCAATACAGACCTAGATCAAGGATTGCAATTGGGCACCCAACACGAAGGGTTGAGATAGCGCCAAAGGGAGGAGAACAGCTTACACGAGGCATAAATGTCTTCAATCATATGGGATAGCTACTCGACCGCCTCCCAAGTTCCCTTTCGCTCCTTAAACATAGTGAATGCCCGGCTTTATGTTTTGACACATATTTGTTCAACATTAATTCTGCAATTTTCAATCTCTCCATATTTTTCTGAAGAAAGAATTCAAGGTCTCGAACGTCAGAGGGGTGATGCCCTTTATCCCCAATTGGGACACAAATATCTCTCGTTGGCCAGCATTAACCTCAACCAGATTGCAAACTCTCTCAATCAAATGAAGGTCATTAGAGATTCTTTCAATAACAAGGGCCACCAAAGATTCTTTCAGTAAGCGTTTTACAAGGAGACAAGCCAATATCAAATCAACTACCACTACTACAGGCGGAGGAGGAGGAACCCATAGAGAGCCTTATAAAAGCCTATTATAGAGTGAAGACACCAATCCCATCACGGCTGAGGTCCTGACTTCTTTGGAAAATATAGGGAGATTGAGGATTCTAGAATCAATATCAACCAATTTTGTCACAAAATCGAGTGTTGCGCTTACATAGTCTTCAAGCACCAGAATGCGACTTGGGAGGCAATCAAGCAACGGTACCAAACGATCAGGGACAACCATATTTCATGCATGCTGCAATATTGATATCATACTATCGGGGACAACAATAGTCAAGGACGTACATTGCAATATTTATGCCTCCGTCTCCATCGAGGAGGAAGATAAGCCTCTCGAGAAGCTTTTGGAAGTAGTAGGGAATGACAACTTGTGGACCTAGTAAAGGAAACAATCTTCAAAATCCCAAATATCATACAGAGTGTTTACAAGCATGCTAACATTGATCCCACCCTTCGTCATATATCCACTTACCACATTGGCCCCTATTTCAGGTCAATGCCACGATCCTGACCTCTGTGCTTGAGAAATAGGGTGAGTTAGAAGGCGAAAAGTTCGATACGAACGGTGCTTCAATCCTATTCAAGAATTGAAACACTGCCAAGGGGTGCTGAAACAACAAGAAGTGAAAAGCAGTGACTTTCTTTCTTACTAACATCTAGGCCTAATCCTAAAGTAGGCAGTCTGAAGTTAGAAAAGTTTGAGTGGGAAGGGCGAAGCAAAAGAGGTGAAAGGGCTAGGGTTGGCAATCTTCAACTTGATCTTTATTAATAAGAATAGGGTTCTTTAAATATTCGAAAGACGAAAAGTGCGCAACATCCGGCTAGAACAGCGAAGGCTTTGGCTTTGTTCTTGAAATGCTAATCACAAAGATTGACTTTGCTAGCAAAACAGGCAAGGGCGAAAGAAGTAAGAAAAGAAAGAGGAAAGCCAAAGTAGACGTTTTCATTCATGATTTTCTTTTTTATGCTACTGTATTATTTTTTAAATTTTTTTTTCTTATTGATTACTGTGTCAAACAAGCTTTAAAGAAAGCAAATAAGAGGAGGTAAGGTCACATTTAAATCAAGTAGGAGGTACTTTTGCAAGAGGTAAGGTCACAAAGAAGATTTTATTCTATTACTCCGGACATTTCTTCTTGAACTCTATATGCTTTGAAGCCTTTTCAAATAGCCTTTGCTTTGGAATACATGTTTTGGTAGGCATCGACCAGATACCAATCCTGCTAAGACTAGGATTCGACTTTTGACTCACTGCTCTCCTCACCTTAACACAGGAGCTATGAAGCATGCATACTTCAAAAAGTGAGACGTACAAACCAAATATTACATTCAAACTTTACTCAATACCAAAATAAACCTAATACAAAGCACATCAGAGATGGAGAAATGGCTAATTAATAGGAAATACAATGAAGTACAAAGAGGATAGAGTTTTAGCGATTTCAAGCCATGCCTCTTCAATGAGAACTCCTTCGAACCAAAAATCTATTGGAGAAGACACAAATCATCAAGAGCCTGTGAGAATATAATTGTATACACTATATACACGACCATGCCTAATATATACACAATCATGCCTAATATATACAATTATATTCTCACGGAACCTTTCGAGAGCAAAAGACGTGAGTGAGAGATGATAAAGAGAATGACAACAAACAGAGAAATCAAAGAGAGAGAGAGAGAGAGAGAGAGAGAGAGAGAGAGGAGGAGGAGAAACGATAGAGGGGTGACTCCACCTTGGTGGTGATGGGTCCCGAGACCCCATCAAGCTATCAAAACTCCTTAAAAAAAATTTATTTGTATTGTTAATATTGTATTTAATATAATTTAATTCAATTAAAAAATTAAGGGACCTCATTAAATAAATAGGGATTCATCCATTAGACACTTATTATTTGAGAAGTTTACATCACTCTGTTTGGTTAATAATAATTTTTAAACAACTTTTGAGTTTACATCACTCTGTCTGGTTAATAATAATTTAAAAAAAACTTTTCTAAAGAAAGAATTCAAGGTCTTGAATGTCAGAGGGGTGATGCCCTTTATCCCAAACTGGGACACAAATATCTCTCATTGGGAAAGATCAACCTCAACCAGATTACAAACTCTCACAATCAAATGAAGGTTATCAGAGATTCCTTCAATAACAAGGGCCACCAAAGATTCTTTCAGTAAGCGTTTTACAAGGAGACAAGCCAATATCAAATCAACCACCACAACTACAGGCGGAGGAGGAGGAGGAACCAATAGAGAGCCTTATAGAAGCCTATTATAGAGTGAAGCACGCCAATCCCATCACCGCTGAGGTCCTGACTTCTTTGGGAAATATAGGGAAATTGAAGATTTTAGAATCAATATTAACCATTTTTGTCACAAAATCGAGTGCTGTGCTTACACAGTCTTCAAGCACCAGAATGCGACTTGGGTGGCGATCAAGCAGCGGTATTAAACGATCAGTGACAACCATATTTCATGCATGCTCCAATATTGATATCATACTATCGGGGACAACAATAGTCAACGATGTCCATTGCAATATCTATGCCTTCGTTTCCACCGAGGACGAAGATAAGCCTCTCAAGAAACTTTTGGCAGTATTAGGGAATGACAACTTGTGGACCTAGAAAAGGAAACAATCTGCAAAATCCCAAATATCATACAGAGCATTTACAAGCATGCTAACATTGGTCCCACCCTTCGTCATATCTCCGCTTACAGCATTGGCCCCTATTTCATTTCAATGCCACTATCCTGACCTCAATGTTTGAGAAATATGGTGAGTTAGAAGACGAAAAGTTTGATACGAACGGTGCTTCAATCCTATTCAAGCACCGAAACAATGCTTGGAGGTGCTGAAACGGCAAGAAGTGAGAAGCAGTGACTTTCTTTGTTACTAAAGTTTGGGCCTAATCCTAAAGTAGGCAGTCTGAAATTAGCAAAGTTAGAGTGAGAAGAGTGAAGCGAAAGATGTGAAAGGGCTAGGGTCGGCAATCTTCAACTTGATCTAATATTCATAAGAATAGGGTTCGTTAAATATTAGAAAGATGAAAAGTGTGTAACATCTGGCTAGAAGAGCGAAGGCTTTTGCTTTGTTCTTGAAATTCTAATCACAGCGATTGACTTTGCTAGCAAAACAGGCGAAGGCGAAAGATGTCAGAAAAGAAAGAGGAAAGCCAAAGTAGACATTTTTGGTGAGTGAGTATCCTACTTTTTCATTTATGATTTTCTCTTTTATGCTGCTTCTTCCCCCTCCCCCCCTTATTGATTACGGCGTCGAGCAAGCTTTAAAAAAAGCAAATTGGAGGAGGTAAGGTCACATTTAAAGCATATAGAAGGTACTTTTGCAGGAGGTAAGGTCACATAGAAGATTTTATTTTATTACTCCGGACTTTTCTTCTTGAACTCTATTTGCTTTGAAGCCTTTTCAAATAGGCGCTGCTTTGGAATACACATTTTGCTAGGCATGGACCAGATACAATTCCAGCTAAGACTAGGATTCGACTTTTAACTCACAACTCTCCTCACCTTAACACAGGAGCTTTGAAGCATGGATACTTCAAAAAGGGAGACGTACAAACCAAATATTACCTTCAAACTTTACTCAATACCAAAAGAAACCCAATACACAGGACCTCAGAGATGGAGAAACGACTAAGAGGAAATAAAATGAAGTACAAAGAGGATAGAGTTTTAGGGATTTCAAGTCATACCTCTTCAATGAGAACTCTTTCGAACCAATAATCTACTAGAGAAGACACAGATCATCAAATATAATTGTATATACTATGTACACGACCATGCCTAATATATACACAATCATGCCTAATATATACGATTATATTCTCATGGAACCTTTCGAGAGCAAAAGACGTGAGTGAGAGATGATAAAGAGAAAGACAACAAATAGAGAAATCAGAGAGAGAGAGAGAGAGAGAGGTGACTCTACCTTGGTGGTGATGGGTCCCGAGACCCTATCAAGCTATCAAAACTCCTTAAAAAAATTTTATTCGTATTGTTAATATTGTATTTGATATAATTTAATTCAATTAAAAAATTAAGGGACCTCATTAAATAAACAGGGATTCATCCATTAGACACTTACTATTTGAGAAGTTTACATCACTCTGTTTGGTTAATAATAATTTTTAAAAACAGCTTTTGAGTTTTTTTTTTTTCCTTGTGTCCGCGTCTTTAGCAAACTTTTTAAATATCTTAAGCAAAAAATTTTCTTTCTAAAATCATCTTAATCTAGATACATTTAAAAAGTAAAATAATTGTGAAACAATATTTTAAAAATTTACTAAATACAAAAATTCAATATATTTTTATTTTTTTTGTACTTATTGAGTTTTTTAAATATATTTTTCACAATTTTTTACTTTTCATGTATATCTAGATTTTATGAATCTAAATTTTTTTTTAAAAGAAAGTTCGCTAAAATATGAAAAAAAAAAAATTCAAAAGACAACAAAGCACGAAAAATTTTATAAAAAAAAACTCAAATTGCTTTTAAAAATTCAAAACTAACAGTGTGAATGTTGTTTAGTTTTTTAAAGATAAAAAATAAAAAATAATTCCTTGTAGAATTTATAGAAATTAAATTTGTGGAATGACTTTATCAACAAAAATTTCTGGAGTCTCCATATAGAAGGCTTACTAAATGAACCTTTAGTGACACTCGTTATGGAAGGAATCTCCAATGACCCTCATTTGATTGATAGGGCTTGTAATCTAGCTGAGTTGATTTTGTTCAACAAGAGATATTTGTGTCCCATTTTCGAATGAAGGCATTGCCCCTCTCACGTTCGAGACCTTGAATTCCTTTTTTGGGAAATATGGTGAAATTAAAAATTGCAAAATCAATGTTGAACAAATATGTGGCAAATTAAAAAGTCAGGCATTCATTACATTCAATGAGCGAAACGTTACTTGGGAGGCAGTCAAAGAGCGATCCCACATGATTGTAGATATACATGTCTCATGTAAGCTGCTCTCCCATTGGCACAACCCGAACGCTTCCTGTTGAGTGCCCAATTGCGGTCCTCGATCTGTATTGCTTTATCAATATCAATTACTAGAGAATCAGTACACTAGCTTCACCTTGGTGGTGGAAGAGAAGACTCTCGAGAAGCTTTTGGAATCATTAGGGACTGACAACTTAGCTTTATTAGTGAATGAAGTAATGGTGAAAACACCAACTATTATAGAGCCTCTACAAGCACACTGATATTGATCTGACCATTCTCCATCTCTCGGCATTGGCCTATATTTCATGACCAATAACGCCGAAAACAGTGTTCAAATCTTATTCAAGCACCGAAACAGTGAGTAGAAAGTGCTGAAACAATAATACCTGCAAATCGGTGATTACCTTACACATTGTGTGCACCCTTCAGGGAATGGTGCCACCCTTCTCAAGATGAACGTTTGAACAATAAGGACCCCAAACATTCATCCAAAGAAGGGCTACATTGCTTCCTAAGGGGCAGTTGCAATATGTGAGGTAATAACCGATTTGCAAGTATTGTTGTTTCAAGATCACGCATCGCTTTCGCTTTTGAATAAGATTTGAACACCGTTTTCCTCAAACGTGTGGCGTTCTATCTCACCATATTTTCCAAACACTGACTTCACGATCGTGCTATTAGTCATGAAAAACGAGCCAATGTGGTAAGCCGAGAGATAGCAAAGGGTCGAATCAATTTCAACGTGCTTGAAGAGGCTCTCTATGATAGTTGCTGTTTTAACAATTCTTTCATTCACTAATAAAGCTTAGTTGTCAGTCCCCAACGCTTCCAAAAGCTTCTCAAGATGCTCCTCTTCCTCAATTGAGTTGAAACTAGTGTACTGATTCTCTGGTAATTGATATTGATAACGCAATACAGACCCAGATCAAGGCAATTGGGCACCCAACAGGAAGCATTCGGGTAGCGCCAAAGGGAAGAGAACAGCTTACACGAGACATGGATGTCCTCAATCATATGGGATCGCTACTTGACCACCTCCTAAGTTACCTTTCGCTCTGTAAACATAGTGAATTTCCGGCTTTCTGTTTTGCCACATATTTGTTCAAGATTGATTCTGTAATTTTCAATCTCTCCATATTTCCCAAAGAAAGAATTCAAGGTCTCGAACGTCAGAGGGGTGATGTCCTTTATCCCAAACAAGGACACAAATATCTCTCATTGAGCAAGATCAAACTCAACCAGATTGCAAACTCTCTCAATCAAATGAAGATCATTAGAGATTTCATCAATAACAAGGGCCACCAAAGATTCTTTCAGTAAGCGTTTTACAAGGAGACAAGCCAATATCAAATCAACCACCACTACTACAGGCAGAGGAGGAGGAACCCATAGAGAGCCTTATAGAAGCCTATTATAGAGTGAAGCACACCAATCGCATGCTGCGCTTACATAGTCTTCAAGCACCAGAATGCGACTTGGGAGGCGATCAAGCAGCGGTACCAAATGATTGGTGACAACCATATTTCATGCATGCTACAATATTGATATCATACTATCGGGGACAACAACAGTCAAGGATGTCCATTGCAATATCTATGCCTTCGTCTCCACCGAGGAAGATAAGCCTCTCGAGAAACTTTTGGAAGTATTAGGGAATGACAACTTGCGGACCTAGAAAAGGAAACAATCTTGAAAATCCCAAATATCATACAGAGCATTTACAAGCATGCTAACATTGATCCCACCCTTCGTCATATCTCCGCTTAGTGCATTGGCCCCTATTTCATGTCAATGCCACGATCCTGACCTCAATGTTTGAGAAATATGGTGAGTTTGAAGGCTAAAAGTTTGATACGAATGGTGCTTCAATCCTATTCAAGCACCGAAACAGTGCCTGGAGGTGCTGAAACAGCAAGAAGTGAAAAGCAATGACTTTCTTTTTTACTAAAGTCTGGGCCTAATCCTAAAGTAGGCAGTCTAAAGTTAGCAAAGTTTGAGTGAGAAGAGTGAAGCGAAAGAGGTGAAAGGGCTAGGGTTGGCAATCTTCAGCTTGATCTTTATTCATAAGAATAGGGTTCATTAAATATTAGAAAGATGAAAAGTGCGTAACATCTGGCTAGAAGAGCGAAGGCTTTGGCGTTGTTCTTAAAATGCTAATCACAGCGATTGCCTTTGCTAGCAAAACAAGCGAACGCGAAAGATGTCAGAAAAAAAAAAGAAGAAAGCCAAAGTAGACGTTTTTGGTGAGTGAGTATCCTGCTCTTTCATTTATTATTTTCTCTTTTATGCTGCTTTTTTCTTTTCCCCCCCCTCCCCCATATTGATTACTGCGTCGAGCAAGTTTTAAAGAAACCACATAGGGGGAGGTAAGGTCACATTTGACGCATATAGAAGGTACTTTTGCAGGAGGTAAGGTCACATAGAAGATTTTATTTTATTACTCCAGACTTTTCTTCTTGAACTTTATTGGCTTTGAAGCCTTTTCAAATAGGTTTTGCTTTGGAATACACGGTTTGCTAAGCATGGAGCAAATACCATTTCTGCTAAGACTAGTATTTGACTTTTAACTGACAGCTCTCCTCGCCTTAACACAGGAGCTTTGAAGCATAGATACTTCAAAAAGGAAGACGTACAAACCAAATATTACATTCAAACTTTACTCAATACCAAAAGAAACGCAATACACAGGACATCAGAGATGGAGAAACGACTAATTAAGAGGAAATAAAATGAAGTACAAAGAGGATAGAGTTTTAGGGATTTCAAGTCACACCTCTTCAATGAGAACTCTTTCGAACCAATAATCTACTGGAGAAGACACAGATCATCAAGAACCTGTGCGAATATAATCGTATATACTATACACACGGCCATACCTAATATATACACAATCATGCCTAATATATACGATTATATTCTCACGGAACCATTCGAGAGAAAAAGACGAGAGTGAGAGATGATAAAGAGAAAGACAACAAACAGAGAAATCAAAGAGAGAGAGAGAGAGAGAGAGAGAGGAGGAGGAGAAACGATAGAGGGGTGACTCCACCTTGGTGGTGATAGGTCCCGAGACCCCATCAAGCTATCAAAACTCCTTAAAAAAAATTTATTTGTATTGTTAATATTGTATTTGATACAATTTAATTCAATTAAAAAATTAAGGGACCTCGTTAAATAAATAGGGATTCATCCATTAGACACTTATTATTTGAGAAGTTTACATCACTCTGTTTAGTTGACAATAATTTTCAAAAACAACTTTTGAGTTTTTTTTTCCTTTTGTGTCCGCGTCTTTAGCGAACTTTTTAAATATTTTAAGCTAAAAAAATTCTTTTCTAAATCATCTTAATCTAGATACATTTAAAAAGTAAAATATTTGTGAAACAATATTTTAAAAATTTACTAAATACAAAAATTCAATATATTTTTAATTTTTTTGTATTTATTGAGTTTTTTTAATATATTTTTCACAATTTTTTTACTTTTCATGTATATCTAGATTATATGAATCTAAAAAAAACTTTAAAAAAAAAAAAAATTGCTAAAATATGAAAAAAAATTCTAAAGACGACGAAGCATGAAAAATAAAAAACTCAAATTGCTTTTAAAAATTCAAAACTAAACAGAGTGAATGTTGATAGTTTTTTAAAAATAAAAAATTCCTTGTAGAATTTATAGAACTTAAATACGTGGAATGACTTTATCAACAAAAATTTCTGGAGTATCCTTATAGAAGGCTTACAAAATGAACCTTTAGTGACACTCGTTATGGGAGGAATCTCCAATGACCCTCATTTGATTGAGAGGGTTTGTAATCTAGCTGAGTTGATCTTGTCCAACAAGAGATATTTGTGTCCCATTTTGGGATGAAGGCATCACCCCCTCTCATGTTCGAGACCTTGAATTCTTTGTTCGGGAAATATGGAGAAACTAAAAATTGCAAAATCAATGTTGAACAAATATGTGGCAAATTAAAAAGTTGGGCATTCATTATGTTTAAGGAAAAAAGGCAACTGAGGAGGTCAAACAGCGATCCCATATGATCGAGATATCCATGTCTCATGTAAGTTGGCGCTACCCCAATGCTTCTTGTTAAGTGCCCAATTGCGGTCCTCGATCTGTATTACGTTATCAATATCAATTACTAGAGAATCAGTACACTAGATTCACCTCGGTCGAGGAAGATAAGCCTCTCGAGAAGCTTTTGGAATCGTTAGGGACCGACAACTTAGCTTTATTAGTGAATGAAGGCATGGTGAAAACACCAACTATCATAGAGCCTCTACGAGCACGCTGAGATTGATCTGACCCTTCTCCATCTCTCGCCATTGGCCTCTATTTCATGACCAATAACACGATCATGCAGTCTGTCTTTGAAAAATATAGTGAGATAGAAAGGCACACGTTTAATGAAAACGGTGTTCAAATCTTATTCAAGCACCGAAACAGTGCGTAGAAGGTGCTGAAACAACAATACTTGCAAATCGGTGATTACCTCACACATTATGTGCACCCTTCAGGGAGTAGTGCCACCGTTCTTTAGATGAACGTTTGAACAATGAGCACCCCAAACGATTGCTCCCTAAGCGGCGCATGCAATATGTGAGGTAATCACCGATTTGTAAGTATTGTTGTTTCAGTACCGTCTATGCATTGTTTCGTTGCTTGAATAAGATTTGAACACTGTTTTCATCAAACGTGTGGTGTTCTGTCTCACCATATTTTCCAAACACTGACTTAACGATCGTGCTATTAGTCATGAAATACGGGCCAATGTGGTAAGCCGAGAGATTGCGAAGGGTTGAATCAATCTCAACGTGCTTGTAGAGGCTTTCTATGATAGTTGGCGTTTTTATAATTCGTTCATTCACTAATAAAGCTAAGTAGTCAGTCCCCAACGCTTCCAAAAGCTTCTCTAGATGCTCCTCCTCCTCGACCGAGTTGAAACTAGTGTACTAATTCTCTAGTAATTGATATTGATAACACAATATAGACCCAGATCATGGATTGCAATTGGGCACCCAACAGGAAGCATTCGGGTAGCGCCAAAGGGAGGAGAACAGCTTACACGAGACATGGATGTCCTCAATCATATGGGATAGCTACTTGACTGCCTCCCAAGTTACCTTTCGCTCCTTAAACAAAGTGAATGCCAGGCTTTCTGTTTTGCCACATATTTGTTCAAGATTGATTCTGCAATTTTCAATCTCTCCATATTTTTCGAAGAAAGAATTCAAGGTCTCGAACGTCAGAGGGTGATGTCCTTTATCCCAAACTGGGACATAATTATCTCTCCTTGGGCAAGATCAACCTCCACCAAATTGCAAACTCTCTCAATCAAATGAAAGTCATCAGAGATTCCTTCAATAACAAGGGCCACCAAAGATTCTTTCAATAAGCGTTTTACAAGGAGACAAGCCGATATCAAATCAGCCACCACTACTACAGGCAGAGGAGAAGGAGGAACCCATAGAGAGCCTTGTAGAAGGCAATTATAGATTGAAGCACACCAATCCCATCACCGCTGAGGTCTTGACTTCTTTGGGAAATATAGGGAGATTGAGGATTTCAGAATCAATATCAACCAATTTTGTCACAAAATTGAGTGCTACGCTTACATTGTCTTCAAGCACAAGAATTCGACTTGAGAGGCGATCAAGCAGCGGTACCAAACGATCGGTGACATCCATATTTCATGCATGCTGCAATATTGATATCATACTATCGGGGACAACAGTAGTCAAGGATGTCCATTGCAATATCTATGCCTCCGTCTCTACCGAAGAGGAAAATAAGCCTCTCAAGAAACTTTTGGAAGTATTAAGGAATAACAACTTGTGGACCTAGTAAAGGAAACAATCTTGAAAATCCCAAATATCATATAGAGCGTTTACAAGCATGCTAACATTAATCCCATCATTCGTCATATCTTCGCTTACTGCATTGGCCCCTATTTCATGTCAATGCCATGATCCTGACCTCAGTGTTTGAGAAATACGGTGAGTTAGAAGGCGAAAAGCTTGATACAAACAGTGCTTCAATCCTATTCAAGCATCGAAACAGTGCCTGGAGGTGCTGAAACAGCAAGAAGTGAAAAGCAGTGACTTTCTTTCTTACTAAAGTTTGGGCTTAATCCTAAAGTAGGCAGTCTGAAGTTAGCAAAGTTTGAGTGAGAAGAGCGAAGTGAAAGAGGTGAAAGGGCTAGGGTTGGCAATCTTCAACTTGATCTTTATTCATAAGAATAGGGTTCATTAAATATCAAAAAGATGAAAAGTGCGTAACATCTGGCTAGAAGAGCGAAGGCTTTGGCTTTGTTCTTGAAATGCTAATCATAGCGATTGACTTTGCTAGCAAAACAAGCGAAGGCGAAAGAAGTTAGAAAAGAAAGAGGAAAGCCAAAGTAGACATTTTTGGTGAGTATCCTTCTTTTTCATTGATGATTTTCTCTCTTTTATGCCTTTTTTTTTCTTATTAATTACTGCGTCGAGCAAGCTTTAAAGAAAGCAAATAGAAGGTACTTTTATAGGAGGTAGGGTCACATTTAAAGGAAATAGGAGGTACTTTTGCAAGAGGTAAGGTCACATAGAAGATTTTATTTTATTACTCCGGACTTTCTTTCTTGAACTCTGTTTGCTTTGAAGCCTTTTCAAATAGGCTTTGCTTTGGAATGCACGTTTTGCTAGGCATAGACCAGATACCATTCCTGCTAGGACTAGGATTCGACTTTTAACTCACAACTCTCCTCGCCCTAACACTGGAGCTATGAAGCATGGATACTTCAAAAAGCGAGATGTATCCATATCAAATATTTATTTGATACCGATACTTCTTGAATACTTGCGAATACATATTGGATACTTCTTAATTAAATTTTTTTATTAATCCTGGAGTATCGAATACTTAATTTTGAAGTATCCGATACTCAAAATCACATATTACTTCTAATACTTTGTTTAGTATTTGACAAGAGGAATATAGTGAGAGTTAAAGTAATAGAATTTGTCAAATTGATGTATCTTTATTGTCTCTCTCACTTTCTTACGTTTCTTCTCTCTGCTCTTGTTCTTTTTTTGATGTTGCAATGTAACGATGATTTTTAATTTACATTTGCTTTTGCTTTTGCTTTTGCTTTTAATTTTCGATATTTTATGAATGTTTGAAGACTCTTAGCTCAATAGGAATCAGTCTTTTTATTTATTAATTTGCTTTAGGTTTTATTTTCATGCATATTACATGATTAAAATTATAAAAAAATAAAAAAAAAAATTTTACGAACGTATCCCAAGCGTACCTGTATTCTACTTTTTTAGATTTTAACATATCCGTATCCCCATATGTTAGAAATTGGGTGCCCATGTAAGTTTGATTTTTAATTCAAACTTATTTGGATAACCATTCAAGATATCTATATCTATCATATCAATAGATATGGATAGATAGATAGATATTGGTTATATATCGTTAATCTAATATATTGAATCAGATTATGGGGTTTTTACCCATAACCTTTTTTCCTAGACTCTCCTCTCTCTGACTCTCTCCCACTGTCTCCCAAAAACAACGATCAAAGCCATTTGCACTGTGGTTTGTGTGGGTGATATTCACTATTGTAATATCACCCCATTGCTGAGTTGATTGACCAGATTCAGGAAGCACGTGATTTACCCACTCGGTTCTTCGCTAAAAGGTATGATCTAAATATTTAATCCGCTGCGTTTTAATGCCTTCTGATTTACACCATATCACCGTATCCCTGCTTCCTAACACACAAGTTTTACCTCAACTCTCGTCCTAAAAGTAAGGAGAAAAACAATAAAAACAAATAAGCATTGTTGCGTCTTCGTCTTCCGTCTGATAGTACAATAGGAGAAACAGAACAACTAGTATAGGAACTCAAAGCTAGCTCCTAGGATAGAATAGAATAGAAAGGATATTTGCATAGGTAAACCAGGGAGCAGGTTTGATGAAGAAAAATCAGCCACAATGGGGGATGTTGTAGATGGGTGGTGCACGTTACCTAGGTCATTTGTTTAGGTAAGATAACAAGTAAATAAATAAAAGTACTATTTATTTGTTCAATATTTGTCTTGCTATGATAGATATTTAGATTTCCTAGTCTTTTCATAAATGTGCAGACATATAGAATTGTTTTGGTTTACTAATTTTCTTTACAGTTGACTCGAAGATGTATATGTGTAGGATAGGGCATTCTTTGGGGATAATATTATAATAATACTTAAACCCCTCAACAGAAATTCTATGATACACACTCTTCTAAAAGTGTGTACTATATACACCATGTTACAATTATGGTCCAATTGTAGAGGGCCTCTAAAGTGCTAGAGTAATCCTCCATTATATTATGGGTTTATTTGGGAAGTAGATTGACTTTTTGGCTTCTTGGCTATTTTAGCCTAGGGCTAAAAAGCTTCATTTGGGAAGGGCTTTTTGGATTTTTTGACTTTTTGTAAGAGAAAAAATGTAATGATTATGAGTAAGATGTGATATTTTGTCTTATTGAGCTAAAATGCTTATTTTATCTTTTTATGACTAAAATAGCTCCAAACCCACCCAACCCATTCTTCCCAAACGAAGCTTGTGTTGCTCCACTGACAAATTTGCACCTCTCTTTATGAAATTGGTGCTCTTCTTTATGTTTTTAAATATAAGAAGAGAAGGAGGATTTGCAAAATTTAATCTACGTATCAAACTCAACAATTTATTTTAATAGTTTATTCATGTTCTTCAAATTTAAATCTCATTTTGGTTGTTTATAAAGCTAAGAAAAATAAATAAAGTTGAAATATTGAGCTTTATGTGATCTATCCTAACTTATGTTTGTTTAGCAGTGAATTATCCAAAATTTAACTATGTCCAATCATAGAATGTCCAGTACAGATTCGTTTAGGAAATGAGTTGACTTTTCAACTTTTTTAACCTGAAGTTAAAAAGTCTTGTTTAGGAAGAATTTTTTGGCTTTGTTGACTTTTTGTAAAAAAAAACAATGTAATAATTACGAGTTAGATGTGATGTTTTGACTTATTGGACTAAAAAACTTATTTTGTCTTTTTGTGACTAAAATAGCTCCAACCCTTCTTCCCAAACGAATCCATAGATATTTTTCTATATATTTGTTAATGTTCTCATAAAATATTATTGATATTCTATTGTGAAGTCTAAAAAAATTAAACAAATAAAATAGAACACCCACCAATGCCTTGCTATCAAGGTTTTGAAAAATGGTTGCAGTTGTCATAACAGTTGCGGGGTGTGCTATTTTAGAATCACATTTTGAAAACTTACCAATACGTATATTTTTATTTTTTTTTCAGAATCACATTTATTGGGGTTAAATAAATTTTGATCAATTTTTGTTACTTTTTAAGTATGATTCAATATATTTCATATTTTCAAATCACTATAAAAGGAGTTTTTTACATTTTATTTCAATAGTTAATGATTTTAAGAATAATTGATTTTAAATGTTTACAAATTATTTTTTACCAATACCTGAACTAACTGATTAAAAAATATTCACACTTATTAAATGAAAGGATTATAAAATAAAAATTGTGCCATAAATTAAAAAAAAAAAGTAAAGAAAAAAAATTCATATAAGATTTTTTCTTTGGGTTTGGATCATTTGAGTATTTATTTATTTATTTATTGTAAGCTTTTGTTTTGTTTGTTTGTTTGTTTTTTTTTTTTTTTTTTTTTTTTTTTTGGTTGAAAAGGAAGCTATTTAGAATATTGTAAAAAAATGTAATGGTATCTAACGGAGTATTATGGCCGTTACGGTACCGTTACAGCCGCTAAACGTGAATTTCTGTCACACTGCTAAAACCTTGCCTGCTATCAATTTTGCTATCAATTAAAAACAACCAAATAAATTAGCACACATATCAATACCCTACTATCACTTAAAAGCAAGCAAATACAAACAAATAAATTAATTGGCACACCCGCTATCAATTAAAAGCAAGCATATACATTAGCACACCCACCAGTGCCACTATTAGGGGGAGGGAGTTATACCTTTACTTGTACATAAGTATGATGAAATTAAGGACATGCAACAAAAGAAAACAGAACATGAACATAGGAGTTAGTAAATAAGACAATGCTTAAGAAAATTTAAGATTATGAAGAGAAAGGGAAGAGTATATATACGACAAATATCATTTTGCACATATCCTTTCATATTAACAAACTGCATTACTAATAAAGGAGGTGAAACTTGTTATACATTTGTTCAAAGTATCAATATTCATTACCTGAAAACTAAAATGAACATACCAAATCCAACCCTTCAACCAATTAAAAATAAATAAATAAAAAGAGATACTAAAAACAACTACGACAATAATTACAATCAAATATTAGAGGCCGTGTTATGGATAATTCTGCAAAACCACATCGTTTTATTTCACCAAATAATTTCCCTCCATTTTTTCCCTTCCCCCCTTTCTTTTCCCCTGATTTTCCATAGCTATTGTTGCACATCTGGTATCTCTCTTTGGCTTAGCTCACTACATGGAGCATTGCCGGAATGGCCAATTGACATCGTTTCCCTTCTCAAGCCTTCCCATTGGCCTCTTAATCTCTCTTACCTCCGACCTTTCAACATCCCTGGGCATTGAACCACCACCACTTCTCTCCCATCATCTTTTTTGTTTTTCAGGTATACCTATGGTAGAGTAACAGCTTTCAAATTTTTTTTTTTTTTTTGGTATGAATCTAAACATCATTTTGTTTCTCTTTCCCAATGAACCTCTGCAAATCCTACATCGCTAGAAACCCTCCAACTGCAACTCCATCTCTATGCACTTCCTACCTCAGCCAAACCCCCCCTCCTAAAAATAATAATAAATAAATAAAACTGCAACTTATGCCCTCACCTGCAACCCTCTCCCTTTGCAATTCCTCCCTAACCCGAAGCCAACAACTACGACTCCTCCGTCTGCAACTATAGATGAAAGTGGGCATATTCTTTGGGTGATTTTATGTATGTATTTCAAATAAATTGATTCAAAGATTATGTTTGTTCCTTCAAGCCTAGACCATTAAGTGAAATCATTTGTAACAAAATCATCAAAACTTCATGAGATTTGAGGTATGTACACATATAATGCTGTTGGTATCCCTCATTGTTGGTTCTTTATTTTGTTTCATTGTTTCTCTGTTCTTGATCTTTGGTTGTTGGCTCTTGCTTGGGTTGATTTCTTTTTCTTTTTTTTGTCTTTTTCAGGTGGTTGTTTGGTGGGTGTATCTAAGCCTGTGTTTTGTGTGGCTTCGTGTGCTGGTCTTTTTATCTCTAGTGTGCTCTCTACACGTGGCACCAGATATCGAAAAATGACTAATTAAGAGGAAATAAAATGAAGTACAAAGATTTCAAGCCATACCTCTTCAATGGGAACTCTTTCGAACCAATAAGCTACTGGAGAAGACAAAGATCTTCACGAACCCTTCGAGAGCAAGAGACGCGAGTGAGAGATGATAAAGAGCAAGAAAACGGACAGAGAAATCCGAGAGAGAGGAAGAAACGATAGATTCGGAGCTAAGAGGACAAAATTTTAGGATTTTTAGAGCCATACGCATACCTCTTCAATCCTTGCACCGCCTGCGACTCCGATCTCCACAAACGGAAGCAGAGAAGTGAGGGGGGGTTTGTAAACGAGAGAGACATGCTCTGGTTCTGGGTCTATGGGCCGAGGAGTCGTTGATGAACAAACAAAGGAGTGTCAGGTGTAGGTGTGATCAGAGAAGCAGGTTTAGGTCGCAGTAGGTCAGTAGAGCTAAGAGTAGGTCAATAAAGCTTTATTGAATTTGTCCATTAGGCACAGTTCTTAAACAGAAGAATGGTGAGAAACAGGAAGGAAGTGATTCAAATTCAATAATATAGAACAACAAGGACAAAAATCACTAATTTTAGAGTTCTAAAAAGATGACTAATGACATGGTATTCAATAAAAAAAAAAAAAATACAACACTAAGACCAAAACATCAAATCATTTATGGTGAGACCCACTACCACATCATTAGTGATAGCACTAATTAATGCTCTCACTCATTTTTCAATATAGAATTGGAAGTCATGTAGGTAGGATCCTCACTCTTGTATCCATTATTCAAATAATCAGAATTTTGATGACTATAAAAAGAAAGTTCACTCAGAAAAAAACATTCTTTCATAATCTCAAAAATCTTATTTTTAATATCAAAATATATGAAATAACTGTCCTCATTCCTATTCCTAACTAAAAAAATGTCAAAGTGGTTCATATCGAATAAAAATTTTAATCAAATTTAGTCAAATTTAATAAAAGTTCAACTAAATAATGGAGATAACCCACAGTTCCAATCATTCTGAATTTTTGTTTTAAAATCATTTTGCTAGTAAAAGTAAGGCCGTTAAAATATATGATCATTAAAAAATATGATGATTAAAATTTGGTTGCTAAAAAAATATAATCATTATATTTGAAAATTAACAAAAATAAAAGAAATAATATTTTAAATAAATATGGTTAAACTAAATATTGTTGTTGAAATGTGTACTAAGCATTTCCAATGGGAGCTACTATATCAGTTGCCAAAGCTAAAAAATGACAGGAATGGCAAAGAGTTGTCTCCAACGGTCTGCTATTTCACTTGCCAAAGATGGCAGATACCATATGTGTTCTCAAATTTGGCAAATGAAATAGCAGATGCCAAGCTTGCCAGATCAGCAAAAATCAACACGAATTTGGCACCAAATTCGGTTGAAAACAACAGAATTAATCCAGTAGGGAACCCATACCAGATTAAGAAAAAAAATTGATCGGAGGTGAACAAAAATTGAAGATCCAGTTTTAAATTGAATTAAACAACATACCATATTGAATTAAATTGAATCAATTGAATTAAATTGAACAAAAATTGAATTAAACAACACGAATTTGGATGAACAAAAATTGATCAAAAAAAATAATTAAGAAAATTTGAAAAAAAAAAACATACCAGATTTAAATATGTAGTGAAGATTCAGTTTGAATCGATTGGCAACTTTGAGTTTCAAAAATCACGATCACCTAAGATCCACATCAACAACCAGAAAAAAAACAAAAAAAAAAACAAAACAAAAATCAACACAATAAATGTGAGAGGGAGACAAATCAAAACATATATATATATATATATATGAGTATGTATATAGATAGAGATCGTACCAGAGACACAGAGTTTGAAGATCGGAGGTGAACATTGAGAGGGAGACAGAGTAAGAGAGAGGGGGTTCCGATCATGGAGGAGAAGGGGGAGTGGTTTGAGAAAAGGGAGGCAGAGTGAGAGATTGAAAGAGAGAGTGAGAGATGGGTTTCGACCATAGAGGAGAAGGGAGAGTTGCTTATGCTCTGTTTGGTTTGTGCTCTGTTTGGTTTCGGCCATGGAGGAGAAGACATAGTGAGAATGAGAGGGAGAGGAAGAGCCATGGAGGAGAATGAGAGTGAGAAGAGAGTGGATCATTCTAGATGTATGGCTTTGTTTGGTTTGTTTAATGGGAGACAGAGTGAAAAGAGCCATGTATGGCACTGTTTGGATCATTCTAGAGTGGATCATTTTAGCTCTGTTTGGATCATTCTAGAGTGGATCATTCTAGTGTAATAAAGAGCCGTTGGGCTCTGTTTGGTTTGTTTAACACAGAAAAAAAAAATTTAATTATTTTTTACAACAGCTCTTTCAAAATTAAAATTAATTTTTTTTTTTCCCAATTTTTCATTTTTTTTAATTTTTTATATTTGTCTAGTTAGGAATAATATAAATATATAATTTTTTTAACAAACAGGTAAAAAAATGTCGCAAAACACAAAAAATAAACAAAAATAAAATTACAAAAAAACATATATCCAAACAACACTTACAAATTTGGAGGGAAAGTTGATTGAGATTTGCTAAAATAGCAAATGACCATTGGAGCACCATTGCTATAATTTGGCAAAATAATACTATTCATTGCCAAATTATAGCAATGGCAATAGCTTATGGTTGGAGATGCTCTGGTTAGCTTTTTTTTTTTTTTTTTAAATTGAATTTTAACTAACTAGTTTACCTAGTGTCACGGTTTTTTGTTTTTCCAAGCCAACCGTGCAGCCTTAGATGCTTGACACCCGTCTGGTTTGCACCTAAGTAAGCCTTCTTGGAAGAGAGCTAGTAGAGATTCACACCTACTTGAATATTTCTAGAAAGACAAAACTATTCTAGAGAGATAGCTCTTGGAGAATTCTTGCTTTTTGTATTACTTTGGATGGTTTGGGCAAATGAGGCTCTCCTCTTTTTATAGGCTACAAAGAATATTCTACAACTACAATGATGGAGAGTGTTCTAGACACTTCCTCCAACTCCATCTGATAAATTATTCTAAAATCATTAAAAAAATATACATGTCTAGAAGGATGTACAAATATCTACAACTATGTACAATTCTTTACAAAACTCTAGGGAGTTTTAGAAGCTTTCAGCAATCTCCACAATCTCCCAAGGGCTTTCTAGTGAGGGATAGCATCAAAATTTGTCAGCCTGTGACACTAGGCATTACTGGAGATGCTCTAAGCTCATTAGTTCAGAAATTAGGAAAGTTAGCAAGTCAGTATTTTTTTTTTTTTTTTTCGCTAATGGGTTTTAGTGTTCGGACATGGCCCCATGGGTACTGATGGCATCGAATTTAACCAGAGTCTATTTAGATAATTCGAACAATTTATATTATAAAATTTATCAATCATATCATCTATATAAAAAAATGAGTTTAATCAGACTTGCACAACTCCATGATTAGGTCCTAATTATTTTTTAAAAAATATCAAAAACATCTTGGCTAACTGTTTATTTTATTTAAACTTAAACGTGATCTTATTATAAGGTTATAAATGTCCAATTAACCTAATATTTTTCATGGATGACATACTTGACGAACCATACAAATAACTACGGGACACAGTAATGACGAAAAAAAACTTTAATTAATGTATTTGGGCCCCAATTAAGTTTGAATAATTATAATAAAATCCATAGAGTTTCCCTATCTATTTAGTTTAAAACTTCGTTGCATGATTATTTTGCTCTTTCGATCACCTCAATTTACCCTGAGATTTGAGAGATGGACTCCTCAAGTTGGTTTGAAAATGTTCATATGTCAATGCACTATTATTTAATAACTAGGAGACATTCTGGTAGATTATTAGAATTTTTGATGCATAGTTTCTCTCATTATGTGTGCGCACCGGCCCGATCCAATTTGAAATTATGAACTCTTCGTGCCAAGTAATTATAAATTTTGTACTTACGTATATTTTATTTATTTTAGTTATTCATTCAAATTTTGTGAAATTCTAGTACAAAAAATATCTTACATTTGTATCCAAACTATACATTATTGAACTAGGGTTTGGGAGGGAAGCCCAAAACCCTTAAATGTGGTATTTTCAATATAATTTTGTGTCCACAAGGAGGTCAAACCAGCCAGCCATGCTCCTCCCCTTTTTGTCCTTCGTTTCCTCCTTAGATGGGCACAAAACTGACACTTTCTTTAAGTACCTTACACCATTCACCAAAATAGAATGTCTTGCAATAATTGTTGGGCTAAACCTAACATAAGGCACAGATGCTAGCTTGAGGGCTTAGTCTCGTGCTAGTTTTGCATTGAATTTGAAGCCTGGGTTGATGGTGTAGTTCTTTTTTTTCCTTTTTCTTATCCTATAATTAACTAATGTTCTGTATTTTGGTGTGGTTCTCAAACTCTTTCATCCATATATCTTAATGCTTATAACTTTATTCTCAAAAACATAATAATAATAATAACTGAGGTTATATATGTATAATGTTATTTTGTTTGAAATGTATGTAGATTAAATCCCATTTTCAAGTTTTGATTAGAACCATTGAATCAAAGTTAGAGGTTAATTAATGGTTCCCCCCCCCCCCCCCCCCGGTGATAGCGTTAATATGTTAGTATAGTTAGATTACAACTGAAATGTCGTCGTTGCTCTATCAACTCGAACATTTAACCTCCCACTAACTACACTCTAAGGTGTAACTATTTGTCCATTGGGCCACTCCCCAATGTCTAATTAATGGGGGGTTTGAGGCATCATCTTTTTGATATTATGAGATAAGTTAGACGTCATGTGATTTTGAATTAAATTGTCACCATTAGTTTTTCATCTAAACTACTAGAAGGCGTACACACACTCCATTTTTGGGTTTGACTTTTTTTTTTTAAAATAAAGTAAAATTAGTACAGCAAAAGACAATTTTACCCTCATTTTCTTCAAACTTAAAATTAGATTAATATGTTAATTTTAAAATATAATTAAAAATTGATTTGAAGTATAATTAAATAAAAATATAAAATAAATAATAATTAAGAATTGATCTAAAATATAATTAAATTAAAAAGTTAGAAAATACAATAAATAATAAATATTTAGAATTAATTGTGATCTAAAATATAATTAAATTAAAATAAAAATAAAAAGTTGAAAATTATAATAAATAATTAAGAATTTATAATTAATTGTGATATAATTAAATTAATGATAGACATTATAAATTAATGTTAGACATCATATGTCAATGCAGTGTTATTTAATAATTAGGAGACATTGTGGTAGATTAGAATTTTTGGTGCATAGTTTCTCTCATTATGCGTGCATACCAGCCCGATCCAATTTGAAATTATGAACTCTTCGTGCCAAGTAATTATAAATTTTGTACTTATGCATATTTTATTTATTTTAGTTATTCATTCAAATTTTGTGAAATTCTAGTACAAAAAATATCTTACATTTGTATCCAAACTATACATTATTGAACTAGGGTTTGGGAGGGAAGCCCAAAATCCTTAAATGTGGTATTTTCAATATAAATTGGTGTCCACAAGGGAGGTCAAACCAGCCAGCCATGCTCCTCCCCCTTTTTGTCCTTCGTTTCCTCTTAGATGGGCACAAAACTGACACTTTCTTTAAGTACCTTACACCATTCACCAAAATAGAATGTCTTGCAATAATTGTTGTATTTCCTTTTTTCTTTTTTCTTATCCTATAATTAACTAATGTTCTGTATTTTGGTGTAGTTCTCAAACTCTTTCATCCATATATCTTAATGCTTATAACTTTATTCTCAAAAACATAATAATAATAATAATAATAATAATAATAATAATAATAATAACTGAGGTTATATATGTATAATGTTATTTTGTTTGAAATGTGTGGCTTAGATTAAATCTCACTTTAAAGACTTGATTAGAACCATCGGATCAAAGTTAAAGGTTAATTAATGGGTTTTTTTTTTTTTTTTTTTTTTGATAGCGTTAGTATGTTAGTATAGTTAAATTACAACTAAAGGGCCACCGTTGCTCTATCAACTCAAACCTTTTACCTCCCACTCACTATACCCTACGGTGTAGCTATTAGACCATTGGGCCACACCCCAATGTCTAATTAACGCGCGCGCGCGCGCGCCGGGGGGGGAGGGTGGGAGCATCATCTCTTTGATATTATGAGATAAGTTAGATCCCGTGTGATTTTGAATTAAATTGTCACCATTAATTTTTCCATCTAAACTATTAGAAGGCGTACCACACACACTATTTTTGGGTTTGATTTTTTAAAAAAAATTAAAATACGGCAAAAGACAATTTTACACTCATTTTCTTCAAACTTAAAATTAGATTAATATGTTAATTAAAATATAATTAAAAATTGATTTGAAGTATAATTAAATAAAAATATAAAATAAATAATAATTAAGAATTGATCTAAAATATAATTAATTAAAAAGTTAGAAAATACAATAAATAATTAAATATTTAGAATTAATTGTGATCTAAAATAAAATAAAATTAAAATTAAAATAAATAGTTGAAAATTATAATAAATAATAAAGAATTTATAATTAATTGTGATTTAATTAAATTAATGTTAGGCATTATAAATTATGTGTATGAAAAAGGAGAGAAATAAAATAATAAAAAAATGTATAAAATTTGAAGGTATTACAGTCATTTCACATTTAAAATTAATAATATTAACGATTGTATTTTATTTCAAAATTACATGAGACTTTTCAATTATATTTGAACTATAAAAAGATAAAATACTTTGTCCTCAAACAACAATGAGTAAAATAAACTTTGCCCCAATTATTTGAAGTAAGTGGACCAAATACGTATTAGTTCAGACCAAACAGAAAAGGAAAAAGGCACATAAACTTCACAGCACTTTCAGTCCTGTAACAAGGCCTCTTTTGTATTTGGAGCAAAGCTTCATTGCATTTCTGTGTTATGACTTATACGTAAAAATAATTTAAATAAAAAAAATTAATTATTAAGAAATTAGAAGATAATATTTTCAATTTTTACTTTTCAACTTCGGAAATTGATTATTTTAATTGATTTTTTGACCTTTTATGAAAAGACATAAAAAATTAAAAAGAAAAATAATATGACACTTATAATGACTTTTTAATTTTTTTTGACTATCATAAACAACCATTGGTTGGAAGTTTTTTCTTTTTATTTTTTTTTTAAGATTATAGTATAATGCCCATAGCCCATAGCCCAACTATGGCATCACAGCAAAAGTTCAACACAAATCAAAGGTGAAAGGGATAGGGGACTTCCTCTATCCAACATGTCATTTTGAGGGCGTTTAGGATGATATAAATAAATATATTTTTTGTTTTTTATAAAAAAAATATGCAAAAAAATAGAGAGGTAATATAATTCAAAAAAGATAAAAAGATTAAAAAAAAAATGCTCATATAAAGGGTGCCAAATAGTGCCAATTGAAAAATCGTAAATGAACTCTTCACGATAACTAGGTTGAGTAAAAATAAATAAATTACAAATTAGTTTCAATCCAGATTAAATTGTATAGTTTGATTTAATTTTCTTAATATACTATTCGGTCATGATTCTTAAAATAGGCTAACTGTATTTTATGATTTGATTTGTAATTTTATAGTTATGGAACTAAATCAGACCAATTAAATATGTATATATAAAATTGGTTACATATTATAAATACTTAAATATCTTTATTAATATATATATATATAAGTTGTAACATTTTACTCTTGCAAAATCAAACATCAAACCATGTTGTAGCTTTGTTTCAACATACTAAAATTGTAAAAATTATCAAATTTAAATAGAAATTTGCTAGCAACATAGTGGACACTAGTTGCCCTTTCCAAGCCACTAAAGGATACAGTCTATGAGAGACAAATACGAGCAAGGCATGCGAGTAGCTTCTGACCTAGTCGAAAAATCTTCCAAACAAATCAGACATTGATCCATACAACCTGAAACTTGATCCATTTTCGCCGTATCAAACCCCCCCAAAAATCATCAAAACTTGATCCTTCAAGCCTAGACCATTAAGTGAAATCATTTGTAACAAAATCATCAAAACTTCATGAGATTTGAGGTATGTACACATATAATGCTGTTGGTATCCCTCATTGTTGGTTCTTTATTTTGTTTCATTGTTTCTCTGTTCTTGATCTTTGGTTGTTGGCTCTTGCTTGGGTTGATTTCTTTTTCTTTTTTTCGTCTTTTTCAGGTCGTTGTTTGGTGGGTGTATCTAAGCCTGTGTTTTGTGTGGCTTCGTGTGCTGGTCTTTTTATCTCTAGTGTGCTCTCTACACGTGGCACCAGATATCGAAAAATGACTAATTAAGAGGAAATAAAATGAAGTACAAAGATTTCAAGCCATACCTCTTCAATGGGAACTCTTTCGAACCAATAAGCTACTGGAGAAGACAAAGATCTGCACGAACCCTTCGAGAGCAAGAGACGCGAGTGAGAGATGATAAAGAGCAAGAAAACGGACAGAGAAATCCGAGAGAGAGGAAGAAACGATAGATTCGGAGCTAAGAGGACAAAATTTTAGGATTTTTAGAGCCATACGCATACCTCTTCAATCCTTGCACCGCCTGCGACTCCGATCTCCACAAACGGAAGCAGAGAAGTGAGGGGGGGTTTGTAAACGAGAGAGACATGCTCTGGTTCTGGGTCTATGGGCCGAGGACTCGTTGATGAACAAACAAAGGAGTGTCAGGTGTAGGTGTGATCAGAGAAGCAGGTTTAGGTCGCAGTAGGTCAGTAGAGCTAAGAGTAGGTCAATAAAGCTTTATTGAATTTGTCCATTAGGCACAGTTCTTAAACAGAAGAATGGT
Source organism: Camellia lanceoleosa (assembly GCA_025200525.1). NCBI lineage: Eukaryota > Viridiplantae > Streptophyta > Magnoliopsida > Ericales > Theaceae > Camellia > Camellia lanceoleosa. The sequence goes on along the minus strand of CM045771.1, from coordinate 32,358,686 downwards.
GAGAAACAGGAAGGAAGTGATTCAAATTCAATAATATAGAATTGGAAGTCATGTAGGTAGGATCCTCACTCTTGTATCCATTATTCAAATAATCAGAATTTTGATGACTATAAAAAGAAAGTTCACTGAGAAAAAAACATTCTTTCATAATCTCAAAAATCTTATTTTTAATATCAAAATATATGAAATAACTGTCCTCATTCCTATTCCTAACTAAAAAAATGTCGAAGTGGTTCATATCGAATAAAAATTTTAATCAAATTTAGTCAAATTTAATAAAAGTTCAACTAAATAATGGAGATAGCCCACAGTTCCGATCATTCTGAATTTTTGTTTTAAAATCATTTTGCTAGTAAAAATAAGGCCGTTAAAATATATGATCATTAAAAAATATGATGATTAAAATTTGGTTGCTAAAAAAATATAATCATTATATTTGAAAATTAACAAAAATAAAAGAAATAATATTTTAAATAAATATGGTTAAGCTAAATATTGTTGTTGAAATGTGTACTAAGCATTTCCAATGGGAGTCTATATCATTGCCAAAGCTAAAAAATGCCAGGAATGGCAAAGAGTTGTCTCCAACGGTCTGCTATTTCACTTGCCAAAGATGGCAGATACCATATGTGTTCTCAAATTTGGCAAATGAAATAGCAGATGCTTTTGCCAGATCGTAAAAATCAACACTAATTTGGCACCAAATTTGGTTGAAAACAACATAATTAATCCAAAGAGGGAACCCATACGATTAAGAAAAAAATTGATCGGTGAACAAAAATTGAAGATCCAGTTTTAAATTGAATTAAACAACATACCAGATTGAATTAAATTGAACAAAAATTGAATTAAACAACACGAATTTGGATGAACAAAAATTGATCAAAAAAAATAATTAAGAAAATTTGAAAAAAAAACATACCGATTTAAATATGTAGTGAAGATTCGGTTTGAATTGATCGGCACTTTTGAGTTTCAAAAATCACGATCACCTAAGATCCACATCAACAACCGTAAAAAAAAAAAAAAACAAAACAAAAATCAACACATTAAAGGTGAGAGGAGACAAATCAAAACATATATATATATATATATATGAGTATATAGATAGAGATCGTGCTGTGAGACACAGAGTTTGAAGATCGGAGGTGAACGTTGAGAGGAGACAGAGTAAAACTTGAGAGAGGATTAGATCATGGAGGAGAAGAGGGAGTGGTTTGAGAAGAGGGAGACAGTGAGAGACGAAAGAGAGAGTGAGAGAGGGTTTCACCATGGAGGAGAATGGAGAGTTGCTTATGCTCTTTTGGTTTGTGCTCTGTTTGGTTTCGCCATGGAGGAGAAGCCATAGTGAGAATGGGAGGGAAAGGAAGGGCCGTGGGGGAGAATGAGGGTGGGAAAGGAGGGGTTCATACTAGTGGAATGGCTTGGTTTGGTTTGTTTAATGGGAGACAGAGTGAAAAGAGCCATGTATGGCACTGTTTGGATCATTCTAGAGTGGATCATTCTAGCTCTGTTTGGATCATTCTAGAGTGGATCATTCTAGTGTAATAAAGAGCCGTTGGGCTCTGTTTGGTTTGTTTAACACAGAAAAAAAAATTTTAATTATTTTTTACAACAGCTCTTTCAAAATTAAAATTAAAATTTTTTTTCCCAATTTTTCATTTTTTTTAATTTTTTATATTTGTCTAGTTAGGAATAATATAAATATATAATTTTTTTAACAAACAGGTAAAAAAATGTCGCAAAACACAAAAAATAAACAAAAATAAAATTACAAAAAAACATATATCCAAACAACACTTACAAATTTGGAGAGAAAGTTGGTTGAGATTTGCAAAAATAGCAAATGATCATTGGAGCATCATTGCTATAATTTGGCAAAATAACACTATTCATTGCCAAATTATAGCAATGGCAATAGCTTATGGTTGGAGATGCTCTAGTTAGCTTTTTTTTTTTTTTTTTAAATTGAATTTTAACTAACTATTTTACCTAGTGTCACGGTTTTTTGTTTTTCCAAGCCAACTGCAAAAATTTTAGATGCTTGACACCCATATGGTTTGCACCTAAGTAAGCCTTCTTGGAAGAGAGCTAGTAGAGATTCACACCTACTTGAATATTTCTAGAAAGACAAAACTATTCTAGAGAGATAGCTCTTGGAGAATTCTTGCTTTTTGTATTACTTTGGATGGTTTGGGCAAATGAGGCTCTCCTCTTTTTATAGGCTACAAAGAATATTCTACAACTACAATGATGGAGAGTGTTCTAGACACTTCCTCCAACTCCATCTGATAAATTATTCTAAAATCATTAAAAAAATATACATGTCTAGAAGGATGTACAAATATCTACAACTATGTACAATTCTTTACAAAACTCTAGGGAGTTTTAGAAGCTTTCAGCAATCTCCACAATCTCCCAAGGGCTTTCTAGTGAGGGATAGCATCAAAATTTGACAACCTGTGACACTAGCCATTACTGGAGATGCTCTAAGCTCATTAGTTCAGAAATTAGGAAAGTTAGCAAGTCAGTATTTTTTTTTTTTTTTTTTTCGCTAATGGGTTTTAGTGTTCGGACATGGGTACTGATGGCATCGAATTTAACCAGAGTCTATTTAGATAATTCGAACAATTTATATTATAAAATTTATCAATCATATCATCTATATAAAAAAATGAGTTTAATCAGACTTGCACAACTCCATGATTAGGTCCTAATTATTTTTTAAAAAATATCAAAAACATCCTGGCTAACTGTTTATTTTATTTAAACTTAAACGTGATCTTATTATAAGGTTATAAATGTCCAATTAACCTAATATTTTTCATGGATGACATACTTGACGAACCATACAAATAACTACGGGACACAGTAATGACGAAAAAAAACTTTAATTAATGTATTTGGGCCCCAATTAAGTTTGAATAATTATAATAAAATCCTTAGAGTTTCCCTATCTATTTAGTTTAAAACTTCGTTGCATGATTATTTTGCTCTTTCGATCACCTTAATTTACCCTGAGATTTGAGAGATGGACTCCTCAAGTTGGTTTGAAAATGTTCATATGTCAATGCACTGTTATTTAATAACTAGGAGACATTCTGGTAGATTAGAATTTTTGATGCATAGTTTCTCTCATTATGTGTGCGCACCGGCCCGATCCAATTTGAAATTATGAACTCTTCGTGCCAAGTAATTATAAATTTTGTACTTACGTATATTTTATTTATTTTAGTTATTCATTCAAATTTTGTGAAATTCTAGTACAAAAAATATCTTACATTTGTATCCAAACTATACATTATTGAACTAGGGTTTGGGAGGGAAGCCCAAAACCCTTAAATGTGGTATTTTCAATATAATTTTGTGTCCACAAGGAGGTCAAACCCGCCAGCCATGCTCCTCCCCTTTTTGTCCTTCGTTTCCTCCTTAGATGGGCACAAAACTGACACTTTCTTTAAGTACCTTACACCATTCACCAAAATAGAATGTCTTGCAATAATTGTTGTGCTAAACCTAACATAAGGCACAGATGCTAGCTTGAGGGCTTAGTCTCGTGCTAGTTTTGCATTGAATTTGAAGCTTGGGTTGATGGTGTAGTTCTTTTTTTCCTTTTTCTTATCCTATAATTAACTAATGTTCTGTATTTTGGTGCGGTTCTCAAACTCTTTCATCCATATATCTTAATGCTTATAACTTTATTCTCAAAAACATAATAATAATAATAACTGAGGTTATATATGTATAATGTTATTTTGTTTGAAATGTATGAGATTAAATCTCACTTTCAAGATTTGATTAGAACCATTGAATCAAAGTTAGAGGTTAATTAATGGTTCCCCCCCTCCCCCCTGTGATAGCGTTAATATGTTAGTATAGTTAGATTACAACTGAAATGTCATCGTTGCTCTATCAACTCGAACATTTAACCTCCCACTAACTACACTCTAAGGTGTAACTATTTGTCCATTGGGCCACTCCCCAATGGCTAATTAATGGGGGGTTTGAGGCATCATCTTTTTGATATTATGAGATAAGTTAGACCTCATGTGATTTTGAATTATATTGTCACCATTAGTTTTTCATCTAAACTACTAGAAGGCGTACACACACTCCATTTTTGGGTTTGACTTTTTTTTTTAAAATAAAGTAAAATTAATACAGCAAAAGACAATTTTACCCTCATTTTCTTCAAACTTAAAATTAGATTAAAATGTTAATTTTAAAATATGATTAAAAATTGATTTGAAGTATAATTAAATAAAAATATAAAATAAATAATAATTAAGAATTGATCTAAAATATAATTAAATTAAAAAGTTAGAAAATACAATAAATAATTAAATATTTAGAATTAATTGTGATCTAAAATATAATTAAATTAAAATAAAAATAAAAAGTTGAAAATTATAATAAATAATTAAGAATTTATAATTAATTGTGATATAATTAAATTAATGATAGACATTATAAATTAATGTTAGGCATCATATGTCAATGCAGTATTATTTAATAATTAGGAGACATTGTGGTAGATTAGAATTTTTGGTGCATAGTTTCTCTCATATTATATGCACACCAGCCCGATTCAATTTGAAATTATGAACTCTTCGCAAGTAATTATAAATTTTGTCCTTATGCATATTTTATTTATTTTAGTTATTCATTCAAATTTTGTGAAATTCTAGTACAAAAAATATCTTACATTTGTATCCAAACTATACATTATTGAACTAGGGTTTGGGAGGGAAGCCCAAAATCCTTAAATGTGGTATTTTCAATATAAATTGGTGTCCACAAGGGAGGTCAAACCAGCCAGCCATGCTCCTCCCCCTTTTTGTCCTTCGTTTCCTCTTAGATGGGCACAAAACTGACACTTTCTTTAAGTACCTTACACCATTCACCAAAATAGAATGTCTTGCAATAATTGTTGTATTTCCTTTTTTCTTTTTTCTTATCCTATAATTAACTAATGTTCTGTATTTTGGTGTAGTTCTCAAACTCTTTCATCCATATATCTTAATGCTTATAACTTTATTCTCAAAAACATAATAATAATAATAATAATAATAATAATAATAATAATAATAATAACTGAGGTTATATATGTATAATGTTATTTTGTTTGAAATGTGTGGCTTAGATTAAATCTCACTTTAAAGACTTGATTAGAACCATCGGATCAAAGTTAAAGGTTAATTAATGGGTTTTTTTTTTTTTTTTTTTTTTGATAGCGTTAGTATGTTAGTATAGTTAAATTACAACTAAAGGGCCACCGTTGCTCTATCAACTCAAACCTTTTACCTCCCACTCACTATACCCTACGGTGTAGCTATTAGACCATTGGGCCACACCCCAATGTCTAATTAACGCGCGCGCGCGCGCGCGGGGGGGGGAGGGTGGGTGCATCATCTCTTTGATATTATGAGATAAGTTAGATCCCGTGTGATTTTGAATTAAATTGTCACCATTAATTTTTCCATCTAAACTATTAGAAGGCGTACCACACACACTATTTTTGGGTTTGATTTTTTAAAAAAAATTAAAATACGGCAAAAGACAATTTTACACTCATTTTCTTCAAACTTAAAATTAGATTAATATGTTAATTAAAATATAATTAAAAATTGATTTGAAGTATAATTAAATAAAAATATAAAATAAATAATAATTAAGAATTGATCTAAAATATAATTAATTAAAAAGTTAGAAAATACAATAAATAATTAAATATTTAGAATTAATTGTGATCTAAAATAAAATAAAATTAAAATTAAAATAAATAGTTGAAAATTATAATAAATAATAAAGAATTTATAATTAATTGTGATTTAATTAAATTAATGTTAGGCATTATAAATTATGTGTATGAAAAAGGAGAGAAATAAAATAATAAAAAAATGTATAAAATTTGAAGGTATTACAGTCATTTCACATTTAAAATTAATAATATTAACGATTGTATTTTATTTCAAAATTACATGAGACTTTTCAATTATATTTGAACTATAAAAAGATAAAATACTTTGTCCTCAAACAACAATGAGTAAAATAAACTTTGCCCCAATTATTTGAAGTAAGTGGACCAAATACGTATTAGTTCAGACCAAACAGAAAAGGAAAAAGGCACATAAACTTCACAGCACTTTCAGTCCTGTAACAAGGCCTCTTTTGTATTTGGAGCAAAGCTTCATTGCATTTCTGTGTTATGACTTATACGTAAAAATAATTTAAATAAAAAAAATTAATTATTAAGAAATTAGAAGATAATATTTTCAATTTTTACTTTTCAACTTCGGAAATTGATTATTTTAATTGATTTTTTGACCTTTTATGAAAAGACATAAAAAATTAAAAAGAAAAATAATATGACACTTATAATGACTTTTTAATTTTTTTTGACTATCATAAACAACCATTGGTTGGAAGTTTTTTCTTTTTATTTTTTTTTTAAGATTATAGTATAATGCCCATAGCCCATAGCCCAACTATGGCATCACAGCAAAAGTTCAACACAAATCAAAGGTGAAAGGGATAGGGGACTTCCTCTATCCAACATGTCATTTTGAGGGCGTTTAGGATGATATAAATAAATATATTTTTTGTTTTTTATAAAAAAAATATGCAAAAAAATAGAGAGGTAATATAATCCAAAAAAGATAAAAAGATTAAAAAAAAATGCTCATATAAAGGGTGCCAAATAGTGCCAATTGAAAAATCGTAAATGAACTCTTCACGATAACTAGGTTGAGTAAAAATAAATAAATTACAAATTAGTTTCAATCCAGATTAAATTGTATAGTTTGATTTAATTTTCTTAATATACTATTCGGTCATGATTCTTAAAATAGGCTAACTGTATTTTATGATTTGATTTGTAATTTTATAGTTATGGAACTAAATCAGACCAATTAAATATGTATATATAAAATTGGTTACATATTATAAATACTTAAATATCTTTATTAATATATATATATATAAGTTGTAACATTTTACTCTTGCAAAATCAAACATCAAACCATGTTGTAGCTTTGTTTCAACATACTAAAATTGTAAAAATTATCAAATTTAAATAGAAATTTGCTAGCAACATAGTGGACACTAGTTGCCCTTTCCAAGCCACTAAAAGATACAGTCTATGAGAGACAAATACGAGCAAGGCATGCGAGTAGCTTCTGACCTAGTCGAAAAATCTTCCAAACAAATCAGACATTGATCCATACAACCTGAAACTTGATCCATTTTCGCCGTATCAAATCCTTGAACAAATTGCACAGTTGCGTACAATCCAAACTCATCATCATAATCGTCTTCATCGCCTTCCCGTGTTGATGCCTTTGCCATAGTTATGTTTATAGTCAATTTTCGATGTGTACTTGGCACTACACGAATGCGGTCCATGACGCTTTCTATCAATTGCTTATCAAGGGAAGCCAAAGTAGGGGTGAGCATGGTCCGGATTGGACCGGATTGGGATAAAATCAGGACCAATCTGTTATCTACGGTTCTTGAAAAATTGGAACCAATCCAATCCGTTTAAATCATGGAACCAATCCGAACCAATCCATTTAAATACAGATTGGATCGGTTTAGGACTACGGATTCACATAATTAAGTAACAAATATATATATATATATAACACTTTAATTTTATAAAAATATAAACATAGCGCTATATTAGTTCCACAATAGCAACATATTTTTCTATAATAGCGACATACTGTTCTAGAATTTAAACAACCATAAGAAAACTAGTTTCATCATAAATATTTAGACCATTACAAATTAAAATTAAAAACTAACAAACAAAAATAATAAAAGAAGATATTATATGGTTTTAGGTTTGAGTTTAGATTTTATATAGAATAAGAGAAAATACTATGGGAGAGGATGTATAATAAAAATATAGAATATTTGTATACGGTCCGGATCGGTTCCAATCCGGAACCGTGGGGTTCAATTCAGAACCAATCCGTGGACTACGGATTTTTAATTCTTCAATCCTAACAACCACGGATTCAAAAATCAATCTAAACCTATCGGATTGACCGTGGATCGATCGGATTACGGATTTCACGGATTCCTTGCTCAGCCCTAAGCCAAAGCAATGAATGTGAGAGAAAACAGTTGAGAGAGAAAACATGGGGACGATGTTAGTAGGTCACGGTTCACTATGAAGGAAGTGACCTTTGTTTCGATTGATACAGTAGGAGAAGCGTAGGCCTCGTTGAATGAAAGGATTAAATCTTCAGAGTTCAATGATTAATCGACGTCTAGTATCGAATCAATTTGCTGCTATGTATGGTGTGCTTGAAGACCATTCTCACTAGCCATCTTGAAGAAGAAGTTGAAGATTGATGATGCAATAACTTCAATGGAGGATGGGTCGGACTGATTCACGCTTCTAATGAGTCTGCTGACCTTGATGTCCTCAAAGTGTGCCTGCAAGTAGGTCCAAAGGGGGAGATAGTCCCCCGACGGACACTCCGACAATCAAGTTAGATTAGGGCAGATTAATCTTAGAGAGAGAGAGAGAGAGAGAGAGAAGCAAAGGGGTAAAAACTTAACCTCTAACATATCTCGAAAGCTTCCTTATATTCTTTACTCATCATTTCCTTGTCCATTCTAAGCTGTCTTGTTGGCCGAAAGTCTATGGCCTAGTTAACATCGTTCATGGTGATTCTGCATACTCCGGCGTTATGGGTCTTGTTGCATTTAATGCTATAGTGACCTCATTAAATGGCTGATGTATGGTTGCAACAACTTTGCAGGATTTTTGTTTGCTCACGTGGTTAGTTCCCTACCTGATAAGTGTTTAAATGCTATTGGTCCTGAGCCAGCATTGGCTTCTCAAAGTTACTGGGTCTTGACACCTGGGTCGTGAGCTGGGCCCCCTTAGGTGCCCATCAGTATCACATGTAATGATATGAGTTTCAACTTTTCAAAACATGATCAATTAAGATGTTTGGTACAAAAACATGTTGAATTCTCAAAACATAGCCAAGGTAAGTTCATGCATGTGAAGATTTTTGGGTAAACAACTTCAAAATACCATGATATGTACACACATGCTAGATATGGTCTCAATTCCACTTCGTTAGCTTATTTCTTCCGTCTCTTAGCTCAATTCTCTAAAATTCATATATTAATCAAATCAAGTACAAATCTAAAGGTTTGGATTCTTACCTTAAGTGTTCAATTAGGTTCTAAATAACCAATTGTTCAATTTGTGGAAAGTTCAGATATTAAATTGAAATAAATCGAATTATGGGGTTCAACGTGAAAAACGCGTAATAGTTTGGGGGGAAAACGATATTTCCTCTTTTTTTTTAGGAGAAATTATTGGTTGCTCCCGACCACCACGTCACCATTGGCAGGTGCTTTTCCAAACCAATCAGTGCACGCCATACACGACTTTTGTTAGAACATCTACCAACTCAGCATATTATCTCACCATCTTTAGTCTTCTTTTGACAATCACGGTGGGGGTTAAAAAAATATAAAAGATAAAATAAGTTAAATAAGTCAATAAGATAAAATATTACATTCAAATCATAATCTTTTTATTTTTTCTCTTACAAAAGTAAAAAAAGTCAATCACAAACTCTAATTGTTTTTAATAACATTGACTATTTAAAAGACTATAATTCCTTAAATCATGTGTATTTTGAAATTTAAATCCTTAAATGATAGGTGAATTCAATAAATTATTTGTTGACCATAATTTTAAATTTTAATTTTTAGCAACCAATGATATATTTTTCTTTTTAAAAAATAATCAAAAATCAACATAATTTGGATTGGAGTTTTGAAGCTCCTAGATTTCTTAAAGTTAAAAACTCTGGGTGTGTTTGGTTTGTGTTTTGAGATAAATTTTTTTTAAAAAAAAAATTAAGGAGAGAGTTTAGAATTTTTTTTGGTTTGTTTAGTTATGCATTTTGAAAATAGTTTGGGAGTTCGGGATGATTTGATATTTTGTTGTAATTGAGTAGACGTATGTGAGAGAAAAAGTGATTGAGAAGGAGAGAGAGAGAGAAAAATGATTGATTTATGTAATAGAGAAAAAAGTAATTTTAGAATTTTTTTGAGAAAATTTGTAACCAAACATGTTTTTAAAAATTTTCTTCCACAAACATGTTTCAAAATACGAACCAAACACACCCCCTATTTTCCTAAATATATAGTATAGATAGGGGTAAGAATATGGATTTATCACTAATTTTGTCTAAAAATTAAAACAATTGAACTTGAACCTATATCAAATTGAGTTCTACTAATCTCTTTACAGAAATCAAGGTAGAGTCAATTGTTTATTCAAGATTTCAATGCATTTTTGTGACTATCAAATTTTTTGGTTTTGTTTGACAAAGGCTATTTTTTTGCTTTTTGGGTTAAAATTCACAAAAATATAAAACAGGTTAAAATAGTTAATAAGACAAAATATCATATTAAACCCATAATTATTTCACCTTTTTTTTTCTCATAAAGGGTGGCTTGAGATGTTTTAAATAAGTGCAATTTTTTAACTTTTTATTAAAAAAAATTTGTGTAGAGAAGTAGAGAAAGTGGATAGAAAATTAGAGAGGAGATGTTGATAAATGTTGATTGATATGACCTAAATAAATGTATGTATGCAAAAAAAAAAAAAAAACACTTTTTTAGTGCATGCCAAACACCTACTAAATATCATACCCAATTACAAAAGAATCCAATCATCTTCCCAAACACAAAAATTTTAGTCTATTGAAATAGTTAAAAACTAAAATAACCAAAAACTAAAATAGTCTATTTCTCAAACTAAATTTGACCATTAGGGCACAGTTCTTAAACAGAAGAATAGTGAGGAATAGGAAGTGATTCAAATTCAATAAAAAAGAGTAAAATTGGAAGTCATGTAACGATCATAGTAGGGATCCTCACTATTAGATCCATTATTTAGATAATCAGAATTTCGATAACTATAAAAAGAAAGTTCACTTAGAAAAAGCAGGTCTTCGTTAATTTCAAAAATCTTATTTTCAATATCAAAATATATGGAATAATTGTCCCCATTTCGATCCCTAACTAAAAAAATCTCAAAGTGGTTCATATCAAATAAAATTTTTATTCAAATTTAGTCAAATTTAATAAAAGTTTGACTAAATAATGGAGATATCCCACAGTTCCAATCATTCTAAATTTTTGTTTTCAAGTCATTTTGCTAGTAAAAATATGGCCGTTAAAATATATGATCATTAAAAAAAATGATGATTAAAATTTGGTTGCTAAAAAAATATAATCATTATATTTGAAAAATAAAAAAAAATAAAAGAAATAATATTTTAAATAAATATAGTTCAACTAAATATTGTTGTTGAAATGTGTACTAATGGTTAGCTATTTTTTCTTTTTTTTTTTAAAAAAAAAAATTTGAATTTTAGCTAACTATTTTACCTAGTGTCACGACCTTGGTTTTTCCAAGTCAACCGTGAAAACCTTAGATGCTTGACACCCGCCTGGTTTGCACCTAAGTAAGCCTTCTTGGAAGAGAGCTAGTAGAGATTCACACCTACTTGAAGATTTCTGGAGAGAGTAACTATTCTAGAGAGAGAAGCTCTTGGAGAATGCTTGCTTTTGCATTACTTTGGATGGTTTGGGCAAATGAGGCCCTCCCTTTTTTATAGGCTACAAAGAATATTCTACAACTACAATGATGGAAAGTGTTCTAGACACTTTCTCCAACTCCATCTTATAGACTATTCTAGAATCATTCTCGAGTGTACATGTCTAGAAGGATGTACAAATATCTACAACTATGTACAATTCTCTACAAAACTCTAGAGAGTTCTAGAAGCTTCCAGCAATCTCCACAATCTCCTAGGGGCTTTCTAGTGAGGGATAGCATCAAAATTTTGTCAGTCTGTGACACAAGGCATTACTGGAGATGCTCTAAGCTCATTAGTTCAAAAATTAGGAAAGTTAGCAAGTGAATAATTTTTTTTTCTCTAATGGGTTTGAGTGTTCGTAAGAGAGACAAGGGTGGGTACTGACGGCATCGAATTTAACCAGAGCCTATTTAAATAATTCGAACAATTCATATTATAAAATTTATCAAGCATATCATCAATATTAAAAAATGAGTTTCATCAGACTTGCGCAACTCCATGATTAGGTCCTAATTATTTTTTAAAAATTATCAAAAACATCGTGGCTAATTGTTTATTTTATTTAAAATTAAATGTGATCTTATTATAGGGTTATAAATGTCCAATTAACCTGATATTTTTCATGGATGACCTATAAACAGCTTCGATCATCAAAATAAGTACGGGATATAGAAGTTTCATTCGCCTGCAAAAGTATTGGGAGTTGTTTTTTTCCGCTCGAACGGCCATTTCTGCACCCGAGCGTAGACCTTGTTTAGTCACACGTGTTTTAGTCACTCCACACTAGCGGAGATCGCGACCCTATTTTCTATAAATATGTTGTTCTATCAGATTTTAGGGTTAAGGCTTCCAGATTTGTTTCTTGGGTATTAGGGTTTTTATCTGGAGCTTCTTTGCTTGTTTCCTTTGATATCTGTGAGAGTTTATATCATGAATTGAATGGATTATATCAAAGGGTTTGTTTGTTTTCGTTTATTCACAAAAGAGAAAGTAGTTCTTCGGTGGATTTCATGGAACCTGAGCTTGAAGCTTTGGTGGATTCCGGAGTGGCTCATTGTCATGGATTCGACATCGGCGTTGTGGATTCTACGTTGGGCAAGACAATTCCAAGGTGAAGACAGTGGTGGAAGGGGCATATAGGGGTCGATTCGATTCGGGCATAGATTTGCTAGGTAATTAAGAGTACATTTGTGTAATTTCTTTATGTTTTCTTAGTGGATTGTTTTGTGGCTTTTGCCTGTGGTTTTTGTATCACAATTCGAGGCGCTCCAATTGTGATTTTTTCACGTAAAATCATTGTGTCAATTTGTCTTTGATTGTTTGATTGAGATTGCTATTTACTAGTTAAAATTGATTCATAATGACAAATAAACGTCTTGGGGTTTTTTAAGATTTTTCAAATATAAATAGCTCTGATCATCAAAATAAGTACGGGATATAGGAACGACAAAAAAAAAAAAAAAAAAAAAAAAACTTTTAATTAATGTATTTGGGCCCCGATTAAGTTTGAATAATTATAATAAAACCCATAGAGTTTCCCTGTCTATTTAGTTTTAAACTTTGTTTCATGATTATTTTGCTCTTTCAATCACCTCAATTTACCCTGAGATTTGAGAGATGGACTCCTCAAGTTGGTTTGAAGATGTTCATATGTCAATGCAGTGTTATTTAATAACTAGGAGTCAAGGTGCCCAATTACTCTGTCTGAACTTATTGCCAGACGAATATGGGAAAATGTTTTTAGGTGTCCAGTGGTCCTGCCGTATTGTAGTCGGTAAAAGTGAAAAAACGGATGATTTTGGGTGCCCACATCCTACCGTATAATAGTCAGTAAATGTGGGGATTGTATTAAATGATTTTGGGTGTCCACGTCCTTCCGCATAATAGTCGGTAAATGTAGGGATAATATTAAATGAAAGTGAATTGTGCTTGTCATCTGGACTCTTGTAAGGGACTCATGGTGTGTTCCCCCTCTACTTGAGAATGGAGTTATGTGGAAAACGAAATATTTTTGGGTGTCCAATTGCCCTGCCGTATCGAGCCGGCAAATGTGGAACGTGTTGTGAAATGTGATGAGTCGGCGATAATGTATATGACTTGTAATGAATTTATGAAATTATAATTTGTTGTGTGGTTTTATATAGAGGAGAAATGCATATAGAAATTACTTGAAAAGAACGAAAAATGAAATGGTAATTGGGTAAGGGGTTGATGATGATGAACTCACTGGGTTGTTTTGTGACCATAAGTGAAGATTATGAGTTTTATTGTGTGAATAATAGTAATATCAATTTGAGTTAAAGATTGTGGACTTATGGTAATTGTGGTATAATTGGGTTGGAAGTTTAAGTAAAAAGGAAGAATCTTGTATGAATTTGTGAAGAATGATTTTATGAGGGATGAATCCTATAATCTTATAAATGATGAGTCTTCTTAAAAATCCTAGATTCGAAATTTTGCTCTAAAGTGGGTTTTCAATCAAGTTGAGGATTTATTTCATAAATTGAAGACAAATGTTTATTTGAAAGAGGGATTTGAAATCAATTGTAAATATTTGAGAAATCAAATTAAAAAGGGTTTATATTTTTTTTATTTAAGTTGAATTACTAGTGATGATAGAAATATTGATGTGATGTAATGAATAGACAAGTGGGAATAGTGTATACGATGGTTGTCTTTGAATATAAGGGGAACTTGGACTTTAATGTTATAGAATTATAGTATTTGTGAATTGTAAAATGGAGATGAAATGAGAAATGTCTTAGAATTGGATTAATAAATTTAAAATGATATTTTTTTTAAGTATATTTGTTTTCAAAGAAGATTTATGATTTTTCTGATGATGAAAGATAATATTTTATGGCAGAAAGTATTCTTGTATGTTCAAATGAATTTTGAGAAAATGATACTCTACAATATTTTGGGCATACAAAACGTCACCTTACTATATAGTGTCATCCTGCATGTATGATCATTTCTACCTACGTGTTAGTTATTGTTTTAGAACAATGAGATTCTTACTGAGCATTAGAGCTCGCATCAGTGCTCATCCCACGTTGATGAACTTCACAGGTAATTGAAGGTTTCAAATATCGTGACATGGAATTTCCTTCTTGTGCTCTTATGATTTTATTTTGAGGTTGTAAGATATACTTACAGCTTTAGAGATTAGTATTTTTTTTCCTTGCATGTAATATGGATGTAAGCCTTGGGACATTTCATTTATTAGTATATAAATGACACTGTGTAACAAGATGGTACATGTATATTCATTTATTCATCAATTCAACAAAAGATAAATTGTCATTTATAAATGAACTTAATTAATGAATATTAATAATGTTATCCGAGTAATAAAATACGGTATGCTTTCATGAACTACTTTATATAAAAAGCCTAATTAAAACAAATTGTACTTTGGCTTATTTTGAGAAGTGGATTAAAAGTCACTTTTCAACTTTTAATTCATTTTCCTTTTCACATAAAAAATTAAAAAGTCAAAAAAAAAAAAAAAAAAAATTAATTTTTAATTATCTTCCTAAAAAAGTCATTGGCACAACGAAAATCCAAAGAATCCAAGAAATGGTCCAGTCATGCTTAAAATAGTCATTTAGCATCAATGGATACAATTGATTTAGAATCATTACCTTCAAATTAGGCACATGCACGATCTAAAAAACTGTAATCATTACTTGAAGTCTGCGCGAGCTTAGAAAAGCCTATGCCTAATATTTAGCATCGGGTGATGTTAGAAACCCCAAATGATTGTGAGTCTCACACTCTCATATGAAAAATTTAATAAAAAATTTGATAAATTATTTAAGATGCAAAACATTTTTTTATTGTCGTGTGAATATGTCAAACAAGTACAGCAACATGAAGACAGATGTCAAGAAGCAAACAGTACAGCCATGAACCTAAATGGAATATTGTAGCTTTTTGACTTCCACCTCGGCAGGAAGGTTTAAAGCATGAACAAACAAAAACATTAATTAGAATTACTCATCAGTAAAAATTCTCATATCAGGGAAAATGATTAACTAGAAATACTTGTGTAATGCATATGTCAATTTTCTTACTCATTAACGATTATACAAAAGAAATTTTGATTATCTTACTCTCATTATATAGTAAAAAAAAGTATAAATTTATTTAATTTAACTGCACATATAATCCTTGATAACCTTTGATAGAGCACGTTGAAAAAGATCCACGTAGCCAACTCCGTCTAATTGGAACACACAAAGAACACACAAAGCATTGTTTGTTTGGTTGGTTGCCATCATCCACGATCTCTCAATAATTCACCACATTGGTTAAAAAGGCCAAAAATTATTTTCCTATGGGAAAGCATATGCTAATAAAAGCTTTTAACAAGTTTGCAAACAAAATATTGTAAGGTTGCTGGAAGAACAAATTCCAAAAGCAAAAACACAGTTTGTCCTTACAAGTACATCTTGGCCTGTCTAGGAAAAGGGGATATTTTTGTTGACTGCCCAAACAACAGCAAATGCTATGCAGAAGGGAGAAACAACCAAAGTAAGGTATGAGACAGCTCCAAAAAAGGTACTTCAATGAATAATTCTGCCGTACGCTTGAACCACCTGAAAAAAGTATTTGCTCACTCAATTCCCCAACACTTCATAAGGAAAATCTTAAGTCTCATAACTATATGGAAGGCTATAGTCCAATTATCGGAACATCCACCAAATCATTAGAAAGAACAAATGACACATTTGCGGATCAACAGAAAATGAAACATGCCAATGTCATATTGCAAACTTCTGATAAACGCAAAATGTCGACAGTGTGTCATCAGAGCCCCATACAAAAAAAAAGAAAAAAAGAATTGAAGTGTGAACCATCTTTGTTTCAGCTTTTCAGAGCTAACTTATGGCTTTTAGCTTTGAAAAAGTTATTTTGAATTTGGTTAAACTTATTTCAAACAAACCGATTCTAACAGCTTTATTTTAACTCAAAAAGCTGATTCTCGAGAAGCCGCTCACTACGATTATCGACCATTTGTGGACATGTTAATTTATGGTTATACTCTCAAAATTTTTATTTTTATTTTTTTAAAATAGAAAAAGACTCAAATGGACTATAGATTATTATTATTATTTTTTATGAGAAATGTAGACAAACAAAAAATAAAAATTAATTGAAAACGCTATTTCATAGCTTATTTAACAAACACTATTCAAAGAACTTAAATCAGAATCCAATTTACACCAAACAGATTAACAACTTCTGATTAAAGTCATAATCTATAATCTGTTAAGCTATAATCTATAAGCTGTTTTGACAGCTATGAAATCTATGCAAAATACTTTGCCATGATCAGAATTAAACAAAAACTGTGAACCTACATCAGAAAGCATGGCATAGAACTAAACGTACTTGAGGACTTTCCATGTAATTATTTTATATTACCATCTCACAGTGAAAATCCACTACGAAAATGACAGTTAACAACACAACCAACAATATTGATTGAAGCCACAGACACTGCAGCAACTCCTCGCACCTGTGCTTGTATGTTGCAGAGGCACAGGGCATTGTGCTTGTGCACAGACCAAAAAATATAGCCCATCTCTATTTAGCCTTCAACACTACATTTCATTTACCTTCCCCCACTGTCATTTTAGTTGTCATCATCACATGCCATCTTCATCCAAATCACCACCCACAGCTGCACCCACATTTAAACTCACAAATCACCCTTCCAGTCAACACCACTACAACCAGCATCAACATCAGAGTCTGGCAAAACCACCACTTAATTCCCTTGCAACCGTCACTCTGTAGTGACTGCTGATACCGCCACAATCCACTATTGCCACCACAGTACGAAACTGCCAACAAACACCACCTCTGCCAACAACCATCAGTCCGCCGGCCTCTCTCTCATGAACCAGTCCGTCCTAAACCTCAAAACAGGTTTTCATAATTGTTTAGGAAGGATCAGCGAAAGGGAACAATTTGCATAACTTTCATGTATATGTATATCTAATATTTTTAAAAGGCATTTAGAGATTTTGTTTCATTACTCAATGTTGCTTACAAAGGGACAATGATTACATCAAATTGGCAACACACAAAAAAAAAAAAACAAAACAAAACAAAACAGGAAAACTTAACCTGAACCAGGGCTAAATTAAAGATTTTCAGGTTTTAGTTCACAGAGTATAAGAGCTGAAGAAGCACAAGAAAACTGAAATAGAAGATAAAAGAAACATGCAAAGGTTTTGTTTACTTTCTTCACCACCTGACCTTACTGCTCGTTCTCATTGCAGATCCACGAGAAATTTGTTCTTGTTTCGATCTCTCTTTCGCAGTAGGTTTAAGGTTCTGTCTAATTTTAACCAAATCCCACAGGTTTTTGCAGCTACGTACACATGTAGTGCAGCTTATGAGTAACAACAAATTCTAAAAGGTTGCACAGATGCCTTTGCAATCATATTGCATATTGCAAAACAAGCATAAGGTCACAAATAAAGCACGGATACACAGAAAAAGGTCATAATTTGTTATCAATGTCAAGAAGAGAAAAATAGGTGTACCTCGATAGCAAGGCAACCAAGCATGTTTGCAAATCCTACAAGTACATGAAAGTAAAAAAATCAGAATTCATTAACCACCGCAAACAAGCCAGCATCCAGTATGTTCTGATTTCAAGAGAGATACTCTTCATCAAAAAATGTTAATAAATTAAATAGTTAAAAAACCAGAAAATACAACTACTTTTAATATCTTGTCCTGTTCAATAGCTGCTTCTCTCGCACTCCAAGCAGACCAATAAGATGCACACAAGATGGTACCAACTGCCATAAGCCATAAAAAAACTTCCGCTCTAGTTGGTCGTTTGGGAGTGTAGACAGACACTGCTGAGAAGTGTGAAACCTTAGAAAGCCATCTTGTAGAAGTGATAACGTGAGAAAACTTATGCCAAACAAAATGTAAGAAAATATAATTTGATAAAAGTGCAGGTTTTTACTTTTTATTGGATACAAAAAGAACTTGTGAGTTTTAATTAGAGCCAATAATAGACAATATGAAGGGGGTTGGGGGAGAGAATACCTTTCAATTGAATTTCCACTTAAAAGGAATGGCAACAATGATACTAAGCATACTTCTCCCTCTCTTGAGCACTTACACTTTTTCAAGCTTTCAAAAATCAGTAACTAATCATATTCACTTCCACGCAAGGTTCTGAAAAGCGGTTGCGGTCGCCGTAATGGTGGCGGTGGCGCGGTTGCGGTTGTCAAGTGTAAAGGCCGTAGTGTAACGGTTGCGGTAACCGGAACCGTGAATTTTTTTATTTTTTGCACAATTTGAAAAAAAAACTTACCGATACACATTTTTTTTTTCCATGATCATATTTATTGGGTTAAAAATAAATATTGATCAATTTTTGTAAATTTTTAAGTATGATCCAATATATTTCATATTTTTAAATCATTATAAACTGAATTTTTTACATTTTATTTTAATAATTAATGACTTTATATTATACAAAAAATCAATCACTAACTATTATATATAAGATAAATAATGACAAAAGTAAGAGAATAAATAAGAGCCTAAATATATATATATACATATACATATTTTAACCAAGTCAAATAGATAATGACTACACTTATTATTATTATTATTTTCAAACAATATATAGATAGACACACAAACAAAATAATTGAGTGATAGCAGCTGAATAGAATATCATAGATAGGTCTTACAGCTTCAACAAATCAATAACATGTTCTTCATCTTCCCTTTTCTCTCTCTCTCTCTCTCTCTCTCTCTCTCTCTCTCTTACTCCTCCATTTTCTCTCTTTATCTTCCCCCTTCTCTCTATCCCTCTTCCCCTATTTTCAACTTTTTTTTGTGTATTTTTGAAGAAACAATTTGAAACCGTTACATACGTAACAAACCGTTACGTTATTCTGCATTTAATTACCACCACTACCGCCACGGCCAACACACCTGTGAATCTCAATCACACTGCAAAAGCGGCCGTCACGGGTGGCGGTAACCGCCAAAACCGTTAAGTAACGGCGTTATGTAACGGTTACGGCCGCTTTTTAAAACCTTGCTTCCACGTGCCCTTTCCGATTGCATCAGAGGTAACTCTCTGTTCTAAACTATCTTGTTCACATGGGAACATACAAACATAGTTGGTTGTTCCTAAACAAATTTACTGCTCACCATTTCCAATCACAACATTAGATTTCATGCAGCCAAAGTCAAGCCTCATTATTAGTATACCTTTCATTTAGGACAACTCATGCAAGGAAAACCCAGTAATTCTCCAGATATTTAAAATATATATATAATTTGGTTGAATAGAAATTATCTTTACTATTAATAAGTTATTAAACTTAACTCTTAAACCACCCCTTTTATCCAAACCAACCCCATTGTTGACCTACTTGAAGCATATCATCAAGCAGTTCAAATGCTTCACCCAGTTTTCATGGAAAATTTATTTAACTAAGTCCAACTTACCTATTTTGGAAAACATTTTTTCATATAACACCACTTATCAGTTATTGCTGTTGATATCACCCCATGTGTGGGGTGATTTTCTTCTCCATGTGAAGTCAGTTGCGGCATGTCAAGGAATGCGGCTGCCAACCGACAAGCCGCAAAGGTGGACGGCCACCGAAAGGAGAAGAAGAGGGCTGGCAGCCAGCTCACATGGAAGACTTTCCCACCTACCATTATGTGTATAAATGGAGAGGGTGAGAGAGGGGAAGAGTGTGAGCAAACCGAGTAAACCAACCAAGAGAGTGAGAGATGTGAGGTGGAGAAACCGTCTCTCTCGGTGTAAGAGAGGAAGACAGGTGAGTGGCTGAGTGAGGAGAGTGTGAGCTTCTCCTCTATTGTAATCTTTTTGTAATCTCTCCATTGTTATATTGATAACCGGTTATTCTCTCGTGGACGTAGGTTTTAAGGCCGAATCACGTTAAATATGGTGTCTCCTTAAGTGTGGATGTGTTTTTCTGCTTGGTATGATTTCTATAAGATCTTGGGCGGGATCCCGATCCCAACAATTGCAACGCAAAGTGCAACATTAACTTATAATAGAACTCATTTGAAATCAAGAAAAATCCAAACCCCAAACCCAATTTGAAATCAAGAACATTAAGCCCTCTGAGGGTTTTTTTAATGTGCAAAAATTTGACCCAATTGAATTTTGCAATCTTTTCACAGCAAAATAAATAAATAAATAAAAATGCTTGTTATGTGCATAGAAAATACTTAAAAGGAAGACACATAAATAACAACTCAGAGGAAATTTATATAATGGCCTCCAAATCACAATTTCATACTAATAAAAACCAAATATCACATGCAAACTTTACTCAATACCAAAAGAAACCCAATACACAGGACATAGAGGAAATAAAATGAAGTACAAAGAGGATAGAGTTTTAGGGATTTCAAGCCATACCACTTCAATGAGAACTCTTTCGAACCAATAATCTACTGGAGAAGACAGATCATCAAGAACTCAGAAGAATATAATCATGTATACTATATACACAACTATGCCTAATATATACACAATCATGCCTAATATATACAATTATATTCTCACGGAACCTTTCGAGAGCAAAAGATGAGAGTGAGAGATGATCAAGAAAAAGACAACAAACAGAGAAATCAGAGAGAGAGAGAAAGAAGAAACGATAGACGGGTGACTCCACCATGGTGGTGATCGGTCCCGAGACCCCATCAAGCCATCAAAACTCCTTAAAAAAAATTTATTTGTATTGTTAATATTGTATTTAATACAATTTAATTCAATTAAAAAATTAAGGTATCTCATTAAATAAATAGGGAATCATCCATTAGACACTTTATTATTTGAGAAGTTTACATCACTCTATTTGGTTAATAATAAATTTTAAAAACAGCATTTGAGTTTTTTTTTTTTGGTCTGTGTCTTTAGCGAACTTTTTAAATATTTTAAGCAAAAAATTTTCTTTTTTTAAATCATCTTAATCTAGATACATTTAAAAGGTAAAATATTTGTGAAACAATATTTTAAAAATTTACAAAATACAAAAATTAATATATTTTTATTTTTTTGTATTTATTGAGTTTTTTAAATATATTTTTCATAATTTTTTTTTTTTACTTTTCAAGTATATCTAGATTATATGAATCTAAAAAAAAAATTTAAAAAAAGGAAAAAAAAATTCCAAAGACAACAAAGCACGAAAAACTAAAAAAACTCAAATTGCTTTTAAAAATTCAAAACTAAACAGAGTGAATGTTGTTTAGTTTTTTTAAAATAAAAATAAAAAATTCCTTGTAGAATTTATAGAACTTGAATTTGTGGAATGACTTGGCGGTGTATGGGAAGGATTTTTTTTGGTTTTTTTTCACTAAAAGATAAATTTGTTACAAAACCAAAAAAAAAACAAATCCAAACAAAATATCACATCAAACCCCATAATCATTTCACTGTCTCTCACAAACATCATATCCAACCACAAAAAAACCCAACTATCTTCCCAAACACAAAAAACTTTTTCTCCAATAATATCTTACAACTAAAAAAACCTACAAAAAAAACTCACTTCCCAAACACCCACTT
The DNA here is from genome assembly GCA_025200525.1 of Camellia lanceoleosa. NCBI lineage: Eukaryota > Viridiplantae > Streptophyta > Magnoliopsida > Ericales > Theaceae > Camellia > Camellia lanceoleosa. The sequence goes on along the minus strand of CM045771.1, from coordinate 32,336,429 downwards.
TATCAACAAAAAGTTATGGAGTCTCCTTATAGAAGACTTACTAAATGAACCTTTAGTGACACTCGTTATGGAAGAAATCTCCATTGACCCTCATTTGATTGATAGAGTTTGTAATCTACCTGGGCTGATCTTGTCCAACAAGAGATATTTGTGTCAAATTTTGGGATGAAGGCATTGCCCCTCTCACGTTCGAGACCTTCAATTCCTTCTTTGAGAAATATGTAGAGATTAAAAATTGCAAAATCAATGTTGAACAAATATGTGGCAAATTAGAAAGTTAGGCATTCATTACGTTTAAGGAGTGGAAGGCAACTTGGGAGGCGGTCAAATAGTGATCCCATATAATCGGAGATATCTATGTCTCGTGTAAGCTGCTCTCCCTTTGACGCTACCCCAACGCTTCTTGTTGAGTGCCCGATTATGGTCCTCGATTTGGGTTTGTATTGCGTTATCAATATCAATTACCAGAGAATCAATACGCTAGCTTCACCTCAGTGGAGGAAGAGAAGCCTCTCAAGAAGCTTTTGGAATCGTTAGGGACTGGCAATTTAGCTTTATTAGTGAATGAAGGAATGGTGAAAACACCATCATAGAGCCTCTACAAGCACGCTGAGATTAATCTGACCCTTCTCCATCTCTCGGCATTGGCACATATTTCATGACCAATAGCACGATCATGAAGTCGGTCTTTGAAAAATATGGTGAGATAGAACAGCACGCGTTTGATGAAAACGGTGTTCAAATCTTATTCAAGCACCGAAACAGTGCGTAGAAGGTGCTAAAACAACAATACCTGCAAATCAGTGATTACCTCACACATTGTGTTCACCCTTCTCTAGATGAACGTTTGAACGATGAGCACCCCAAACGTTCATCCAAAGAAGGGCCACATTCCTCCTTGAGGGGCGCATGCAATATGTGAGGTAATCACCGATTTATAAGTATTGTTGTTTCAGTATCGTCTACACACTGTTTCGTTGCTTGAATAAGATTTGAACACCATTTTCATCAAACGTGTGGCGTTCTATCTCACCATATTTTCCAAACACTGACTTCACGATCGAGCAATTAGTCATGAAATACAGTACAATGTGGTAAGCCGAGAGATGGCGAAGGGTCGAATCAATCTCAACGTGATTGTAGAGGCTCTCTATGATAATTGGCGTTTTCACAATTCCTTCATTCACTAATAAAGCTAAGTTGTCAGTCTCCAACGCTTCCAAAAGCTTCTCGACATGCTCCTCATCCTCAACAGAGTTGAAACTAGTGTACGGATTCTCTGGTAATTGATATTGATAACACAATACAGACCCAGATCAAGGATTGCAATTGGGTACCCAACAGGAAGCGTTGGGCTAGCGCCAAAGGGAGGAGAACAGCTTACACGAGACATAGTTGTCCTCAATCATATGGGATAGCTACTCGACCGCCTCCAAAGTTCCCTTTCGCTACTTAAACATAGTGAATGCCGACTTTTTGTTTTGCCACATATTTGTTCAACATTAATTCCACAATTTTCAATCTCTCCATATTTTCTGAAGAAAGAATTCAAGGTCTTGAACGTCAGAGTGGTGATGCCCTTTATCCCAAACTGGGACACAAATATCTCTAGCATTAACCTCAACCAGATTGCAAACTCTCTAGATCAAATGAAGGTCATCAGAGATTCCTTCAATAACAAGGGCCACCAAAGATTCTTTTAGTAAGCGTTTTACAAAGAGAAAAGCTGATGTCAAATCAACTATCACTACTACAGGCAGAGGAGGAGGAGGAACCCACAGAGAGCCTTATAGAAGCCTATTATAGAGTGAAGCACACCAATCCCATCATCGCTGAGGTCCTAACTTCTTTGGAAAATATAGGGAGATTGAGGATTCTATAACTAATGTCAACCAATTTTGTCACAAAATTAAGTGTTGCGCTTACATAGTCTTCAAGCACCAGAATGCGACTTGAGAGGTGATCAAGCAGCGATACCAAACGATCGGGGACAACCATATTTCATGCATGCTGCAATATTGATATCATACTATCAGGGACAACAATAGTCAAGGATGTCCATTGCAATATCTATGCCTCCATCTGGGCCTAATCCTAAAGTAGATAGTCTGAAGTTAGCAAAGTTTGAGTGAGAAGATCAAAGCAAAAGAGGTGAAAGGGCTAGGGTTGGCTATCTTCAACTTGATCTTTATTCATAAGAATAGGGTTCATTAAATATTTGAAAGATGAAAAGTGCGTAATATCCGGCTAGAAGAGCAAAGGCTTTGGCTTTGTTCTTGAAACGCTAATCACAACAATTGACTTTGCTAGCAAAACAGGCTAAGGCGAAAGAAGTAAGAAAAGAAAGAGGAAAGCCAAAGTAGACGTTTTTGGTGAGTATCTTGCTTTTTCATTCATGATTTTCTCTTTTATGCTGCTTTTTTTTTCTTTTTTTTTTCTTTAGTGATTACTGCGTCAAGCAAGCTTTATAGAAAACAAATAGGAGGAGGTAAGGTCACATTGAAAGCAAATAGGATGTACTTTTGTAGGTGGTAAGGTCACATAGAAGATTTTATTTTATTACTCCGGACTTTTCTTCTTGAAATCTATTTGCTTTGAAGCCTTTTCAAATAGGCATTGCTTTGGAATACAAGTTTTGCTAGGCATGGACCAGATACCATTCCTTCTAAGGCTAGGATTCGACTTTTCACTCACAAAGACTCGCCTTAACACAGAACTATGAAGCATGGACACTTCAAAAAGGGAGACGTACAAACCAAATATTGCATTCAAAATTTACTCAATACCAAAAGAAACCCAATACACGGGACATCAGAGATGGAGAAATGACTAATTAAGAGGAAATAAAATGAAGTACAAAGAGGATAAAGACTTAGGCATTTCAAGCCATACCTTTTCAATGAGAACTTTTTCGAACCAATAATCTACTGAAGAAGACAAAGATCATCAAGAACCTGTGAGAATATAATCTTATATACTATATACACAACCAAGCCTAACATATACGATTATATTCTCACATAACCTTTCGAGAGCAAATGACGAGAGTGAGAGATGATCAAGAGAAAGACAACAAACAGAGAAATCAGAGAGAGAGAGAGAGAGGGAGGAGAAACGATGGAGGGGTGACTCCACCTTGGTGGTGATGGGTCCCGAGACCCCATCAAGCTATCAAAACTCCTTAAAAAAAATTTATTTTTATTGTTAATATTGTATTTAATATAATTTAATTCAATTAAAAAAATTAAGGGACCTCGTTAAATAAATAGGGATTCATCCATTAGACACTTATCATTTGAGAAGTTCACATCACTCTGTTTGGTTAATAATAATTTTTAAAAACAGCTTTGGAGTTTTTTTTTTTTTTCCTTTTGTGTCCGCGTCTTTAGTGAACTTTTTAAATATTTTAAGCAAAAAATTTTCTTTTTAAAATCATCTTAATCTAGATACATTTAAAAAGTAAAATATTTGTGAAACAATATTTTAAAAATTTACTAAATACAAAAATTCAATATATATATATATATTTTGTATTTATTGATTTTTTAAAATATATTTTTTACAATTTTTTTTACTTTTCAGGTATAACTAGATTATATGAATATAAAAAAAATAAAAATAAAAAAATAATTAAAAAGTTTGAAAAAATATGAAAAAAATTTCTAATGACAACAAAGCACAAAAAATAAAAAATAAAAAACTCAAATTGCTTTTAAAAATTCAAAACTAAACAGAGTGAATGCTGTTTAGTTTTTTTTATATTTTATTTTTAAAAAAATTCCTTGTAGAATTTAAAGAACTTAAATTTGTGGAATGACTTTATCAACAAAAATTTCTGGAGTATCCTTATAGAAGGCTTACAAAATGAACCTTTAGTGACACTTGTTATGGGAGGAATCTCCAATGACCCTCATTTGATTGAGAGGGTTTGTAATCTAGCTGAGTTAATCTTGTCCAACAAGAGATATTTGTGTCCCATTTTGGGATGAAGGCATCACACCCTCTCACGTTTGAGACCTTTAATTCCTTCATCGGGAAATATGGTGAAATTAAAAATTGTAAAACCAATATTGAACAAACATGTGGCAAATTAGAAATTCGGGCATTCATTATGTTTAAGGAGCAAAAGGCAACTTGAGAGGCAGTCAAACAGCGATCCCATATGATCGGAGATATCCATGACTCATGTAAGTTGCTCTCCCTTTGGCACTACCCCAATGGTTCGTTGAGTGCCCAATTGCGGTCCTCGATCATATTGCGTTATCAATATCAATTACTAGAGAATCAATATGCTAGCTTCACCTCGGTGGAGGAAGAAAGCCTCTCGAGAAGCTTTTTAGAAATAAAGGAATGGTGAAAACCCCACGATCATAGAGCTCTCTCTACAAGCTTGAGATGATTTCGACCCATCTCCATCTCTCGGCATTGGCCTATATTTGACCAATAGCGCGATCATGAAGTCTGTCTTTGAAAAATATGGTGAGATAGAATGGCACGTTTAATGAACGATGTTCAAATCTTATTCAAGCAATCAAACAGGCGTAAAAGGTGATTACCTCACACATTGTGTACACCCTTCAGGGAGTAGTGCCACCCTTCTATGGATGAACGTTTGAACAATGAGCACCCCAAACGTTCATCCAAAGAAGGGCCACATTGCTCCCGGAGAGGCGCATGCAATATGTGAGGTAATCATTGATTTGCAAGTATTGTTGTTTCAGTACCATCTATGCACTGTTTCGTTTCTTCAATAAGATTTGAACACCGTTTTCATGAAATGTGGGACATTCTATCTCACCATATTTTCCAAACCCTGACTTCACGATCATGCAATTAGTCATGAAATACAGCCCAATGTGGTAAGCAAAGAGATAGCGAAGGGTCGAATCAATCTCAACATGCTTGTAGAGGCTATCTATGATAGTTGGCGTTTTCACCATTCCTTGATTCACTAATAAAGCTAAGTTGTCAGTCCCCAACGCTTCCAAAAGCTTCTCGAGATGCTCCTCTTCCTCAACAGAGTTGAAACAAGTGTACGAATTCCCCGGCAATTGATATTGATAACGCAATACAGACCTAGATCAAGGATTGCAATTGGGCACCCAACACGAAGCGTTGAGATAGCGCCAAAGGGAGGAGAACAGCTTACACGAGACATAGATGTCTTCAATCATATGGGATAGCTACTCGACCGCCTCCCAAGTTCCCTTTCGCTCCTTAAACATAGTGAATGCCCGGCTTTTTGTTTTGACACATATTTGTTCAACATTAATTCTGCAATTTTCAATCTCTCCATATTTTTCTGAAGAAAGAATTCAAGGTCTCGAACGTCAGAGGGGTGATGCCCTTTATCCCAAACTGGGACACAAATATCTCTCGTTGGCCAGCATTAACCTCAACCAGATTGCAAACTCTCTCAATCAAATGAAGGTCATTAGAGATTCTTTCAATAACAAGGGCCACCAAAGATTCTTTTAGTAAGCGTTTTACAAGGAGACAAGCCAATATCAAATCAACTACCACTACCACTACTACAGGCGGAGGAGGAGGAACCAATAGAGAGCCTTATAGAAGCCTATTATAGAATGAAGACACCAATCCCATCACGGCTGAGGTCCTGACTTCTTTGGAAAATATAGGGAGATTGAGGATTCTAGAATCAATATCAACCAATTTTGTCACAAAATCGAGTGTTGCGCTTACATAGTCTTCAAGCACCAGAATGCGACTTGGGAGGCAATCAAGCAACGGTACCAAACGATCAGGGACAACCATATTTCATGCATGCTGCAATATTGATATCATACTATCGGGGACAACAATAGTCAAGGACGTACATTGCAATATTTATGCCTCCGTCTCCATCGAGGAGGAAGATAAGCCTCTTGAGAAGCTTTTGGCAGTAGTAGGGAATGACAACTTGTGGACCTAGTAAAGGAAACAATCTTCAAAATCCCAAATATCATACAGAGTGTTTACAAGCATGCTAACAATGATCCCATCCTTCGTCATATATCCACTTACCGCATTGGCCCCTATTTCAGGTCAATGCCATGATCCTGACCTCTGTACTTGAGAAATAGGGTGAGTTAGAAGGCGAAAAGTTCGATACGAACGGTGCTTCAATCTTATTCAAGCATTGAAACACTGCCAAGGGGTGCTGAAACAGCAAGAAGTGAAAAGCAGTGACTTTCTTTCTTACTAACGTCTAGGCCTAATCCTAAAGTAGGCAGTCTGAAGTTAGAAAAGTTTGAGTGGAAAGGGCGAAGCGAAAGAGGTGAAAGGGCTAGGGTTGGCAATCTTCAACTTGATCTTTATTAATAAGAATAGGGTTCTTTAAATATTCGAAAGACGAAAAGTGCGCAACATCTGGCTAGAACAGCGAAGGCTTTGGCTTTGTTCTTGAAATGCTAATCACAAGATTGACTTTGCTAGCAAAACAGGCAAGGGCGAAAGAAGTAAGAAAAGAAAGAGGAAAGCCAAAGTAGACGTTTTCATTCATGATTTTCCTTTTTATGCTACTTTATTATTTTTTTTAATTTTTTTTCTTATTGATTACTGTGTCAAGCAAGCATTAAAGAAAGCAAATAAGAGGAGGTAAGGTCACATTTAAATCAAATAGGAGGTACTTTTACAGGAGGTAAGGTCACAAAGAAGATTTCATTCTATTACTCCGGACATTTCTTCTTGAACTCTATATGCTTTGAAACCTTTTCAAATAGCCTTTGCTTTGGAATACACATTTTGGTAGGCATCGACCAGATACCAATCCTGCTAAGACTAGGATTCGACTTTTGACTCACTACTCTCCTCATCTTAACATAGGAGCTATGAAGCATGCATACTTCAAAAAGGGAGACGTACAAACCAAATATTACATTCAAACTTTACTCAATACCAAAATAAACCTAATACAAAGCACATAAGAGATGGAGAAATGGCTAATTAATAGGAAATACAATGAAGTACAAAGAGGATAGAGTTTTAGCGATTTCAAGCCATACCTCTTCAATGAGAACTCCTTCGAACCAAAAATCTATTGGAGAAGACACAAATCATCAAGAGCCTGTGAGAATATAATTGTATACACTATATACACGACCATGCCTAATATATACACAATCATGCCTAATATATACGATTATATTCTCACGGAACCTTTCGAGAGCAAAAGACGTGAGTGAGAGATGATAAAGAGAATGACAACAAACAGAGAAATCAAAGAGAGAGAGAGAGAGAGAGGAGAAACGATAGAGGGGTGACTCCACCTTGGTGGTGATGGGTCCCGAGACCCCATCAAGCTATCAAAACTCCTTAAAAAAAATTTATTTGTATTGTTAATATTGTATTTAATATAATTTAATTCAATTAAAAAATTTTGGGACCTCATTAAATAAATAGGGATTCATCCATTAGACACTTATTATTTGAGAAGTTTACATCACTCTGTTTGGTTAATAATAATTTTTAAACAACTTTTGAGTTTACATCACTCTGTTTGGTTAATAATAATTTAAAAACAACTTTTGAGTTTTTTTTTTTCCTTTTGTGTCCGCGTCTTTAGCGAACTTTTTAAATATTTTAAGCAAAAAAATTTTCTTTTTTAAATCATCTTAATCTAGATACATTTAAAAAGTAAAATATTTGTGAAATAATATTTTAAAAATTTACTAAATACAAAAATTCAATATATATATATATTGTCTTTATTGAGTTTTTTTAATATATTTTTCAATTTTTTTTTTTTTTTTTTACTTTTCAGGTATATCTAGATTATATGAATCTAAAAAAATTTTAAAAAAAAAGTTTGCTAAAATATGAAAAAAATTTCTAAAGACAACAAAGCACAAAAAATAAAAAAAAACTCAAATTGCATTTAAAAATTCAAAACTAAATAGAGTGAATGTTGTTTAATTTTTTAAAAATAAAGAAAAAAAAATTTTCCTTGTAGAATTTATAGGACTTAAATTTGTGGAATGACTTTATCAACAAAAATTTCTAGACTCTCCCTTTAGAAGGCTTACGAAATGAACCTTTAGTGACACTCGTTATGGAAAGAATCTTCAATGACCCTCATTTGATTGAGAGTGTTTGTAATCTAGCTGAGTTGATCTTCTCCAACAAGAGATATTTGTGTCCCATTTGGGAATGAAGGAATCACCCCCTCTCACGTTCGAGACCTTGAATTGCTTCTTTGGGAACTATGGAGAGACTAAAAATTGCAAAATCAATGTTGAACAAATATGTGGCAAATTAGAAAGTCGGGCATTCATTACGTTTAAGGAGCGAAAGGCAACTTGGGAGGCAGTCAAACAGCGATCCCATATGATTGTAGATATACATGTCTCATGTAAACTGCTCTCCCTTTGGCGCTACCCCAACGCTTCCTGTTGAGTGCCCAATTGCGGTCCTTGATTTGTATTGCGTTATCAATATCGATTACTAGAGAATCAGTACGCTAGCTTCACCTCGGTGGAGGAAAATAAGACTTTTGAGAAACTTTTGGAATCATTAGGGACTGACAACTTAGCTTTATTAGTGAATGAAGGAATGGTAAAAACACCAACTATCATAGAGCCTCTACAAGCACGTTGAGATTGATTTGACCCTTCTCCGTCTCTCAGCATTGGCCTCTATTTCATGACCAATAGCACGATCATGAAGTCAGTCTTTGAAAAATATGGTGAGATAGAACAGCACACGTTTGGTGAAAATGGTTTTCAAATCTTATTCAAGCACTGAAACAGTGCGTAGAAGGTGCTGAAACAGCAATACCTGCAAATCGGTGATTATGTCACACATTGTGTGCACCCTTCAACGAGTAGTGCCACCCTTCTCTATATGAACACTTGAACAATGAGCACCCCAAACGTTCATCCAAAGAAGGGCCGCATTGCTCCCTGAGGGGCACATGCAATATGTGAGATAATCACCAATTTGTAAGTATTGTTGTTTCAGTACCGTCTACGCACTGTTTCATTGCTTGAATAAAATTTGAACACCGTTTTCATCAAACGTGTGGCGTTCTGTCTCAGCATATAGACCCAGATCAAGGATTGCAATTGAGCACCCAACAGGAAGCGTTGGGGTAGCGCCAAAGGGAGGAGAACAGCTTACACGAGACATGGATGTCCTCAATCATATGGGATCGCTACTTGACCGCCTCCCAAGTTACCTTTCGCTCCGTAAACATAGTGAATTTCCGCCTTTCTGTTTGTTCAAGATTGATTCTACAATTTTCAATCTGTCCATATTTTCCGAAGAAAGAATTCAAGGTCTCGAACGTCAAAGGGGTGATCTCCTTTATCCCAAACTGAGACACAAATATCTCTCATTAGGCTAGATCAACCTCAACTAGATTACAAACTCTCTCAATCAAATGAAGGTCATCAGAGATTCCTTTAATAACAAGGGCCACCAAAGATGCTTTCAGTAAGCGTTTTACAAGGAGACAAGTCGATATCAAATCAACTACCACTACTACAGGCGGAGGAGGAGGAGGAACCCATAGAGAGCCTTATAGAAGCCTATTATAGAGTGAAGCACACCAATCCTATCACCGTTGAGGTCCTAACTTCTTTGGAAAATATAGGGAGATTGAGGATTCTATAATCAATGTCAACCAATTTTGTCACAAAATTGAGTGTTCCGCTTACATAGTCTTCAAGCACCAGAATGCAACTTGGGAGGCGATCAAGTAGCGGTACCAAATGATCGTGGACAACCATATTTCATGCATGCGTGCAATATTGATAGCATACTATCGGGACAACAGTAGTCAAGGATGTCCATTGCAATATCTATTCCTTTGTCTCCACCGAGGAGGAAGATAAGCCTCTTGAGAAACTTTTGGAAGTATTAGGGAATGACAACTTGTGGACCTAGTAAAGAAAACAATCTTGAAAATCCCAAATATCATACAGAGTGTTTACAAGCATGCTAACATTGATCCCACCCTTCGTCATATCTCCGCTTACTGTATTGGCCCCTATTTCATGTCAATGCCACAATCCTGTCCTCAATGTCTGAGAACTACGGTGAGTTAGAAGGCGAAAAGTTTGATACGAACGGTGCTTCAATCTTATTCAAGCACCAAAATAGTGCCTGGAGGTGCTGAAACAGCAAGAAGTGAAAAGCATTGGCTTTCTTTCTTACTAAAGTCTGGGCCTAATCCTAAGGTAGGCAGTCTGAAGTTAGCAAAGTTTGAGTGAGAAGAGCGAAGTGAAAGAGGTAAAAGGGCTAGGGTTGGCAATCTTCAACTTGATCTTTATTCATAAGAATAGGGTTCATTAAATATCAAAAAGATGAAAAGTGCGTAACATCTGGCTAGAAGAGCGAAGGCTTTGGCTTTGTTCTTGAAATGCTAATCACAGCGATTGACTTTGCTAGCAAAACAGGCGAAAGAAAGAAGTTAGAAAAGAAAGAGGAAAGCCAAAGTAGACGTTTTTGGTGAGTGAGTATCCTGCTTTTTCATTTATGATTTTCTCTTTTATGCTGTTTTTTTTTTTCTTCTTTGTTGATTACTTTGTCAATCAAGCTTTAAAGAAAGCAAATAGGAGGAGGCAAGGTCACATTTAAAGCAAAAAGAAGGTACTTTTGCATGAGGTAAGGTCACATAGAAGATTTTATTTTATTACTCCGGACTTTTCTTCTTGAACTCTATTGCTTTGAAGCCTTTTCAAATAGGCTTTGCTTCGGAATACACGTTTTGCTAGGCATCGACCAGATACCATTCTTGCTAAGACTAGGATTCAACTTTTAACTCACAGCTCTCCTCACCTTAACACAGGAGCTTTGATGTATGGATATTTCAAAAAGGGAGACGTACAAACCACATATTACATTCAAACTTTACTCAATACCAAAAGAAACCCAATACACAGGACATCAGAGATGGAGAAACGACTAATTAAGAGGAAATAAAATGAAGTACAAAGAGGATCGAGTTTTAGGGATTTCAAGCTACACCTCTTCAATGAGAACTCTTTCGAACCAATAATCTACTAGAGAAGACATAGATCATCAAGAACCTGTGAGAATATAATCGTATATAATATATACACGACCATGCCTAATATGTACACAATCATGCCTAATATATACGATTATATTCTCACGGAACATTTCAAGAGCAAAAGACGAGAATGAGAGATGATAAAGAGAAAGACAACAAATAGAGAAATCAAAGAGAGAGAGAGAGTAGAAGCGATAGAGGGGTGACTCCACCTTGGTGGTGATGGGTCCCAAGACCCATCAAGCTATCAAAACTCCTTAAAAAAAATTTATTTGTATTGTTAATATTGTATTTAATATAATTTAATTCGATTAAAAAATTAAGGGACCTCGTTAAATAAATAGGGATTCATCCATTAGACACTTATTATTTGAGAAGTTTACATCACTCTGTTTGGTTAATAATAATTATTAAAAACAGCATTTGAGTTTTTTTTTTTTTCCTTTTGTGTCCGCGTCTTTAGCGAACTTTTTAAATATTTTAAGCAAAAAATTCTTTTTTAAATCATCTTAATCTAGATACATTTAAAAAGTAAAATATCTGTGAAACAATATTTTAAAAATTTACTAAATACAAATGTTCAATATATATATATTTTGTATTTATTGAGTTTTTTTTAATATATTTTTCACAATTTTTTTACTTTTCAGGTATATCAAGATTATATGAATCTAAAAAAAAAAAAAAAATTAAAAAGTTTGCTAAAATATGAAAAAAAATTCTAAAGACAACAAAGCACGAAAAATAAAAAAACTCAAATTGCTTTTAAAAATTCAAAACTAAACAGAGTGGATGTTGTTCAGTTTTTTAAAAATAAAAAATTCCTTGTAGAATTTATAGAACTTAAATTTGTGGAATGACTTTATCAACAAATATTTTTAGAGTCTCCTTATAGAAGGCTTACTAAATGAACCATTAGTGACACTCATTATGGTAGGAATTTCCAATGACCCTCATTTGATTGAAAGGGTTTGTAATCTAGCTGAGTTGATCTTGTCCAACAAGAGATATTTGTGTCCCATTTTAGGATGAAGGCATTGCCCCTCTCACGTTCGAGACCTTAAATTCCTTCTTTGGGAAATATGGAGAAATTAAAAATTGCAAAATCAATGTTGAACAAATATGTGGCAAATTAAAAAGCCGGGCATTCATTACATTCAATGAGCGAAACGCAACTTGGGATGCGGTCAAACAGCGACCCCATATGATTGTAGATATACATGTCTCATGTAAGCTACTCTCCCTTTATTTGCTTACTTTTCCTTTTGAGTGTCAAATTGTGATCCTTCGATCGTATTGCGTTATCAATATCAATTACTAGAGTGTCAAGACGCTTAGCTCCCTCGATGGAGGAAGAAGCTCTCGAGAAACTTTTGAATTGTTAGATCGACAACTTAGCTTTTAGTGAATGAAGAACACCACCAGAATCCATAGAGCCTCATAGAGCCTTTGAGATTGATTTGACCCTTCTCCATCTCTCGGCATTGGCCTATATTTCATGACCAATAGCACGATCATGAAGTCAGTCTTTGAAAAATATGGTGAGATAGAACGACACACGTTTGATGAAAACGGTGTTCAAATCTTATTCAAGTACCGAAACAGTGCGTAGAAGGTGCTGAAACAACAATACCCGCATATTAGTGATTGTCTCACACATTGTGTGCACCCTTCAAGGAGTAGTGCCACCGTTCTCTAGCTAAACGTTTGAACAATGAGCACCCCAAACGTTCATCCAAAGAAGGGCCACATTGCTCCTTGAGGGGCGTTTGTAATATGTGAGGTATTCACTGATTTGTAAGTATTATTATTTTAGTGCCGTTTACGCACAGTTTCGTTGCTTGAACAAGATTTGAACACCGTTTTCATCAAACGTGTGGCGTTCTGTCTCACCATATTTTCCAAACACCAACTTTACAATTGTGCTATTAGTCATGAAATATGGGCCAATGTGGTAAGCCGAGAGATGGCGAAGGGTCAAATCAATCTCAACGTGCTTGTAGAGGCTCTCTATGATAGTTGGCGTTTTCACAATTCTTTCATTCACTAATAAAGCTAAGTTGTCAGTCCCCAACGCTTCCAAAATCTTCTCGAGATGCTCCTCTTCCTCAACCGAGTTGAAACTAGTGTACTGATTCTCTGGTAATTGATATTGATAACGCAATACAGACCCAGATCAAGGATTGCAATTGGGCACCCAACACGAAGCGTTGGGGTAGCGCCAAAGGGAGGAGAACAGCTTACACGAGACATAGATGTCCTCAATCATATGGGATAGCTACTTGACTGCATCCCAAGTTACCTTTCGCTCCTTAAACATAGTGAATGCTAGGCTTTCTGTTTTGCCACATATTTGTTCAAGATTGATTCTGCAATTTTCAATCTCTCCATATTTTCTGAAGAAAGAATTCAAGGTCTTGAATGTCAGAGGGGTGATGCCCTTTATCCCAAACTGGGACACAAATATCTCTCATTGGGAAAGATCAACCTCAACCAGATTACAAACTCTCACAATCAAATGAAGGTTATCAGAGATTCCTTCAATAACAAGGGCCACCAAAGATTCTTTCAGTAAGCGTTTTACAAGGAGACAAGCCGATATCAAATCAACCACCACAACTACAGGTGGAGGAGGAGGAACCCATAGAGAGCCTTATAGAAGCCTATTATAGAGTGAAGCACGCCAATCCCATCACCGCTGAGGTCCTGACTTCTTTGGGAAATATAGGGAAATTGAAGATTTTAGAATCAATATTAACCATTTTTGTCACAAAATCGAGTGCTGTGCTTACATAGTCTTCAAGCACCAGAATGCGACTTGGGTGGCGATCAAGCAACGATACCAAACGATCAGTGACAACCATATTTCATGCATGCTCCAATATTGATATCATACTATCGGGAACAACAATAGTCAACGATGTCCATTGCAATATCTATGCCTTCGTTTCCACCGAGGACGAAGATAAGCCTCTCAAGAAACTTTTGGCAGTATTAGGGAATGACAACTTGTGGACCTAGAAAAGGAAACAATCTAGAAAATCCCAAATATCATACAGAGCATTTACAAGCATGCTAACATTGGTCCCACCCTTCGTCATATCTCCGCTTACAGCATTGGCCCCTATTTCATTTCAATGCCACTATCCTGACCTCAATGTTTGAGAAATATGGTGAGTTAGAAGATGAAAAGTTTGATACGAACAGTGCTTCAATCCTATTCAAGCACCGAAACAGTGCCTAGAGGTGCTGAAACGGCAAGATGTGAAAAGCAGTGACTTTCTTTGTTACTAAAGTTTGGGCCTAATCCTAAAGTAGGCAATCTGAAATTAGCAAAGTCAGAGTGAGAAGAGTGAAGCGAAAGATGTGAAAGGGCTAGGGTCGGCAATCTTCAACTTGATCTAATATTCATAAGAATAGGGTTCGTTAAATATTAGAAAGATGAAAAGTGTGTAACATCTGGCTAGAAGAGCGAAGGCTTTTGCTTTGTTCTTGAAATTCTAATCACAGCGATTGACTTTGCTAGCAAAACAGGCGAAGGCGAAAGATGTCAGAAAAGAAAGAGGAAAGCCAAAGTAGATGTTTTTGGTGAGTGAGTATCCTACTTTTTCATTTATGATTTTCTCTTTTATGCTGCTACTTTTTTTTTCCCCCCCTTATTGATTACGGCGTCGAGCAAGCTTTAAAAAAAGCAAATTGGAGGAGGTAAGGTCACATTTAAAGCATATAGAAGGTACTTTTGCAGGAGGTAAGGTCACATAGAAGATTTTATTTTATTACTCCGGACTTTTCTTCTTGAACTCTATTTGCTTTGAAGCCTTTTCAAATAGGCTCTGCTTTGGAATACACGTTTTGCTAGGCATGGACCAGATACAATTCCAGCTAAGACTAGGATTTGACTTTTAACTCACAACTCTCCTCACCTTAACACAGGAGCTTTGAAGCATGGATACTTCAAAAAGGGAGACGTACAAACCAAATATTACCTTCAAACTTTACTTAATACCAAAAGAAACCCAATACACAGGACATCAGAGATGGAGAAGCGACTAAGAGGAAATAAAATGAAGTACAAAGAGGATAGAGTTTTAGGGATTTCAGGTCATACCTCTTCAATGAGAACTCTTTCGAACCAATAATCTACTAGAGAAGACACAGATCATCAAATATAATTGTATATACTATGTACACAACCATGCCTAATATATACGATTATATTCTCATGGAACCTTTCGAGAGCAAAAGACGTGAGTGAGAGATGATAAAGAGAAAGACAACAAATAGAGAAATCAGAGAGACAGAGAGAGAGAGAGAGAGAGAGAGAGAGAGAGAGAGAGAGGTGACTCTACCTTGGTGGTGATGGGTCCCGAGACCCTATCAAGCTATCAAAACTCCTTAAAAAAAATTTATTCGTATTGTTAATATTGTATTTGATATAATTTAATTCAATTAAAAAATTAAGGGACCTCATTAAATAAATAGGGATTCATCCATTAGACACTTACTATTTGAGAAGTTTACATCACTCTGTTTGGTTAATAATAATTTTTAAAAACAGCTTTTGAGTTAGCAAACTTTTTAAATATCTTAAGCAAAAAATTTTACTTTTTAAATCATCTTAATCTAGATACATTTAAAAAGTATTATATTTGTGAAACAATATTTTAAAAATTTACTAAATACAAAAATTCAATATATTTTTATTTTTTTTGTACTTATTGAGTTTTTTAAATATATTTTTCACAATTTTTTACTTTTCATGTATATCTAGATTTTATGAATCTAAATTTTTTTTAAAAAAAAAGTTTGCTAAAATATGAAAAAAAAATTCAAAAGACCACAAAGCACGAAGAATTAAAAAAAAAAAAAACTCAAATTGCTTTTAAAAATTCAAAACTAACAGTGTGAATGTTGTTTAGTTTTTTAAAGATAAAAAATAAAAAATAATTCCTTGTAGAATTTATAGAAATTAAATTTGTGGAATGACTTTATCAACAAAAATTTCTGGAGTCTCCATATAGAAGGCTTACTAAATGAACCTTTAGTGACACTCGTTATGGAAGGAATCTCTAATGACCCTCATTTGATTGATAGGGCTTGTAATCTAGCTGAGTTGATCTTGTTCAACAAGAGATATTTCTGTCCCATTTTCTGATGAAGGCATTGCCCCTCTCACGTTCGAGACGTTGAATTCCTTTTTTGGGAAATATGGAGAAATTAAAAATTGCAAAAAAAATGTTGAACAAATATGTGGCAAATTAAAAAGTCGGGCATTCATTACATTCAATGAGCGAAACGTAACTTGGGAGGCAGTCAAAGAGTGATCCCATATGATTGTAGATATACATGTCTCATGTAAGCTGCTCTCCCATTGGCACAACCCGAACGCTTCCTGTTGAGTGCCCAATTGCGGTCCTCGATCTGTATTGCTTTATCAATATCAATTACTAGAGAATCAGTACACTAGCTTCACCTTGGTGGTGGAAGAGAAGACTCTCGAGAAGCTTTTGGAATCATTAGG